>VMKM01000017.1:0-600000 GCA_008360985.2 Macquaria ambigua | reverse complement strand
TTTGCAGATATTTGGTTGTAAATCAAAATATTGGACAAATTAGAATTTTGACCCGATGACCCGATATGAAAAGTCAGGGGATCACCTAAGTCATTAGGATCCATCATCTGTGCAAAATGTTGTGTCAATCCACAGAAGATATTTCTCAGGATAAGTGAAAACCTTGACTTGCTTGGCATTACAGGAAAAGTCAGGGGATCATTGGATTGATCATCTGGGCACCATGAATATCTGTACAGAATTTCATGGCTATTCAATAATTTGTTCAATGGTTTTTCAGACGTTTCAGTCTGAACCAAAGTGGTGGACCGACAGACCAACACTGCCATGAATGGAGCCACCCCACTAGCAAGGCTAAAAATCACCAGTATGTATACATCACCAAAGGAGACCAAATCTCAGTTAAATAGGTTAAACATCTGCTTTTCCATTTCACTTGTGCCACATGCAACATACACTTGAACACCATTGTGAACATCTCAGTGGCCTGTGGAGACACGAGAGAAGGGAGCAGAGGTGGGAAATATTTTCTCATAGTTACAGCTGAGAACATACGCTTCAGTGCAGACAGAGATGTGAACGCTGGGTGAACACAGACAGACAGAATGTGCTACTTACTTATTTACTTGCATAACAGTGAATGAAATATGACATCAGGGCTTCAGGCCAATGCCTTGGCCAAGCACACAGATACACACACACACACATACCAAACTCGTGATGATTATCCAAAAATGCACATGGAGAAACATGCTGTACAGACAATAAACAAACACGCTATTCTGATAATCTCACACAAATCAAAATATATGCTGAAAGCACTTCTACACAAATCCAATCCAAAACCCTTCTAACATAAACATATACAAAGTATGAGAACATTCCACAGACTTATAATGATTTTCTAACAAATTATCATGATAAAAAGCTAGGCCTAAAACTGAATCTTCTGATACCCTTTCCTAGTGTGACTGACACATTTTCTGGTAAGTGTGCTATACTAATAAGGACCTAACCCACATACATGTTGACATAACAAGGTGTGTGTGTTTGTTGACAGAGTTATTGTTAGCTTCTTACTGCTGGCTTCTCTACAGCAGCAACGTGAAACATGAGGATTGCACAGGAATTATCTTTATGTGTGTGTCTGTAGGCAGACGGATGGCTCAATTAGTATTGTGTGTGTGTGAGAGAGAGTGTTAAAAGTTACAGGAAAACACACAAAAAGTACATGTAAGAGGATAGTAGAGTGTAGCAGAATAAAGGAGAATGGAGCAGAGGAAAGTAAAGTAGAGTAGAGGAGCGTAGAATGAGGAGAGGAGAGGAGGAAAGGAGGCTAAAAAGTTCTGAGTTGCCAGTCTGGGTGATAATCACCCCTGCAGACACTCAGTCAGACTCAGAAAGCAGAGTGTGTGAAAGCAAGACAGGAAGAGACATCCTATCCCCTCCACCCCCCCAGACCTTAAAATGGCGACAGAAATCAAGCACTGCTTTGCTTTGCCAATGACCAGTGTTTATGCGTGTGTGACCGTCTATGAATGAGTGATTGCTACTCAAATGCTACTAAAATAAGGCATCTGATTTCCATAAAAAGTGAGGTAATGTAAAGGAAGTCGTGGTAGTGTCCTTAACTACAAATTGTATATACTTCATCTTTTTGCTGGCCACTTTTTAATACAGGTAGAGTTTGAGAGGTTTGTACTGTATTGTTCCTACAGTTCCGGGCAGCCATTGGTTTCCACTCATTTCTGTACGCCATCAAAAGGCATTAATACACTCTGAACTAATTTTTGTCAAAATTACATTATCGTTGAGGGGTAATTAAATTTAAGCACATAACGATTTCATGCATGCGCATGACCTCACAACAATAATGTAACTTTGACAAAGATAATGCAGATGTCGCAGACAGGTAAGTGATTTGTAGTAAATAGGCTAAAGCATGCAAAACCACTGGTATGTTCCTTTAAAAGGTGCACGCCAATGACTTTGGAAAGCAGAAGGTGGCTGACATAACCTGACTTTTAGTCCTTGGTCGAGCTCCAAAAATGCTGGATCCTACATTTCCCATAATGCAACCAATAGCACCTTTTTGGCTGGCTGGTAAATGCAGTTTGTAACACAGGCTGTTCTGCCAGGCTTTCTGCTGAGATAACCCTGATGATATAACAAGGTTTATTTTCTCAGACTTGACAAAGCTCCTCCAGAGCCACAGAGGACATTATACAACTGTTTTCAGAGCCGTTAAGATACTAAGCATGACTAGTAAACTGACCTTAATGTGTAAAATTGGTGGAGTTCCCGTTTAACTAGCTGAATATTTGCTCATGCTGCAACGTTAAAGAAATTCAACTGATATCTACTGTTACTCAAGAACAACACCCCTGCATACACCCATTTTTAAAATTAAAATTAAAAAGTACTTGTTTATGTACTCTGCCAATCCCCAATGACTGTGCGCATATGAGACAGAGAGACAGAGAAAGAAAACAAATGTTGTTTCTGAGCTCTGAGCATAAGAGAGCTTGTGTCTTTGCTGGTCTGTGCGTGTGTGTATAAGGGAGGCGGCTGCAGACAGACAGGCTCTAGGGGATTATAGAACAGGACAGGGCACCATAACTCATCGGGCCGATCACTGGCCACAGACAGACAGGCTGGGTTGAATGCTGATGGCTCACTGATAGGAATCTGCCACCAACAACCGACAAAGAGCATTTATCTGCGGGGGAAACCCAGCCCTATTCTCACACTCAAACAAACATGCATTCAACACACACACACACACACACACCAACACACAGCACATTACCAGTCTAATACACACATACTCTGTTCATTTTTGACTCATCACTTTCATCCACACTGCCATGGCTGTCAGCACGGCTCGCACTTTCATTTCTCAGATTAATCATATTTCTCACTTGTTGGTTCCAAGGAAAAAATGAAAAAACTGACACTCTCAGTTCAGTTTTTTTTTTACTGTCTGGCTCTTATTTCTGTAATTTGACCATCATTCCTATAAATTTCTAACATTTCTGCTGACAAGCT
This sequence comes from Macquaria ambigua, assembly GCA_008360985.2. Classification (NCBI taxonomy): domain Eukaryota; kingdom Metazoa; phylum Chordata; class Actinopteri; order Centrarchiformes; family Percichthyidae; genus Macquaria; species Macquaria ambigua. Next base: position 596,952 of record VMKM01000017.1, on the reverse strand, counting down.
TAATTTTGATGTGGGGGGGGGGAGCGACATCACTACAACATGGTGCAACAGGGGCAAGCAACACAAGAGGTCAAATAATGAGCAAACCCATATTACCATATTATCTAAGCCAGTGGTTCCCAACCTAAGGGTTGCAACCCTTAAGGGGGTCCAAAATAAGTCTAAGGGGTCACAAGATGATTGAAAGCACAAGAAAGAAGAGCATATATTTCTCTTACACAATATTAGGTTGATCTTTTGTGACTGTTTTTTGCTTGTGAAATACTGGATAATTTCACGTATTCGAAGCCACTTAAAAAATTGCATTTAAATGAAACAATCTTAGAAGGAAAAATCACTCTTTGATTGAACTGCTCACCAATCATGTCTGCACTACGGCCATAACGTGTGACTAGGGGTCATAAGTAGACATTGCTTCATTTAAGGGGGTCACAAGTGAAAAATATTGGGAACCACTGATGTAAGCCATATAGTTTGGAAGAAACACACATTGACTGCATCTAAAATGCCTATTACAGGCATCCAATGCAACACAAAATGGGTGCTGGGTCTAAGTTAAACCAGGATGTAGCCTCGCAACATTTAATACATAGTTTAGGTAAGCATCTGGGTAAGTCAAATGTTATCAGAACCAATACGAACAATTGCCAAAATTATGATCTGTGTGTTTTATCTGCGTGTGGATGTGTGTGTACTCGTACTTGCCACCCCAGACGCCAGGCCGTAAAGCAGGCTTCCCTCGTCTTTCGGCTCAAAGATGTGGGTTGCTGGAGGTGGACATTTCTCCTGCCTGATGAAGTTATAAAGCAGGGTCTTCACCAGTCGACTGGTTAAAGACAAACTGGGGGGAGGAAGAGAGGCAAAAGGAAAGAGAGGGAAAGAGGTTTAAAAAGTCAGCTGGAAACCTACATCAGTGCAACATTAGGATGAATGTTAAATATCTAAGAAATTAAGGTACATTCACTGTATGTCTCAGTGCACTTGAAAAGTCATTTTGATTTCAAAACACAACATTTAGACAGACAACAAAACAAACACTACAGACATATATTACATCAGACATTACAAATAAGCAGCAGCAGTGTAATCACTTTTATTACTTGCTTTCACATTCAGTGCTTAGCCTACACAGATCTTAATAGAAAAAAGCACTACTGAGGATTAACCTGTAGTTGAATCATCTTTGCCAATAAGAACTCTTCAGTGTTGAATGCAGATGTAAAATCTAATAAGAGAGCCCTAGCTGTAGTTTTAGCTTCATCTAAATGCTTTAATATTAGGTCTATCTGCATCTTCTGTACTACAATTTTGCTTGTGTGCAAACTGATGTGTCCAGTTTTCCACCTATAGACTTGGTGAGCTGCTGAACCACAATTCTTTCTAAAGGTTTTCATCAAAATAGGGGTTAAAGCTACAGAAGGATAATAACTTGATTCCTTTAGGCCATGCTTTCTGTGGAGGAGGTATAATACGCGAGGTCTTCAACATTTCAAGAATTATGGGAGTGTCTATACAATACTGAAAAATAGGTTGCGACACAGGCGCATGCTCAGCTGCACGTTTCCAAAATAAAAGCCCTGAGGTTATCTAGCCCTGTGGCCTTCCTTTGATTTAAATGTTTAAAGGTGTTCCTCACCTACAAAACAGAAACATCAGTTCTATCTGACTGCATAGGTACAAGTGAATTAATATGAACACAAGGATTTGAATTATTCCCTTTTGTTGTGTTCCCAAATGTTCAGTTCATTTGCACACTCTGCCTCATTATCTGCCACTAATACTCTCCGAGTGATTGACAGTCCAGTCATAACCTTCATAGTGGAATAAAAAGCAAAGCCCAGACACAGGACTTGTTCTTACATGTACATGGAGGAGTGTGTGGGTGTGTGTGTGTGTGTACAGCCAGAGATCCTATTCTCAGTCCACAGGAGTCCCTATCAGGTGTCAATTTGAGACTCGACTCTTTCGTCATCACATCAGCTCTCTCCAAGTGAGTGACGTACATGTAATCGGTCGTGTACAATATCCAATATCACTGCTTTTCTAGTTACACACAACCTTGCTTTCTCAACAGACCAAATGGCAAAACCACTCTAGACAGCCTTCTAATCTGTTTTGCCAACATCAGCTACTTGGAAGCCTTTCTTCAGCTCAGTGGCAATTAATCCAAAGTGCTCTTGTTTGGCTCTTGTGCTGTGAGAGCCCTAAAAGAAAATTGCTTCCATCCTCTGTCCACCCATCCAAACTGCACTACTAGCCTTCAAAATCCATTCAGTGTTACAGCATTTATTCATAATCAAGATAACAATAAGCAAAATTGGGTTCAAATGATTTCAAAACAAAGTAAAGGTCAACATCACAAGGTTAAGTCTTGCTTTTATTTTACTTTTATTAGCGTTCAGTAAGTTTGCATTTTATGGTTTTAAGTTTATGGTTATTATCATTTTCAAAAACAGACTCACTGGTTCCCTTTCCCTCAGAATCACAGACTATAAGGTCACAGTGAAGACAAAGTAGATTTGTGTCATTTTTTCCCCCCTTTTAGTATCAGTTGAATAACACATGAAGACATTGTTTGGAACATGATGAGATTGACTGGAAGTGCAGTGAGAGGCTAACTGTATCAGAGTCTGGAAGAGAGAACAGTAGGCTGGATCAGACGGTGTCACATTGAATTGGAGAAGATCCAAAATGATCTGGGCCTGCATTCAAAAAAGTCGTCAACAGATTGAGGACGACCCAGTTACGGAGACAAGTGAGAGTAACTCGTACAGCAGTCAGAATTTTATGAAATTATTCCACCTTTATGTGTTTGTTTTACATTTTGTACTCCTATTTGTATGTAAACTTGGTTTTGGGGTTAAGGTTAATGTCTTGGACAAGGGTTACGTAGTTTTAATAGTTACAATTACTGTTTGGTGCATAAAGTATAATAGCGGTCTGTAGTGGAGTACAAACTGAGTGAGCGTGTGTTTTCTCACCATCGTCCCTTCATGATATGCTGGTAGATTAATCCATCTCGGAGGATGTCTTTGTGGAAGAGCTGATAGGAGAAGAATACCAGCAGCGTGGTCACTGCTTCAAACAGGATGCTATAGGTGATGTCACTACAGGAAGAGACAAATGCATGTAGAGTTAAAGCGAATAAATTATAACTTCTTGTACCACAACTTCACAAGTATAAATGTATGTATAATAAGACAGTGTTTAGATACGTTAATTCTAGATGCACATTCTCGTGATCATTTTGGGATGCAGGTTATTTGCAGCTGTGATATGCTGCATCTCACTTGCAACGTTGTGTACATTGTCTTTAATATTAATTTGAACTATACCTAAACTTTATCTTGACCAATTAGTTAGCTCTCTGTGTAAGGGTTTAAATAATCTTATGAAATTACAAAATAAAAAGCTAAATTAAACCCAACTACATGTTAAGTTGTCAGGATTTTTAGGTTACTAAATATTTCACGTTTTAAAAATAAGACACCTCGTACAGCAGAAATATGGCCTAGTCCAAATCTATTGTACTTAATCTCACCATTTAGACTCTTAATCATTAATGAGAGAAATAGTGTGGAACAATTTGTGTGGAAAAACAATAAGGAACTAACTGTGATTTGAGTATCAATATGCATCAACCGCCTACCTGGAAAACTAATATAAAAACTACTGACATGTATCTTTCTTGTAAAATTAAGCCACAAGAAGTTTCTCCCAAGGTTACGATCGAGGCACAGAAGTTTGTTAGGGATTTGGGGGAGCTATATTCCCATCCAAACCAGGAGAACGTACAGAGGAAATGGGCCGACAGCCACAAAATGGTGGAGGGAAGAAAAACAGGTAGGGGTCTTGAGGCTTGGAACAATGAATAATGTTGGAATGCTGAATGCATTTACACAAGAGCCAGGGTTTGATGTCCGGAGACAACAGAGGAGAAGGAGAGAGAAAGAGAAAGTAGATTGGTGGCCAGAGAGAGGATGACATCAAAAATGATACAATACAAACAAGGGAAAAGTGGAAGATGTGGCGTCAAGGAAATAGCAATTGTCAGTCATGTTTCTGGGAACACTGCAGAGGGGATTTTGTCTACAGTCATGTATCTTTGTCTCTCTGGCAGGCAGGAGATAATTCTACCATCACTAAGTAAATACACTCAAATATTCACTCATTAAAGCAGAGTGTGTTAGCGTGCACACCGCCCACTGGGAGTAAAGGCCGATACCATTTTTCAATAATTTTGTCTCTCCTCTCCCACTCATTGGCACCGCTCATAATCCAACTTTCATTTCAAGCCTTTTCTCTTCTTCTGAAATAAAACATTTTCTCTCTTTCTTCATCTCGTTTAGTCCTATCCCTTCCTTTTTGTTTTGTCCCTTTGTTCATCATGTCACCAGCCCAGTGCTCCACATGTCAGTCTGGCCAAGGACTCTGGAAGCGAAACATACGCACATTGGAGCCTAACCTTGTTCCCATAATGGATTTCAGCTTCTCTTGGTTAGGGAATTAAGGAGCGAATGAGCAAGTAGTGCACGCAAAGAGAGAGTTACACATACAAACTTTTCACAAACTGCTTTTCATTAACTGCTCAATGACTAAGATCCTTGACACATTAACAACCAACAAACATGACAAAAACAAGAAACTAAAAGATGGGCTGGGCTGAGAAACTGCACAAAAGTCACCAATACTTGATGTTTTCATGTGAATATTATGCTAATAATATAATGTCAAAGAGGTGATCTTAATGTCACAGTGCTAACTGTTGAACAAATACCTGTGTGGGGACAGTCAGGGCAGATGTGAACAGCCTGATCATGTAAAATGTCACTTTACAGTGTTGTATCAGAATCCGCCTTGCATGTCTGACCTTTTCAGCGTATGCAAGACACAATGGGGTGTTTAATTCAACCTTCCTATCACACAGTCATATATACACAAACAAGGGAGATACTTACAGAAGGGGCACTTCAACGATCAGGTGAACGAGGTTGGACAACAGCTCCTCAAGGAGGTCCTGGCTGCCGGTTTCTACACAAGGGATTGAGGGAGTTATTATATGAGACATATATGGCAGCTCCCTGTTGATCACAGTCAGTCTCTCTTTGCACCCTCCAACTCCCACTGTACCACTCTCTCTCTCTCTGTCCTTCCCATCATCCCTTTTTCATACTCACTGTACAGAGGAATGGCATTGAGGGAAATTAGCTAATTGGAATTACAGGGTTTCTGCAGGGATCACCAAGTTAAATTTAAGACTTTTTGAGACATTTTTAACACCCCATAGAATGCAATTTAAGTAAGCCAAAGTATGAAAGGATGATGGAAAACCAGCAGGAACAATGTGGCCTAGAACTATTTATTATTACATCACATTTTTCAGTACTTCCCAGCAGTATAGAACAATAATTTCCCAATGATATAATTAATTAAATTAACATGACCTGGAAAATGGATGGATGAACCCATTTAAAATGATGAATTCTTTTAAGTTAATTTCAGTTTTTGCTAAAATTCACACTTGCCTATTATGGGATAATGAGCTTCCTGCTACTGTAGCTAGCAGCAGTGACAGTGTTTGCTACAGGTCTGATGGTGCTCATTGAAACTCCACAAAAAAGGATTCAACAGCCTCCAGCAAACCCAATCCAATGTCGCAACAATTCCCCCTTTTTTGTTAACAGGTGTATAACGTCTCCCGACAGCCCGCAATCTGATACAAATCATTTTATAACTGCACTACAGCAGACAAAAGAAAATATTATCATCATGTATTATATGTATTTTTAATACCTTCTAAGTCCTTTTTTGAGGAAACTGTACTCTACCCTATACCCTGGATTATCTTCTCTTTACCACTTTCAACAAGCTGTAATTAGCTCTGTGTCATTTTGGGGGCATATCACCAAAATATATTTTTATAACAATCATCCAACACAGCAGATCTAACCCAAGGTCTGTAGGGAGCTGCAAGTGAGTGTGTTTCTGTCTTTGTGAAAATATCATAGTTCACGTATGCGAGTGAATACTGGTAAGCAGAACTTTTCTTTTTTTTTCGTTTTCCTTTTAATGGTATTTTCATTGTCTCAGCAAGTGAGCACCAAAAAAAGTGTTTAGTCATTTGCATTTACCAAGGTATATTTGCAGAGTGTTTATTTAGGAACTTAGCTCAGACAGGGTTAGTGTTTGAGGCCAAATTCAGACGCATATTCAGACTTTTATTAACGGAGTCTCTCAGAGACAGCTGATCCAGGTCAGTAGCCAGGGGTATTTGTGCTCAATTAAAAAGTCAATTTCTTATCTCTCTTTAGGTATGAAGAGAAGTGTTACACATTTGATCCTTGTGGCTATATTGCAATAACTCACACCTTATGAGTCTACATGGAGACAAACACACACATGCTTTTCATAACATTTCTCAACAGATGATGTGGATTTTTGTGTAAAGCACACTCAACCTCCACAGGAGCCTGGGGCCCTCTCCTGGTAGGAGAACTGTAGGTGCAGCTCTTCTTCACTCATCTCCCTGATGAACACCTTGAGCAGGCAGCGAATCATGAAGAGTGCGTTGTGGGCCTGCCAGATAAACAGCTGACTGCGGAAGAGAAAAAAAAAATACAAAAGAGACAATACGTTCAAGGTCAAACATAGAACGGTGACAGAAATAATTGCTATGAAGGGGCTGGCAATGTGCCATTGGTTTATGGCTGAAATTTAACAAGGAAAGCTTAGCTGACCGCATACAGTATGTTCTTCTGTAATATGCTGCATCCCCCTGGTGCTTCTAAAATAATGACACTTCCCCTTTTATATTGTTTTTTTATATTGCCTTGTGTTTCTTTTATATCTTTTCTTAATGTTTTACTTGTTGTTTAAAGGTGCTATACAAATACACTTGCCTTGCCTAACTTCACGAATAGCTTTTGAGTTACGGTACATCACATGCATCTCCCTCTTTAAAATGGTGAGGATGGAAATAAAAAAAGGATATACTTTTCTCATAACTGCAACCTTCACGTTACTCTACATTCACATATGACAGATACAAAATTGGGACAAAGTTGGTGAGAAACAAATGAAGAGGAAAACAAGACATGATTGGAACCATCCAGTGCAAGCCACAATGTTTCACAACCACTAAACGGCAAGATGGGGGTGTCTAATCAGTCCCACAAATTGACAATTTGCACATGCCGGTTATGTAAGAACCAGAAAATGTAGGTTTGTTTACGGGACAAAATCTGTTCTGAAATGTGAGGAAAAATAGATGGGAGCAGATAGGGAGCGATAACTCCAACCTCTAATGATGTTTAATAGAGAATGAAGAGTTCCCATTTGGTGACTTGGGCAGGGTCAATCTCTGTGAAAATGGAGCTTGGCAGTGAGTGCAGAATAATGCCACATGTGTTGATGGTTATACCTCAGCGGTTTTCTCATGGGAAACTACAACCACTTCAGCGTTTCTCCCCTGTAAAAAATAAAGATTCCCTGACTGCCTGTGATCAAACAATAGCTGGCCTGCACTCCCGCACAGCGAACACTGACATGCACAGGGTCTGACATTACTGACAAAGTCATCTGAATTCATTCTCTGCTCTGAGGTTCCCATACTCACTCTTGGCATTCTGTAGAGATTTTCAGCTCTTTGGTTCTTCCCAGGAAAATTCTCACAAGAGCGCCAAAGTTCCCCGTTCTGGGATTGTTTTCAACTAGGAGAAAAAAAAAAAGGAGAGAACTTATCAGCAGCATTACATAAGCATTACATGCAAACAACAAGAAGAATTTTAAGAAAGAATTCTTTTATTTTAAACTCTGGAGAAGTTGATATTCATTGTGACGAGTTGTCCAAGGTATTGACCAGTAAAAAAAAACAACACATGAAGCATATTCATATCGTAGGCAACGTACTGAGGATCTTGGCCAGCGGGATGACAGCCTCTTCCAGCAACTTGGAGTCTCCACTGTTTTAAAGGAAAAACAGGGAAGAAGACAGTTAGGAGGAAAAGGAGAAGATACTTAAAATATATGCAAGAGAAAATGGATCAGAGAAGCTGATTGCTTGTATCATCTGCTCTCTGTTGTCATGCTAGAAAACTGCAGTGTAATCAGACACTAATAACAGTGACAGAAAACAGAAAAACCAAGTTATATAAACGCCTAGCAAGGTCTGAATGAGACATACAGGGACATTGTTAGGATGAACAGCACAACTTTTTATAATATTGTCACGACGAAGTAGTAATATATTTACTGGTTCATTAGATCAGTTGGAGGCATTCATGGTTTATACTAACTAATGTGTGCCATCTATACAATTTGATGAGGCATAAAAACAACAATGATAAATAAATTTAAAATGAGTTGGGTAAAATGGCCTCATTTTTGATTATACTATAGGCATAGCCCAATAATGAGCAGGATTGGTGCATAAGTGCACAAGCTCTGTTAACAACCTTACAGAGATTAATGAATGAAACGCCCTTACTGCGTGAATATTTAACGTCAGTCACAGTCCAGCTGAAAGAGGGAATGCAGTGTCTTTACTTCTCAACACTATTTTCAAAGGAACTAAATGTTAACTAGTCGATCTATTCTCAGCTGAGCAATGTTGGATCATTACTGGGGTGAGCTCTGCAAACATCCTGTCCACAGTTTAATGTTGGATCCTGGCTGGGAATCTTGAAAGACTTTCTCACTGGAAAGGTTGCGTGTTAAACGTCTGTTGGTATAGTATACTATAACTCCTTGGAAATGTGCCAAAGACGTTGTTAGAGGAGTCGCTCATAGTTTGTTGTCCTTGTAAATCTTTAGAAACACCAGCTACACAACGTTGATGAGAAACACTTCCAGGGGATATCTTTTCCGCCAAGGCCCATAAGATCTACAATTCAGAAAATGTTGCTACTGCCACTAACAGTTTTAATTTTATAATCCAATTTGTTTCCCTTTCTTGCTGGGCATGTAAGGATTTCATCTAGAGCTGCAACTAGCAGTTACTGTCATTATCAATTAATTTTTTCAATATCAAGTTATTTTAAATTAATCAGATTGTTCTTCTGATGATTTAGTCTATATGCTCTTGACAGGATGGCCTGGCAATCACACCAAGTACCCAAAGCGAAAACAGATCTTTTTAAATGTACTTAATTAACAATTTAACAGTCAAAAACACCAAAAGCATTGAGTGTGAAAGTTCTTGACCTTAGAAATAGTAGTTTGGCTAAAAATCCTTAACACAAGGTCCACTTTACCAGCTTTCTCCTGAGCTTTCAACTGCATCTTATGTCATCACCTCATCTAAGAAAGAAGTAATAACTTTATAATGACACCAAACAGAGAAAAGCAGGCAACATTTGTGAATCTGTGAAGCAACCAGGAAATGTTTGGTGCTCTGACTTGCTAAAACTAATAATCATTATTTGTTGGATTCAACAGTTTCGGATGGCTAATAGTGCTGCAGTGTGACAGCACTGAACTGTAACCAGGGATGTAAATTAGTACCAGCTACCAGCCAAGCTGGTAAAATATGAAAGTGGCTGGTAGATTTCCGACACAAAATAATGATTTACTGTTGAGTGGCTGGTGGATGTTGACATTTTAAAAAGTTAATTTCCCACCTTGACTGCAACATTCTGGCACATAAATCGGACACATGTCTAACAGAACCATTCTATGAGTGTGTTTGTGTACCTGCTGGTGGGACTGATGAAAGTGAAGGAGATGAGCTGGTTCCAGAAAGGGTCATTCTCCGATATGGACTCCGTGCCCACCAGGGCCTTGAGGCTGGGGTTATCAGAAAGGTCACTGACTTGGCTGGTGTTGGCACCCATCTCTACTGGGTCCACTCAGCCAGATTCACCACTCTTCACTGCTTTTTCACCAGGCATATGCCAAATCCTAGAGCAGAGGAAAAGCTTTAATGCCATCATCAAAAAGATTAATTATTAACTCAACACACAGCACATCTGCCAATTGTTGTTTTTCCAGAAAAGGTCTAATTAGCTCAGTAAAAACATGCAGTCACAATATCCAAGTCAATTTAATGACCTTCACCATACACTAATTACTGCCATACTGGAGAACCTGAATTCATTTACCAGGCAGCCAGAGTTTGACTTCTCTCTTAAATACAGCGACCTTAGGTGACCAAAATGGTAAATGGCCCTTACAAACATCCATCTACAGTAGAAAGGCCAGTAGGAGATGTAACTGGCACAGAAGTAAGATTCATTATCTTACTTATCACTTGTAAACACTATTACAATTCAGATTAAACACCACCTCAAAGTTTCACTACTCCTTGGCAAAGAAGTATCATAGGTAGCAGAGCTATCAGGTGTGCCTTTGCTCTGTGAAGAAATTTAAGGAGCTGATAAGCAACACAAGAAGGCATGCTGCCATGGGAAATAAAAATGTGGATCTCCCTATCCAGGTATTACAAACTAAATTATTGATGTGAGCAATGTATGTAAGCAAAATAATAATATGTCCTCACCAATTCCAATACATACATTCATGAGAGAGGCCGGGTTCACTACAGGATGATGATACACAAGACCAGGACACATACCAGGACGTGTGTTTTGTTTTCTTGAAATGACACACCTTTGGCACACGGGTGTAGCCAGTGAGCCAACATTTGCCCAAGTGAACTGGAGCACACAGGAGGTAAACCACAGGGGAGAATAGTTTGTGCCTCTCATGTATTAATGGATTGAAAAGCTCAACCCCAAGCTAAGAGGGGAATATACAGTGTATGCCACCAAGACATAGGCTACTATTTTCTTATGTTCTCAATGTCACGGGTGAACAGACTATTGTGACCTTGCCAGAGCAAAATTTAGTTTCCAGATTCAGTGTGCCACCTCATGCGTCTTTAGCTGTACCTGCTCATAATATGACTGTTGGGTCTTCAGTTAACCAACTTGCATGACGTTAGCTAGCTTACCCTGTTTCAAGCAGTGCCACGGCAGTTTTGACTGTCAACACGGTATACTGACAGTCCCAAATTAGCATGAAATCAAAGCTAGGTTAATTACTGATTCACGACGGTGTCCGGTTAAAGGGTGCTTAATAACTCACTGTCCAAAAATGAGCTAACGTCCACTGCTTGTTTGCTATCAGCTGACCGCTCGGCTTACCTGTCATAAATGCTTCTCGCAGTTTCCGCTCCTCTCTCGGCTCCCAGGACCGTTAAGGGACGACTGTTGTTGTTGTTTTTGTACACTAATCAGCCGTTTTGTCCAATTTATTTATCAGGTGTAATTTACAGAGGCAAATACTTGAAACTGTCTGGAATTTGAGACAATTAAGTTTACTCTACATACTCCTATCCTCCATGTTTTCCACGTCGCCACCCCTTGCGTAATGACGACATGTGGGCGTTAATTACGTCCGCGACGTTGCAGATAGAAATAGGGCTAATAGAACCCAAGTGCCTGATCTATACTTTACTTTTCTAACTACTTACAAGTTCTTTGAAGTAATTTAAAACATTTTGACCCCCTCAGGATGTATTCGTTTTACACAGGCACTGCTATCATATTTACACTGTCTGAATATAATTAATATTAACATCAATGCATTTGTTAAATGATAATAAGTGAGCAAACTAGTTGAGATGGAGCACTTGTCAGTATGGGAACAATGGATGAAGATATTTTTTATATAAGATTTTCTTCTCTATTTAATGCACAAATTGAAGGAGAACCGGTGGGGTTACATTTTACTGTGATGGTACCTTATATGATTACATGTGACAAATAAACTTTGATTTTTTTTAACACTGTTGATGCTGTTGAGTCTGCTTGAGTATGGAAACCACTTCACCTGAGGCCTCTGCGGCTTGTACCGTTTTCTCAGAAACACGTGATCATGTTTCATAAGTTTCAATTTCACTGAGTTCCATATTATAAGGTAACTTTCGTTCACCAAGAGGGAGGGGCCATTATCAACTAAGCCCCAACATAAGTGTAAGCCTATTATTTGTCCATTTTCCCAATTGCTAAATTTAAAAAAAAACAGTTCTATTGTAAAATATATTCTGGCAGGAAATGGTTAAAACAGACTAATCACAATCAGTTTATAAATCTTATAGAAAAGAGAGAACAGAAAAAGATGTAAGAATCCTTACTTGTTGTAATAGTCTACATGTCAGTTTCATCTAATGATTTGCTGCTTTAAATTATTTGCATAAGTAGCTACGACAATAATAGTGTCGAAATAGGTGTTTGTTTTTTGCTTTATTGGTTAAAAAGCCTCAAATATTCAAAAGATTAAGTATGAATCTGTATTTCTTTATTACAGCTAGAGGTGATTTCAAAAAAGCCCAATTTCCCCATCAAAACTAAGAAATTTGAGAGTGAGGTTTATCTACACCCTTCATATTTTCCATGATACCTTTTATATATTTATATATATGTACTGTATGTGTATGTGTGTGCATGGTCTGAACAATTCATTTCTATCTGCTTACAATTTTATCTTAAAACGCTGCTTCATGTGTCATAATGCAGGTCAAAAATGTCACGAAACTGCTTAAATGTTTTCTTTCGCATTTGTCATTAAAGATCAATGACAATGATCAATCAAAACCAATTTTACAGAGATGATATTGCTGTCACATTTATATTGTTTAAAATATCATAAAATACAAACAAAAATGGATTCCTAAATGACTTTACAACATGAAGTGAGCGAGCTAGCTGATGTGGAAGCACAGTTTAGTATGGGAGCAATATATGAGCATCTTTTTTTTATTGGCAGGTTTTCTTTTATTAATTCATTAAACTGCAAGTTTGACTTAGAAAATCTTTTCCATTGAAAATGAATATTCAATACTGTAAATGCATGTATTGATTCATGTTTAACGAGGAAAATATATCAACAATAATCATTGGTACTGTAATATAACTGAAAAAATTAAAAACAAGGAACACACATTATGGAAGGTTATAAAAACCGCTCCATTCAAAGAAGACTGATAAGTTAATTCATAGTTTCTCTATATTATATTAATGGAATATTTACACAGTTTCAGATGCATTATAAACATTTAGAGCTGTCAATCTGTCTTCTTATCTGCCGCTATAGTAGATCCATTGGCAGTGGCCTCACCATTGCTTTCAGCCTGAAACACAAGACAAAAAACTTTCTTTAAAAATACCGTTATCAACAACATACAATCCATGAAATTGCCACAAAACTAACATGAGTATTAGTCATGATAAGGTCAAGTGAAACCCAACTAAACCCGCAAAATTCAATCACTTTAAATGATGTTAAATATGACAAAATACATTCAGAGTGTCTGGATGAGCTGTGTTTGGTGAGTTGTTGAAACATTATATTTTTCTTTTACAAATACTGATTTTGAAGCATTTATCTGAAATCCCTGCACTAGAGCAGGGCAATATGGCTGGAATTATTATCACAATGTTAGAAAGAAGATCTTTATGATATGGATATATAGTAAACCATCACAAATGCATCCAAGATCAAGTATAAAATACTTAACAGGGTTCCACTGTGTTACTGATATTCAACATACAATATTGAATTATCGCCCAGCCCTACACAAATAAACAAATAAATGAATGAAAAAGGGTTTCACTATTAAGATGTCACGTTAAATTCATTACTTTTCCATTATTCCTTACCTTGGAAGTCCCATTACTCTTTTCACTAACTTTTTGGTCACTAGTGCCCGTCTCCTGGACTGCTTTTTTGGTCCAGAATGTATTAATAATCGGTGAAATGAAAGGATAGAGGAAAGGCTCCAGGAACCTCTTGTAGACCCACAACAGGACAGGAATCACAATACAAGGAATGCACACCATGACTGTGGCTGAGACGGGGTGCCGAAAATGAAGAACCTGAAGCAGAGAAAGAAGCACAGAGATACACAAGTTGTCAATAAAACATAACAACACTTTTATACCCATTATTATATTAAAAAGTTATTTTAACAGTGTTTTCATTGGAGAAGACTTGACTGAATTGTCAATATGGAGCCATTTAATTTATTTGAAAAGTTTGGTTAAACCCCTGTATAGCTGTCCATGAGGCCTACAAAACGTTTTACCTGAAGCAATAAATTTCAAATAGGAGTGACCTGTTTAGAGTTTGTAACAATATAAAATCCCTTAGATCCAAAATTATATTTAGAGAAATACCATCTGACAATTCTCTTTTAACCGATGCCGATATGATTTTCTAACTGTTTGTTTTGTGATCCACAAGATGACAATTAGCATTATGTCAACCACTGGATGATCAATCCTATAGGTGATTTGTGTAGTGTCCAACTGCAATGAACACCTTCACTGGTCATTCATATTAATGTATGGACTGCAGTGTCGACAGAGCTTCACAGGGGGGCGACAGTACATCAGAAGTAAAAGCATAAGCAGAATAGAGTCTGTGTCAAGATGCGAACTGTATCTGATTAAGATTATTCTCCATACCACTTTAGTAAGCACATTTCTACCTCCCCAGACCAGTTCACAAAGCAGTGAGCTTTGTCACCAGCGACATGTCAGTAAAATGGGTGTTTAAGAGGCTAACGTTAGTTCAGAAAATCGTAGAAGAAGTAGAAGAGAGGCTGTGTTTTCAGCTCCCATTGGCAACCATAATCGTCCACCTGTTGGGGCACCATTAACCTGCCTCGTTACTGATCAGCGAACACTAATCTCAACGTCATCAGAGCGACTGTTAGCTAAGCTAGCGTCCTGCCATCGCTCGGTGAACGAAACAGGTATGAAAAACTGTAACTAACCTGCAAACTAAACACACATTTTCTAACCATAGGACTTTAACTGAGTAATAATTCTCACCTCTGTAGATTATAAAACAACGGTGTTGTGACGTACTGCCGATGTAGACAGGGTATTTCTCATGTGTTTTGGACCCTGCTGCGAAGTCTCTGGAATGGGATCACACATGCGCAGAACCTACTTCCGTAGAATAAGACAGGAGCGGAAGTTGTTACGTACCCGGGCGCCTTTCTTCAAAACACAACCGTTTGAGTGTCTGAATTACAACTTTGTAAGTGACTGACATATAATCATAGTTGCCAGTGACATTTTTTTAAAGTTTATTTACCGGGGATGCTAGATAGTGCAATACATGGCACTGAAATTAGCGGCAGTTTGCTTTTTACGTTGTTTTCAAATTACATGTGATTCGCTGCCATGTAGCCTAGCTTAAAATAGGTCAATAACAAACAGCAAAATGACTATTTTGTGTGTGTATGGTTCAATTTCCATGAACCTTTTTCATCTAACGTTAAGCGTTAAGCGCATCTTGATTTGAAAATGAAAATGATAGTTGTAATGAAAGAGACATCTCTGTTCATGGTATTTTAACTGCTATTTTATAGTTTTTGTGCAGTTTTTACCCTCCTGAACATTTGCCGTCCAAACGTTTCTCGTAAAGTTCTGTACGTCTTCATTTCAGTGCCACAATGCCTCTGTTAACTCAGTCACAAGCCGATGATGAACAATACGTTTTGGTGGCCAGTTTGGATAATGCTCGCAATCTGTCAAACATACTGAAAGCCATCACCTTCAAAGACCATGCCATCTTTAGCGCCACACCCAACGGCCTGAAGGTCACTGTGGAGGACTCCAAATGTCTACAAGCCAATGCCTTCATCCAGGTGTGTTTGCTTTACATGTATAATACACCATATATACTTTTTCATTGAGTAAACAGAGGAAGTGATTCAGTTGAATGCAGCAGTCTTGATTTATCCAAAATTTGTTTCTGTTAAATGTGACATGCCTTCTTTTTTACTCCAGGCTGAGATCTTCCAAGAGTTCACCATAAGGGAAGATTTAGTGGGTTTCCAGGTCAATCTCACTGTTCTACTGGACTGCCTCAATATCTTTGGAGGAAGCACAGTACCAGGTAAAGATAAAGGAAACCTGAATGGAGAGTGAGCTAAACAAAAAAAAGGAAACCAGATATAATTCTATTTAAACAGTTTATAAAGTGTTAATCATTTTAACCATAGTTAGACTATTATCCATCTCAGATATGACTCAGTATTTTCATTATGTCCCTTGTGTGATGTTGCAGGAGTATCAACAGCCTTGAGGATGTGCTACAAGGGGTACGGTTACCCTCTGACCCTGTTCCTGGAGGAGGGTGGGGTGGTGACTGTGTGCAAGATCAACACACAAGAACCAGAAGAGCCAATTGACTTTGAGTTCTGCAGCACCAACGTCACAAACAAGGTGGACTTTCACTATTTCATGTGATGAAAGACATGTACATACATTTGGCAGATTGATAAAAACAAACAATAAACTCATATGAACCCATCTCTTTAGAGGCTACACATTACCAGTAAAAATACACATTTTCTGTTGCTTGCAATGACTTGCTTATTTTACAAACCCATTAGGAATATATATGACAGGATCTGCAAGTTTTATAAAAACAGTACGTAATTGATGGCTACTCATTACTGTACCTCTGGTTCTTTTCAAAGGTGATCCTGCTGTCAGAGAGTCTGAAGGAAGCCTTCTCTGAGCTGGACATGACCAGTGAGGTGCTGCAGATCACCATGTCCCCCAGCCAGCCATACTTTAGGTGTGTTGGCAAAACTAATATTGCTTTGTAAAGGATCACTACTTGAAGAACCATGTTTAAAATACATAGTTTTAAGAATACTGCTTACAGATGCCTCTTATTACCTTTCAGCTACATTGTTCTTTGGTTTGTTCTGCTCTTCAGGTTGTCGACGTTTGGGAACTCCGGAAATGCCCACTATGATTATCCCAAAGACTCTGACATGATGGAGCTGTTCCGATGCACCAAGACACAAACCAACAGGTTAGCACAGAGAAATAAACTATACTGTTAAGACCCGGAGGGGGACTAGAGGAACTGGAGACTGTAACACACAGAAAATGTTTGGTATTTATTTCCCATAAATTCTTTTTGAGTTTCATTTAGTTGCCTTATGTTGCTTCGTGAAAGTGGTGATGGACTGTAATCCCCTTTCCTGGGAATCGGACTAAATGACATGCAACCCTTAGTCGTATTATTAATTTCACCTGTGCTTTTCCTACTGTCATGTCAAAATATCTGCTATTAAAAGGCCAATTATTGTTTTCACGTTTTCTTATGTTATGATGTCCACCTTTAGTTAGTACCACACACTGAGGAATATTCTTGTCTCTACATCGTCCAGTAATTTTATTAAAGCTCCTCATTCTGTGCTGTCCCCTCTGCTAACTGTGACAGGTACAAGATGTCCCTGCTGAAGCCGTCCACCAAAGCCCTGGCTTTATCCTGTAAAGTCTCTGTGAGGACAGACAGCAGGGGCTTCCTCTCTCTACAGTACCTGGTCAGGAACGACGACGGACAGATCTGCTTTGTAGAATATTATTGTTGTCCTGACGAGGAGGTGGAGGAGGAGTGATTAAAGTCAATTGAACTCCTCTTTAAATAAGCACCTTGAGTGGTGGCCAGTCGCTTTGAATGAGAAGGCAACGTCTGCCAAAGGAGGCAGTACAGCCAGTGGGGTGCACACAGGAAATAAAAATGCTGGACTTAATGGGCATAATGGATAATGGACACAGTGGGAAAGGTTGCATTGTTTTAACAAAATCAACTGGTTCATCATTTGCCGAACAGTCACATTTGAGTGGAGCATTGCCACTGGATTTGTGGAAGGATAATGTCACCTACCTGGTCTTGTTATGTACCTGTGTGTAGTAAGACCACCATCATACTGAGTTCATAATTTCATACAGATACAGAAAGTGATTGTATGTACAGTTACTGTATTTTGTATAGTTTACTATGGAGACCCAGGTATTTTGAGTCAGATGTCCCTCAGCATGTGAACATTGCCTGTAACTTCACAAGTCTACATGGTTTGTAGTTCAGTTGTGGCCATGATAGGTCTGCGTTCAGTATTTGGTCTCATCTTTCTGGAGTTTGGCTCACAAAATAAGACATTCAAGACATGGCACATTGGTTCGTGTTTCTCAAAGTGTCTAGTATAGTTTGTGTACAGTACTCTTCACAGGCCTTAGATTTCTCTGCACATACATTGCCATTACTGCCCCTCATGTTGAATGTGTATGCTGACACCTAGACAGCCATTTGTTTGGAATATACACCAGATGATTGAATGGTTTTATTTCCATGACATAGAAAACAACTGTAGTCACTCAAAAGCAATAAACAATGTTTTTTTACACTGATGGAATATTAACTTTTATCAAAAAAGGATGGGCAAATATAGTTTGCCAGATAAAATCTGCACAATCCTGAGTGAGGGAGCAAAATATATATTGCAAATCCACAAACTCTGGCAACAGACACTGAACACAATATGTGCATATTTAAGATTCTCTTGTACTGTCAAATGTGATCATAAAATGATGACGTGTTGCACAGTCTCTCTTTAACCTAAGAGAAAGCTCATAATATTGGACTTCAGACCTGACTGCACTGTTGCATTATCACATTTTCTTGAGACAACATTGAATCACGGCAGCAGTAGTCATTCACTCAGCTTAATCCAGTCCATTCAGTTACCTGCGAGCCATCCTTTGTCTTTTGAAAGCTTTGTGTTTGTTCTTCTTCACCACTTTTGGCTCAGGTGCTTCTGTCTCGATGTGAACAGGCTTCTCATCAGCTGGTGTCAGGAAGACGTCAGCTGTGACGTCTCTGGCCAAATCCTCCTTTGCTTCAGTCCTCTTCATTTTCTGCATCTCCTTGACCATCTGCTTTTCACGCACTCTGGCTGCTGCCGCCAGTCGGATCTCTCGACGGTGCTGTGGGTGTGCGAAGAGAAAAGTGTATCAGGCACATACAATGTGATTCAATAACATCACAAGCTTACGATCTAAACTAGAATTAACTTGATTTTTTACCATGTTAGGAGACTGGAAGTCTGGGTTTTCATAGAGCGTAGGCCCTCCAAAGCTCCCCTGAAAGACCTTGATGAGATTGAGAACAAAACGAGGGCCAATCTCCACTAGAGAGGCATCCTCCTCGATGATCTGAACGTGGCACAGAGAAATGATTGCAAAATAAACATTTCAAATGGAAAGTTAATAAAAATCTTTGAGCCCACACCAGAAGACACATTTCACTTCTCAAAGCAATGAAATATTTAGTAAAAATGCAAATATAGGCCTAGAATAGTGACGCATTACCTGGTAGTTTCTAAACCATATCCTGTTGTCTGCAATGGTGAATGTGTAGACGTGGTCCACAAAAGGCTGGCTCTTAGGGTGGTAACGTGGGGTGGAAAATGTCTGCAACAGGAAAACATAATGAGTACTTCCTTAAATTTAAAAGTGTAGATATACAACCTACTCAGCTTTCAAAATTAGTAAAGCTTGCTTATAGCTGCATTCACTGCTGGATCTAAACGATCAGTACTGAGGCTGTCCAAATCACATTACATCAAGTAAACTTGGGAGTTATAGCAGTTTAATCCAACGCCGTCTCAGTTTAAATAACAGTCCCGTCTCAGATTTACACGTCATCTTCTGGCTACAGTTGAACAGAAGGTCCACTTTGCTAGGCTGTTACCAAAAGTGTAGCCAGGATTAATGAATGCATCTTCTGACACTGTGCATCTTGTATACACACCTGGGTGAAGAGCTCCTTCAGTAACGCATAGTGGGGCTCCTTGTCAAATTTCTGTAGAAGAAAACAAGTAGAAGGGACAAAAATAAAATGTTTAGCTCTTGTTCAGGTTCTGACAAGTTCTTACCTTCACTGATCCATCAAGCTGACAACACACATGAATGAATATTCTAGGCAAACAGTTTGTCAAAGCAGCTGGAGAATACAAGACCATTGATGGGGAATCATGTACCAAGAGTGGAAAAGGGTGTGCAGGTCTTTGTTCAAATACCACAGTGACATCAGGAACAATGAGTTTGTCCCCTCAGGTGTCCTAAATGCAATTGTTGATTATTTTATTAGGCAATCAACAGAAAAGTTGCCAAATTTTTCATAATAAAGTAATAATTTAAGTAATTGATTGAGCAAACAAGCCAACCATTTGCTACTACCAGGCTTTTAAATATGAGGATTTGCCACTTTACTCAGTTTTATCTCACATATCATACCATTTTAAATGGAAGATCTTTAGGTTTTGGGTTGACATCACCTTGGGATTTGGGGATTTTGTGATGGGCATTTTTCACAATTATATATAGTGTGTATTTAGCTGCAGCCCTGGTTGTTCTAATAATTGAAATGATCTGGTGTCATGTTTGGATAGCATTACAGGTCTTTGTGGCACACAGCTGACATATAATCCTAATATAATTATATCATCGACAGAATTGCTGACAACATGTGCCAGTGCTACTCACAGGATCGAATGAGAGCAGCGGCCTGGATCCTTTGAGGCAGTTTCCCGTCATCTTGAGTTCGGCCAGTGTATGAACTGTGGAGGAGACAATTATTTAAATCTGTTTTTTTCCCATGGCACATGATGACAGGTGTCCACTGCACTTCAGGACTGTAAGACAGAAGTAACTCACTGTTTTGAACCAGAAACTTTGCAGAAGGTCCATGAGGGCTGTTTGAAATCCTGTAAGGCAAGAACATTATTGAATTTACTTTTTGAATTTACAGGCCATCGCAATGATTAGAGAGTGTAACGAAGATCAAATACTCACCACATATAGAGGTCCTGCTTCTTCTTGGCCTCAAAAAAGAGGCATTTGTTGCAGTTTTTGATTTCACACACCTGGGAACAAAGCTCATCTTTAGCTAGGCTGTAATGCATATGATTATATATAGTGTGTGTCCAAATTTCAAATAACAAACTCACCTCATTAACAACAAACAACTTGTCCTTTCTGTCCATTTTCGTATCTAACAGACAAAAGAAAAGCCTTGTTACTTATGATTGAATGATCTCTGCTCAACATAGGTAACAAGTGTCAGCATATGTAGTTGGGTGGAATACTACTGTATATGAATGATACACAGCACTAACCTGCTTTTGAATGAGGCATCATGGTCCTCAGGTCTTGCATCAAGTGTCTTGTTCTGAAGTTGATGCCTCTTGATGAGAAAATGAGAACCCTTTCCTTGTTGGTCCATTTACCCTGTTTAAGAGAATGTATCTCATTACATCAAAACAAACTTAAACAGGCTTATTATCATGGAGTTTAAAACATGTCCCCTGTTCATCCAGATGACCTCTTCATTTCTAATAACAGACAGGAAATACTGAGCAAATCAAACTGAGCTTGGCCCTGTTTTGTGAGTGTTGATCTCACTGGTAATCTTAGACTTCACTGGGCATGTTGTAATTTAACGACTTACTCTTTCCCATGCTACACATTAAATTACACCATTCAGTGTGTTTGTAACAGCTACCGGGTGTTTTCGTATAACAATGAAATTAAATAACTGAAAGAAAATATACCCACGGTGTATTGGCGAACTTAAGTTAGCTAACTAGCTACCGACTTCAGTGGCTAATAACAAGCACGAGCACTTACCGACGAAACCGGTGCTGGAATAGTGACTTCATTTTTCTTCTCCTGTTCGGCTTCACCTCCATCTGCCACAAATTTTGCTTTCTTTGCCTTTTTACCAACAGCAGCCTGTCCTCCACGTTTTCTCTTGAACGCCGACATGTTTGCACGCCGACACAAATCTCGCGTAGCCAGAAGTCCAACTGAAACAACACACGTGCGGACGGAGCAGAGGGAGAGGCCCCTAGTGGCGCGGAGGTGGTACTGCAGGTACTACACATTGCGTCACAGACACTCAAAGTACCAAAACAATGACTACATTTTAAAGTGTAGCCCCTTACTAAAAGACACTTCTAATATTTTTAGGGTTTTATGATAGCTACACTTCTGGAAGATGTGTGTACTAAGATTGTTGTGTTTATTATTAATGACGAAAAAACAACCAGTAAACTCACCTCCCAACTCTGTATGAGATGTGATCTTTTTTTTTCACCCCTAAATACTCTGATCAAGTTCCTTGAATCGGTTTTAAGCACGGATTTTAGATTTCTTTTTTCTGAAATGTTTGATTTTACTAGAATTAACAAGTAATTCAAATGATTATATTGTCCTAATTATATATAATATAGCATGTATATAATGCAATATAATGTTCTTAGAGCAGTAGCCAGGATTTTAGAAGTCATAAGTCTGCATATCACACACCCCACAAACCTTTAGTTAACTGTTTATTTATAACTTTACTACATTTCCTAAACTTCCCAAAGCTTCAAAGTCACACTGCAGCAATAAAATCCTGGTGAAGAAATGCTGAAGCCTGTATTTATTTATCATTTTGTCTGCTTTAAAGTAGTCACATTTAAACATACTGAGGCAAAAATTACTGGAATTAGCTAATAAAACACCCACGGTGTGTATGTTCAAAAGTTAGTTAGAAAGTTAATTTCATGAAGAGGCTGCGTAAATGTAAAGAAGGAGCAAGTCTCCCTGTCACCACTAGAGAGCATCATGGTATGATAACTAATGGCAGCAGGCTGGCATCTGTGACACCTTTATAAGCAATCTACAATCACAGGTTCATTATAACAGTATGGAATAAACAGAAAGGTGTAGTAGTCAGTGTGCATTGTAAATAGCTAATGCTCTTAATTTATGATGAATTTCATGAAATAATGGAGGACAACATAGAGAGTCAGAACTATGAATATGAGATTTCAAACACTGATGCATCCATTATAAAAATGGGCATAGCAATAATGGCCCGATGAACGGCAAGTTAAAAGGGGCTAGTAAGATGTTTGCAGATGATGAATATGATTTTAATCAGATAGAAGAACCATTGAGGTAGAGTAAAGCTTTAATGTCCCAGAGGGGCAATTTGGATTAAAGACATCTGCCAGTAATAGTAAATACAAAACAAATAATGAATAACAATGAATAAAAATGTCAATCAGTACAATACAATACATGCTAGACTGCCGTCACAGGCTCCCCTTTCATGAGAAGGAAATACGAAATATATCACCAACAAACAATGTTTAAATCCATGTTGAAATATGACAGCAGCCGTGCAAGGATGAGGGTCTGAATACAGATGAGAAATTCATAAATAGCAAGCTTACATGTCTTTTGTTCCCTTCCAGATGCCTCAAAACAAGATTTAACAGGGTTGCTATAGCACCATCAACCCCCCTCCTTGCCTTATAAGCAAATTGGAGGGGTCCAGCCCTGTGTCATGGCTAAAATCTCATTTTTAACAATTTCTTCAAAAGAGAGTTCAAGAGTGAACTGCATTAATATGATTGCTCACCTGTAGCCATGGCAGTTAAGGTCAAAACCTAGATTAGTAACATCCAGATAAGACTGAAGGAGGGTGCAAGGTGGGGCAGCTGTAGCCACCAGCTTAGGAGACTGAAGATGAAGCAGATAAAGCACCAAAATTAGTAATCTCCAGAAAATAAAGGATGGATCAAAGCATAGAGTTGGACTAAATTGCTGTTGGCTGAATGGGGAGGGAAAAATCTAGATGAGAGATGTGTGAACCTGGAATATTATATAGAAATAATTTAATGTAAGATCATTTTTAGAGCCTAATAATGTAAAAGCAATCAATTGAATAAGATTTTGATTTAAGGATATTTTACAAAGAAACTCTAAGGAAGAGTGTTATCTATTTTTGTTTCAATATTTGAGAAGAAGTTAATAGAGAGAATATAATTTTCAAGTTTTTTAAAAATTTTTTACAACAAGGTCAAAAGCTAGATACAATTAGATCCAGATCCACACTCCAGTCCAGTTGGTGGCGGTAATGCACTATAACGTTGTTTGCCAACCGCCATAAAATCCGAAGAAGAAGAAGAAGAAGAAGAAGAAGAAGAAGAAGAAGAAGAAGAAGAAGAAGAAGATTTTGATTTAATTTCGAACTGTAGAGGGCAGCAATACGCGATTATAACTTCAAGTCTGCCGAAAATTTAAAGGAAAGAAGAGCAATTCTCGCGAGATTTAGCGGCACCAGACAGTACAGATATATCTCCATGGCTTATGGTCCCGGCAGCCGGTCGTAATGTAACTTAGCGTATAGAAACTGTTTCTCAGTGATAAAGGACATTGCGCACGTTTGAATATGTAAGGTCAAAACAATACAATAGTGTTGCTATCACTTGAGAAGTCAGGATTATTTAAGAGATAGAATAGAGATGCTGCAGTTAGCTACATGCTAGTTAGCCTCGCCTGGGACAACGTGAACAACGTTTTTACTGAGTATTTATCCTAGAGACAAGTTTCTCTTTACAGTTGGCTAACAATGAAGTGCCACTATGAAATCTTGGGTGTTAAACGAGACGCAGGAGACGATGATTTGAAGAAATCTTATCGTAAATTAGCATTGAAATGGCATCCAGGTAAGTCGTGGTAGAAGCCTTATGGACTTATAAAGTAGGATGACAGTGTTCCTGATGTAAAAATATCAACATCGCAGTGGAATAATACTTCATTTAAAGTAACATTTCTGAATTCACTTCTATATATGTAATGTAAGTATAGAGGTATTGTTTGTATTGGTAAAGTATCAAAAGTGAATAGTAGTCGTTGCTAAGAATGGTGTGACATATGACACTGCATTATGATGATTATATTGGCTAGATAATGTCCCAAACGCAGTTTGAGTTGTATGACTTTATTTGTTTTACATTAAAACCTTATACTCTAAAGTGAGCAAGTACACCTGTCAGATAAGTGCAACGTTAAAGTAGTAAAAGTACAATATTTGTCTCTGAAATGTAGTGGTGGCATTTATGCTTTCCAGGTGAAACTAATTAAAATAAAGCACACAATTTTGATACTGTAGCTGCCTGTAACACTTCATTACATATTGATTACCTGGCGTTTATTTACATAATTCCTCTGGCTCCCCTGAGTGAAATTGTAAAGATGTTATGCTTGAAACTGCTTTGTGCTGGCATATTCCTTCATGTGATGCTGTTAACTCGAACCTTACAAAATTGTCAATTTGTAATTGTCAAGTTTCTTCACGCTAACAACAGCTGTGGTTTCCCTTTTGAAATTCCCAGATAAAAACTTGGACAACGCCGAGGAGGCGGCGGAGCAGTTCAAGCTGATTCAGGCAGCTTATGATGTCCTGAGTGATCCACAGGAGAGAGCTTGGTGCGCGCACATTTATTTCAACAAGTTCTTTCTGACTCACAATATCTCTACTGTTTTATGTACAAAACAGTGTGGGTTAAGCATGTCTGATGCCTCTGTCTACTTCTGTGTGGCAGGTATGACAATCACAGGGAGGCTCTGCTGAAAGGAGGAGTGAGTGGAGATTATGAAGATGACAGCATTGACCTGCTGCAGTACTTCACGGTCACCTGCTACTCTGGCTACGGAGATGACGACAAGGTGAGTGTTTGCGGTCATGTGTGCGAGGATCATGTTGCTCTCAGTACTCACAAACGGTCACATCAAACCTTCAACTAGTCCTCTTCTTCAAACAAGGAAGATGCCAATAGAAACAGGATCTCAGTCTTCCAAAGAAACTACTCTCATTTTGTGAAGGATACATCAATTACATTACCATATGGTATTTGGTAAACATAGTCCAATCTCCTCTTTACTTTGTCTATGTTACGTCCTGATGAGGGGAGGAAAAGAAAATGCACACTTGAAGTTTTTTTTCCCCATATGATTTCTGCAGGACAGGTTTATTAACAATAAGCACAGAGATAAGTATGACTGACCTAGAAATGCAATCTTAAACTTAAAACACATACCACACAACCTGATTGGATGTCTCCTGATTTTAAAAAGTCAATGTAACCCAGCAGTTGTGGCACCACATGACTAAATATCACGTCAGACTGTCTGTCCTTGGATGAGTGTGCAAGTAAGACGAAGGGGAATGAGATTATCAAAAAGCTGATAAAAGGCAAGGACAACCTTTATGTCAGCTGCAGGACTGTGGGCAAGCTGGAAATTATGCCCCACTTAAAAAAAAAATCATCCAGTCACACAGAACACACAGCCAGTCTACCAAAACCACACACGATTTGATGGAACCCAGGTAGAATTTTTTGGTCTAAATTCCAAAAATGATGTTTGGAGTCCACCACCTTAACGAAAGCTCTTGCTGTTCAGGTTGGTGGAGGCAGCTTCTTATCTCAGGATTGAGGGGACAGAACATCTTTGTGCATCTCAGAACGTTTATTTTCTCATTTATTATTCCCTCTTGTTTTCATCCACTCGCTCTCCCTAGGGCTTTTACACAGTCTACAGGAATCTCTTTGAGTCCATTGTTAAGGAGGAGATGGAGCACGGCAGGGTGGAAGATGAGGAAGAGGAAGAGGAGTTTCCTCCCTTTGGAGACTCTCAGAGCGACTATGATACTGTAAGCCAGCCCCACACTTAAAACACTTGTCTCAGGATTGTTCCTCTGTTTGATGATCTAAGAGTTCTTTATACAATTCAATTACATGAATAAAGTAGTAAGCAAGTCTTCTTTTTTTCTGTTACTTTCTCTGAGTAAAAACAAAAACTAAAGAGTAACAAGACATAAAATATATAATATATGAATAGTGAACCAATAAAGATTTTTAGTAGACTGGTGTACTTAATCAGCCTATATTTCCATATTACAGGTGGTGCATGTGTTTTACGGCTACTGGCAGAGCTTCTGCACTCGTAAAAACTTTGCCTGGAAGGAGGAGTACGATACGAGGCAGGCCTCCAACCGCTGGGAGAAGAGGGCCATGGAGAAGGAGAACAAGAAGACCAGAGAGAAGGCTCGAAAGGAGCGCAACGAGCTTGTGCGACAGCTTGTGGCTTTTGTTCGCAAGCGCGACCGCCGTGTGCAGGCCCACAGGAAGCTGGTGGAGGAGCAGAACGCTGAGAAGATCAAGAAGGTGGAGGAGCTGAGGCGGAAGCAGAAGCTCAGCCAGGCCAAGTAAGTGGTGGATGGATAGTTGGGCAAATGTGACATTTCTTTTATAGCTGTTTCTTCCTGATACTCATAATGCTTTACTGTACGCCCATCCAAGACTGGCAGAGGAGTACAAGGAGCAGAGCTGGGCGGCAATGTCTGAACTTGAGAAGGAGCTGCAGCAGATCGAGGCTCAGTACGGAGAGGAGTTTGGAGATGCATCAGAGAGTGAGGAAGAAGACCTGGATATGGACGCACGGGAGAAGAACAGTGAAGAGGGAGGAGGTCAGTGAGACTGTGTGTTTGAGATTTAACTTTTGTTTATAGCATACTCCATTAAGGGGTTGTACTTTCAGCAGCTACATGCGTCAGCTCCTGTAGCTATATGTAAAATGCAGCTTCACATCGGGGCCTACAGAGATTATGGGAAGAACTGTGATTGGTCAACATGCTCCTTGTGTTCTCCTGCAAGTTTCTGATGCCGGTGGAGATTGAGAGGGAAGACAACCATCTTCTTCTTCTTAGTAACACACATCTAGCAAAGCCATCTCCAATGCAAACCTTCAGCTCACCATAGCTCTGTTACGGTGAATGAAACAACTTACAGCGACTGCACGGAAAAAGCCCGTATTCAGTAATGAAACAAGGCTTCCCGCTGTCGCTCGCATCCCAGTGTAAATGTAAGAAAGTAAATGCAGTTACTGTCCGAGCCACGTGTTTGTCACCTGTTCCTCTAAATTAAAAAGAGTTTAAGACATAGTAACAATATCCCATTAAGCTGTGTTTATACATAGTAAACAGTAGTTTATATGTAAGGTTACACTTTACTAGGCATACACCCTCGGGTAAGCCAATGATGTCAGCGATTTCCACAGATTTTAATTGACAAGCAATAAAAGTTGATCGGCAGTGAGATATAAAGCACTTCTCTTGTTTTTGTTTGTATGTGGTGCCTGTAATTATTTTTCAATGCATAAATATTCACCAACAGATGTAGAGCAGCCTGATGGAGATGAACTGACCATTGACTTTTATGATGATCTGTACTGCCCAGCCTGTGACAAATCCTTCAAATCAGATAAAGCGTGAGTAACCTCCCACCCACGCTCCACCTACCTGCTATCCTCTGGACCTACATGCTAATTCACCTTGCTAAGCTGTGATTGATTTTTTTGCATGATTTTAGATTTTTTGTTTTTGCTGTCTGCTGGGAAGAGATTTTTGTTCCTAACAATGCCATCTGAACAATGGAGAAAAACTGTAATAGTCACTGAGTGATGAAGGTTAGTCGTTGCCATTGTTTAAACATGTTTATGTGTTGAGGAAATTTTCTTATTGATTCAGCTCTGACTCATCAACTTGATCGGAGCTGTTGAAGCTTTTGTCTGCGCGTTTTTTGTTTTCTTACTCTTTACTCAGTGGTACTGCACACCTCAGATAAATGGCAGAGTTTGAAATGATTCATTGCTGTGGGGCTAATTCCTTAATTGAGCTAATTATGCTTTTCAAAGGAGGAATGTCAATAATTATTATTAATGATTATGTTAATACTGGTTGGTGATAATTATACAAATCTGCAAAGGGCTTTTATACACTTCACAGTTGGTTAAATCTGTGTTATTAAGGCCTTTGTTTCTCTTTTTATTGTTCCTTTCCTTTCCTCTCTACAGTATGAAAAACCATGAAAAATCCAAAAAGCACCGGGAGATGGTGGCGTTGCTGCGGCAACAGCTGGAGGAAGAAGACGATTCACTTGGTTTGAACCTGGACGGAAAGGAGGGAAGAGAGGAGGAAAATGAGCAGGAAGAGGAGGAGGAGGAGGAGGAAGAGGAGGAGGAAGACAAACCGAGGCAAAAGTATGTAGCTGGATGTGATAATAGAACTTACTTACTTTTCACAGGGTGGTTAGAACTTGGTGGCGCATCAGAATTTTATATACTTTCATGGTTGTTTTTGCTGACTTTTTTCCACCTACACAGGCTGTCCAAAAAGCAAAAGAGGAAAAAGAAGCAGCAGAAAGTAGTACATGTGAGTAATATCTTTTCTTTCTGTCAGTGGCTGTGCCTGCTTTAGTGTACTCTCAATGCCTGTGAAGTGAACCTTTCTTCATGCTTTCGTCCTCCATAGCAGAGTCCCCCGGAGGAGGAGGAGGAGGAGGAGAAACCAACGCTGACCACCTGCGAGGAAGATGGCCCTGAGAAATCAGCGGCCCCTACAGAGCCTGAGAAGCAGGATGATCTCCCTCCCACAGAAGTCAAGAGGTCAGTCCATTTTTTATTTATTTATTTTTTTGCCATCTCCAGATCTGTGAAGTGTTCTTCGTGATACCAGGCAGATACTGTCACTGACTCACTGGTCTGGTTCTCTGGATATGTTCAAAATTGAGCATTTTGATGGTTTTAGTGACGCCACTAAACCCACACTTAAGGCCAGACTTAAGCCCCCTTGTTTCATGACTGAAACTACTGGCTATTTTATGCTATGGAGCAGTAAAAATGTGACTATTTTGAGTATACCCCATTCTACTCAGAGAATGCCAGTTGGCTTCTGTAGTACTGAATGTTTAAAGCTGCATTGATTCATTATTTTGGCCACATGGGGGCAGCAGAAGAAGCTGAAAACACAACACTTGACATATCCTTGGAAAGTTGTTTTGGTAAATTTGCCTTTTTACACATGCAGCAGCCACAGAGCAGCATTAGCATTCATCAGGAGTTGTGTTTCTGGCAGCCTGATGAATATAAGGCCAATCTTTACTCTCCTTTTATCTTTGAGGAAAACTCCTGAGGAAAATACGTAGCTGCCCAGCCTGCCTCTGTTCTGCAATGTTTTAAATGTGTGCCCTCTCTTTAGACTGGTTGGGTTCCTGTTCCTGGGCTTCCTGTTTGGTTCCTGTTTTCAGACAAACAAAGATTTAAAAAATTATTTTGGCCACACTGCATTTAAAAAAAAAAAAAAAGTTCTCATTCAGTTCTTGATGTAACATTAAAAACAGAGGAAACAACCATTTAGGGAAAACAGGAACCTCATCTCATCATAGACTTCAAAACCCTTTCATGAGCACATGACATTACAAAACAATGCTAACCATTCAGGGACATTTGTGAAAGACTACCAGGAACCACCACCGGAATTAAATCTGTCACCTAAATGTTGCCTCAGCAGCTCTGGGAAGACGAAAGGAAAGAAGGGAGGAGGAAAAGACAAACCGAAGAATGTCAAGTCCAACACAGGAGGAGAGCAGTTTCCTGAGGTTTGTACAGTAAAACCCAGAGTTTAATGGTATTTTATGTGATTTGTATTTACCATTATCCATTTAGTTTTATTTTTAGTTTTATTATTACAAATCTCTTCTGCCTACACATGCTTTGACAATAAGTTTAACAGCATCAGTTTTTACTTTGCTATCCCTTCAAAAAGAACCATATTGCATTTAAAAAAAAAAGGTACTTACTGAAAAAAGAAGAAAATGATCCATACTTATATTATTAAATCTCATATTCCCATTTCCACCTCCAGAAGGAAGTAAACCTCTGCTGTGTGACCTGTAACAACGAGTTCCCCACAAGAAACAAGTTGTTTGACCATCTGAAGACCAGCGGCCATGCCTCCGCCGTCTCCTCAAACGCTGCTCACAGCTCCATGAGCAGGAGCAAAAGAGACAAGAAGAAGAACAGATAACACATCTTTCATCTGGGCTGACGAACCTGAAAGAGTTTGACTCGGCAGGGACACAGGAAACAACGAGAAATCTCTCAGGAGGAAGATAAACTAGAAAAAGCCTTTGAAAGTGGACTTTAATGGACTGGATTGGATGACTGAGAGTGGATAGCTTTTTTTTTTTTTTTAAATTACACAATCATGTTCGGCAAGACAGCTGTGTATGTGTGAGAGACTGAGACTCCTTTTACCTTTATGAGTCTTCCGGGAATGACTGAAACTTTGTGAGCAGTTTTTCTGTACTGATAAACCAGTAGAGAAGATACAGGATGTGCATAGGATACACCTTTATCCTTATTAACAGAACCTTTACTGTTTTGGGAATCCTCTCTCTTGGTTTGTCATGAAGAGGTCTGTAGTGGTATTACTGCATCATAAAAGTGGTACTGCACGTTACACAACAACTCTGGAGTGATTTGCATGAGTGATTAATGCCTCAAGCAACCATGTTTAACAATAAACGAGTGTATGTTGGATATGTCTGTACAAAACATGTGCCTGTACTATTTAAATATGCTGCTTTATTGGTGAGACAGAAAAGCAAATATGTAGTTGAATAGTTGTTTCATCCATCATGAGATAATTATTACCTTCAGATATGTAGTGTCCAACTGCAGACTGACTGCAAAACAATCATATCAGTGTTGATTCAGTAGATGTAAACAGCATAATACATAAGTATAAATAAGGTTTTTTTTCCCCTGAGGGTAGTGATGTTTGCTCATTGTATGGAGTCCTCACTGTAAAAGAAAAAATGACTGCAGTGTAGGTGTCTTCATAAAACAGATAGTAGTTAAGTGTTAAAGTTCCCTTTTACAAAGGAAATAACGCAGTCTGCAAAATGATTAACATGACATTTTTAACATTTTAAAAGATTTTTAAAAATGCAATCTGCTGCTGATTGTTTCCAGGTTTCCAGGTTTGGTCCTTGGCGTTGAGTTAACTCCTCGTTCATTTTCTGTCCATGTGGCTGTGGACGGCCATGTTAAAAACTGCCAGGAAGAAATCTACATCCTCCTTTCTGATGCACAATGGGGGTTGGATGCGGAAGATGTAAAGTAGTGAGAAAGCAGAAGACAAGAGGGGAAGATTATGGAGCACCAGAGATAGCTACTGATTACCAGGAAAACATGCGTAACCAGGTCAGGTGGCTTATTATGTGTCACATACTAAAGGCAGAGCAGGCAATGGAACATTTCTGGCACATATCTTAAGAGGTAGAGATGGGAATATTTGGAAAGTAAATATCAGTGTAAGGCACAACATGTTAGTGTTCTGTGAACTAGAATTGGTTCTAGAAGCTATTGAAATTTAGTATTGGCTCATTTATTGTGTCTCATGTATGGAAAACTTGTAATTGCAACTGTAATGACTTAACAGAAGAGGATTCTTTGAAGGCAAGGCCAAGGTGATGAGAAAGGTTTAAAGCAGAGAACACTCAGTTTCAGTCAAGAGGATTGCTGACTTATTCATTGTTGCTTTGTGCATAAAAACTGAACTGTGTTATATGCATTTTTTATGTACTTCCTCTTCTTCGATTAGCAAGATAAGGTGTGTAGTTGTGGCAGTGACATTTTGACTCTGCAGTGAATTGGACTTTTTGAAACATCTGCCTTTTATTCTATTTTTCTTCTAGTAGAATAATTACTGGGCGACAGAAACAAAACTATCTGCAGTATTTTATTTTCTTAAGCCAGTGAAAGCAATCTGCTGTGTTGTAGTGGTAGTTGGCAAAATGATCAAAGTCTTAATCAAAGGTTACAGCAGTTGGACCAAAACAATCACAAAATGATGACAAAATGTGCCATGTTGAACACAATGAAGAAATCTCAAAGCGTGGATCCTTTTGTCGAGCCAGTACTAAAAGGAACACGAGTCTTTGTTGATGCAGGGTGAAAAGGTCGTATTATAAATGCCATACTAATTATGTTTAACTTGTTTAACATGTTTTTCAGAAAAGTGAGAAAATATGTGCACAAATACAAGCGCTTAAAACAAGATATCACTTGTGAAAGAAGAAATGACAAAGTCGTCCTCTTACAAATGAAAAAATAAATTCATAAGCAATTAGACACACCCTTGCTTTTCAAATAAATTCAGTACAGTCAGGGGCTTTGCTGCAATAGCCTTACTTGGTCTGGTATGACCAGCTTATGGTGGCTAATGTTAGCTAACATTAGCTATCTTTACATAGAAATTGCTGACATTACTGAGTCAGTTCGCTGACTTATGCTTCTGTTACACAACTTTTTTTTTTTTTATCATTTTCTGTTATCCTGCAATTATTGCTTGATAATCTGCCATCCCTCCAGGACCTGTACGCCTCCAGGACCCTGAGACCTGCAGGAAAGAGTGTGGCCGACCACTCCCACCCCGGACACAAACTGTTTGAGACACTCCCCTACGGCAGGAGGCTGCAGTCCATCAGGACCAAAACCACACGTCACAAGAACAGTTTCTTCCCATCCGCAGCTGGCCTCATCAACAAGGCCCGGGACCCCCACTGACACTGACTCTCATACCCCCCCACCCCTCCTACATGATAAATTAACTATCTTGAACATTGCAAATATTCTGTAAACTTCATACTGTGAACTTTTGCACATTCCCTGGTAAATATCTTGCACATCCCTGCATAAAACTGTATAGCTCTTTCATATTTTTATAATAATTGTTCATATCTTATTGTCAATTTTCTATTTATGCTTCTTGACTGACAGTACTTGTTTTATCTTTCTTTATATTTTCTACTAACTATGTTTATTGTTACGCACCAATACACCAAGGCAAATTCCTTGTACGTGAAAACCTACATAGCTAAAAACCTGATTCTGACTCTGAACACTATCCATCTACCTGTGTCCAAGCAACTAACCAATACTAAATGGCCTGAGAGGCTTAACATTTGTATGTTGCCAAGGCCAACACGTGCACAAGCTCCAAGTACACCAACACAAGAACTGACTCTTGAGTTATCATCAGCACAAGTGTTTGCAAGAAAAAGATTTCCGCTATTAGTCAACTACATCTACAATTTCCAGGCTAATAATAACCGAGAGGTAAAAAGCAGGCAGTTCAAAAAAGGCAGCGGAAAACATTGTCTTCAAGGGACATTTATTTCTCCTCAATTTGAACTGCAATTAAAAGTTTTAAAGGGTATTTTTCACATAGAAAATGGAGTTGTTTGTGTATGTCATGAATAGTGTCAGATATTTCATATGGATGTGATGGTCAAAGTAGTAACTGACAATTATCTTCCCCTTATTTCACTGAGGGGGAAACCTATAGGCACTGTACAAAATAACAAACAATTTAATAAACCTGAAGGTAATACTAAATGGATGAAGCTAATAATGTTTGTTTTTTTGTTACCAAGTGTGTGTTCAGTCGTTGGTTATATTTGAAACTGTAGGTTGAAGTGTTAGACTGACTATAATCAGTTAATCAGTCTTGGTGAGCGTCTAATTTGACTACTAATCCTCTTTGCTAATGGGGTTATCCAGAGTTTGGTACAAGTAAGTTTTTGAGATCCCTCTGCTCCCTACATTACAATTTTGCAGTGTTAACTACTGATGCACAAGCACTTCTAGCAGAGAATACTGTAAATTACAAATACGAAGGCAGGTAAGTGAGTATTTAGTGTTTCCAGGTCAAAATGAAGCAAATTATAGAAATTGAAAGGCCAGAAAGCTGCTGCCTAAATTGCTGGTAGAACAGTTATGAGCACTGCAAAATTATGCGATGTAGCAAAGTGAAAAATCCCACAAGAAAACTGCATTAGCAAAGTAGGAGAATGTTCAAAATTAGACCCTAACCCACACTGATTTAAAGGCACAGCAGGATATTTGCCACATGCAACGGAATTGAACATTACAAGCTTCACCAAACTGCTATTTATTGCAGGGCAACTGTGATATTTTATGCGTTTCTGGTTCTGCCTGTTCCCTTTTCAAATACATTATTTTCCAGATTTAACAGAATACAAAAACATGTCAGAACTTCAGTCAGTAGTACATGTACTGCAGCTGAGATTGTTCTGTTCACAGATGGTCACTGCTGCTCAGGCTAATGGTTAACTGGGGCACTGCTGAACCATGGCCCCCAGCAGGCACAGCACAGACGCATATGTGAGGGGAGGTGAGCGTCACTTCTGTTACAAACTAAATACCTTGTCCTTGACCTTTTCCCACGGCAATTTGCAGGCATTTTCCACGGACATCACAGATAATCTCACACGTCTTCTGTCATCAGATAGGTGCCCACATTAAGACTGTTCTGCTGTGCGCCGTCTTCTTTGATAGTCTGTTGAGTGAAAATCTGTCAGTTAATGTTTAAAGTCCAACTGTAATCACATTTAATCATCTCTTTTTGCAGTCAAAAATAATGTGTGTTTATTAATTTATTGTCAATAGTATTTTATTATTAACGTCAGGTCACACCAGAAAATGGTGATGTAGTGACAATACTAGGTCTAGTTGGTAGCTGGTGAGTTACCACACTAGCAGTATTTTCTCTCTACTGTTCTGTTTACTCCCCTGTGGCATTTTCTTCACAATTGTACACCATTTCATTCAATAAAGTTGGGCATGTTGGTGTCTGTGTTTGATTGACAGAAGCTGGCAGGCTAAGCGCCGGCAGGGAAACAAAGAGACAAAGCAAAAAAACTTACAAGCCTTAGCAGACAATTTTTTGTCAGCAGTGATATTGAGTAAGGAACCACAGTTATATTGGCAGGTACATTTTTATGCTGTTTAATGTGCTACCAGCTAATTAACTAACTAGCCTGCAAACTGACATCATCAGTGCACTTTTCCCCGGTGGATGTTTGTTTGGTCGCTCGTTCACAAAGCTAAGGTGCAGGACAAGATGTGTGTCCATGTTTGTAAGTTACATAAAAAAGAGACATTAGCAAGAAAGCTACATGTGGGTGGTTTTTAAGTCTGTCGCTCTTGTGTTGTGTAGCAGGCTGCTGTCTGGCTGTTTGTCGGTGTCACCGTCTGCCTGATAGAACGGTAACGTTACTGCTTTATGCAAATATGGTTTCAAATAAAGTGATCTGATTGGCTCCATAGAAACAAGTTCCATCTATGTAGACGGAGAATATAATGGTATTCCGACAAATTAACATAAAAATTGGGGGCGCCATCACGAAACCAAAAAATATAAAATATAAATTTCTTCCTTTTGGTTTTAGATTTTTTTCCACACACAGAACAAATCTAGAACAGACAGAGCAGACATGTTTGCTGTAGCACAAAAAAAACATGAAATTTAATTTCAATTGGACTTTAAACATTACAAATGAGTTATAATTCAGTATGCTTTAGTGATTATGGACTTTTCAACCTCAGCTACAGTAATAATACAATCAATCAATCAATCAAAATGTATTTATATAGCAACTTTCAAACAAATCAAATGCAATTCAAAGTGCTTTACAAGCGACTGACAAAACGTAGGATGTTAAAAATGTATTAACAAGACTGGATTTTGATCAAAAAACTCTAATGAACGCTAATGAACAGGACTGATGTAGAAAGAGAAGATGAATTCTTACAGCAAGCACTGATGAAGCAATCGCTCAAGCCACAGGAGGTGTTGAAGTGGAAGGCCTTAACAAAGCAATCTCTGGAAAACACATGAATAAACAAGCTCACACCTCCACTCACTGCTGCTTCAAGTTAAAACTTCAGCCATAAATATATTTCCGCCGACTACGTGAATTACAAGTGATTTGTGGAAATATCAAAGTGTTTTCACGTTGGTTAAATAAATTAAAATAAATGCCACCCAGTAGGATTTTACAGGTACATGAAAAAGACTAGAATTACAGCCCGTGGTTGTATGCCTCCACCAACCAGTGGAGTTGCAGGTTACATCCATGTCTGTCCAGACTCATAATATATGTAGTGCATTCTTGAAAGGAATTGAATAAAATGTATAAAGTGTATTTATTGGCTAAATGGAAGTTATCACTATATTGATGATACATATGGAAATTAGCACCAGCCACCAGCCAAACGTACGGTAGATTTCACACACAAAATAATGATTTACTCTTGAGTGGCTGGTGAATTTGAACATTTATCTGTCAGTGGCTGGTAGATGTTCACATTTTAAAAGGTTAATTTCCCACCCTGATACATATGTATGATTCCAGTGAATATACATTGTTGAACTGATTAATGAGGGATTATCAGATGTATTGGCTAAACAGGTACACATGTACTTGATTAGTATATGAAGATGGATTCTTCACTCACTCACTCATTCACAGGATCACGATTAGCTAGGCGTGCTCCAATACTTTGTTTGCAGTCTCGTGATTCCGATGACCCTTGAAATTCAGAATGAGGCAGGAAGTGAAAGACAGAATGTAGTCAACCGTAGTCAACATGTGTGTGAAATCTGGAATCGCCCAATTCATTCTTAAATTATGGCTAAAAAACTATTTTGAAGTTACAATGACTTTTGACCTTTGAGTCAAAGTGTCACCTATTCAGTGTCTGACCAACTGTGAAGTATGGTCGTCAATCTCCCCTTCTGTTCCTGAGTTATGGTGTTGAATAATGGCCAAAAAAGTGTTTTTCCAGGATATTATGATGTCACAGTGGAGTTGACCTTTGTCCTTTGGGGTAAAAAATGTCATCACTTCATTGTTGTATTCCATCAAACATCTGTGTGAAATGTTGTCATAATTAACACATCAGTTCTTGGGTTATGGCCATAAACATGATTGTCAAGGTCACAGTGACCTTGAACTTTGAGTCAAAAGTGTCCAACCAACTGTGAAATATGGTCATCAGTTCTTGAGTTATGGCTGAAAACATGTTTTGTGAGGTCACAGTGACCTTGACCTTTGACCGCCAAATTCTAATTAGTTCATCCTTGTGTCCAAGTGGATGTTTGTGCCAAATTTGAAGAAATTCCTTCCAGGCGTTCCTAACATATCGCGTTCACAAAAATGGGACGGACGGATGGACGGACGGACAACCCGAGGCATAAAAACAGCGGTGAAGTAATTGTATGTACACCTAAAGGTTGATTACTAAGAGAGAGCCATGGCAACTAGCTACCTCAACAAATAACACAAGGAGCAACCAGTGATCCATCACAATCACAGAAATAGATGTACTTAGTTCAAGGCTGTAACACTGTACAGTAATCAACATATAATCATGTCTGTCAATGTTTGTCTTTATGCCTTTTATGTTTTTATCTTGGCGTGTTTATTTTTTGTTGGTTTTTATATCCTGGTCCTGAGAAAAACAACATTTCATTCAGCTGTATTTGCTTATGGTTGAAATGACAAATGAACTTGATATCAGGTCAGCGGAAACGTACAAGAAAAAGAGGTAGAGAGCCAATGTACTGTACATTCAACTGAAGTGATGATGAAGTGATGATTTCCATACAACACAATATAATAGTATTGACAGATGTCTCACATCACAATACCATGATTCACAGTACTAATGTCTGAATGAGTGACAGGTTAAATCTTACTAAAATCTGTTTCGGCATTAGATTTTAAATACTTGAGAACAGGCACTTTCTGAAAGGTATCTAGGATTTAGTTCTAAGAAAACCATTTGACTTCGTGGGATGAAGATGAAATCAAGTTAATCTGATTTCAAATATTTTTGTAACTACTTTGTATTTTCTAAATTGAGATAATTACCAGTGATCATTACCATTATATACATTTTGTCCTTGTGGCCCACCACTGCAACAGACAATATTTTGCCTTATATTATACTATATACTGATATTATATTACATTTTAGTGTAAATAGTCATCTAGGCTAACATACTGACCAGTAGGCTGAAATTCCTGAAACTTGTTAAAAGAGGTAGCAATCAAAAGAAGGAGACTCTGTGGATCAGTGTATTTGCTCACAGGGGCAAATAAATCCTTGCGAAACTCTCACATTGAGTAACATTGGTACAAATTATGGTACAATGGTACATGCATCTCTTGAATAAACTGTGTGAACTTATTGGTTGATCTTACCTTGTATTCCTCTGGTTTGAAATTGCATGAGGACATCTCTGGGAGGTCTGCGGGACGGTATTTGAAGGCTGATTTCTGACACACTGCACCTCTGAAATGGTTTCGTTTGAAATTCAGAAAGAGAGATTGTTATTTAGGTTTTAAAGAACTCCACGAGCTGATCAAAGCCTTACTATGACATTTCTGTGACATTTGGGGCTTGTTTTTGTGACAATGTGTCGTGACATTTTCCCCAAAGTCTTAACACTCTTGACTTTCTTCCTAATCTAGACCCTATATTGTAGCCAGATAATCAGATCTGAATTGCCATTTGCCATTTAATTGCTGAAAAAAATGTCACCATGTCATCTTTAAGAAATAATTTCAATTTTAACAATGACAAACTCCTAATGGCCTGCATATTACTTATTTTTGTTACATTGAATGGGATTCTAGGGGTGAGCCAAACAGTAATTATATGAGAATGCTATACCTTGTGTAATTGGAAGGAATGTATTAAACTCTCTCTATTGTGAACAGTACAAACAATACAGCCCTGACCTTTGGGAAGCTCCAGTTCTGAAATCAACTCCACTTTGATCAAGGTGAGGCCTGAGATACTGCCAGGTGATGGAAGCCATGGCAAACTCTGCTGAACCCCCACCAGCTCTTCTGTGTTCTACCTGCAAACAGTTTTGTCCTTGTTGCCCCAAAACAAAAAAAATGTGCAGGAGCAAACTGAATTATTGACTGAAACTCAAGCCTAATGTAAAAGGTGTAACCCCCATTAGGGCTTATGTTCCTGTTACAAATGTGGAAGAAACTGATGTTTGTTTGAAACCTCATCACGATGTGGTCACATTTCAGTCATTAGGGTGCTGGTAGAGAGTGACGTCCAAATACAATTTTCTGTGAATTCTCAGGGCTGCATAGCCTCCTGTGTGAAATTGAAAAATAACTCTGGCAAATGTTGCAAAGAGAATCACCTTCCACTGGCTTCACCCAGTTATAAGTAGTTTCCCAGTCTTTGTTGTAGCTACATTTCCTTTTCTTTGTGGTAGTTTCCATCATATTCCGCCTAAATCTGCATAGCTTGTGACTTCGTGGTGACTCGCATTTTTCCCCATTAGGCATAAGGCAGGCAGCAAAGACGGTAACAGGTTAACCTGCACTTGACCCATGTGTGCGCAGTTTGATTGACACCAAACACAGCCCCGACAGCCGTCCCTGCTTTCTTTACAGCCGTTAGATAAAAGCCAGATTTTGGAAGAGCGTCTGTCCAGCAGTGGTTTGACTTTTGAAAACTAGAGCCAATCAAAATGTGGGACATCGTCTCAGTATGTGGGCCGCAGGACAAGGGATGAAAATGCCGTGCAGTCCCGCATAAAGTGGGACACCAAGAATCAAGTCCTTAGATGCCCTGGCTGGAGCTAAGTTGACCAGTTGCTATAGTCAGGTAGAAATGGCTGAGGCAGCTAAGGCAAAAACTGCATTTTGCACCCCATTGGTATATTTGAGCTCAGTTATATGCTCTTTGAGTTATGCATTGCACGCAGCACATTTAAATGTCACATGAAGCGTTTGTTTGGGGACTGCCAACATCAGTCAGTACTCTTGTATTTGGACAATGAGACCCTCTTGTGCAACAGTGTTTACAAGAACTGAGTACTCTCTTACCTGAAAAAGCAGGGACTAAAAGGTAAAGCTCTCGAAATGTTAGTTTTTCAAAAGAAAGTATGTATTTGATCAAACATGGTGTTTGGTTTTTGTTGAAGGAGTCTCTTACTATAGAAGATTTATTGCTAGATTAGCAATACACATAGCAGTTACCCTCTATCAAGTGGTGTCAAAGCTGATCCCCTATGGTAGGAAGGGCAAAATACCTAGAAAGTCTTTGAGTCTTCACACTCCACTCAAGTGTAAGGACAGTTTTCAACCACTGTAATATGTAGATTTTCTGGAGGCCATTTGTAGCTCTATGAAGCTCGAAATAGTAGCCCTTAAGTGGGCAGTGGTTAGGTCAGCCCTGTAAAGCCTTCACAGACTGTAACCCATAAAGCCACTTGGGCCCTGCAAAGCTCGGCGCTATGGAATTGATCTGCTTTTGATCCAGAACCAAGAGAAAGAGATAATCTTGGTAGACGATTACGGGATTAAAAAGATAATTAAAACCATAGCCGTTTCCGGATTCCGTACCACAACAAATAGGTAGAACCTATAAACTGCAAGGGGCAGTGTGACCAATGTTTAATAGCACAAATGGTTGTTCCTCAAGCTCACAGATTCATGATTATTACATTCACATCTATAATCAGCAACACAGCGTGTGTTCGGAAATCACAAATTGTAAAACAATCATACAACGTTACATTCAAGCATGATTCAGCAGATCCAAAAAGGGCAAAATGAACTTCAAGTCAGTTGTTAGAAAGGAACTGTACAAGATTTTTCTTCTCATTCAATTAGTGAGGTATATTAGGTGAACTGAGTCTTCTAATTACAACATAGTTAAACATAATTAAAAAGGTTCCCTGTTACAATTGCTATGCAAATGCACTAACAGGGCTAGTCTTCCTCTGAAGGTTAAAATGATTGATACTGATGGATTTAACATTTAAAAGGATATACATAAAATGCAATCCACTGCCATTGCGGGTTCTAGGTTTGGTGCTTGGCATTGAGCAATCCAGCTGACCTTCATCTGACTTTCATCTTCTTTCCATGTAGTTGTGGATGGACTTGTTAAAAACTGCCAGGAAGAAATCTGCATCTTCCATCGTGATGCACATGGGGGGTTTGATGCGGAAGGTCTTAAGTGGTGAGAAAAACACAACACAAGAGGGGAGGTTACAGAGCGCCAGAGACACTGATTACCAGCAAAATGTGTAACCAGTTCAGGTGCTTTATTCTGTGTCACGTACTGATGGCAGAGCAGGCACTACAGACATTTCTGCAACATATGTTAAGCAGTAGAAATACGTGTGTGAAAGCTGGGGCTCGTGTTGTTTCTGTGAACTAGACTTAGACTTAGTTCCAGAATTTAGAAATAGCCCATATAGCTATTGTACATTACAATACATTTATTTAGCTGACGCTTTTATCCAAAACTACTTAGAATAAGTGCATTCAACCTTGTGGATACAAACCAAGAATTGCAAGGATCATGCAAGTACATCAACTTCATCAAATATGCTGAACTACTTCAAGTGCTATATTTAGAAACATTAAAGTGCAGTCTGAACAGATGAGTCTTCAGTCTGCACTAAATAGTGACAACATTTTCCATATTGAAATTGAAATGTTATGTAAGTGAATCTTTTTGTCAACCACTAACAAAAGCAACGTGGATCTTTGTTGATGTAGTATGAAAAAGCGCTATTCAAAATGCTATGCAAACATATTTAACTTGTTGTTTTCAACAAAACAAGAAGCTTTGGGATGCAGGTGCCAGCTGTGTTTATACCACATGCTGATTCAGCTAAAAATAAACTGACAGAGGGACAGAAGGTGAGTGCTGTTACCTGTCCGTACACTCCTCCTTTCCCTATCAGGACTCCCATGTCCTTGATGTCCTCAAAGATCTCACTCATCGCCTCAGGGGACAGCGGGTCTCTGCTGGCCTGTGGATGACAGAGAAGAGGTGAAAGGATGAATGAGGCTGGATGTGTGACAGTAACCATAGTAATTAACTCTATGAACACTGACTGCTTGTGTCCAATAATTACCCGATTGTGATTCAAGCACCTGTCCTCTAATTGCTAATTGGCTTGAGAGGCTCTACATCTGAATATTGACAAGGCCAACTTGTGCTTAAGATTTCAACTATTATTCAGCCACCATAGCTACAATTTCTGGGCTTTTTATAGCCGTTGGGTAAAAAGCAGGCAATTCAAACACAGCAGCAGAAAAAAGTGTCCTCAAGGAATAATACATTTCTGCTCATGGTCAATCAAATACTAATTTGAACTATAATCTGAATAAACTGATATTTTTCACATAGAAAATGGAGTGGTGAGATGCAACATTTCTCTCTTTTATAACATGTTATGTACGTTGGAATTGTAGGGGCAGAGGAATAAAAAGAAAGATAACATTCAGGAAACCAAGATTACTTTCCCTTTCTTTGTGAGGGACAACTAAAGGTAGATCTTTTTTTGTTATTATTGAGACAGATGTGTTTAATCAACTTGATGCTCACTTTTGAGGCTGTAGTTTGTAGTTTTAGACTGACTTCCTTTCAGTCAGTCTTGGTGTATGTCTACATTTGACCTCTATTCCTTCTTGCCATTGCTGCTGTCCTGTGTTTGCTATAGGTTATCATACATTTTTTTAAATCATTCTCCTTGCTACTTTACATAATTTTGTTGTGTTTAGTGGTGACACACCAGCACTTCTAGCAGAAAATACACAAGTGTTTCCAGGTAAAAAAAAAAAAAAAAAAGAAGAAGCAAATTATGGAATTAGAGAGGCCAGAATCCTTCGACCTAAATTGCTGGCACAACAGTCACAAACACTGAAAAATGATGACATATGCAAAACACAGGAAAACTGCATCAGCAAAGAGCAACAGTGGTCAAAATAAGTAAAATAACAACACTGACACAGCAGGATATTTGCCAAACAGCACT
Organism: Macquaria ambigua; assembly: GCA_008360985.2. NCBI lineage: Eukaryota > Metazoa > Chordata > Actinopteri > Centrarchiformes > Percichthyidae > Macquaria > Macquaria ambigua. The sequence continues at coordinate 553,716 of VMKM01000017.1, read as the reverse complement.
GCAATTGCATTAAAAATGCCTGAGATGATTTAAAAGACAGAGTCAACAAAACGGAACATTAGATATATACACAAAACTTGTATTTACTCCCGGGCAACTGTCTTATTTTATTAGAAGTTGCTGTACTGGCTCTTCCCTTTCCTGGCTCTTTTCAAATACAATATCTGCCAGATTTAACAGAATAGAAAAACATGTCAGAACTTCAGTCAGTAGTACATGTACTGCAGCTGAGATTGTTCTGTTCACAATTACAGGCTAATGGTTAACTGGGGCACTGCTGAACCATGGCCCCCGGGGGGCACAACACAGACACACACGTTGTTCAAGCATGTGAGGGGAGGTGAGCGTCACTTCTGTTACAAACTGAATACCTTGTCTTTGACCATTTCCACGCCAATCTGCAGGCCTTTTCCACGGACATCACCGATAATCTCATACTTGTCTCTGAGTTTTGCCAGTTCCGTCATCAGATGGGTGCCCACATTAAGACTGATCTGCTGCGCACCGTCCTCTTCGATAGTCTGTTGAGAATAAATACATTTAATTGTAATTCAGTTTGCAGTCCTCAATAATAATATGCAGAAATACATTGAATTTTGATCAAATTGAACTCTCTCAAGTGATGAACAGGACTGATGTACAAAGAGAGGATGAATTACATCAATCTTACATCAAGCACTGATGAAGCAACGGCACAAGCCACAGGGTTTCCTCCAAAGGTGTTGAAGTGAACCCCCTTGGCAAATGAGGCTGCAATTTCTGGGAAACACATGAATAAACAAGTTCACACCTCCACCCCCTGCTGCTCCAAATTAAAACCTGAGCCAAAAATATATTTCCTCAGACTACCTGCATTACAAAATGATTTGCGCAAATATCAAAGTTGGTTTACAGAAATGTCACAAAAGTAGGATTTGAGAATGACCTCAAGAAAGAAAACAGTGGGGTCTTTGAGTGAAGTACGTGTTAGCACATCTAAAGGTTGATTACTAAGAGAGAGCTATGGCAACTGGCTATCTCAACAAAAAACACAAGGAACAACCTGTGATCACACATCCAGTCACAGAAATAGATGTACTTGTTTCAAGACATGAGGGTAATCAACACAGGTTAGCTCCAACATATAGAAAAAAAGGTAGAGAACCATAGCAACGAGCAGCAGAGGTGAGGGTCAAGAGAGGTCCTGTCAATGTTATGTTATTGTTAGTAATAATCTCAGTACAATTACCACAGGTCTCCAGTTTTGCTGTGTTAATGGGATTGGTACCTAAAACCCCTCTAATGAACAACATGGTGTGTTCTCAATTCAATTCAGTTCAATTCAAAGGGCTTGGAAGTTTCAAGAACAATGTTAAGAAAAACACAATTTGTCCAAATATTTGGACAGCACACAATGACCGTTTCTCCATAATTCTCTGTAACCTGTGCACTTTGACACTACAATCCATTCACGTCATAGGTATTCATTCATAAACGCAACTGATGTGTCCTCTCCGTCTTCCATCTTCAGCAGAGAGCCTGGCATCCTTGAGGGTGAGTCATAGACAGAGAATCTATAATTTCATTTGCCCACATCCATTCATTTGAAGTGATCAACTCTATAACTACTCAGTTATGAGTAAATGTATAAAATGTACCCGAGGTATTGATAAATTGCCTACAACTAGTAAGAGAGGGAGTGAATGTGTAACTATAACATGTTGTTTAAATAAGAAGCTGCTACAGTTAATCATTCTTCATAAGTCCACCCAGCTGTGTATCAATCATTGTTGTTTTGAGCTTGTTTCGTGGAATGAGTCCAAACTCTCTACTCAGCTTGTCTCATCTCTTTCCATGCATCTTGCCAATTTAAAGCTGGGGTAGGCAAAATCTGTGCAACCTATGCAAAACCTTCCGCCTCTCTCTCTGCTGCCTCGTATCACTCCGCTAAGCCCCTCCCACCAAACCCACAACTTCGACCGGCAGCAGAAGGAATCGCTTGCCCTGTGAAACTTCATGCCTCGTAGGGCTCACTCTCCATGGTGTGAGTATCACAGAGACCCCGGTCCCTCTCGCCGCGGCTTGTCTTCTCAAAGACGCCCCTCCAGTGCTTCGCAGCCGCAGAGCAGAGCGCCCCAGGCTTCAGAGGCAGCTGCAACGCCCTACAGCAGCAGGATGAGAGGCTAGTACACCACACACACGTGCCACTGTCCCCCGTCTAAAGTTATTCCCCACTGTTTGTCATCCTGCCTCTTTGCCACTCGTCGATACGAGCACCATGGTATGGAACATAATGAGCCCGAAGCTCTGTGTGGAGCCGGGACGTGTTGTTTTGTACTATACGCCGCTGCAGGCAAGGGAGGTATTGGAAATTTATCACAAGTTGCAGGATTTTGGGCAGGATTTTCCGCCATTGAATCAGGCTTTCACCACCTGAAGGAACGTGTACGCGAGTCTGCATTTGTAGAACAGCCAATACAAAAGCACCGTCTCTCTGAAATAACCTGTGATTGGCTAAAGTCTCCCGTCACGGGCAAGATTTTCTAAAGTCTGAAAACAGAGCCAAGAGGAGGGGCTGAAGTAGAGCTTTGCTCTCAGACCACTTGAAATACAATATGCTGAACGGTTATTATGGATTTTTTGGCCAATGACGCCATAACAATACTGCCTACCCCACGTTTAATAGTGGAAATAATGAAGAACAATACACTAGGCTCACTCTTTGTAACTGTAACTTTTTATGAACATACAAGCAGGTTTTCAAACAAGGTTTTTACGTCTCACAGTATTATCTCACCTGGTGTTGTAACAACAGCTCCCATTGGGAATCCATTACCAATGCCCTTCGCCATTGTAACCATATCAGGAATGACGCCATGACCTTGGAAACCCCAGAAGTGGCTTCCTGTTCGCCCAAATCCAGTCTGGACCTGTCAGGTCCAAATAGATGATTACATTTATTTATATTTTTATGCAGAAGTGCTAAAAAGATGGAAACATACTAAAAGACACCATGGCGGTCCATTAGTGCTTGACTTTAGAAAGCCTCGTTATGGTGTTTGCTTTACACTATAGGCCTTTCTCTTGGGCATAAAATAACAACTTTGTCATGTCAACTGTAAGCTCAGATCTTTCAAGATAAGTAATACTGTCAAGATAAGTAATAAGCTGACTCAACTCAAACATTGACTTGTCCCATGAGTGTTTGACTTTTTTTTTTACAGCTGCAATGATGAATATTTTTATATTAACAATGGGTAAAATTACTATGTGAAAGGAGTCACTCGTAGTGACAAACCCACAGAGAATTATCACCTGACTCTGCAGTCCCCCTCAGCTTTACAAAGTGTTTTAGCATCTTTCAGCTCATCGTTTTGGTTTAACAGCCTGCAACTTTACTGTTTGTTTCAGTCTCTCATACAAATACAGGCTCCAATTATTTTTGGAAACAGTGGATCTGTTAATTCAGTGCACTGTAATGCATGCAGTATTTTTGTACGAATCAATATAGTCTAAATTGTAAATAGAAAATCCATTTAAAAATATTTCAAATATTTGTATCAAACCTCATCAGCAATGCAGACCCCTCCTCTCTCTCTTACAAGTTTGTAAGCCTCCGTGAGGTAGTTTTTAGGGTACTGCACAGCTCCTCCGACTCCCTGTACAAACACCACACCACAGTCCCATCTTAATTAACATAAGCACTCGTCACACTGAACATGAGGAAACAATGAATATGGATAGCATACTAACAAAGGACTAATTTACTTGCTAATATTACTGTACATTCATGACATACAGTCAATAATGTTAATATTCAATGTGGCAAAGCAACGGGTCAAACATGCAGTAGCATTAACAACATGTTGACTCTAAGTCTATATTTCTTGCAATACTCCACAACAGAATACAGTACCTGAATCGGCTCTCCAAAGAAAGCAGCAATTTGACTTGGGACACTGGTAGCAAATGTCTCTTTGAGCTGTCCAATGTATTGTTCATTTGCCATGCAGTGACCTGTGGGATCAAACAAAGAGAAGTCCTTCATATTAAACTAAATATAGACATTAGCATGTGTATACAAATGGGGAAATTCCAAATCAATTCCTTTATACGAAAGCTATGGGCTGTGCAATTATTCAATATATTGTTTATCATCTTTCCATGAAATAGCATCATGAGAAGATTCTCATATTACTACATGGTTCACAGTTAATTAATGTTGAAGTTACTATATTTAACCCACAGCAGCAGGGTTGTTATTGACTGATATTGATATTGCAGCATAATGGTTGTTTGTTTTGTGTAAACAGCCATGTACATATGCTAACATACTACTGAGCATTTCCAGATAGACTCTCTAGCTGAAACACAGCAATACTATATAGCTAAAATTCCTGAAATGGTAAAAGGTCAAAAGAGGTAAATGATCAACAGCAGGAGACTTTGAACTCTAAACATGCAATTCAGTACTTCTTTCGTCTCATTTTCAGCGTTACAACTGACCTGTTTTACCCTCATGACGCTTAGGCAGATTTTATAGAAGGACATCCATTTTGTGAATTGCAACTGCATAAATTCATTAAAATACACATCCCTTTAAGCTGGAGGTCTCTACAAAAATATAAAACTGGGCAAACACTTCAAAATGTTTATTCACCTTGGATAAAGACAGAACACTCTCAAAAGTCAAGCACGCACTCTAACAAAAGACGCTGTTTCATGTGGATGTTGGGCTGCCTGTAAATACATATGCAATTAAAAAGGAACAAAGAAAACGCACACTACCTCCAGCATGAGGTTTTTTTTTTAAATCACTCTGCATGAACAAAACCCATTAAATGAAAGTAAGGTTAATGTTTTGTAGGAATACTGCAAAAGGGGTCATAATGCTTAATCTGACAGACTATGTTTTCTCTCTTTTTCCTGTTTATGAGAGCAGTGTGAGTGTGTTGAGCCTCGGGTGCATGCGTTTGTCTACCTTGGGCACAGCTACATTCTCTGATGGTCTGCACAGGAGAGTCCCTGCAGTGGCTTCCTCCCCACGGACCTCTGAACACATCAGGACACATGGTCTGTTTATTGGGCAGAAACCTAGTCAACTGGATCAATCTGACAGCCACTCATAATTAATGCAGCATCAGAAATCATTATGAAACTTGGAATGCTGCCACAGCATTATTCACCTGTATATCAGATATCTATTGAATCTATACAGAAGAGAAGTCGAGAGGCTATTTAATGCAAAGCGTTGTGAAATTCTGCTTCTAAGTGCATGTATGCACTAATTGAGAAAATGTCACATTTTGTAACACAACACAGCTTCCCCTGTGTCTTCTGTGAGATGTTTATTTATCATACATGTATCTGTCCATTTATATCACCATATTATATATTCACCTTCATTAAAATTGAAATTATAATGTGCATCGTCAATTGTATGCTTTTCTTATGATATGGCATTGTAATACATTCATGCATACATACATTTGTGCAGCCTAAACCATTGGCAACGGGGTATTTATATGCTGCATTGGAAGTAAGACCCATGGTCTGTGGGCTGCCACCGTGGTACGATCCTCTGTAAGAGAAGAAACAACCAGAAACATTACAGACAACTGTCCTAACCTGTTTGCTATCTATATTGAACCATTGACCCAAGCAATCTGTCAAGACAGGGAACTAAGGCGAGTAGCTATAGGGGACAGGGAACACAGAATTAGCCTTTTTGCAGATGACGTGATGATATCTCTCACGGATGTCAACGCCTCCTTTCCAAGGATGATGGGGATCACAGAGAGATTAAATCACTATGCAGGACATAAAAAAGCCAGAGTCAGATACATTACACTCCAGCTGTCAAAGGATAAAGGTGGAATGGCACTTCCAAATGTTAAGATAAAAAATTAAATGTAGTCTTTCCAAGTTCAGACCTAACTCGTGGAACATGAAGCAAGAGCCAGTCAGTAGAGCGGGTCTGATAAAGCCCTTTATAGCTAGATGAAAAGAGACTGAGACATATATATCCCTGGCTACCACATCCAAACACTCTTGGGAGAAAAAGCGCTCCCTGGTCATATCATGGGTATGATCAATCCATTAACAATATTTACATTAGAAACCTGGTTCACTCTTACCAGACAACTTAAATGAAAAAAAGGAAAAAAGGATAAAAAGTGCTCAACAGGATAGCTTTGGATAGTGAATTTAAACCAGGGTTAGATTTAACATTTAAAGAGTGGGTGAAAAAGGACAAATTTGCACTTAGGAACCAAGACTTGTTTAGATATCTTCAATTGAGCGAATATCACAACAAAAAAGTAAAAAGGGAGGCGCCAGAAGAAAAGAATCCAGCGGTAGAAGTGATGGTCAATGCATATCATCAAAAAACATTGAGGATTATTTCTAAACTGTATCATAGTTTAGTGGAATGTCAGGTTAAAACTACATTTTACATCAAACTTTAGTGGGAAAAGGAATTGAACATCACAATATCAGAAGAAGAATGGCATCATATGTGACATCCACAAATTCACATAAATGGAGAGAACTGAATTGGATAAATCAAATTTGTTTCTTTTTTACACCTAAAATAAAAAGCAACAACAACTTCTAAGGCAACAAACATGCTGGAGGCAATGTGGCCATACAGATGCAAAACATGCACATATTTTCTGGAGTTGCCCAAAAATAGAGCTGTTTGACGACAGAGTGAGTTCAGTACTGAATGAGGTATTAGGACATATACTTTCCAAGAAGTGTTCCATTTTATACTTGGGCAATATAACTAAAGTGGTGCTGAAGGAAGATAATTACTTGGTCAAAATTCTACTCACAGCTGGCAGGAAGGCCATTACAAGAAACTGGATTGAAACGGACCCACCCAGACATAGACAGTGGTTAGATATAGTACAGGAAATATTTGTGATGGAAAAAATGACGTATTCTCTAAGAGTGAAAGAAGGTGAGTTTAACAGAAAATGGATCTGGTTTCAAAATAAAGACATTGGCACTGTATAATTTTATTAATTATGAAGCACATAAGGATGTCTCTCTCTCTATTCAAAATTCATTTAAAAAAAAAAAGACTTGTACCTGAAAGTGATGATGTCAAAGTTGCCTGTGTAAAGTCGAGCCATCAACATAGCCAGGTCATTGGCCTCTGAGCCGCTGTTGGTCAAATACACAACCTGCACAGGGCAACACAGACCAGCAGACATTTTAATTAGGCCATACATATTCATCCAGCCTCCTGCCCTCAGGTGATCAAAAAAAAACAAATTCACCACGGTACCTTAAGAGGATCTGGTAAGTAGGAAGCTAATCTCTCACAATACTCATGGAGAGGAGGATAGACGTAGATGTTAGTAGTATGCCACAGTCTCTTCAACTGCTGCTCTGCGGCTGCTGTTACTTTCCTGTATGCACAGATGTCAGCAATCAGATATAAGAACATAAACTGTGCCATCACTGTGCGACACAGCAAGTAAAAAAAGGGCCTTACGGGTGGCAGTGGCCCACACTGACAGTAGCCACACCAGCAAACAGATCCAGATATCGCCTCCCGTCCACATCCCACAGCCATTGCATGTATCCCTGGTGGATGAACACTGGTTTCTTATAGTAGGTAACCTTCATGATCATGGGGTTGCAATTCTGTCTGCGGATCTCCATCATCCGCTCTTTGGACATACCCTGGACAGAGACAAATACACAGGACAGGAGTTACAGTATTAGGAGGATCATCTTTTCTTTGGACAGAGCTTTTCAAAGATGTAGGCTGTGTGCATTCATCTGATAGATAGATAGATCGATAGATAGATGTTCTTTATTGTCCACAAAGGAAAATTAATTTTGTCTGTGCATGTGAAAATGCCACTGTAACTGACATTGACAATGAATGTAACAGCATGTATTTACTTCTTATTCATTACTGAGGTGATTACAGAATACAGGGCAAGTTAGAGACACTGTATGCCTGGAGGATATTGCTCTCACCTTGTATTTCTCTGGTTCGAAATTGCATGGGGGCATCTCTGGGACGCATGTGGTGGGGTATTTGAAGACTGATTGCTGACATGATGCACCTGTGAAAGATAAAAGAGACAGTTATTCCCCATGAGCTGACTGCGTTACTTGGCTGAGGCTGATCAAGGCTTTACTGTGACATTTGGGAGTCATTTGTGAGACAACCTGTCTATGACATTTTACCCAGAGGTCTTACAACTCTTAATCTTTCTTTCTAGGCCCCTTATTGTCTATGGACAGACACACATCTGATCAAATTTGAATTAGAGTTAATGTTTTTATTGTCTTCATAACATTCAGAATTCTCTTGCTAGTATTTAATCAGTATAAAACCTGGCTTATACTCTAACCACATTAAGTTCACCTTAGACCTCACATTGTGCAACATGGGATAAAGGGCTGCCTGTTTACCCTTGGTTGTAAAATGTGAGGTAGACAGAGCAGTGGTCTGGCTGGCAACTATTTAATTTCTTTGATCAAAGCAAAATTGAAAGCTGTATTTCACCCCAGGAGAAACATTTAACATTTAGCACAGAGGAGTGCGGATTATATAAAGGTCTAAATAGCATGTGCCTAAGTATTCCCTCTTCATATGTAGCCTCAATTTAACCAGTCCTGGTGACAGAATGAAAGTATTTAGTGTTGCAATTACTACCTTTTTTTAACATCTATATATTAGTTTAATTTAGCAGTGTAGTCATATTTTTAGGTCACCCTATCAAATATGACTTGTTTGAACAATGGACCTGAGGCAGTCAGTTTTACATAGCAGTGGATAACGTAGTGAGTTGCACTGATTTCTACTATTAACATACAACTCATTTGGCAGTTTACTAGGTGCACCTACCTAAAACTAATGCAGTCTAATACAATGGCCCTGCAATAATGTTCAATTTTTGTTTAAACCGTTTTAGAGAGGTGTTGGTCATTTTGGAGGCTGTAGTTTGTGGTGCTGTTAAACTGTATTGCAACAGCACTGCAAACACATACAGCTGAATCAAAACCTCTCCAACTAAAACAGTTTCTACAAAAACCGAACATAGATAACCTTCATGAAGTTAGGATTTATTGCAGAACTGTTGTATTAGACTGCATTAGTTTTAGCTAGGTGTAGCCTACTTGTGGATTTATTATACGTCAATTTTGGGCTAAAAACTGGGCAACTGGTTACAGTAAGTTAGGCTACATTAGCAGCAATTTAAACCAGTCGGGTTATCCTAACTCAAAGATTTAACGTTATTTAATTATAAGTTAAGCTTATAGTGAACTGTGCCATTTCTACAGTACCTTACTATAACAAACATGAAGGCTAACTTAAGCACACAAGGTTGAGGTTGAGTAAGCAGCAGTAAACAGACCATAACCAGCTAACGTTAGTTCTGGATTTTGTTCGTCTCCATGGTAACTCACCACGTGCCAAGTGGAATTTGGCCAAACCGGGCCGACAGCAGGACTGTCCTGTTAAAAGTGCACAGCGGCCACTAAGACTGGATACAACTTTATACATGTTGAGCACCTGTACAGAGGGAACACAGCTATCCTACTAACTTCACCGTCTGACACTCAGCAGCAGACTTACTTTCTGTCTCTTTTCTGTCTCTAAAAAGTTTGTGGGATGGGCCGTGAGCGTCCAGTCAGACGTCCACCACCAAAGTGCCCCCTCTGCAACGTCACAGGATGCGTGCGCACGTACACAAGTCGCATTTGTAAACTATTATGTCGTTTGTTGTTGTTTTGTACATTAATATAACTAAATTTAAAAAGACGCATTTTTAAACACTGTCATGTGGCCTATATGCTATTTGCATTAGTATAACGATGTATTCTTTGAAAAACATTTAGAGAACAGCGTCTAATTGACAGACCAATTGTTGAAGTATAATTTCGAACTAATTCTTTGCTCTCCCCGGTTATTCATTAAAATGAAAAAAACAATAATACACAGCTGATTTAAGCCTAATACCTTTCAAGCCACGCATTCATAAAGACTCACTTCATAAGGCACAATTAACACCCAATTTACTTTCTGTACTTTTTTCCAATGATATCATTTAGGATATCTGGAAAGAGAGAATTTCCCTTTTTTGCCCTTTGTTATGCCATTTAAAAAAAAAACAGTAGAGGAACAGCGTCTGTAGAATTAGAGGTTATTGATCAATCACAGGTCAGCATGTCTTTTGATTCATTATTGATAATTACACATGCAATATGCATGGCATGTAATTATCAATTTACTAGTAGACACAAAATAAAAATCAACATTCCATTACTGTACAATATAAATTTATTATAAGCACGATTCTTATGGCAAGCTTTCCAAAAAGATTTCTGTTTCAAATTGCATTTAGTATATGGGCGGACTGTTTATAAAGCTATACGTATACATGCAAAAGAAACTGCTGTTAAACAACAGAGACGGAGTCACTTAGTGTTTTACATGGCCAACCAAGTATCATGACACTATTTTACCATCCAAAAAAACTAAACATTTTTGTAGAAATAACGTTTTTAAAATTTACCACTCACACCGATCAAAGCAGTAATAAATGTATATACACAAAATAGACTCTGAAAAATAGAACAATACATTCCCACTTGGGCAGTTTTTGACACAAAATTCCATATGTATATACATATATACATGTATACATATGTGTATATATATATATAATATTTTATATATAATATTTTATATACGGGACCCAGCAAGCAGCTTTAGGATGTAGTGTTCTACAGGGAGCATACAAAAATTTGATGTCTGAGCTTTCTGCAGTTTCGATTTTACACAAACAATTTTAACAGATACTCACATTACACCAGCATATATCAATATATTTCATGAAAGACATTAAAAAAGTTTATGACATCAAACATGTGCCTGTGACGGATAAAAAGATTTATGAAAGACATATACAGTAATTAATCATAAAGACAGCATAAAGAACCACATCATTTATACAATCAATCATATTCTTTATAGAGCTGCATGAAAATGATTATTCAGATCATTCAATCATATTCTTTTTGGATTCCCAAAATCAGTGTCACTGCAGTGTCAGTGAAAAGACGTCTCTTACGTGAGAAGAACATGAAAAATAAATAACGGTAATTCTGTGACAGCAAAATATTGTATTGTAAAATATTATCAAGCAGTCATCCAGTGTTTAATGTTTTTGTTTTTTGTCTCAGTCCCGGCCTAAAACAGGTCTTGCAATGTCCCAGACCTGCCACTTGGGCTTATGGGGCACCTAGTAAGTGGGCAGTGTGAACATGGTGGCAGTGTCAACATAACCATTCCCTGCCAGGACCATTTCGTCCTGGACCGGCATGGCAGTGTGACTGCAGGCTGTAGGCTTCTGTGTAGTGGTAACAGTGGACGATGTGTAGCAGTTCTCTGTCACTCCATTCGTCTCCAGGTCCTCATAAGGGCACCTGTCTTCTTCCATCATCTCTCTCTGGAGCAGCAGCATGTTCTCACTATTCACCCCCTTCACCTTGCTGTACTCCTTCCCCTGGGACATTTGGGGGAAGCCTTCGATGCGGCGACGGCCTGACACAACAGGCTGGAGAAGAACCATATCCTCCTCATTGACCCTCTGGACTTCAACGTACTCAGTTGGCAGGAGAGTGGGCGACTGCAGACAAGCAGGCGCCTGTTTGCAGCCAATGCTGGAGATGTTGACGTCGCTGTGAGCCTGGAGTTGATGGCAGGCCTGCGTCTGGGGATGGAGCAGGTGAGGTTGCTTGTTGCTCAAGCAGAACTCCCAGTAGCTTGGTTCGAGAGCCTCCTTGGTGCTGTGGCCAGGCTGGGCGAGGTAGGAGGACGTGGAGCCTGGGGGCAGCAGGCTGTCGGAAAGGCAGTGCTGTTTGGCCATCTCAAGTGAGCTCCTTTGGTCCTGTGGGCTTGAGCTGTACTGGGGCAGTGGAGAAAACACAGAAGGCCAGGTTTTCACCCTCCCACTGGACATGTCAGGGCTAACCATGTCTTCATGAGCATAGGTCGACACTTCCTTCTCCCAATCCTTCTGGTGCCTCTGTGCCTCCTTCTCCATTTGACTGTTTTCCTGATCTGCTTGCCTCTCTTCTTCTTTTGCCTCTCCACACTTATCCATCAGCAGAACGTGGCTGTCGCAGCTGCCCCGGCCGGAGTCACTGTCAGATGTGGAGTTCTCAGATTTGAGGCAACTGTCATGTAGATCCTTGCTTTCCTCCAGCATCAGCTCCTGCTCCTCGGGAACATACACCTCTAAGTACTCCACCAGCAAGTCCTCGTAGTTAGATGATGTGGATGGGGGGAAATCAGACACCACCAGTGCACTGAAGACCTCCTTGGACTTGCCATTCTACACACAAAGAGGAAAATTCAGTTAGAGAAAAGTAGTGACACATTCAGTCAGAAGTCCTTTTTCTTATTTAAATAAGATTATTTGAAGCAGATTAGAAGAGTTATTGTATAAATGAAAAGATTGCTCCATATGTTGCTGCTTTACCTTAAAAATCTGCTTATCAAATCCTTTGATTTTAGGACCAGGGACTGGTGGCAGAATACAATGCTTCAGACTTCGTACATGAAAAATAAAAGAGATCTATGTCAGGGCATGTGAGCAGCAGATGAAAATCAATACATGTGAGATGATTATAAAAATCAATACTTCTCTTGCTGTATACTATAAAACCCCAGAGCGGCAGCAGTTATATAAACCATTTTATTTTATGATCACAACTTAATATCACATAGTCTCAAGATATTAAACTGTTTCAGTGTAGGTTTTTCATGATCTTGCAATAACAAAATGATAATTTACGTTCCATTAATAAGAAATCAATGCAAATAACAATAACTGTAACACATTACAATAACATTTTAACTACTCTGTGATGGCCAGATTTAAAATCTTGAAATAACAGACATTGTTTTTGTTAAGTAAATACTTGAATTTCTAATTATCATATTCCCATTATCCATACAGTGAAAATTCATAATTTTCAGTGAAAATAGAGTTGTAGTCAGACTTTTCTCCTCCTAATTATGAAGATTCATAAACTTGAATTAGATTTTCCGGTGCTTATCACAGCAAAGCAATGACTGATAGCTCTACATAGCAATGTAATTAAATTGTCATCCCTGAATTATGTGCTTAAAAATAAATACGAGTACCTTTTTATCTTGGGGTAATGGGATACTTAAGTCATGATCACAAAGAAATCAGTTTGATATCTCAAAATAATCTAATGATTAAGTTGTGATCTTGAGGTAAGTGTGAAAACTACAGCTGCTCTGGGCCTCTGTAGTATATAACATGAAACATGTATTCATATTACATACATACATATTACAATCAAAAATAAAAGTCAACATTTGACCAAACAAACTGCATAAGGAATTCATGATCATTGTTATACCTGCGCCTGTTCATGTGCAGAAACCATGTGAGGATGAGGAGGATGAAGGCAGAAAAGATCGTAATGAGGATCCACACTGACCTCTCCCGATGGAAATCTTTAAGACACAACACAACAACGTGAGTGCTTCAACACAACGTACAGCCTCGCACTGTCTTATTATCTATTTCTTCCTATGTTGATTAATATTATAGGATATTAAAGGAGTTTAATTCATAATTTCATCCAGCTTTTATCCCATTACAAAAAGTTAAAGGAATAATTCACATTCTGGCAAATACGCTTATTTTCTGAGAGTTAGATGAGAAGATTGATACCACTCTCATACCTGCCTGGGACAGGAGTCAGGATATAGTTAGCTTAGCTTAGCTAGTCTGGTAGTGTCTGAAGGCAAAAAAAAAAAAAAAAGAAATAGTTCCAGCACAGAAATACCCATAAGACCCCAATTGGTTTTTATACTTCAGTTATTTTATGGATTAAACAAACCAGATATAACACTAATTAATGAGCTTTGGAAGTGCTGGTAGGCAGATTGTTTTTTACCTTTGGACAGAGCCAGGTTTCCCACAGTTTCCAGTCATTATGCTTTGCTAAGCTAAGCCTTTCCTGGCTGTAGCGAATAAGTGTACTTCCCAAAATGTTGAACTATTCCAAATTCATTATATCTTATAAATAAGTATTTGTAGATAATTGTTGGTAGATGTCTTACAGTCAGGAACTTTGACGTAGGAAGTGGAACTCCATTCACTCCAAAAGCCATGATCGGGCTTACAGCGCACCTGAACAATGTATGTACCACCTGACCGCAGGCTGAAAATGTTAAATGTCTTCTGCTGGCCTGCAAGGTGCATCTGGAAATACAACACACACACAATTGATACAGCATGAGCAGTTATGCACAGTACAGTCAGTCCTTCAAGTTGTCATCATATAGATTATAAATGTTGTGTAGTTTGGTATAAAAAATAAATTAGATTTTATGAGGCAATTAATCAGAAACATCCCCAGGTGAAAATGTAAAATGAACTGCAGAACAGCACCTCAGAGCTCACATGAGACTTGAACTCAGGTTTCACATTTGGAAGACAAACATTTTAACCACCAGGCCACTCCCTTGCACGAGTAACGAGCGACGTACCTCTGAGTCATTTTCCCCCTCCAACTTGATGCGGACCTCGTAGATGAGAGTGATCCAACCGGAGCGGGTGTCAGCCTTATGTGGCGGTTCCCACGACACCCGGAGGAAGGGCCAGCCCTTGTCCTCCATTACAGCCACTGTTACGTTCTCTGGAGGATTAGGCTTGACTGGAGAGGAAAAGAGAAAATGTAAATGACAGAGGATGTGTTTTGTGTGTGTGACTGAGACGAAGGCAGAGAAAAAGAATTTCAGTGGATGATAATGTTTGTAACACAGCAACACAGTAGGAGCCAACTGTGGCTGTGTAAGGCGTCAGGCCAAACCAGTACAGCAGGAGTTTCCAGTGTTCCCGACAGACAGGAGTGTGTCCATGTCTCTTCCTCTATGTAATAGTAAACCAATGCACACCTCCAGCGGATGAACGTTGTCATTGCAGGACTGGCTTTCCAAATATTTGTTGAAGTGTGTGACGATGTGGTTGAGATAAATGTTAATGTTTAGGCTTTAAGTTATCTTCTTGGAGACACACAGTTGACAATTGTGTGGTAAGACAAGAAATAGATATTGCTTAAGACTGATAACCAAATCAGGTCAATGCAACTATTAGAGACAACAGGAAGAGGAGCACTTTCAGATAAGCAGCCTCAAGGCTCTTTTAATGCTATGGGTTTTACACTCCCTTTTGGATATTTCATGAACATGCTTTTGTATTTAGCAACATGACAGGATGGGGCTAATTCCATACATCATACAATATTTATATATTGTTACATAATATGACGTAGATCTGCCCAGTATTTATATTTAATCAGACGTCCGGTGAAAGGAAAAGACTTAAATTATTCTCAATTTTTCTTGTTGTCAACAAAACCCATAAAAAAAGCCACAAAACCAGCTTGTTGTGTTAGTTTATCTCTCAATACTTTCAAACTTCCCTACCCTGCTCTCATTCCCAGGCCCCATTAGTCTCTACTTTAAAAACGGGTCAGAATGATATATTTAATTAATTAATTTAAAAAAAAAAGAAAGGCAAAGTAATTTCCTAAAACAGCAGAGCACTGCAGATTTAAAAAATCACCACTCAAAGAGGAGAGAAGAGTGCAGTTGTTGGGAACTATTATCACATGGTGCATGTGGGATTGACTCAAAATAAACTACAGTGTGATCCATGGTGATCGTAATAAAGGAACATGTCAGCCAGTTTAACAGTGTGGCACTTTTATGTGTTTTTAATATTTTTTGAACAACAACTGAGGTCTATGGCACAGAGGAATAAGCTATATTAGGCTTGGGATAGACAGGCAGTACTACTTGTTAGTAGGATCAGTTCATTGTTCGGTTTGGTCTTCATATAATTTGTAAACAATAAGAAAAATATCCTTTAAGTCATTTAGTTTCTCTTACATTTGGTTTGATCATAATCAACCTTTATTCAGCAGGCTGACAAAATCATTTTTTAATTTCACTGCTTTAAAATGGTGACCATCAGTGCGCAGTTACAGCTGGAGGGAGAGTAAGTACACTCAGAGAGCATTAGCCCGAGTGTAACCCAGCATGCTCTTGAGCAGCTGTGTGAGTGTGCGTTAAAATACCCTTTTTTAATCCTCATGGGGAAATGGTACCTCGAACACCATGCTAAACCATGAGAACAAATATTTGTTCTCATATATGGCTTGAGAACAAAAAAAAAGAAAAAAGCAGCATGCATTGCCTTACCTATGTACACCACATCTATATCCACGGGGTTGGAGAAGGTGCTGCCCAGTGCATTGGTGGCCACCACAGTGATGTTGTAGTTGACCCAGATGGACGTGTCATTCTTGTTAAAGAAGCAGGAGTTCTCTCCAGCTGTGCGGTAGTCGGGACACTCGTACACTGTCTCAGAGCTGCAAGAGAGGCAGGCATGTAATTGCATGTGTGTGTGTGTTTGCACTGTACTGCATTGTTAGACTTCCGAAGAATAACATGCATTCTTCATGCTACAATTCCTGAAACTGTGTGTGTGTATGTGTGTGTAGGAGAGGATGATACAGACAAGAAGAGAAGGTGATTGCAAAATAAATGGGGGCCTTGTTATTCTGAATTGGAAATGGAAGAAAACGTTCTGAGCCATTAACTACAACAAAAGAGATAAGCGGATGATACCTGTGTAATTTCTTTCCTACATACTACACTCTCAATTAGCCCTTTTGTTGTCTGTGTTTGTTTCTGTGCTGTCCTGTTACGCCTGTACCTTGTGTGTTGTCACTGTCAGAAGCTCCTACACAACCCTCCTTCCTACTGCAGGTTTGCCTCGTCTCTAGGATGTTTTGTTTTTGAAGAAGACATCAAAAATAACTCTGCTGACGTGTAGTGTATGAGCGCTTGGCCACCGCCACAGACACTTGGGTTCAAATCCCAGCAGACCTGGGTGGGTTTTAATGAACACAACGGGGAGTGTTTATGTTTAGAAACCAGGGGAACATGTCGTTATTGCTGTAGCAGCGACTGGTGCTGATTGGTCAGAGGACCTGTTCCGTAGGGGGTAGTTCTCTGAAAGACGGAGTGAGCTTCCGCACGTTCAACCAGCAGTGAAGCTTCTTGCTGTGAAGTGAAAGGAAGCAGCTGGCCACTACTCGGAGGATGGCGATAACTCCCCAGTCCAATGGCACGGGTAGGCAATGACATAAAAATTCGCTACGGTATCATTTCACAGAAAGTGGGAAAAAACAGCTCCCAGACATACTGCTGCTTTCACTCACTCATGTAATGTATCATGCCGAACAGCAATTGCATTTTATTGAAAGTGGATGTTTTGCGGAGCTGCACATGGTTACATTCTTCTGGTGGGAATGAAAAGGTAAAATGAAACTGAAAGCAGCATGGAAGGCAACACACAGCGGGGGCTGTACAAGGACAAATATGCTAAGCTAAGATAAGTGACTGCTGGCTGTAGCTTTATATTTAACAGACGGACATGAGAGTGGTATTGATCTCATTTAACTCTCAGCAAGAAAGCAAACAAGCGTATTTCCCAAAATGTTGAACTACTCCTTTAATATATGCATTATATCTTATATAAAGTGTATGTTATAAGCCAAAACGCCTGCCCGCACTAACCTTGTCCTCCTCTCTTTTTCCACACACTTTGTATGTCAAGAGTTTGTATCTATTCTGCTACCCTCACGTTCATTCTCCTGAATGTGCACCTCCATTTCCACCATCCTCCTCGACTACATGCAACTCTTGCCAGATGAGTGAATGATGATGATGCTTTGGAGACCAAACACAGAACAAAAATGTTCCACTCCCACCCCTCCTTCTCTGCATCTGTGTCTGTTCCTTATCAACCATGCACAATTTTAAAACCCATAGCCATGGGAACAACCAGACTCTCTGCAATCTTTATCCTCTTATACCTGCCCTCAATGCTGCCAACCGCCATGTAGGCCGCTCACTGACAACTGTGCCGACCTTGAGAATGTAAAGACGCCCAATGGTGTTTGCTGCAATTGCTGTACTGATGCTAAGCTCTATTCTTCTTCCTCTGACATGTATGTTGAAGTGACTTCCTCATCTTTGCTGACTTACACTGCAGAGCTCCTCAGTCTTGACCAAATCAAATCAGCCCACGCATCCTCCATTAAACCTCTCTCTTGGTGATGAACATACTGGCGACTGCCAACAATCCCTCCTTGTTCCTCACTGTTTCTCACTGTGCACACCAATCAGTAAGGTAATACAAAATGAAACAAAATGAAGTGAATGTGTTACTGCATGAAACTAGAAGACACTCACTTTTCTTTGCGATAGTAGAGGGCGTAGGTGGTGAACAGTCCCCCATCAGAGCCCGGCTCCCACCAGCAGGTGAAGGTCTCTTTCTCGGGAGAACGGCATCGGGTCAGTGCGGGCTTCCCTGGTGGGCTGTAGCCTAAAGACAGACAGGAAAAAGGGGAAATGAGAGCAAATACTACAACACATACTAAACAGTGTAAATAGAGAACCACAGATGTGACTTGTGAATGATGTGTAATATACCACAAAAATATCCACAGACAAACACTATTACTCATCATCACTTATTAATTGCGCAGCTCTGGCTCCTGTTTCCTGTGTCAATAGCCTACCAACCACCCGACACCTCTCAGGTGCCTTAACTCATTGCCAGAAACTTAAGGAGATACTGAGACTGTATTTCTGGCTACATCCAAACACTTACCCGTTCCCTTTGCATGCGACGTGAACAATAGCAGCAACAACAGCAGGACAATTTCCACAACTTTGTTCATCATGGCACCACAAAGCCTCAGCTGCTGGATGGAGAAAAAAATAAATAAAAGAAAGGTGAGTGTGGGGGAACTGTCTGATCTGTGCTCTTGACAAATCACATGACCCACAATGTTTGATGCTGTCCGTCACAACAGCAGAACTGCTTATATTGAGTCACAACATGCTTGCGTGACAAAGGAAAACTGCCCGCTGTAGCTGAGATGTTTTCTTATTGTCACATGCACTGCTTAAGAGTGAAGTCATACATGTAATACTAAAATTAATCTAAAGCCCCTGAAGACATCATTAGGAAGAGACAACGTAAAAGGATGTCGTCCACAGATGAGCTGGAATTAGTAGAGAAAAAAAACCCATGATGAAATACTGGATACACTGCTGAGGTAAAGAGCAATGCATGCCCAGAAAGCATATCAGCAGTGATACAGAAGAGAATTTAAACGCAATTTGTTTGAGAACATTACTGAATTCAACTTAACTTACAGAACACCCACATCCTAAACAGATGATAAGTATTAAAATTACACAAAATCTACAGAACCGTAAATGTGATGAACTGAAAGGAAACAAAGTCTTCCACAGAGAATGTGTATGCTGTTTTTCACTAAGGATTAAAAAACATCTTCTCCGTTTCTGACTACCTCTACCAGCTGGCACATGCAGCTTAACTGATTGCATAACCTGAGTTCTGGTGTTTGCTTCAACAACAGAGCCACACACAGCGGGAGGCTGGTTTGCCTCGCTGCCAGCCCGACTCCCGTTCGCATGACTTTGACATCTGCATTTCCCTAGCCATGTGCAGATGTTTGAGTTATTACTCAGCATGACCCTTCATCTCTGAACCCATGGGGGTGGGAGACAGGTGGTGATATAGAGGTTAAATAGATGTGAAAACTGATGTTGCAACAGTGAAGACTAAACGCTGGCAGAAAGCCCATCCCCTCACATGCTTTCTTGGCGCTCTCTCCCTTTCTTCTGATTACTGATGATGAATTGTTGCTGTCAGTTGAGAATTTGACATATTGAATAGAAAGAGCTCTTGACTTGTTCTAGTCCACCAAGGCCAGGAAAAAAGCTAAAGTATGTACAGATGCATGTTCACATCCTGAATGTGAACATGCATTTGTCCATACATATAAATCTTTTTATATGCAAAGGACTTCTCTCTACAACATCACCCCCACAGCATTAGGTTCTCAAAAAACAAACATGAAAAATGGATGCAAAAAAAGTCATCTGACAGAACAGACATTTAGACGCTCCACAATTTGCTTCTTATTTGCATGTGACAAAATAGAACAATGATGTACTGCAAAAAAAAAATGCCTTATGGGCCAGGTAACAGGAAATGGAATCTAAAAAATGTATTTACAAACAGAAATTTAAAGTCAGAGACTATTATGGGACTGTATTTATTATTTAAGCCAGTGAGAAGTCACTCTTCCCTCGGAAAAACGTATAGCTTGAACGGAAACTCTTTAATTTGTGTCTAATTTGTTATTGTGATTTGGAGCTTTTCTAGTGCCCCACCCACACCTGTACTCCCACTGTCCCCCAGGCCTGACATAGCATGGCACAAGAAGCTCCTTGCTGGCTATGCTGTTTTCTTGAATGCTTTGTTTAGAACACTAACAGTGAGCTTAGGTGGAAACATAGGGGTGCTACAATGAAATCGAGGAGTGTATGCGGTATTTCTAAGAATGTCAACACAACACCTGTGAAATATAACACTAAAGACAAGTTTCAGCTTGCAAAGACAACTCACTTACTGATTGCTTTTGAACTACTTTGCATTTCACAAGACGATGTAAGCCTGCAGGTAAATTCTGCATTAATAACGTGCTGCCAGACTGCTCAGCAGTGTGGCTGCCTAGGCATGTGTTGTGATATCATGTCTCCCAGTATGCAAATTGAAATGACTGTAATACTCATGTTATGCCACATGATGATTTAAAAAAAACCTAAGTTTTCCTACTTTTGCAGTACCTTTGCAGGCAGCTTGTTTTAAGGCTGTTACTCTTCCTTAATATCATCAAGTGATTGTTCTAAACTCTTCTTGGTGTTTCTTTAATTTCAGTAACGTCACCATGATCTGATAATTGGCATTAAGCTCAAGGCACTGGAACAGCCTCCTGCTGCATATAGCCTTCTTACGTAACCAGTAGCCCAAACTGAATAAGCTGCTAAGCTGAGAAAGTGCTGGCCAACAGTGCAAAGCTCTTGCCTCACAGATAATATTGGTCTGAATGTTCAATTTAAAGTATATTATATAGATTCTCAGAGTACATTTTCGATTTTAAAAAACATTTTTTCAGTTTTACCTCAGGGCCTCTTGTCTTGTTTGATAATTATACTGTATATCCCAACACATGTATGGTCCTCATAGAAAACGAATGTACTTTTAGCTGCTTGCTTCTACATAGGTTCAACACGGTGACCTTATGTACCACACAGTTAAAATTACAGATGTACACTTGAGAAAATTATATAGAAGCAGCCAACTATGTGTGTGTAAGAGTTCCAAGTAAAGAGCACAACATACAAAAAATCAGAAGTGAGTCAGTCAGGTCATCGTGAGGCTAAAACCTAAATTCAGACTGGTGAATATGAATCATTTACGACTTGTGTCCGTCAGTGGCCTCTCAATTTCAGAAGGTGAGGAGAGGACGTGTCAAATGACATGTTGAGGTAAAATGTGAGCAGTGAAGCAAGATGTTCCCCGCGGGCACGGTTGTACGACAGCCCACCTTTGCAAAGGTGATTAATAAGGAATGTTTCTCTCTCATGTACTGTCAAAGCACGCTGAGGAGCACTGACCGACACAGCTGAGCACCACCGCAGCAGAACAGTACAGCAGTCCTGTTTCCAAGAACCTGGTTCTCTTTTCTGGAAGCACACAAAGTACACAATATATCCTCAATGATTTACTGCACAGTCACGTATTTCAGTTTTATATTAACTTACTTTTTACATGCAGCGCAAATAAAATAAGTTAACGGGGCCGTTTACATACTAAATCATACTTGATTTAAAGGTAGAAAATAACAACTCCTTTTCCTCAGGGCATAAGTGCTCCGCTGTAGCCATTATCATATTTGAAAGCTTCAGCATATAGACAAGGATACAGTGACAGTCTCTTCTGACTTGCAGGAATGGCTGCACATTGTATTCACAAAGTATATCAGCAGGTGTGGCATGACAGAAACGTCAGTTGCTCGAGTAACACTTACATATATGTCCCCTTATCAGAAAATATAGATAGTGTAAATTACATGTACATTTTGCCATGATTTGTAGTGCATTTTGGGTGAAGGAATGTGTAAAATAGATTCCAGGAATCTACTTTCATATCAAAACGTTGGCCTGTATTCCTGCTCAGACTAGAACAGACTAGACACTTCCCGGTACTGTAAAAAACTGGTTTGATCAGTACCAATGCCTTTCTAGGAACAATTTTTTTTCTTATAGGGGTAGTCAAGGGTAGAGACCAACAGAAAACAAGACTGAAGTTGTGGAGTAAATTCCAAGGCAATGAAACTGCTCCCGAGGAGATACACACTTGATTTTAATGACCCCATGGTCTTTGATCTAGTGTCACACTTGGGGCTGAGGCTACACTGTACCTTTTGCAGTACAGATTCTAGGGGCTGTAATTGGGGATTTAGATGTTTATTGTACTTGATCGTTAGTAAATCTACCCCTGAGTTCGGGAACATTAAGAATTAAGAGTAAAGTTAATATTTGTATGCTTATTTAAAATGGATACTGTAGACTGATGCAAGCCCAGAGAGGTATGAAAACAATATAAGATCCCAGTACCATACCAATTGATATGTTCAGGCATAGTTCTCTGACATATCTTTTATTCCCTAGAATACAATTTCACCTCATAGACATGGTTCAAGATATCATTCACAGTACAGGCAGGGTTCAAGATACACAGAAACTACGCTGAAAGTACAACAGTGTGACACAAATTCTGCACACAAAAACACGTACGCAAGTGCGCAAGTGGGGTGGCGCTTACTTACACCCAAACAGCCACAACTCGCATGTGTCCGCGTACATGTGTAAACAGTGTCCTGGCATAATCAGACTGCATTTATGACGAGAATAAAGTTTTCACAATGTCTTTTGCTTGACACCGTTAAACAATTTACAGCTCTCACTCTGAACCATAAAAAATCAATATTCTTGTGAACCACAAATCATGTGTTGCCTACTTCAGCACTGTTCCAGCTATTATAACTGCCACACTTTTTACTGTAAAAGTGTAGCCTGTGAAATTGTACTTCCTCTATTGTCTTGGCCAGCCTACTGTGTATCCCGTGCCCTCCAGTGGGAAAAAAAAAAGAGTACAAGGACAGCCGACCACAACTCCGCTACCTGCAGCAATAATGATCACACTGATCTTTGGCTGTATTGAAGTTAAGAAATAGGTTAGTGAGATAAGGGAAACATCTAGGATACCTGTATATATAGTAGGCCATGACAGCTTACTATGGCTCCTGTGTTTAGGAGAGCAAAGCAATATTCCTTCAACACATGCGATTAGGAGAGTGGCTTCCAGTAGTTTAAGTGATACATTAGCCTGGTGAAGCAGTAACTGCATGTTTTTAAAGGTGAAATAATTGAACATCTGATTTGTCCCCACACAGCTGGGGTGTAACAGATAGATTTGACGGGGGTGGCTCTGCCAGGATTTAATTGCAGCTGCAGGCATGCGCTTTTCTGATGGTGGGCGTAATAACATCCCAACTCACCTCCATCTGGTTTGTCCTTAACAGATGGAAACACTGAGTGAAAAGCAGGTCTGTGCGGTCTGTGTATGTACATGTGAGAAGGTGAGAGGGAAGAATGAATACTTTTGTCGTTTAGTTGAAAAACATTTAGGAGGGTGCATTAGGGAGTAATTGCCTTACAAACAGCAGTAGTCATGAGGTTGTGAAGAGAATTTATTATCATGATTTACCACTTATTCTGGTGCCAATTACTATGTGTGTCACAGCAACAGCTGCCACCAAAGCATCAGCCACTACATTATAAATGTTAATATAATGTCAATAAAGCTTGCAGGTTCTGTTCCATTTCCAGCCAATGCTAACACTGATTTGATATGATATCTGTCATATGATATGGACTGGGTCTTACATGTACACCTGTACAGAGAATACTCATATTACAGTACAGTTTCTGCTATATCAAATGAGTCTTTGTTGTTTGCGTTTTGAGTAGGTGTAACAAAAGGCCAAAGCCAGCACTACCTTTCTGATCTAGAGAACTGATCAAACTGACATGCACTTGTCAGAATTGTACCCTTTAAACATGAATAATTCATAACTTCAAAATACAGACGCAAGCAATGTACTGCTTTAAAATGATTTTTTAAAACAATCCTAAATAAATGTTATGCTTTAATCAAGCTGGCGTAATAATGACCTATTGTAACCTAATAATTGCAGCTGTAGTTAGCATGCAGTGCCAAACACTGACTATATAAAGCCCCGGTGCAGGTTTAATAGTGGAAAGAGTCAGTAAACTGCAGGCACCTAACATTGTAATCCAGTATTGAGTTGATCAGCTCTGTGCTATAAAGGCCAACAGCCTCTTTCACCTCTTCCTAACCTGACTATAATGTGGAGGAGGAGCAGATCATGACCATGGAAATCCTATTACACCCCTGACACCCCAGCAACATCATCCTCCTACGCCGAAGGAAATAACCTGCTGATCAGTCAGCTGTCAACCAGGGAATATGTCTTCATCCAGAGCAAAACAAAAATCACACTCTAATTCCATGCTATACCAAATTGTGGGAGTCATTTTACAACTCCACTTCTCTGTCATTGGCCATGGAAGACATTGCATAACTGATTCTGAGTCAAGTTGTTGTTGTTGTTGTTGTTGTTGTTGTAAGTTGTCACTAATCATCACAGCTGACATTTATTGGTATTTCCCTCTAAATTTATTGTATACGTTGTCAGTAGGACACTTGACTGACTGACTCACATTATCTGAAAACCTTAAATCACTCTCAAAGACGTTCATCCAAGAACCAACCATGCTTTTGCTTTTTCACGTCTATCTCAAACTGTGAAATTAATAATTTACATTACTGCTTGGGCTTTTTTGTTTTTGACAGTTTTTTTTTTTTTGTACGTGTCAAACTGTTCTTTCTTTCTTTCTATCTTTCTTTGTCCATATTGTGGCAGAACAGGAAACAAGTTACCCACATGCATGCATACACACACATGTATATATATATGTATATATATACATATATTTATTATTATATATATACATATATATATATATGTATATATAATATACACATATATATATACAATATATATATAATATATACATACATATTAACCATATATGTATATACACATATATATATACATATATATATATATATATATATATATATATATATACATATATATATATATATATATATATATATATATATATATATATATATATATATATTACAGCAACAGGTAACAAATTATACTGGCAATATAGGCCAAACAATAATGACAAGACGACATATTGTCCTTCACGAATCAGTTTGGTGTTACCTGCAATAATTAACAGATTTGGACTTTATAACATCACCTGTGACGCCGTTCAAAGTGAGATATAAAATGCAATGAAGTGCTGTTTAACAGGTTGGTGCGACCGTCAAGCGGTCTGTCATCTGCAACTGGAGTTAACATGCTGCCCACCAGTGAGTGCAGTAAGCTCTCTCCTGCCCCTGGGTTCATTCAGACCGGTCCTGCTGACCCAACCTGTTCTGAGAAGTAAATGTGTGTCTTACCAGCAGCTGACCGGAGTTTTCAGTCTCTCCCTCCGTGCCTCGGCCGTGGTGACTCCGCTGCCGGCTCCCAGAAGAGCCGATTTATCGACTTGTATAACTGGTTTACCGGGATGACAGGAGACAAGGGCACGTGCATTACCGACCGACCCGGACAGCTTAGCCGTCCCGACAGCGAAGAAATCGCAACATCCACTCTCTGTGCCTCTATGATCCTGGGGAGGGGCGGGGCAGAGGAGCCCAGCCCTCCTCTACCCCCGCCCGTGTAAAACCACGCCCACGGCTTAGGGTTGTCACAGATCTGGGTTTCGAGGAGACTTGCTGGACGAGTTTGACATCCAGCACCAGTTCCTCAAAAGCCTCACAGTTGAAAACAAATTGGAGGGTTGGGAGCTTAAAAGCTGTTCAACGTAAAATATTGTCTTGCAGTTTGATTTGTTTATTTTAAATTACTTAATCCATTTCAAAAGCTCTGTGTGTTTGTGTGTGTGTTTGTGTGTGTGTGTTATGGTAAGGGATTTGGTTACCTGTCTTGTGGTTAATCTAACTATCCAGGAAATGAATGACAGTCAGTGTAGTGTGCCTGTGTGTGTGTGTGTGTGTGTGTGTGTGTGCGCGCAGTGGTGGAAGAAGTATTCAGATCATTTACTTAAGTAAAAATACTACACTGTGAAAATACTCCACTTCAAGTAAAAGTCCTGCATATTAACTAAAATATTATCAGCAAACTTTACTGAAAGAATCAGAAGTAAAAGTACCAATTTTTTAAATATTAATATATGTATATATATATATATATATATATATTAATATTACTGCTGCATTAATGTTTATGTTGCATTTTACTGCTGTAGATGTTTAAGATTGTGCTAATTTTAACTACTTTATATACTGTTGGGTAGTTTAATCTACAGCAATGCACCATATTCTATAAAGTCATCATGTGTTTGTGGCGTTGCTGTCCTGTGAGAACTACATATCTCTAATAAGTCCACTTTTCATGAGTTGAGAAAAACAGCCCTGTTTTCAACTTTGCGATGATGAAATTTTCCAGCTAATCCAAGTTTTAGTAGTTTATTTAGCTGAAGAAGTAGGAGAGGAACACTTAATCCCTCAGTTTATCAGAAAAATTCTAATTCAAAATCACCAAATTTGGAGATACATGGCTTTCACTGGACAACAAGTACTACTACTACTCCACAGAAACCTATCTTTTGTATATCAGGAATGTTGTGAAATTCCCTGGTAGCCCACAACAACTAAAATAGACTTTAAAATGTTGCCCTGTGGTACAGCAATACACTTGCGGTAAGTATATTCATTTTGTGTGTAAAAAAATATATCCTGTGGGATTCTGGTTTTCTCTGCAAAAACAATAAAACTCACCTCTCCTCAGGGGAACACATGGTCCTTTTTTGCTGCTACCTTAGTGACTTGTACTCACTCTACGTATGAACAAATATTGTAAAACACGTGACAATCAGAACGCCGTGCTCTGCTAGAACAATGTTTATCCTTTCACTGGTTCCTTTTACTGGGAGCTATAAACATAGTAAGGTCTCCCAGTATTTGACATCCCTCTCCCCCTCTCCCTCCCATGTTCTGTCCATGACTCACTCTCTCTTATTGATGCATTAATGTGTGTTTATCTCTACTTAAACTGTTTGATATGGATACGCAAAAGATTAATACACTCCTTTTATGTAGGACAAATGCCTGAAAGGAAAATAAAAATCATGTGATACATATAGAGAAACACAACTCCTCTGAAAGAAAGGTACAGCCATATTTGATTTACAACAGGATGTAACCCTGACCATGATGTTCCCACTGAAAAGACTATGTATCTCTATGTGTATCTCTGTTTAAATAGCATACGAAGGATGTCTCGATGTGTGGATGGCACCTGCGATAAAACATGAGGTAAAGTGTTTTTTTGAGATTCTGTATGAACAACAACTGTAGGTGAAAAACATACACTCTCTCTGTAGATACACAACATGTAGGCTGTAAAAGATCACAGATTTCAGCTGCTGGGAATTCACAGAGATGAATGAATTTAAGATTCCTTCAGGGATCTGTCTCTGTATCCGATCATTGTCTCCTGAACCGAACTTCCTTTTCTTTCATTGTGTTGACTTACTGGGAAGCCACACCTACAGAGATCTTACAGACACTGACGCAAGTACACATATGATGCATTCATGTCACAGATGGGGGCTGAGAGAATGGGAGGTCCTGGATGGTACATGGACAGCAGTGTGTGCTTGGCATTAAAATGAAAACTATCTTCAGGTGAAGACATTTTTTTTTTAAATGAAGAAAGAAATCAAGTAAAGCATTGTTCAGATATTCAGTATAATACTGTATTGGTCTCTATCAAAGTCATAATAGAGGCAAACTAACATTTCAGTGATTTTTTTTTCAGTTTATCTTTTTCAAAACTATGCACTTTTTGTGATGTCTATGAAGTCTATAGGTGAAAACAAAAACCTTCTCTAATATATATTTTATTTGAAGAAAAAAAAAGACAACATATTTATTTTGATTTTTTGGGGGGTGGCTTATTGATAAACCTTGGTGCATATTCTCCTACATGTATGTAATAAATGTACATATTTGGGAGTAAGCATAGAATAATTCTGTGTTGAAACAAGCATGGCCTTGTAGGCTATCAAGAGCGGCTTGCGAAATCTCTGGCCCATCCCTTTTCAGCTCTACTTAGAAGCAATAATATTACATAACATTGCCATCTGCTCTTCACATTGATTTAAAAGTCCCATTATGCCACATCGCCATGGTGAATGCCAGTGAACATTTGAACAAGGACGCTCTTGATGGATGCCCACAATGTATAAGATTTATTGCCTTTTTTTTAAAATTTCATTTCATTCATAATAAACGTTTTCGTGTTGGGGGCGTAGCAGTGGGTGAGGTTTAGGTATGACAGCTTGCGTGCCTGTACTCGCTCGCTGATGCTGGCGTTGGTGCAAGAGATGAGGACTGAGACACGACCTGCAAGTCAGAGGTGAAGGACTGTAAATAAAATAAACAGTAAATAATAAAAACAGTTTACAGCGTGTAACTTCGGTTTGTGTGCATGTGACATTTGCTCTCTCAATCACTGGACACTGAGGAATCAGTAGGATACAGAGACAAACCGGGCCAAACGATGATGAGGATGATGATCATGACTATGTAGTGACATCTAGCGGCGCCTTTGGGAAGTGGTTTGACAAATCAGTCTGTTCAACGAACCAACCAAAAGGCTATAGGAGATGTCGCCTGTAGGAAATAAGGGTATGTCTTTATCGACAGAGTATAGGCATTTGTCAAAGGCCTACTTGTTGAAATCGCCGCCACTTAAATGCAGCCTAGGGTAGATTCTTGTAATATTATGACATGATGTGATATGTAATTGAATGTAAAGAAAGATAAAAAGTAAAAGATTGAATGATGTTTTACATTTTTGTATATGTTTTCTGAATGTGTGTATGTAGTCTGGTAGAATTGAATTAGTGCAGAAGGCGTCTATAGGCGGCAGTATAGCACAGGTGATGCTCATAAAAGGGATTTAAGAAACAAACATTATATTCACTTGTCTTTCGATATGTTAGCTAGCTATGATTAAATGATAAATGAATGACAAAAAGGCATCATCAGTGTGAGTCATCTACAGTTAAAAACGTACATGTAGTCAGTAGTTGAAAACATTATTTTTAGACTAAATATTGCATATTTATGATTTTATCGTGTGGTATGAAACACCTCGCACATATTAATCACATGTAATCAATTCACATTATGGCACAAGTGGTTCATCACATGTGAAACAGCATTTCACACGATGAATTGACATATTGGCATTAGCCTATGTGGCAATCGAATCCTAACCCAATAATCAATCAATCAACAAACAAACAAACAAACAAAAAAATCGGACCTGCAGCAACACCAAATAATACACATTTAATATTTTTGTATCAATCATATTTATTAATTGTATTGTCTGTTCTCATGGATTAAACTGTCATCCAGTGGGCTACGTCTCTATGCTTTTAATGTATATGTTTATGTATTTTCACATAGGCATCTAGCTATAAACTACTCAAAATATAGACCTATTTTAGTCCATTATGATCATTGTTTACCATAATTATTTTCACTCGCTTATCACTTTTGATATGCAATTATGAATGCTGAACAAGAGAAAGGTAGAGTTGATTAAATTTCCCACGGTGACTCCTTCAACTTTTGCCGCTGCATCGACCTAAATTCGATGTAAACATGGCTCTGATTTGATCTAATCCGGTTCTTTCTCTGCATGTAGCTTATGATTGGCTGTGTGTTACAAACCCCACCCCCTACCATGAACGCACTCAGGGCTAAATGCTAATGACCAGAGCAAGTAACCACCTTCATGGGACCAGTTAGCTGGAAATGGAAATGAAAATATTATATATTATATAGATACCTAAAAAAAATCCTGACAATGTTAAACTGTTGTTTTGCGAGACAAAGCCGCTCACACAAACACCCATAAAAAGGGGAAAACCATACATACACACATACACACATACACACACACCCAGCTCCACGCCCTCTGCATATTTTATTGGCCGTTGAGGAGCTTTAGGGAATTCACGACGCACTTGATTGGTTGATGTTGACAGCAATCACGTCTAATCGGCACACCATTGGCTGAGCTGTTAGGAGGAAGTCAAGTGGCAAAACGTTTCGGGGGATAACGCTTGGAGTTGACAAAAGCGATCTGTCTCAGTTGAAACATTTTGGATACAGTTTTTTTTTTTAAATTTTCTAATTTGTGTCCTGGACGGACCACGCTGGCGAGGATTACGTTATCCGGCTGCGAACCAACCCCCTGTGCCGTGCCAAGGACTTGGTCTCACCGTGGATTTGACCACCACCGCACGACAGAGAGAGGAAAGTGGGACTTTATTGTTCAAGGCTAGCTAGCTAGCTTTGCCAAGCGGATTGTTTTTGTGTGTGTAGCGTGGACCGCAGGCTATATGGCTGCGAATTACGAACCAATATATGGACTTTCAGAAGATGAGGTAAGCTTGAATCTCAACAAAGCTTTGTTCTGTATATTGCAGTCACGAACAGGTTTCTCTCACAGGGGGGTTCAGCCAGAGACAGCTAACACCAACGTTAGCCGATAGTCAAGCTAACAAGCCCTCACCCACGGTGACATTCCGTAGTAATGTTCAGGCAGCTGTCAATGTCCTGCCCCCTGTCTTCGTGTCCATTAGGTTTGTCGCCTTACTTTCAGCAACAACTGCACCACTTCAGAGTATTGAAACTAAACCCTTCAGTTCGACCGAGCAAGCTAAATAGCCTCGCTGCATCCTCTATTTAAATTCATGTGTGAACGACTTGTAGCTCGACTGGTTCCTCGAAAGTGCTATTTTGAAGCCCAGGTGTGCAGAGGAGAAATTGATTAATGTATTGGGTGGAGGGCTGGATGACACTACAAGCTCACCACTCTGTCAGATTTAAACACCGCCTCTTGTCAGTAATCAAAGCTGATGCTGATCTGACCACTAAACTAGTTTAAAGACCGAAGCTGAGGCATGTCAGCTGAGCTCTGTGTCGCCTTTGACATTCAGACTTACATCAATAATGTAGTATAAAGTAATCTTATAGTGCAAACGTTGTTTTACATGATAGCACGATAGTCACGAGTCAAACATGATGACTAATGAGTGACTAACAAAATCATTTGCAAACCGAGCAGCTGTCATATCAGCCAACTACCTATCAGATATTACTAATGCAGTCAGAAATGGTAAAGCTTGAGATTTTTTGGATGATCCAGATGGCTAAAAATAATTCTTTCATATGTTCATTCAAGGATCTCAGAGGAAAATAGGGGCGTGACTCTGCTTGTTGAGTTTGTCATCTGCTTTCATCGGTAGGCTAAACTGTCACTCTTTTAACAGGATGCATGGCATAAGGTAACAGCTGGGTTGGCCTGGGCTCCCACCCCCACTCCTTACTTTGCTTTATTTTCTAGCAGAATTTGTTGTCAGGCTTTATGTAAATGTCATTAACTCTACTGAGACTACCTACCAAGAAGCAGTGTGTCAGTGATTTTACTTGAAGTAGAGAAAAGAGTGTGTGAAGCTATAAACCGAGCATGGTGTGAGGTGGTTTAACTCAACCTACAGTTTCTTCTACAGGAGGTGCTGTGGGAATTAGATTCATACACGCATACATTAACTAACCTAATGGTCATAAAACACAGTGATAGTCAAAGTTAGATTGATGAGCAAACATGCCAGTAAGTCATTTGGAACGTTGTATTGCTTTATATATGTTTTTCTCTGCAATATTTCATTATAGCTTATGTCATCTGCCAGGTTTTAAATGTTAATGTCACTCATGACTGAAAACTTTTCAGATACAACTCATTTCATTTATAGGTCAGGGTTACTGATGTTAAAAAAAAAAAAGAAAAAGATAGGTTAGTGCAGCCAGCAGCTTGAAAAGTTTGAAGTGGCTTGATTGTGAGCTTATGATCATTCTTCCATGAGTTTGATTACATGTTTTAATCCACCATCTCTTTCTTCTGCAGCATGAAACGAGAGTGCTGCGGGTTAAGGTCATTGCAGGAATCGATCTGGCGAAGAAAGACATCATTGGAGCCAGGTAAGCATCACAGGACTTTTTTTTTTTAGGACACACCAGAAGATGCTGTTTCATCAGAGATCTCTTAGTAGTTACACTGTTATGCCACTGTAATATCATCATTGTGAGGTCGATGTGTAGGTCTAGTTCAGGTGCGCTGCCTCTGATATTGCACCTCTTTTGGCCAATCTAGTCTTATATTTTAATATGCTGGTAACTGTTTAATAACATACAATATTTAAGCAAGGCACTTCAGTCAACAATGATGATTTATCAGGAATATTTATATGAGAAAATCTAAACATAAGACCAAGTACAGAACCTGTAGATATGTCATTGCATATGGCTTCCTGCTCTTTAATTTAGAGGGGCTCCTTTAGTCTGTCCTTTCAACCGTGGACAACACAGTGTTATGCACTTTCACTACATTCCTTTTACTTACAAAGACCTTGAACTCCAAGTGTTAATCAATGATTACCTACCAGCCTCTCCTATCCTACTCATAACCCACCTCCATTACAGTTTTTCCAGATAAAACCATTTGACTAATAATTATACATGCCACATACTTTCTCACATGTCGGACGACACAGATGTTAAACTTAAACTTTTGAGGGTCTTTGAAGGGTTATGTTCATCAAGGGGTCTTATGTTGTCTGGCATCCTTTCCCCATGTGTGATTCTGTGATGAAGTGTAACCCGCTGTTATAACACACCTTTATGTGACATTGCATAATATCCCTCTGTGGATGTGAAGTCTGTGTTTAGTTTTTTTTTTTTTTGCATGACTAAGCGCTGTGACTTCTGTCCTGAATGTTAATTACCTACCTCTCTATACCTGCAGTGCTAGAACGCTGGGATCAATTAATAATACACAGAGTGACCATCAATGCTAAATCGTTATCATTTAGTTCATGCGCTAAATGGAAGTGCTCCTTCTTAGTCCAGACCAAATGCATCATTCTGTCAGTCCAGAGCCTAACTTTAAGGTCAATACCTGTTTATTTTGAATGGGTTTAGATTAAATGACTGAACCCATTCATGTACTTGCTTCAGTCAGAATGACCAACCATCCTTTTTGCTGCAGATTTGTTTTTCATTCAGGAAGTCATAGGCTGCCTTTATTTTCAAAGACACATTTAAAACAGTTCAGTGACATACTGCTGGGCTTCTCATGGGCATTCCTTGCTACACTGGTATTGATGTTAGCCTATAAATCAAATCAGGTCAAACTCATTTTAAGCTTGTCAAAAAATTAAGATTATGTCTAGCCTAGGGATCCACACATCCATTTATGTTGCTTTTTTCATGTACATTCTTGACAACACACTCCCTCGAAAGCAAATTCTTAGAAGGTTGAATTAAGATTCCTGTTCAAGAGTCAGCTCTTTGACCTACAAAGGTGCACTCAAATACCTGGATTGGTCTGTACATGAACATGTAACGCAAATACATGTTGCAGTACGGCAGTAATGCCATCCCAGGAAACGCTCAGAACAGGCTGCCTCACTGAAGATTGCTTATTATCATTCTTTAACTGCATGGTCATCAGTAACTAAACAACAAGCACGAGAAGTTCTTAAGAATAGTCTAGATGAGACCATTTGGAGCAAAGCTTTACTCATACAATCAGGATTAAATTATTTTATCCCAGGTACAGTTATGGAGGGAAAAAACCTTTAAACTGCATTTTTTAAATGCACTTGGTATCTGGCTGAAATCGCCATATGACTAGTGTAAACCTCATCTAAGTTTGAACACTGTTCCTACTGTTGTCTATAGTAATGCATTGTATCTGAGCTATGAGAAAGCGCACATTGTCAGAGGAAGAGCCTGGCATGTTCAGCGCTGTGTGAGTGCTGCTCGTATGATGCCAGAGTGCATGTGTTAACATCCCGATGCTCTGCTGGCAGCACAGCTCAGCCTGGCTCAGGAGAAATCTGAACTGTAATGAAGAAACACTGAATGAGGTCTCAATGTGTGGCTAGCTACCACAGCAGACAGTGCTGACTTGGCAGTCTGTCATCTCATAAGATGCTCAGATAGTGCTGGCTTGTTCTTTTCTTCATTTTGCTCCAAACCCATTCCTGTTGCTCCAAACCTGTTTCTGTTGCTGATGTATTCTGTAATACAGCTTCTTTGTTCTATTGTGTTCTGCTTAGGGCTGAACGATATGCAAAACAAATCATATTGCGATTAATTTGATGGATATTGCTATTGCAATATGAGTCACGATTTTAGCGGGAATGATCATTTTTGAATTTCATTTTCACTGAAAAAAATATAAAGATGATGATGTGATTTTTGCTGGTGTTTGTACCAAACAAGCATGTTCCCTTACGTCTGGAAAATATGATTTGTAGGCCCGGGGCATCTCTGGAGCACCACAATGCTTCATTTATAATTGTATGTTGTGACACATTTGACATTTATCAAAAAATTGCAGCACCTGCTATTTGGATATTGCAATATTGGCCATATTGCAATTTCAATAATACTTCGGTTAATTGTTCAGCCCTAGTTCTGCTCTGTTATTTCCGACTAAGTGAAACACCCCTAGGTTTTGTGAGGTGTTGATTTGAATCCAGCGGCCCATGCTAGCTTTCATTTCCCAGTGCTGACCTGAAGTAGCCTGTCTCCCTCAGAAGGATTTTTGTTGATAGAGGAAAGGAGACTAGAGGGAGTCTCAGCGCAATCTAGATACAGTAGGGCCATTGTTTTTGTTTAGTCACAGCACATAACAGAACCACACAAACACACAATTAGAGGCTGTGGGGTTCCGGGAGACGTTAATTAGCAATCAAGCAGCAGCCGTTTTGCTTGGGTTTCGTTTGCTGCTCATTTTTTAATACTTCCCATTCCCATTCTCAACTGTTGCCTTACAATCAATGTAAGGCTGCGCTCCAACTGGAAGGCCAAATCTAATTTTGGGTATATCCATAATAGAATTAGATTGCTGCTTATATCAAGTCTGGATGGCAAAAAATCCCACAGAAACAGATTAGGCTATGGCAAATCAGATTTAAAACACATTCATAGATGGTTTGAAATGCGATTCAAATCAAATTTCTAACCTTGTGTGTTAAGTCTAGCCACTGCAATCAAAATGTCATCAAGCACACAGGAAATGCAACACGTAACACCAACTTTCCACCCAGAGCATGGGAAAAAAGAGCGATTTTTAACTTCCTTGGTGTCATCTGGGAAGATTGAAAGCTCCGTACCACAGCTTGATATTGTGTTGGTGTGAAGAATTAGATGACGTCCCTCTATTCTTCATGTAGCCTGCAGCTTGCTGTTTTACTTCCACATTGGAGAAACACACCATCTGTTACATTATGTGCGTACAGTATACATTTTTAGAAGTTCAGGACACACGGATGAGCAGCAAAGGACTGAGAAATGAAGCTGTACGGGAAATAAGTCAATTAATCAATTAGTCGATTGACAGAAAATTGATAGGCAATTCTCAGCTTCTCAAGTGTGAGAAATTTCTTTTCTTGGTCTTACATTACTGTAAAATGAATATTTTCTGGCTGTTGGTCAGACAAAACAAGACATTTGATGTTATCTTGGATTTTGTAATGGGCATTTTTCACTGTTTTCTGACGTTTTATAGACAAACAATTAATCTACAAATTGAAGAAATAACCAGATTAATCAGTAATGAAAATAATAGTTAGCTGCAGCCGTACTCTAAAGTTAGGTATTATATTGGAGTCTGCTGGATATGAAAATACACATGATATGCAATAGATACAAAGCGGTGGGATCGGACCTCTCAGGTTGTGTTTAGATCTCAGCAGGAGTGAGCCAGGTTAACCAGCATGACTTACCTTGGAGTTTCCCATCCACTTGGCTTTACTGAAGTACTTGAGCACAATTTGCTCTCAGCAGTCATCTCTCTTTCCTTATCCATTCAGAGCAGTCACTGTAGTGCTAGCTAGCTTTTCTGTTTCAAGTAAAATATAGAATCATGTGTAAAAACCCTTCAGCCACCGTGTTTGTTTTTGTTGAAAGTGCCACCTCTCCAGGTTTCTTTATGTTATATACACAAAAATGGCATTATTGTGGACAGAATACAGACAAAATGAATACATATAAATTTGTAAAAAAAAAAAAAAAAATGTAATCTGGAAAAGTAGTAAATCACATTTGTAAAAGTGATTTTGTTAGACACGTTTGGTTTTAATATAAAAAGTTTCATGCAGGGATGTGCCGTGCTGAAATTTACTGATTAAAAAATGTGCTCTGTCACCACGTACACAGACTTGTGAGAAGTTTTTCTTCAAAGGGAGATTTTGGAAAGGTTATAACCTGACACTGTACCTCGCGTTGTCTGCTGGGACTGAGATCAGTAGAGTAATTGGTCTGCCTGGTGAATAGTGCAGCTCTGCCTCTCTATCCAGAACTCGCTGGAGATTTCTGCCCTGTCATCACCTTCAAATAAACCAATTGGCTGTTTTTAAATAGCACAGTCACAAACACTCTGCTTACTATTTGCGCTGGTCACATCAAAATGTTACACATTTTCTATTTTTAGCATTTTGCGTTGTCAATAAGACATTATAGCCTTATCTCACTATACCCAAATGCAAGCAGTTTTTTTATCTGCTGGGTTGCTCGGGGCAGACTCAGGTTTCAGGTCTGGAAACAAGCGGTGTGTTAGAGTCTAGTCCAGCAATATGGGCTCTGGCACCTGTGTCCACAGTTAATATGATGTTAGATTAAGAAATAGGACCAACTTAGGTTAGGCACAGTAGGCTGTACGGTATATTGTATGTTTTTGTTGTACTAGATGGGGATCACTAATTCCCTTTAAGATGTAAAAGTGTCTCTCAGTACTTAGTACTCAAAAACTGCCAGGTACTTCAAATTGCCACCTAGGCCAGATTTGTACTTTTTAGTCCGATATTGCCTGATTTTAAACCAATATTCTGTTCATAGAATTTTGGTTTATGTTCTTAAAAGGAGAAAAAAAAGTTTTTAGAAAGATGTGTTTATTTTCACCAATTGGGAAAATATGGTTTTGCTATTGGTACTGAAATGTATGTATACTTTCAGCAAGACTGTCTGTATATATTTGAAATATTATTGGGTAAATACTATACTCTATACTATATTGTGGGGAGAAGCTTTGTACCTGTGAATTTGCATGAGCTGTTGCAATCTGAGAACTGCGAAAGGCTCAAGATCACTTTTTCACCACTGACTTTTTTTTGTTCCTGTTTTGTTTCTGCAGCGATCCTTACGTCAAACTTTCCCTCTATGTTGCGGATGAAAACAAAGAGCTTGCCTTAGTCCAAACAAAAACCATTAAAAAGGTAGGTCCTAAGGTAAGAAGTGGCTTTGATGCATGCTGCTGCTCCTTCCCGTGTTCTGCACAGACCTTTGGCTTGTAGTTTCAGGCCTCACGAACTCTAATGTGTTCACTCTGTATCAGATTGGCCACTCCTGCCGCACTAATCTCCTCCCACACACCTGCATCACTCATTTACTGTACAGCCTCTTAATGTGGATTTGTGTGTTTGAGATCACCAGATCCTCCTAATCCCACCCCGAACACTACCACCACCCTTCCTTCAAATCAAGGCAGTCTCATATCATCTTGAGAGATGGAAACTACAGGAAGTTACCAGAAGGCAGTGCTTCCTTTCCTGCTCAGTGGAGTGTAGAGGGAGACATTGGGCAAACTCTTTTACCCCAGTGGCCTATTTTGGGGAGGAAATCCATTCTCAGCAGGGGGAGCTATTACTTGCTATTAGTGTAAACTCCATTCAAAAGATATCTTAATGTCAATGTGGGCTATGATTTTGAACCAAATGTCCACATTCATTGCTCACATTGTGGGATGCTTTGGGTTATATGGTTTAAAATGAAGTCTTTATTCACATGTAATGCAGAACATGTAATGCATGTTATTCTGCATTACATGTTGCTGACTAGGATTTGTGAAAATAGATAATATGCAGGGGTGAAACGTGATGTAGCCTGACTCCGCTAGCAGCTTCTTATTTCTTTGTAAATTTCTCCTCTTCTTGGTAGTTAAGGTTAGCTACATGTATC
This sequence comes from Macquaria ambigua, assembly GCA_008360985.2. Taxonomy (NCBI): domain Eukaryota; kingdom Metazoa; phylum Chordata; class Actinopteri; order Centrarchiformes; family Percichthyidae; genus Macquaria; species Macquaria ambigua. The sequence continues at coordinate 515,362 of VMKM01000017.1, read as the reverse complement.
TGCCAGCCAACCCTCTGCTGGAGTCAGGCAGCCCAGGCCTCCATGCAGGCAGACATATGCTGCCAGTGGCCACGGTTGCCTTATTGGATATAAATAGCTGACAATGCACTGCTATGTGGAGCAGAAAAATCACTGCTCTGCTCCTCTATGGGCTCTATGTGTCTTTAAGTGGGACACCTTTCGATGGCATCTTTGATGTTGAAGCTAAGAGTTTGGCTTGTGGCAAGATGGCAGGAAAAATTATGACAAAAAATGAAGAGCCAGTCTGAGACTAACATCAGTAACTAGAAGTTACCCTGAACCTATACCAAACATTGATATTTGGCATACTATGCTGGACATGTTCATTATTTGACCAAGGAGAATTTGACAGATTTTAGTGTTAAATTGGCTTTTTGTCAAAGGGCAGCGGGTTCATTTGTAATTCTGGTATGTCAGCAGTTGTTTTAACAGAGATGTTATTTTATCGCTGCCGTAAAATGTTGCAAAGTGTTTATTAATCAGAGTGACTTGTGAAATTAAGGCTTCATTGACATTCTAGTGTTTAAGTCATTTCAATCACCAAAGGAATTTTAATGAGATGTGTCACATAGTTCTCAGTCCAATAAAATATCAAATGTGTGAGGTAGAAGGAGAGAGTCTGTGCATCCACATACTGAGCTCATCCATCCAGAAAGTGGGTGAAATCCTCATGGCTGTTAATCTAGGGACTAACGCCAATCACTGGGACATGTTGGTTAGCTACAAACTTCCTCTAACAACGTAAGAGGATCATTGACGCACAAGATTGAGCCTAATTTCTCACTTGGGCTCTCTTCTCTCCGTCTGAGTTGGATAGGTTTCATACATCTGTTCTGTTTTCTGTGCAAACGAATGATGGTGTCCACTGTGCTTCAATACACATTTAATTAATTATTAGTCTAACCATGTCTATACTTTGTGTTTCAGACCCTCAATCCCAAATGGAACGAGGAATTCTACTTCAGAGTGAGTTCATTATGTGTCAGATTCCCTTTCTTCCCAGTATCCTCCACTACGGTGGTTTGTTATTGCACTTGTTTACTCTAGAGTGGTAGTGTTAGAGTTGTTAATCTTTGGTTGCAGTTTAACTGAGAGTCCCAACTCCTCCACCACTGTAATCAAACAGACCATATTAGACTTTAGAAGCTTTGCTACATGCGTATGATCACTCCTCACTGGTTATTTATAACACAATTATAGTTCAGTCCTATGTTATAATGATTAGAAGATTTACTACCTTCTAGCAGCAGTAGTTGTGAATTATTGTGACGCAAAAGCAAGCAGGCAGTTGCCTACAAAGTGTTTGTATGCATATACATCTGCATTGGCTTTGCATGCCACATAACCACTGGATAACTGCTGTATTATCTTCCCTTTTATTTTGTTGCCAACGCAGGTGTGTCCGCAGAATCACAGGCTACTCTTTGAGGTGTTTGATGAAAACAGATTGGTAAGATTCACATTTCATAACCTCTCACCCTTCACTTCCTCTGTGGCTTATATCACACATTATTTTTAATTTCAGTCTGTCATGTTTTGACAGCTTTCAACAGCAGTTGATTTATTTAGTTCCACCAACTGCGATCCTCATGCCTCATTTAATTTATGTCACGCAATTTGTTTCTACGATTTAGACGTTGTATTGTCTTGATGACATCTCATTCCATTTCCTTTGGTGACAATGGGCTTTCCAGTAGTACTTTCTTTTATGGTTTAGTCTCAATAAAATGTGATGATTGTAAAACTGATATTGCTGCATACCTATAAGTCATTTTCCCGGAATAGTTCTGCTTTCATTTCACCACAGGGATCATCAACAACCTGGCATGATTTGTATTGACTTTATCTGCACCCCTGTGTCTTCACAATCGTCTTTCTTGTGAACTCTCTGACACATTGCCAGATTTGATATCACAGTATTTCAACTGTAGGCTCAGTCAAAAGAAATGCATTGCAGTACACAGAGGTGATGTACTGCCTGTTTATCTGCTAGTTTCATTGCTCTGCTTTAAGGCTGTAGTCCACTAACAACTGCTACATTCCTCTTATGTCAAATTTCTCAGATTTCCCCCCACAGACGAGAACACTAGCTTCCTTGACTTGTGAAATGAAGCCCGTTTGTAGGCCCTCAGTTGCCATGACAACTAGATTAAATGTCTGCACTATGTCAAGTTGCAGCAATTAAAAACAGCACGAGTAGGTCTTGATAATCAATTCATTAATTCATGCTTATGTATAACCTTCACCTTGGCGAAGCATCTTCAGAGGAGACAGTGGCGAGTGAAATGGTTGTTGACATAATGAAGATATTGTTCTGTGGAAGAAGCAAACGGCTTCCCTGAAAGGGGCTTAGGACTGCAGTGATATTTGTTTCTTATGACTTTTCAGTAACTCTGGGCTCTGTATCTTGAGTTTGATGTTTGAAAAAACAAACAGCGGATGCAGCCCAACATAGTATTGATGTTCTTGGCTGGATAAGGCACATTCTATCCGGGCCTCACAGTTTCAGGGCTACCGCTTTTGTGTATGGAGGACCAACATGAGAGATCGAAAGATTTGAGCTTGTGGAGTGTCTTTGTGTTGCACCACATTCAGTAGTTTTCCTGATAACTTTGTCAAGTGAGGATAGGTACATTCTATGATTAAATCTCATACAGTCACTTATACATTGGTGCGTGTTGTGTGTGAATGTTCTACACGCCTCTGCACAAAGGGGAATCGCTGGCGCTCAGCCCGCTCAGAAAAGGGCAGCTCTAATTTTTCCCTCAGTACAGTGGGAGCTCTCTGCTGCCGTATAGAAGAGTATGACACAAGAAAGCACAGCACAGGCAGGCTCAAGCTCAGTCCTCTCCTTATATGTCTGAGGAGGTGCTTTTCTGTCTATCTCTAGGTGCATGCCAAGGCAGCTCCTCCACCACTGGCCAGTATTTCTTTGAAGGGGCTGCTTGTTCTCTTGCATCCATTAGTTTATGGTTTATTTGTCAGGAGAGATAAAAAGTTTGACTAAGCTTTGTGCTATACCACGTGTGAAAGATTGTGGTTTACTTGTGAAATACTAATACTCTACACACAAATTGTCAACTAATGTAAGGGCCTACAAAATATAGGAGACTATATATATGAGACTGACAGTTAACATTGAATGTAAAGAAAGAGGTTGAATAGGCCTTCAAAACAGTGTAGTGCTTTGTTTGAAGCAGGCATGTTATGTCATTTGGCAAGCTGGGCTTGCTGCCATTGGACCACACATTGGCATTTTGTTTCTTTTATACAGAACATTCTCCATAACATTTCACACACACATTTATTGACTGTGCCTAACACTGTAGGCAGTGTGTCATCACTAAGTGTAACCGGCTGCCAAGCCACGATTTCTTCTTGCTCTGCAGTCTTTTCCTTTTGGCTGTTTCTCTGCCTCCAGTCACTATCGCCTGTCTCCTTGATGCCCTCTTGTCCACAATGGAGAACCTTATTTTTTCTGTTTGCCACTGTGGTGCACCATCAGTGGCTTGGCTGTCAGCTTGCTGGCAGCTTGCTTTTTGAGACAGATAGGTGACGCACTGAGGGCTAAACCGTAGGTCGAACCAGTTGCAGAATTTGGAAAAAGTTTTTGGACGATACAGTTCTGAAAGGCCAAATTATCATAGGGGCTTTGTCAGTTCTGTGCATGGAGGCAGACAGCTCCCTCACTAGTTCTGGCTTAAGGGCAAAGTAGCCTAAAAACCCCATTTTCACATTTTGCTGATCCACTGGTGAATCACTTTGCTCTCTAGCAGTATAAAGGGTGCTCTCATGAATGTACAGTATGTTGTGAAAACGTCTCTCTCTGTTTTACTTTGTGCTGTAGCCAAATAGTATATTACAAGTGCTTAAGCATCATAATTTGTGTGTGCCTAATTTCAGCATTGCAGACTAGGATCACAGCTGAGTTGTATCTTGGGCGGTTTTTGGATGCAAACGGAGTGGCCTATAAAACCACCAGACAGTAAAGTGTTTGGCTGTGCATGGGAGACGGCGTAGTCTATTCCGTTTGAAGAAGACTCAGATATCTTTCTCCAGAGAGGACTGTGCTGTTTGTCTTATCAAAGCTGCAATTTGTCAGATATTCTGCTCTTCACTCTGCTGCTGCCTTTTTTTCTGGTCCATTTTCAGCAGCAGCTTCCTGATGCTTCCTTTTTCCAAGCTACAAGAAGTAACATGGCTCAGTTTGTCCTCCAGATTTGTTGGTGAATTTAGCATTTTTAGTGAGACCATTTAGCAAGGAAATCTTCACTTCATGTTGTAACCAGTGCACCTGTTGAAAAAGGATAAGGGCGTCATATTATGTGTTTGTATACCACAGATTTATGAATCTGTCGTTTCTCTTTCTCTCTACCTTCCTTCTCCTGGGGGCCATGACGGGATGCATAGGCAGATCAGTAACTGCAGAAAGGATGATGTTATGGTCTTAAGTCATTACATAATTGAAGAGATAGTGTAAAGGGTAAAGGTCATATTTATCAGTGATGTTTTAAGATAAGTTAATTTAGTTATCTTTAATGATAAAGGCAGTGGTGTTTATAGGAAAATATTTAGTGCTACAACAAGAAACTGAGCCACACTCAGATAGCAGTTTTAGGTAAAGGCATGAAGTGGTTGGTAACTTACTGGGGTTAAAAACCACCAACCTGCGTGGACCTAGGAGTGAGGACATTGATGAGAGGTGGGGAGACAGAGAAATGGGCTGGGGTTAGAAAGAGATCATGTGAATGGGGGAAGGGATGGACAGTGGTAAGTAGGATGTGTTTGGGGGCCCAGTTGGCACTTGAGGGCAGCATGGTGTTGTAAGAGGAGGTGGTGGGGCCATTTGTAGTCACATGACTGACAAGCAACCCACTGTCACCTCGGAAACCAGGATTGCCGGCCGCTCTTATCCAATCATGTCAGGAATGCTGGCCGTCACTCGGCTCAGGCTATTTCTGCTGTCTGTCGCTAGTGCTTGGTAGTGCTAAGAGTCTGGTATACAGGGATCCTTCTTTTTTTTTTTTTTTTTTTCCCCCCCACTCACCCTTCCTCTCTTTAGCCTCCACTCTGCCATTCCTTCGAGTGCGTAGTGTAAAGTTGTCAGCTCTTTTGCAGTGGCAGTTTAGTTTTTGTGGTGTGACTTCTTTCCTCCGTACAGTTTACTGTGGGAAGGAAATTTGTGGAAGAGGCTCGGAGAGGGGGGGAGGGGGGTGCGAGGGAGAGTGGAAGAAAAAAAAAAAAGGGGATCAGTCATCTAGCAAGCCAAAGGAGAGAAGTGGGCGACACTAAGAGACTGAGACGGGAGCTAGAGGAGAGAACCAAACAGCCAGTCACAGAGAAAGTGAGAGGGAACGGGAGCTGTGGGACGTGAGGTGAAAATGGCACGTCTGCGTTTGTACTTTGGCTCAGGCCGCAGTAACACAGCCCCGGAGATACTGGAAGGAGACTCTGAGGAGCAGCAAGGAGACAATGATGTGGTCACGGTGCTCCGCATGCAGCCGCCTCCGGTATCGAGGCCTTCTCAGGAGCCAGCTGCGCAGCATGTCCCATCAAGAGCTTTTGGTTCGCGGTCGGAGCCTTCGCTTAAACGCAGCTCCTCCATGTTCATACCCCAACTCGCTGCCTATGCTGAGCCGCGGCCCACCAAGAGCTCCTCCATGCACATCTCCCTCCAGCGCTCCAATGGATCAAGTAATGGAGAGTCCCGTGGTCCTGCTGATGATGTCCCGCCACCCTGTTATACTCCTCCAGGACCTGCGCCTGCCTATACCGAACCAGAGATCCAAGAAGATGTTCCACAACAGCCGCCTCCTCCATACTACAGCCCAGATTCTGTAAACTCACAAACTTTTCTGACAGAGCCGAACCTGCCCAAACGCAGGGTCTTTAGTATTGGTTCCAATGGCCATACTATGTATAGCAGAGGCCAACCTGGTATCAGTGTTGGTGGTATTTGTATCCAGAGGAACTCTCCTGATGGTTCTGACATCCAGCATTTCAGAATCCTCCCTTATGGTGGTACTGGCTGGTCTGTCCAGCAGCCGAGCTCGGACCAGTGCTCTGTTGTTAATGGTGGAACACAGAGACTAGTGTTTCAGCTCCAGCAAAATCAGAACCAGGATCAGAGCCAGGGCAGGCAACAGGCTGCTGCATCCCAGGAAGAATGCACAGATGTTGACCTTGCCAGCTTAAGAGGTAGCCGTATGGTGCGTTACCCCAGAATTCGACTGGAGAGAAGCTCGTCTCATCAGACGCTGTTGCTGGAGAATCAACACCAGAAAACTGGTGTAGATAGCCAGGCTGTAGAGGAGAACCAAGCAGACATGGAGGCACAGAGAATGGAAGCAAGAAACAGATCTAATGGTTGTACCTTCAAAATCAGTGGAGAAACTTCCAGAAGGCAGCCTCATTTCAAGATATATTTTACCCCAGGCGGAGGTGGAGATCAGGATGTGAGTCTTGGCAATGATTCAACGAGGAATAATCCCAAGGTAAAGATTATTGGAAAACCTTAGTACGCCTGTCTCTAAAAGGTTTGGTGAAAAACTTTTTAAATGGAAAACAATTTTATAAATATTATGACATTTGACAATGAGACTTGCAGGGTGTTTTTTAGTTTTAATGATGAAGAAATGAATTTGAGAATGAATAGTAAACAGTCACAGCAAATAGTGGATGGGTCATCTCACTCATATGACATTTAGTTGAACACATGGTAGCTTGCGTGTAGTGTAGCCAGAAGAAGGGGAGGCATTTAGTAGGGCCATGGACATAGCAAATGAGAATCGGGGTGAAATTTATGCTACCTAAATTATGAAAACTTTGTGGGATGTCTTAAAATATTTCGCATCTAATTTGTGAAGTTGCTAGTATTTCACTTACTGAATTCAGCCCAGATGAGGAGAGATCCGTATGGTGCAGGAAGAGGGTGGTGACATTCTGGGAAGTGAAAAGCACAGACATGGTTGCTGAGCTAAATCACACACACACACACTGGCTTTTTTTCACTTCACAACCACAGGCATTTGAAATGTTACACACTTTGGCCAATTTAGTCATGAAAACAGGAACAGGCTTATGGATGAATGGATCATTTCTCCCCATGCACTTGTTGCCTTCTGTTTCACAGAAATGTGACACTTAAGTTTGGTAATACCCTTAACTGCAGCCAGTGCTCTTTAAGAGTTGGCTGTTTCTATCTTTAGTCTGTTTCGAGCGTGGTTGTTGATTTTGAGAGCGGCCAGGCGGCATGTCTTCTTTGGCCCTAGGCTGGTATGGATCCGTATCCTCGCAGCTGCTCCATGAGTGATTAAGAACTAAGACGTCATTATGCTCCAAATGACGATCGAGAAGTTTAACAAGCGATCAGTATCTATGTTTCCTTAACGCCTGGAGTCTTTTTATGTTGCTGTCTGTCGGCCCTTTTCATGTATAGCCCAACCTTTGGAAGCAAAGCAGATGTAAAGGTTTCACTTTTTTAATCAGTGTGTTATATTGCCTAATTTATTATTAAGCTTCTTCTTAATTCACTTTAGATATTGGACTTTTCAGCAGCAGTACATTCTGTACTCCACTTTTGTTCTCAATTTTAAATTTGGATTATAAACTGAAACTTGAAGTTGCAGCTGTAAATAACACTGATACATAGTAGATCTTTAAATTATTGGGCTGTCATTGACTACTCAGTGAGTACTCCCAGTAGTTTCTCATGAAGGGTTTGCGACCAGGAGTCTACAGGGATTAACTAAAACCTCACTTTTTCAAATGTATACAACCTGGATATTTGGCTTGAAAATGAAACACTGTCTATATACAACCTCTTGTAACAGGATGAATGTAAACCAGTTACCAATAGCCAAAGAGTATTTTTACTTCTCAGATTATATTTGAAGGTTATAGCAGAGTCTTTTTTCTGCTTTCCTATCCTGTTCATCATCTTGTGACTCCTTAGATTTTTCTTGCGACCCCTTTGGTGGTCCCTACCCCCAGGCTGGGAACCACTCTACTACACCAATGAATTATAATGTGGAGTTTTGACTTCTAGTAGTGCTATGGAGCAGTTTTATTTTTTTATGAGCGGGTCCCAGTTTAGTTTGCCTCGATGCACATGTTAGCGGGTGATACGATACACAGTCCTGACAATTGTTTCACATTATTCCACTGATCGACAGATGGCAATAATGTGCCAAGATACACAGCAATGCACCAGCAAAAGAAGTGACGAAAAAGACTGCTAGCAAGTTTTATGAGGAAGGAAATGCATTCAACACGTTTGTTAGACCTCAAGGATACACACAATGAGTTTTAGGGAGTAACACTGAATGTAAACATAACTATTGTTTGTTTACGAGAAAACTCCACAGGGCACCTTTACTACTGTACACAAAACTGTGTACCATAATACCTGCCACAATAAGGAGATGAGATTAGTTTTGTTGGAGTGTGCCCCAGTGCCTGTAGGCTTCATCTCTAACTTAAAAACTTCTATGTTTCACGAGGATGGTGCTATGCCAGCCTTTTATCACGTGAATAACATTTTTGATAAACCAGTTACTCTTGCCTTCCTGGCAAGGCTAGATAACAAGGATATCTGCAGTAGGCTAAGAATTGCTAAAATTGAAGCCAAATGTTATAAATCCAAGATAGGGTAAAAATATTTTCTTTTGTCACAGAGTCGGAGACCTGAGGCATGATTCGACCTACGATATGATTGGCTTGCTAATATTGGCTGTTCTCCACTGATGCATCTACAATCTTAATATATTTTTAGTCATAGTTTTGACAGCACTTAGACCATACTTGAATGCATTTACACACCTTCTCCTTTCTGTTTTTTTAAGGCACATGGTGTTGTGTTACCCCAGGGCATCCCGTTTCTCATGCAACAAGGAAATCCTCATTTAGACCATAATGACAGGTCTTTCCCAACTGGTAGCCTGGAGTTGGAGCGCACCTTTTTAAAGCCCTGCATGGGATACTACGAGTGTGTGTTTTGTGTGTGTGTGTGTGTGTGTGTGTGTGTGCCAGCTAGACTATCTGCAGACAGCTATGCCACCATGCCATGCCAGTTGCCATTCAGAAAGAGCTCTTGCAGGCCACTGGGTTTGCTATATTTACCTGAGAGGGGATTGTGGATGGATGGGGTGGGGCTCTTTTATTTTGGTCCAGTAGCATGTGAGAGGGATTCATTTTGCTATTGTTGTGAAGGGCTTTTCTCTGTCAGCTCTGATCTCTCAGAGTTGCATGGCTTTGTAATTCAGTTGTGTCAGCAGTCAGCACAGAGACTGTTGAGTAGGTGAGACAACCTTTTCACACTTCAGTGCCAGCCTGGACTTGTTCCAGGTTACTCTATATCATAAACTCTCAGTCCGTTACCACTTCTTCATGGAGCTTTATGGCAGTTCAGTACAGCTACAGTTAGCATTGGCGATTCTTATCACTTTAACTACTTTCCTACTGTCTTAAAAGCTTAAACAAAAAAGACTTCAACAAAAGAATTGTCTTTTTGGTATCCAGGCATGCTGATAGTTTTGGTTTTATTTGTTCAGGTCCAATACAGGTGAATGGATTTTCATTTGTGGCGCTCACAGCATTGACAAATAACATTTAGAAAATTCAACAACAGCATCTCTCTCCATAAACAATGTCTATGAAAACGAATGAAAATGTGTTCTGTGGATTATCGGAGAGTAACAGGGAGGTTGTTTCTGGAAAGGAAATGTTTTTTAATGCTGTGAGCGCCACATATGAAATTGCATTCACCTCCATTGTATTGGGTTTGTGGCAAAAAAATATCAGACGCATATATAAAACCAGAAACTATCTGCATACAACTAGAAGTATGTGAGAAGTAAGTGTTTTGTGATTTTGGGTGAACTAACCTGTTTGTATTTTAATCTCTAACTTTTTTTTGAGCTAGCTTTACAATCCTTCATCTGCCTCATGCCTCTTTTCACTCTTCGTCCCTCTTCCTTCTCTTGGTCGTTGGTGGCACCCTCCCTCTCTGAGTGTAACCTGGCCCTGAGAGGCAGCTGCAGGCTCAACTGTGACCCTTTGATGACTCAGCAATTATATCCCTCTGCATACACATACCCACAGCTTAAAATGCTTGTTATTGTTAAGGACAGAAAAAAACAGCCATGTGTCCCAGGAGTACATGTGTCCCATGGGATACTGCCATTGCCACTGACTATTTCATAGGTTACAAGCTACAGTGCCACTATTTTTAATAGGCTCAAGCATGGTGGCAAATGAGATTTACAGGTGAATATTAAATGCTCATAGTGACTCATCAGTGTTGAGAGTCTTGGCTGGTTTGCGTCATTCATTGTAATTCTAAACTTTATTTATAAAGCACTTTTCAAAACAAACTTACAAAGCGTTTCAGAAATTCACATTGTAGGTTACAGGTTAACGCATGTGAAAGAGTGTAATAAGATACTGTCATACTCATGCTGTGATGCAGGTTGCTTTTGTTGCAGGTTATGAATCACTGTTTTGAATTACTTGGGATTTTGCAAGCAGTAAATGAATTGTGTAGTTGGTTTGGGAAATGAAAGCGGACACTGCTGTAATTTACAATGTTAGTGGCTCCGGCTTTTCCAAGAAGAAATTGTTTAAACTGTATGTGTCTTTGTTTGAGTGTAGGTGTGTGGATGCGTGCGTGTGTGAGAGAGAGAGTACACATGCATTCACAAGTGTCTGTTTATGTGCCTGTGCATTAATAACTCAGCGTTTTTATGTGACTCATTTGTAACCTTTCACCATTGAATTCCAGGTCTGTTAACTGTGGTGGGAACCCAGTGCACTCACTCCCCAACTCTGCTTATACTTTTTCCTTCTGATGATCAGAGTAAACCAGTGTGATTGCTGTATACCATAACCTCGCATCAGTGTGGAAAAACGGAAATCTGCCACTATAGTTGTAAGAAATTACCAACCATGCAGGTTTTTCTTGTTTGTACTACATTAGTTAATTTTTGACATTGCAGAACTACATTTGATGAAATTTAAGGAAGCGTTAAGGACTAAAGATGTGGTTTTGAATCTTTTTTTCACACACATTTTTTCTCTTCTTTGCTGACTCAACGTTAGAAGCGACCGCAAATATCATTAAATTTGATTGTCAAATCAAGTTGATATACAGGGTTCCCTGCACTTAAAGTTCAGTTGGAAGTTGTTTCCATAACTGCATGGATTTTTATGAGTGCACTACTTTTGTGAAGCAGAGAAGCAACTTTTACATGTGCCACAATGTTGAAAATTTCTTCTGTTGTACATTAAAGCTAGAAGAATAATGAACAATGTTCAAAAGAAACATTGTGTGCAGCACAGCAGACTGCCACGTTGCTCTTTTATTTAGAGATAGTCTTTACTTGACGGTAGACAGTTGGTTAATATGTTTTTATTGTTGACCCCTTGGCAACCCATTAAGTCTACCACAGCCCACAGGTGGATCATAACTCAAACTGGCAAAAAGAAAGTATCACACATTGTTTCATCTCAGCTTTTCCTGTCAAACCAGTGTCTACAAACAAACATCATTGTTAGTTAATGCCTGTTGTCTAAATAAGTTGTGTCCCACACACAGGCTTCTTCCAAGAATGGCCTTTTCCATCTCACACAGGTAATCTCTGCTCTGCGGGCTGCTGCTGTGCAGCCCAGTCATCTGTCAATCTCCCCCTTTTCCTCTGAGTCTGCATTAATTACGACCAAAGGGATGGACAAATCTACGGGCCTCTTAAATCTGAAACACAAACCTTCCCTGGTTCTCCCCTGTTGTCACCTCTATCCTTCTCTCCCTCTGTCTGGCTGACTTGGCTTCAATCTGGTGGCAGTGGATGTTGTTTTTCCTTGCTGGGTTCACGGGTTCTTCTCCTATGAAATGATACCAATGGCACGTCCATAAATAAAACCCTAGACTGAGCCTTCTGCCTGGACACTTGTGGAAATCTGTGCCAATTGGCAGAGGAGATGAAAGCATTGTTGCCTGATAAGCCACAACAAACTAGAGCAAATATTGTATGATAGTTTCAATAATGTGGAAGAAACATAATTGTACTTTTTTCAGATCACTACAGGTGTTCATAAAAAAGGCCAGAGGTTATTTCTGGATGGGGCTGTCCATGAAATGAAAATCTTTGTTTCTTTCACTCTGTCTGTGACAAATAAACACAAAATGCTGCTGAACCTTCTGGTACATTGGGTGATTCACCTCGACATTGTGGTTTTTTCCCCTCTCTTCCCCTGCTGGAAATGTCAGTATTCCCCAGACACACTCAGAAAGTTGTTGCTGCTGAAGGTGACCTTGTTTTCTTTCCTAGACCAGAGATGATTTCCTGGGACAAGTTGATGTTCCTCTCAGTCACTTGCCGGTGAGTTATTTGTGTGTGTGTGTGTGTATGTATGGCCAGACTGACTGTTATAACACTGTTTTGAATACTCAGCTCTTTCTTATCTTCAGTTGTGCTCTGCCTGATTAACCTCTGTGAAGGTCAGGCAAAAGAGTGTGTTTGTGTGCGTCTTGTCTTGAGTGTGAGAAAGTGCTAGCCATGCAGGTACCGTGTTGTTGTGATCAAACAGCACACTCTTTGTTAGAAATGGAAAGCGGGCTGTCTAGAATATAAACAGAGGTGACTGTCCTGAGGGCGGGCTACCCTCAGAAGAACCAGTGGAAAAAGCTACACATGTCAAATTCACACACTCGCATGTATATGCTCGCTTGGAAACTGGACGGCTGAGAGATAACAGCTTTTTTGAAAACAACAACATGCAGAACTGGTGTGTGCTGCTTGGGAGTTCTTGCAGTTTAGGTTTGATGTAAGTGAACAGGACCTGAAAGTCAAATAAATACACCTACAAATCATTCTAAAGCAGCACCTCCTCTACTCAGTTGAGATCCGTGCTGTCAGACCCGTTGTGGCTCTCTGAAGTTCTGTCTAAGTTGTGAACCTTAAAAGCACATCAGTAAAAGGTGTTGGGGTTAATTATTAATGTCCTATTTGGCTCCCATAGGTCCAGGAAATTAGCAGCAGATAAAAGCCACAGCTGAGTCATGTTGAGGGATGAAGTCAGTGAACGGGATAGAGAATACTCAATCCTGACGCAGCTAATGCTGAAAATCTAATTTTAGCCATTAAACAAATTTAGCCGAGCATGAATAATCTACTGCAATGCTCGTGTAGATGGTGTGATCTGCGTTTTATGTGTGTTTTGATTTGATACAGTAGTTTTATGTATGACTACATGTTGGAGGAATTACAGTGTTATTCATTGTTACTGGATGTTACTTTAGTCATCACCTTTTTTTCTATACTAGCTTCTCCTACTTCTCTTTTACTTTTAATTAATGAGCCATGCTGACTCATTTGAAGCAATCTGGTAGCTACATTTGACTTGTGGAAGCTTGAGTTACTTCAACTTTTTCCAACACAGTTTCATGCACCTTTCAGCATGAAACCTGTTTTGCATGAGTCACACATAAGAACATAAGAGATCATAAGAACACCAGTGTTTTCAAACAATTATTTTGGATGCATTATTTACAAAACTGGATATCAATTCTTTATGTCTAAGATTTTAAGGACAGTTTTGGTCTCATCATTATTTTGTTTTTTTTCCAAACTTGCATTCAAGATTGTACTTTTGATATGATTCAGTTGCACGTTAAAGAGGAGTACATGGTGAGCAGCCAGTATGGACTGGTTTGGCCCAGTCAGAGAGCAGTGGGAGATTGCTGTGAATTACAAAAGACCTTTCTGCTCTTCAGTATGTAACAGGAGAAGCTCACCGTTGCATAATGATCCTGGGATGACTGTGCAGAGGGTTCCAGCCAAGCTGTAAACACATGACTGAGATATTTTGATACTGTCTGACGTGTGTATTTGCTTGTGTGTTCAATTGATTTCTGTCAACAAATTCCTCCTCTTTTAATTTGCAGACAGAGGACCCTGCCATGGAGCGTCCCTACACATTTAAAGACTTCCTCTTGCGGCCCAGAAGGTCAGTTTCTACCGGATGTGACAAGTAAACAGAGACATTTGATGCCAGTAATTCAACTTCTTAGGTTAAATTGTGTCTGGTTTGCCCCCATTAGCAAGTGGAATAGACATTGACAGATTATTAAACTCACAGTGACTTTAATCATGGTTTGTAATGCTATGTAGGTGGTGGTGGTGTCATAACTCCAGAAAGCAGTAAGTTCATGTGACGGTCAGTTAAACACTGAAGGTGAAAGACCATCTGGTGCTAATAGGCAGTTTGGAAACTCCCCTGCATTTCTAAGCATTAGCCCACTAGGGGCCACCTGGTTTTGATGGGCTGTTTTTAAGTGGGTCCATTTTTGCTGATGTTATCCTTCTAGTCACAAGTCCAGGGTGAAGGGTTACCTGCGTCTGAAGATGGCCTATCTGCCCAAACAAGGAGGACAAGAGGAGGAGGCTGGAGAGATGAGGGAGGAGGCTGAGGTAAGGTCTTGGCCACTTTTGTTAGTGAGTTTAACTGCTGACTTAGCATTACCTAAGACCTCCTTTTGACTGTCTTGTTCATAATAACCTGAAGCCAAACCAGATTCTACTTTTATTTCTTCCTTCCACACAAAGAAAACACAGTTCTAAATGTAAAGATGAAAGTGAGTTCCCTAATTTGGACCAATAGAAATGTGAGAGTGGTTTTTGCTAAGAGTGAGAGGAGAAAGGATGGCTCTTCTTTTTATTCTTTTCTCTAAGAATTTGGGCAGCATCTTGCTGCCAGAATCTGGTGAAAGTCTTTTCCAGGTCAGGGTATGGAAAAATCATTTACAAGACTGCCTGTTATTTGGAGAAATAGGAGCTTCTCCTCTTTTACTTTGTGTGTTCTTGCATGTGTATGTGTGTTTATGTGTGGATTTCTTGTGGAGTGCTAGAGAGGTGCTATACATTTTCAGACCGTGAAAGGCTTCACAGATAAGGTGACATTTAGCAGCCAAAGCACAAAAACTTCAATGCCACTCTGCTAAAACCTTCTTCACTACATGCTCTCACTGTGAAAAATCCCTCATTTTCATTCTCTAGATTCCTTTTTTAACTCTGTACACTGATGCTGGTTTGTGATATTGATGCCCATTAGCGCAGTCTCACATCCTGTGGCCGGAGATATCCCACCCAGCCAGCAGCTTGTCAGACAAAAATAAACACCAGTAAATGTTAACAAAAACATTTTAAACCACAACACAGCACTCTGAAAATTTTTAACCAGCCACAAGTGAATCCAACATGTTTAATGTTTTTCCATCGCTTGAATCCCCCTTTTAAATGGCACCCGTTTGCTGAAGATCTTGTGTGTCTGAGAAGCTGTCAGCTCACTGGGATATCTTTGGCCTGCGCTACGAGTGAGTTACTCATACTACCTTATGTCAAAAAATCTGAACTTTCTCTTTCAGGGATGGGATGAGTCAGCAGACTCAGGCTCCCAGCGACCACAGCAGCTGCTGCCCCCATTGCCCCCAGGCTGGGAAGAGAAGGTGGACAACCTGGGACGCACCTACTATGTCAACCACAACAACCGGTCAACACAGTGGAAACGGCCCTCCAACATGTACGCCCAATCTCTCTCCTTTCGGTTTTAGTTTTAAAAATATATTTTTTACATTAAGTTAAATGAGAAAATCAGCACAAAAGCTTTTTAAAAAGTATATATTTGTTACATAGGTGTCTAAATCCATGGCTGTAAGGTAATTATAAATCAATTACTGGGTCAGAATCTGTTGAGTTATGTTTGACCTTTTTTGCTCTGGTGAATGACCACAGTAGACTGTTAAATCCACATATGAGTCAGGTTTATTACCTGCCGTGCTTGAAATATTTGCAAAATCATTTTATTTTTACTTTAAACACTTTCATTTTGGGAAATATGTCTATTCCCTTTCTTGTCGAGAGTTTATTGAGAAGATTTATTGATAGTCCCGCACATAACTCACCATAAAACACTTTTACACTTACACAATTAAACAAACGAGATATAACATGCTAATTGGTGAGTTTAAAAGCTGCTGGTAGGCGGATTTCTTCGCTTTATGCTTAGCTAAGTTAATCTCTTTCTGGCTTTAGCTTCATATTTGGGAGACAGATATGAGTGTGGTATCGATCCTCACGCCACAGATATTATGTGTCCTCATTGTTTCCTCAAATTCACTTTGCCTCCTTGGTCAGAATGAGCCTGTACAAATTAGAATGATACCAGTCCAATCCTACTCAAGAATTCTACTGTAATACTACTTTAATAGTATTTTGGTTTTTCATTTACATAGCATTAATCCTGGCTTAATCTAATGTTTTGGGCATATATGTTAGCAGTCATTTTGTGACTTACTAACCCTTTCTTTCTCCTTCAGGGATGTGATTTCAGAGACTGAGAGTGACAATCAACAACGGCAGATAAACCAGGAAGCGCACCGTGTTTTCCGTTCGAGACGCCACATCAGTGAAGACCTAGAGAACGAGCACCTGGAGCCCAGGGACATGGACAATGTGAGAGAGAAGATTATACACGCACATAACAGCATACGCATACTGAGCCGCAGCTGTCTGAAGTGATAAGGTCACTAAAATGTTATTACTGCTTCATGGCTGTGTCTCCTTGTTGCTCCTGTAGTCCTGGGAGCTCATCACAGAAGAGGATCCTAACGACAGCATAGCCCAGTCTCTGCCCGGCCCCTCCTCCATCTTGACGCCACAACACCCGCCGACACCTGTCACCCAGGAGTTCTCAGAAGATTTAAATTTGAGGCTGTCACTCACTCCCGACACCAACGGCGAAGTGCCAGGGCCCAGCTCTGCTCTGGTGAGACTTGAACACTGTAATTTTCAGTAGTCAAAACCCAAATCGCTCTGCATTTAAATGGCTTAATGGTGTAAATGTAGGCAGTTGAATTGATTTCCAGGCAGGTCTTTTTGTGTCAGACAGGCAGTGCTAGTAATAAAGTTTTTTTTCTTTTATCCCTGCTTACTTCTTTTAACAGGGCCAGCTGTCAAACAGACTCCGATCCTCAAGTATGACGGATGGTGTCAGTGATCAGGTCCCGGCTCCTCCTCTTATGGTACATATTTATGAACACCCCCCCACGTTTTCCTCCATCCTGCTCTCTTTCTTCTTTAACTTCCTCCCTTTCCTCGTTACGTTACTCCTAGCATAGTGAGCATCCTTTTCTTTGTTCTCTGAATGCAGTAAGCAGGCAGGCATTGTTGCCATTGTTGTAACCTCCTCTCTGTTGGCATGTGTCAGTGCTGTGGGTGTACCACACATCAAATCACCTTCTTTGCTCCTCCTTGTAAATTTCCACTTGCTCGTACTAGGCAGGTGTCGCTTCCTCCTCACCTTTCCTTCCTGCTCTCTATGCTTCTTCGATTTTACCGTTCGTTTCTTTCTTCTTGCCTGTGTAGGATTACCACACCTCTGCCACTTCCTCCTCCTCTTCCTCTCCCACTACTACTCTGTGTTCATTGTGATTCACTTACTGCCACGTTTGATGTATTGGAGAAAATGTTGGCTTTACAGCTGTGTGCCAGCGGAATGACCATTCCAGTAGAAACCATTGGCAAGTAAGATTAAGTACAGCACCGCATCAGATCTAAAATGCCCCAGTCCTGAGTCATAGCATCAGTGGAGATTCAGCTCAGCTCAAGAGACTGTCACACGATCTGAGTCAGATGTTTGTCACATAGCTGAGTCACAGCAGTGAGCTTGGCTTTGTCAAGCCAAGGAAAAGTACAGGTGCTGCTGTCAGCCTTTCCCTTGAAAGACAAGTCTCTAAGGAGTGGACAACAGTAGGCTCATTAAGAAGCCATCAGCCAATCTCATTGCATTAGTGCGAGGACTTAGGGAAGGTTTGTTACAGTCACACAATTCCTAATGATATTAAATGTGTATGTAGGTGGATGGGTTCTGTTTCTACTGACCAATGCATATGAGATTGCCTCTTGGTTAAAGGTAGCCTTTTGTGATTAGAATTCAGCATTTATCTCTATTTTTCTTATTGTCATCAAATCCCATAAAAAGACCACACCCAACAATGTGTTCATTATCACAGACCTACCCTCTCTGTGCCCCGTTGGTTCCTACTGAAGACAATTTATTTTTTAAACATGTCACAAATGTATAGTTTCGCTGTAGTTTTGAGAAAACGTCACTCAAGCAGGAGGAAATGCTGCATTTGTTGGGGACTATTTTCAGCCGCGGATTAATACATGTGGTGCTCTGCTGAGTATTTACAGCAGCAGGACGGTGTATGTGGGATTGACTCAAAATAAACTACAGTGGCTGTGTTCATGGTAATGATCCTTCATTACATAACATCACATGTCAGCCAGTGCAACAGTGTGGCTCATTGATGTGTTTTTAATAGTTTTTGGAAAACAACGGAGGCCTACGGCTTTTGACTGTAAATGTCAAAATGACTAAATGCAGATCTGAGCATGTGTGTGAATGAAACATGGTTTTGACATTAGAAATAACAATTGACGTCATTTTTTTATTGTGGTTATTAGGCTATTACAGGGTTGGTAGTGATGCAAGTGTTCAGTACATATCAGGCTGCTAACTGTGTTCCAGGTTATGTAGTTTAGAGTAAGCACAACATCATCCAGTACATGTCTTTGTTAAGCATTGCTAAACTACACTGATATTGTCATCTTACTTGCTTTTGGATTGCTTGGATGAAACTACAATTTTCTACTTTTGTCTTTTTCTGCATTTGATCATTTTCTTCCACCTCGTGTCTGAGATTCAAACTCTTTTTGTGAACTTTCTTTGAACTTCAGCACAGTAATTCACTTTCGCTGCTCTAACATTTTCAGGACACAGACCTGTTTTCTCTGACTGGTGTTACTGTAGCTTTAACAACATTTTCTACTTAGGTTGAGATTAAAGATGCTGCACTGGCTGGGGATTAAATTCACAGTTCAGGGAAAAGAATCTGTGTCTTCCCTCCAACAGGGGAATGCAAGCCTTATAACTTCTGTGGCTCAGACTGTCTTGATTTTTTTTCTTTCTTTGTCTGTCTTAATATTAAAGTTGATCTACTTTCCTCAAAAGTTACCGACAGCACACTGCTAAAAGTTTTCTTAACCCACATATTGTGTAATCACGTGAACCAATCACAACTGCAGCTACTTTCCCAAGTAATTGTGCTCCTTCCTTCTACCCGACAAGCTCACAACTCGTATGCTTGTTAACCTTTTTCTATATTCACAAGAATCTCCTCCCTTTGTGTCACTCCTCACCTCCTTTAAGAATGAATGCCCCCCCCCCTTTGCCTTTGTCCATTCAGTTTTTCCTCACTCAACCTGCACTACTGCCCAAACACTCCCATGCCCCATTTCTTCCACCCTGGCACTGAAAACACAACATATTGTGAACTAAAGACTGTCTTCCCCTGTTGTCTACCACCAGCAGGGTTCCCAGACCAGAAGAACACGAGCTCAGACAGTCTCAGGTGGTGAGGAGCCTATGGTAATACCTCAGTTTACATACAGTTTAAACCCTATCAGTCATACGCCTCTTAGTTCCCAAACACCATGTAGGATGGGCTGTATTTGTCCCCTGACTAGTTTTTGTGAATCACTTTGATAAAAACCTACACCTGGCTAGAAAGCCACAGGAGGACTTTCAGCCATTTATACTGTTTTTTTTCAGGAGTAATCCTTTGTGTAGCTTTGATATCCAAAAAGGCAGCATACAAACATTTTCTTATAACATGACACATTTCCCTGACACATAATGCATAAAATATGATACATCAAACTTTCTTTCTTTCTCAATTGGACTGAAGAAGTTTGTGTAAACATTCATTGAAATGTACATCCTTGCTGGCAGGTGATTGATTTGTTCTCTAAATCAGCTGATGAAGCCATCCATAGCCAAATGAATCCTTCTTTATTTTGTTATTTTATTGGTGATG
The DNA here is from genome assembly GCA_008360985.2 of Macquaria ambigua. NCBI lineage: Eukaryota > Metazoa > Chordata > Actinopteri > Centrarchiformes > Percichthyidae > Macquaria > Macquaria ambigua. The sequence goes on along the minus strand of VMKM01000017.1, from coordinate 495,405 downwards.
TTATGACGTGCTGATATGCTTATTTAGATCAGCAGTTGTCCCAAAGTTGCTGTGTATGTGGTATACAATGGTGTGTGTGTGTGTGTGTGTGTGTGTGTGTGTGTGTGTGTGCACGTGTGTTGTCTCTTGATCTGGCCACCTGGCAGTCAATATTAAATAACCTGACCAACCACTGATAACAAGCCATAAAGCAGCATTATAAAATGTGTCTAATACAGGTGCTCCGATCAAGTTTTTATGGCCCCATGATCCAGATCAGAGTCCTTTTTTAATATTGGCTATCTGACCAGATACTTATATTTACTTAAATGTTGATAAAATATGTATCTGACACATTGATAGAACAGCTGAGGACTACTTAATCTTACGCTTTATTTTTTATGAGCTACTTGACCCAAATACTGGAGGTCCTGGTTCAGAAATATCAAGTTTATAAGCTAAAAATATTGATATGATATGAATGAAAGTTTAACTGAAGATTTCTGATCCTTACGATCGTCACGGGACGATCTCTGGTGTCCAATGTTCGAGGGTGTTATCTTGTTATCATATCTAAAATTTCACCACTGTGAATGTTGTGATTGTTTGGTTGACTATTTTAGTAATCCTTATGCTACAAATGGTTAATAGTTCACTCAGCAAAGTAGTAATGATCCACTACTTTTCCCCATGCAGTGTTTATGTTAGTAGCTCTGTGTTTCATTGTGTTATGTGTGTGAAGGTTCAAATGCAGTCACCTACTTTTCCATTCAAGTTAAAAATCTTCTTTTGTCACATGTTGTTCCTAAACTGTTTCTGTCACTGTGCTGCGCAGCTGAGATGAGAAAAGACTTTAAAGCTCTTGTGCTCTGCTTGATAGATGTTGAGAAATAACTCTACACTTGACTTTACTGAAAACATCAGTTTCTGTCCACTTGCACAGACAGTAATTTGTGCCCTGACTCTTCTTTCCGTGCAGAATCATTTCAAAATATTAAAAGATTCCCTCCACGTGTCCCTGCGCATATCAGCCTGTACTGATTAGTTGTTTTTGCTTTGCTCTCTCTCTACACTTGGCCAGTCTCCCTCGGCGACTGCTTACACCTTGACCACCCCCGGCCTGCCCCCTGGATGGGAAGAGAGGAAGGACGGCAAGGGAAGAACTTATTACGTCAACCATAACAGCCGCACCACTACCTGGACTAGGCCAATTGTGCAGGTACAGCAGGTCTGAAGGCTGCCTGGACTCTATGCATGGGACTGGACCTTACCTCGGCCCCTGTCATGGCCTAGGCCTGTGTGTCGGACCTCTTCCTCTATCCCCCCTGTGTTTCTCCTCTGTGTAGCCATAAAGAATGACGGAAAGAGACACAGCTTTGCAACCTCAAAGTCTCTTTTTCTGTCTTTCTCTCTGTCCGGTTTCCTATTCTGTCCAACTTTATTGTACGTCTTCCTTCTCTTCTCCCTCTCTCTAGCATTTTGTTTGATACTCTGGATGAAGTGCAACTCTGTATTGGTCACGCCCTTCTAAACCCTGGCATGGAACTGCAACCGCCACTTTTCCCTCCCTTTTCCCATTTCTACCCTGTTTTTCCACTTGTCTTCCCCTTGTCTTTCTGTCTGCAAATGAGGCAGCTCCACATAGTCTGAGCTCAGGGAGAGACTGCTACATGGGACTGGGTGTATGTTTAATGCTCACGTCTCTCCTCTTTGAAATCTACCCTTTCATTTCTGCTTTTATCAGAACACCGCCGGTTATATATTACACGTGTTCATCTGTTGTCTTTCATCACTTTAGTCTTCTCATTCTCTTATTCTCATCTGTTTTTCTTATTACTCGAAAGGAGGGGACACAGCCAAATGATTTACATAACAGTTTCATAGCATTGCTTTCGCTTTGGTACATAGTTGTGGCCCTTTATAAGTGTGGGTTTACCCATTGTAGCAGCCACTTGGGTTAGGGTTTTTTTTAATTTTTCCAGTACATTATGTTAATGGTCCCAAGCCTTCGTCCCTGTTTTCTATCTGGCTGCATAATCTTAATCATTAATAATTATACTTTAAGCGACATGAATAATGATCTTCTTGGGCCTATATGACCCATGCTTTTGACATTTTAGGAACTCATTTCCATGAGAGAAAAGCTTGCATCCAGACCTTTCCGGTGGCAGACAAGCATCTCTGACAGCATGGCTTATGATGAGAACAAGTTTTGTTTTTTCGCAAACAGCATCGCTAGCCTTATTCCAACCTCACTTAACCTCAAAAGTGCTATTCTCACTGACAGCTGACAGAAGACGGAGCCAGCACCTCAGCAGCAGCAGCAGCAGCAGCAGCAGCAGCAGGAGGAGCCTCGGCCCTGGCACCCGCACCCACCCCCTCCTCCTCTTCCAATACCTCCAACAACCACCTCCATGAGCCCCAAGTCCGACGACCTCGTAGCCTCAGCTCCCCTACCGTCACCCTTTCCACCCCCTTGGAGGTGAGAATGAGCCACCTGTACCGTCCCGCTCTGCCATACCTATGTCCTTTTCCTCTTTTCACTCCCTAAGGACTACTTATTTCTGCCTCCTCTGTTCTCCAATCTTTACCCTTCCACACTTGCAATTCATGCAATTCTTCATTGTATCACCATTCCCATCCCTTAGAAGATGACCAAATCATGATCTTCACACATCTACATCAGCCAATCCTCACTTTCCTTCTTTAGTATGTCACCGTTCTAATATTATCTCTCCTTCTTTCAGGTTAACTCTGTCTTGATGCTGCTTTTCTCTCTTTTCCTCCTTACCAATCCTTATGGAAATCATTTATCTTTTCTTTTCTTCTCATCTCGTCTTCTCATCTCTTTATTGAGGAGAGTTTTCTTTCTTCATACTGCTCTTTTTTGTTTTCATCTTCACTGGAGAATGAGCTGATGACTGAGCGCCAAAACAGCTCTCCGTTAAACAATGATTAGTCACACAAAGTGGTCCGAGCCTTACTCCGGCTTTGTTAATCATGATGATGAGCTTGTTGTGAACAATATGCACTCATGGCACAGTCAGCATTTCATTCTGCAGCACAGCGTGTTTTAAAGCAATAACACAAAATGAAGCTGGTGTGGTGAATCCAAGATGGTAGATTCAGTTACTGCTGGATGAATACATTATTTGAATTGATCGCAGTTCCAAATGATTGGTGTAATTTGCCAAAGCAAACCTGGGGATATCCAAATCAATGATATTGATCTTGGAAATTAAATGTCATTAAATCTAGAGTCCATTTTACTTTTACTTTACTACTTTATTTACCACAACAACAACTACAAAAGCAAATAAAAATGCTATTGTTACATCTCATGGGTAGCATTTGAATGGCATCCTTTGTGAATACCTTAAAAGAACGTTTAATCATTTTTGAAACCTATCACTATTTAATACTCGCTGCTTATGTAAGACACAAGATTTCATTTTTGAAGTCGTCTTTTCTTGTCTTCATAGTGGCTACACAATGTGTTGCATTTATTAATCTACTGAGATATAAACTTCCACACTTCCACAGTCAACACTTGCAAAGACTGGGATATCAGACAATAGACATCAACTGCTGTTATCCCTTTGCTGTGCTTTGTTGGCACTGCGGTGTCTGATTCTTCAACAAAAAAAAACAACAGAGAAAATATACAGATATATGTACATTCAGGGCTAACTCAAACATTTTTGACTGTTTTTACTTGAGCAGGCAATCTTTTTTAGGTTATACATTATACAAATAGCTACCTGAGATGATTACAATCAAATCTTAAAGACTGTTTTTAAGTTGGATTTCTTTGCATCTATCAGATTTTATGCTCTCATCATAGCTGTGTGTGTGTGTGTGTGTGTGTGTGTGTGTGTGTGTGTGTGTTTATGCATGTGTGTTTTGGGAATGTTTTTGTTATGTGTGTGAACAAGCACTTGCGATTGCAGCTTAAAGCAGCTGATGGACTCGCACTTTAGAAAACTTGTGAAACTTTTGATTTAGTCATTTATTGTCCGTGCACATGTATCATCTATGCAAAATCGATTTTAACTTCAACTTTAAATTATGCAGTGTAGCTATAAATACACCCAACAAACTTCGCTAATTGAGATCAACACAGTGTATCTTAAACAGTGCGGTTTCTTTTTGACTTGCTACTGCATTTAATGGCTTCACTCTGAGGTGAAGATCCTGCGCTAGTACCAAGGGAACGGGCCTGAAGGAGGTTTAATTAAGGTGTGTGTGTGTCTGTGTGTTAACAAGGCGTCGTAGAAGTAAAAGGGAAAAGTGAAAAGTTAAACACTCACTGCAAAATGTTGTAATTACAACTTCTAGAGGAGGTGAGAGGTCTGTGGATTAATTAATGCAGTCTTTTCTCTTGTTAAAAATTGGATCAGTCAGTGATAATTGCTGCTAAAAGAAGATGTGATGTAGGAACACTCATTAGCCTGAGCAGTTCTAGTCTGTTTAATGTTGCTTTAGAAGCTTTTAAGATGGTAGAAATTGTAGGTAAATTGTTTCTGGAATAGTGGTATTATGTTTGATTAATTTTTCTTTTAGCTTTGACCAAGGTCTCCATTGATTACCAGAAGTAGATTTCTGAAGAGTTCTGGTAGTTTCACAGTAAACAATCCATACCATGTACCATTAAGCCTCAGAGGCAATATGCAGGGAATCGGTAAAAGCTGAAATCTGTAGAATTCATCAAGGCTTGATGAATTTTCTGTTGACATTTTGATTGACAACTTGACAGGTCGATGGAGTACGCAGCATGGATGTTAATTGGCTTCTTCCCTCCCTCTTTACATGGGAATCAAAAGAGTTTAGCCCTGGCTTTCTCTGATATAATACTGTGGTGACAATGGTGATGGTTTTTTGTAGATCTCTTCTAATCTTGTTCAGTTTTCTAACAGAATACCAAGGCAACTCTTGGAAGACTGGTTTCCATCCTTGTTATTGTTCGTTGTGTTTCAACGGATCAGTGATTTGTTTCATGCCGTCAGTCATCCGTATTCGGTTAAAACTTTAATCCTCTCCTTGTAGTCTAAAGGGAGTGATAATATTACACTTCATTTTTGTTTATTTTTCCATTTTGGTTCCAGGGAGCCAACAACATCCAGGTGCGGAGGGCAGTAAAGGACACGTTCTCCAACCCGCAGTCTCCCCAGCCGTCCCCCTACAGCTCTCCCAAATCACAGCATAAGACACAGCAGAGCTTCCTGCCCCCAGGCTGGGAGATGAGGATAGCCCCCAACGGACGGCCTTTCTTCATTGACCACAACAGCAGAATCACCACCTGGGTGAGCTTTTATACACTGTGGTAACAGGCTGAATTGTACTTTAGGCTAGAGGATGATTTTTGAAATATGAATGAAGGGTAACCCTTTATTTTATAGGTCTGTAATTTCCTAACAATGTCCTGGTATGTTCCCAGGAAATAACTATGTTATTTGGTAATAGTTATAGGGAAAATAAGGGACAATTTTCATTTCCAGTGAATTGCTTGCATAACCTTAGTGCACAGCAGGTCAGCACAAGGTCTGCCGACAAGCATACAGTGCAGCATATAAAGATATATAAAGTTTCCAATAATAAATGAATAATGAATGAGTATTTACTTTGGTTTAAATTTCAAGGGAATTCCTCTCAAAACTGCCAGCTGTGTAGAAACTGAACGCAAACAACTAAACTGAAATTACTCTGCCTTTTATTTATAATTATTACCAATTTATATTCGTCTTTCCAGGACACTTGTTAGGACCCTAAAATAAGTGTTAGCAATTGAAGCTACAAAATTGCTAAGTGGTTTATATTTTTTGTTTCTGCATGCGACTCTGACCACTAAAAATCTAGGGCAGTGGTTAGTGTTGATAATCCAGGATCTTTTAGTGACATCTGGTGGTTTAAGTTAAGTCCTTATTAGGATTCAGCTCTTCAGACTAAGTGAACTTTGGGAAGTTGTGATGTATTGAAGAGCTGCTGTTTTATCCTTAAACCAGAGCAAAAGTCAAATGTTGTTTTTTACCATTAAAAAAATATAGTTTTGGAATAATTCACATGCATTTCTGTATCTCTTCCTTCCTTCCCTCTCTCTTTTGACAACCAGGAGGATCCCAGGTTGAAATATCCAGTCCATATGAGGAATAAGAACTCAATGGAGCCTGGTGACCTTGGTCCTCTTCCCGTAAGTAAAGTCACAAATAGACCGATTACATATTTAACCTTTGGCCCACAAAGCATATTAATACCAACCTCATAGATCCCAATAATTGCTTTGCTTTGTTCACTCATTTACAAGGGCCATTACCAAAGATGATTAGATTAGATAACGATTAACTGTGTGAACAGTCTCCTAAGATAAACTTTGAAGGAGAGAAGGTTTTTATTCAGTTTTTCATGCTTTTGTTGCGGTTTTTGTCTGCAGGTCAGCCTAAAAAGATTAACTCAGTGGTTCATGCTTAAATTTGAACTGTGTGGATGAAGTGGCTTTTGCACTAAAAGATGAGACATGATCATGTGATCAGACTGTATTAGACATTTCCTTTTTAGTCCTGTTAGAAAAGAGGGAGAATGTAACTGCCGAGGATGAGAAAGCAGAGTCTGGGGGCTGTGATCATCCCTAATTAGGTGGTGGCGACTGTCTGTCACCTGCACCATTATCTGTTTGACAAAGACAAGCTCCCAGCAAGTGGGCCAAATGTTACCATAGGTAGCTGTTGAATAATCAATCATGGGTTTGTACATCTTACAGGCTTGTGTGGTGTGTGCATGTGTTCTCTCTCTCCCTCCTTTCTCTTTCTCTTTTCTCTCCGTTCTGGTGGATCTAATGTATGCTACTTCTTCTACACCTGGCCATGTCTGTTTGGCAGAACCTACCAGAGGAGGTTGGTTGGTGCCTCCCTCCCTCTGCCTGCCTACCTACCTGTCTGGTCCGGTCTGGTCAAATGCCTGCAGACAGCCTTGCGCTTTCTTTTTTCTTATTTTTTTCCCCCCTCTCTTTCTCTCTCTCTTCCTTTTTTCTATCTTTTTCTCTTTCTCATGACCGGCATGGATGGACTGTACCTCTCCCTTCCTTTTCATCAGTATTTCACACCACTTCCTCTCTCTGTGCGCCCTTCATGCACCACCACCACCACCACCTTCTGTTAACGATTTTAACATTCGGAGCTCCCCACTATTCTCCCAGGATCCCTCAGACCGCTCCATGTCTGTGTACCTGAATCAGTGTCTGGGGCACAGATGGACGAGTTGGGAAAGTGGAACAAGGCGAGATGCACCGGACATTTGTTGGAGAGAGAAGGAGAATGAACAGGAAGGAGGAGAACAGGGTTGAATAAGGGGCAGAGGGAGGGATGGAGTTCTCAAGAGAAACAAAAGGAGCTATATGTATGTTAGAGGAAGGAACTGGCTGTATGCTGCATGTGTTATCAGCTATCACACTCATGCAGTAGCAGCATACTTAGAAAACACACACACACTGTAGGTACACTATGACAGATTATCAGACTCGCTCCCTTTCCTCACCCCTTTACTCTCAGTCTACTGTAATTTTTTTAATTGCCTGACTGCTGGTGCCGTACGAGTGTGTGTGTGTGTGTGTGTGTGTGGCCTGTGACACTGTGTGACCTGTGACACTGTGTACTGAGTGGTCACCGTGTCAGTGGTGGTGTACCGGTTTGAACTAGTGGTGGTGATTAACCTTTATGTTGTGGTCGTATCCCTGCCTTGCTGACGTCTCAGACATGACTCAAACAGGAGAGAAAATCCCTTCAGTTCCTTTGTGGTGTTTGATTAAGCTTGCCGTGCCTGCTGTGCTGGGCTGTCAGTGTTTGGACCATTTAATGGTCAGTCAAGTTCAATCAAACATAAATTAAAAAAGGAAAAAGAAAAGTGGATGGATTTAAATTACTATTTGAGCATGGCCTGTTTAATAGTGCTGTCAAATGGTGACTGTGTGCTTTTTTTTCTCACTCTTCCTCTCTTTTTTCTCCTTTAGCCTGGATGGGAAGAAAGAGTTCACTCAGACGGACGCACCTTCTACATTGACCACAGTAAGACGACTCCATCTGACCACTTTCTGTCTCTTCCATGCTTGTGTTTGGTCATGTGTGTCTTACTTATCTGTCTTTGCCACAGCTTTTTCAGTGTAGGGGACAACAAAGCACCTCATCCATTACAGCAGAAACTCAGTTGACAGGTCATGCTGTTTAAAGTATATTGTATGATGGCCTGATGTGGTGCAGCAGTGTCGCTTAAATGAAAGATGTGTCGTCATAAGAGTTGAAGTTAAATTATTTTCATTATTGATTAATCTGTTGGTCATTTCTTGGATTAATTTAGACGTTTAGTCGATAAAATGTCAGAACATGGTGAAAAACTTGCCCTTTACTATTCCCAGAACCTAAAGTGCCCTCTTCAGATTACTCGTTGTGTCCGAATAAGAGTCCAAAACAGAAAGATATTCAATTTACAACAATATAAAACAGAGAAAAGCAGCAAATCTTCATATTTGAAAAGCTGAAACCAGCAAATGTCTTGGTGAATCCTATTCTTGCCTAAAGAGTTTGTTGTATTTGTGTTTGTTTCATCCAGACACAAAGAACACGCAGTGGGAGGACCCTCGTCTGCAGAGTCCAGCTATCACAGGACCTGTGAGTAGTTTCCTCTTACTGCCCCGCTACTTCCGAGAGTCTCTGCCATAGCAGTGCTGCTACACGGAAACAACAAGTTCTTCTTTTAACATTGTGGCTCTATCTGTCACACACACACACATCATCAGCCTCAGTGTCTTTGTACAACAAAGATAAATCACTTTGTCACTGCGGTTGTCACTTAACATGCCAACACCTTCGTGTCATTCTGTGTTCCACTTCAGATATTGTTCTCCCTCATTGCCAACGGCCCTCCCCAAGTGACACGCTATGTAGTTTCTGGTGTTTTAACAAGAAATGGAAGCATATTTAGTTTTCCAGTTAAAACATTTACATCACTGGCCAAATCTTGGATCAAGGACATTGATCACTCTTTGACCACTTCTTGACTCCCGTGTGCGTTGTTTGTTGTCTGTGCAGGCTGTTCCCTACTCCAGAGAGTTCAAGCAGAAATACGACTACTTCAGGAAGAAATTGAAGAAACCGGTAAGAAGTGATTATTTAAAATACAGATCTGTCTTGGGTTTCTGTTTTTTTTTGCATAACAATGCCAAGGCACAGCTAAATTTGGTCTAAACCTCACAGCTTCTCTTTGCACAAGAAGGCAGTCTAATTAGCTTCTATTTTGATTGTGCTTGATTGCATATTTATTCAACTTTCTTGACACTGCGGGACTGAGTTTGATATTTTTATTGCATCTTAAATATTCATTGCAATCATCTCACATTTCTTTGTGATTAACACTTGGTAGGTGGAGTGCAGAATTGCATGTTACTGCCTGTTTTTTCCCCCCTAACTGTTGTTTTCTAAAGTTGTAATCTGATCTTGGGTGAACAGTGACAATAATAATTAAAATGAGATTAATTTGCACTGACTTTGGCTTTGACACAGCATTCAGTCTTGTGTTTAAGGTCAGCAAGCATGATTAACATACTGAGGGTTATATCTACACTGCGTTGTTTTCAAAGAAATCATGTATTTCATTTTTGAGATATAATAATGACTTCAATAGGCGTGGAATGATTCTATATAAGCCTGTTGTAAATGACACATAACAATATTGTATCATACTCTTGAAGGTCACATACCTCCACCATACCTGAACACATTAAAATTGAATTGAAATTTGCCGTAATTTAACACAGTGTTGTTTTTTATTTATTCCAGGCTGACATCCCCAACCGATTCGAGATGAAGTTACACAGGAACAACATCTTTGAAGAGTCGTACCGTCGCATCATGTCGCTGAAGAGGCCCGACGTTCTGAAGGCACGGCTGTGGATCGAGTTTGAGTCAGAGAAGGGATTGGACTACGGCGGCGTGGCCAGAGAGTGGTTCTTCCTCTTATCTAAGGAGATGTTCAACCCTTACTATGGCCTGTTTGAATACTCTGCCACGTAAGTCTCTGCTTGTTTGCCTGTGCTTGCTTTAGATTTTAGATTTCACTGAAGAGAGAGGTTTAAACCCTTGAGGCATTTAACAGGATATGACACAGGACATAGTGTTATGCAAAGCTGATGCAACCTTGCTATATATTTGCAGTCATGGAAAAATCCTTCCTTTTTGTTGGCTTTTTCCACAAAGTGGAGTAAGGGGCAGAGCTGCCGCATTGTTTCCCTGTGAGACTTGTTAAAGTTTCCTTTTACTTTGATTAACTTTTCCTCTCATTCAAAAAGCCATCCTGGAACAAATGTTTCCCACATACAGTACATGTTAAGACAAATAAGTGCTGTACGTTTTGTTCCCTTTCTTGGCACTTTCATCAATAGATGACGACTCAGTTGATTCTCTTTCATTTTTGCCATGTAGGGCAAAGGTAACACAAAATAAATAATACAAATGGAGCTTTTGAAAAGGCAAGGAAATTTAAAAATGAACCATTACATTCATTAAAGTTTGCTTGATTTAATCAAAATGAAGAGTATGACTAAAACCTTTGATATTAAACCACATTGTGATCATTCATCACAGCAACTTTTATTATTTGATTTTAACATTAACATAACAAGACATGCAGCTGCAGTGAAATGAAAAGCCGATGCTTAGCAACCACCTTGAAGTTGTCTCTGCTTGCTCCTGGGCACATAAAAAAACACTTTTACAAAAAGGTTACCCTTAACCGTGCTTTTGAAGTCACGCAACAGTTTTAGTGAAAACAACAATATAATGTAATAATATGAACAATGTTTCGCAATATCAGAGAATAATAGAAGATGCTCCAAAACAGTGGCAGTGTCTGTGTGAATCATGCAGTTTTGTTGCCATGGTAAGGAGGGAAAAATATGACTTGCTGTATATAACCTGCTATAAAAAAACCTTTAGGTTTCCCCTCAGCTGCAGTTTGATCAACATTATATGCGAGAGTCCATGTGCAGTTGAGTATCTAGTGATATTTCATAAAGCACTACGGATATCATAAAAAAAGAAAATGTCTGGAGCACTAATGAAATGAATCACAGCTGATTATATCAAGATTATTTTAATGAGGTAATTAATGTTTGTTTTATTAAATCAAGGGCAAAGTTATGCTAATTTATCAAACCCTCCTGCACTTTCATCAAATCCATTTTCTTCATTTTTGGTAAATTTCCTCTTTTTCATAGCTTGTAGCTGCAAATACCACAGAAATTTCAGTAAAGATATTATGTTTATTTACCTTTTTATAAGGCTTCTGTAACCAAAGGGACAAGGAGAAATAAACCCATTGTTACTTCTGACTGCTCTGAGCATTACTGAATAACCAGGAAATGAAACCATGGAAATTACTTTCTTCCTCTGTGCTCTTGTCTCTGCAGGGACAACTACACTCTCCAAATCAATCCCAACTCTGGCCTGTGCAATGAGGATCACCTCTCCTATTTCAAGTTCATCGGACGGGTGGCAGGAATGGCTGTGTTTCATGGAAAACTACTGGATGGTAAGCTGCTTGATGTTGGATCCTGTCTTTGATATTAAAGACAATAAAATTATCTTTTTTGTTGATATTGTGATATATTTTAAAACTTTTCTCCGTACACATACTGTTACAGCACAGTGTTGTTTTCTGCTTTCTTAGGTTTTTTCATCCGACCCTTCTACAAGATGATGCTGGGAAAACAGATCTCCCTTAAAGACATGGAGTCTGTGGTAAGATCTCATGGCTACTGAATTATTAACTGATTAATAATTTAAAAATTCTGGGCCACTAAGTTTCACACTGTGAAGTAGACTGAAATATGTATTTAGTCAATATGATCTTCATTTTCTAATTCATTTTAATTATTTTAACAATCGGCAATTTTTTCATAAACAATTGAGCAATCAGCACTGACCACAGGGTTGATTGTTTGATTGGTTCTACATACATGCAATTCTGAATGAAACCCTGCAATCTCAAAAATACAAGCCAATTAATGACTTCATTTTCTTTGTTTAATTTCCCTCTGCCCTGTGTTGCCTCCCTGCAGGACAGTGAATACTACAACTCTCTGAAGTGGATTCTGGAGAATGACCCCACTGAGCTGGACCTGAGGTTCTGTATTGACGAGGACAACTTTGGACAGGTGGGCAGGCTTCAATCAATCGCTTTGAATACGTTCAAATGTCAATTTTAATTGCAGTAAAGTAATGTAGTTAGGTATCGGGAGTTTCAGAGCGGCCTTTATTTTTATTGTGGTTTTCTTTCTCAGACGTACCAGGTCGACCTGAAGCCCAGCGGCTCAGACATGGTGGTCACCAATGAGAACAAAAAGGAATACATAGAGTAATGACATTATTGATATTTTTCCTCTGACTTCATTATCAAACAAACTGTCCTAAAACTTGTTTTTGTTTATTCACTTGTCAATAATCTTCCCTCTGACAGCCTGGTGATCCAGTGGAGGTTTGTCAATCGGGTCCAGAAGCAGATGAATGCCTTCTTGGAGGTAATTATGTGCAATAATACAGTCGCCACTTGGGGGCAGTGTGACCCCAGACTGTGGGTTGGCATGCCTGAGGCCCTAGTATAAGAGTTAAATTTAACCTCAATATCTAAACCTAAACTTCTTCCTTGAATATTTGTAGTTTCAAAATGTATTTAGTGTGATGTTTGGTCATTATGTTGCTTGACTTGAACTTTCTTCAGAATTATGTTTTAATTCCTTTTTTGTTTAATTTTCAGGGCTTCACTGAGCTCATTCTCATAGATCTGATCAAGATCTTTGATGAAAACGAACTGGAGGTACGGACTCTTTTATTTAATCAGTAGCACCGATCTTAAACCCTCTCCTCCGATTATCATATCTGTGTATATTACACTTCTGTGCAATGTGACATTGAGCATTTTAACTCAACAGAATTCTGTCTTGAGATGGAAAGTAACGGTTGTAAATGCTTTCTTTCTCTGCTCCCTTGCCCTCTGTCTCTGTGTAGCTGCTCATGTGTGGTCTGGGTGACGTCGACGTCAACGACTGGAGACAACACACTGTTTACAAGAACGGCTACTGTCCCAACCATCCTGTTATACAGTGGTTCTGGAAGGTACGTCTGTGATACATAAACACACAGACTCGCAAATACATGCAACGAAAACATGCACAAACACAACTTATTTTTGCAAACACATAACTGTGTAAATCGCCAGCCTCATGTCGCTACATATTAGTCACGAAAAGTGGATATTTCATAATAAACGTTGGTTCCAGTCATCTTTCTCTCCATCCAGCCTGCGACGGGTTTGCTGGCCTCGCTTTTGAAGATCAAAGTCTGTTTGGAAGAACAGGCTTGTTTGCTCTGATGAAAGAGCCTAAAGTAGTACCTGCCCCGGTTATCATCTGTCTTGACTTGAGCTAAAACACACACAGTCACACACGTGCAAATACACTCAGACAGCAAACAACACACACAAGCCTTAATTTGTGTGTGTATGCATGCTTACACACACTGACAACAGTGTCATGTCATCTGATTAAGTGAACTGGATCAAACAGCTTCTGTTTGAATCTATGCGGTCACGGTTTGATTTTTATGGTTTTCTTACGCGCGTGCACACACACACACACACACACACACACACACACACACACACACACACACACACACACACACACGCCAGATTGCAAAACTGTGCAAAAGCTTTGAATGATTTCATCTTCTTTTCTGTGATGTAGTTGTTGAAAGGAGAAAGTATTACTATATACTTAAATAACTTTTTTCAGGGTAGTGATTAAATAATAAAAGAATAAATAAATTCTGTGAACTATTTGGTAAATTAAGTGTTTGTCCCTGAGAGATTTTATCTTTCCTGTCTCGTCAGGTTGTCCTATTGATGGATGCTGAAAAGAGGATCCGACTCCTCCAGTTTGTTACGGGAACATCACGAGTGCCCATGAACGGCTTTGCCGAGCTTTATGGTACGTTCCCTCACCAGATACCTTCAGTACCAGTTATAGTTACCAGTACCATATATTTTCTGTTTAAATTGCAAGTCCTAAGCTTTATGTAACAGTGACACAAAAAGTTTTCTGAGAAAAGATGAGTCAACAGTTTCAGTTCCAAGAATTGAATTACTATCACTTGACTGTACACATACAGATAGATAAACGACAGATGAGGAATGACCAGAAATGTAGGATTCAATGACTGCTAAATTGTTAGATATATATATATATATACACTGATATAAATACTGTAAGTTATCAAAGTTTGGTTTAAGCTTTTATTTCTACATAACATCAATGTGAGAAAAAAGAAAATATTTTATATACTGTGGAATTCTGCATGAGGCTTTAAATGATTAAATCACTAAAAATTAAATTGTTTACATACAATGCAATGATTGCCCAAATGCCCTCCTTCCTCCTCTTTCTTTATCAATGATTTAATCTATTGAATTTACCTAGAGGTTAAATTTGTGGTCTAATAAAAGTATCCCTACATCACAACTGTGTCATTGTAATGAGTGGTTTTTTTCTGTTGTTGTTACAGGTTCTAATGGTCCTCAGCTGTTCACAATCGAGCAGTGGGGAACACCAGATAAGTTGCCAAGAGCTCACACATGGTATGTCACTGCTGCACACACACACACACGCACACACACACACACACGCACACACACACACACACACACACACACACACACACACACACACACACACACACACACACACACACAGTCTACAGCCATGCTAGCAGCTTTGAGGCTGTACTTAGCTGTACTACATCAGCATGCTAACATGCTCACAATGACAATGCTAACATGCTGATGCTAAGCTAAGGTGTAATGTTTACCATGATCACCATCTTAGTTTAACATGGTAGCATGTTAACATTTGCTAATTAGCACTAAACACAAAGTACAACTGAGGCTGATGGCAATCAAGTTCAAAAAAGTTTTGCAGGTATTTGGTCATAAGTATTGGACAAATTGAAATTTTGACCAGCTGGAGGCGCTAGAGGAACAGTCAGGGGATCACCAAAGTCACTAAGATACATCTCCTGAGAACCACGAATGTTTGTACCAAATTTTGTTCCAATTCATCCAGTAGTTGTTGAGATATTTCAGTCTGGACCAAAGTGGTGGGTCAACCGTCAGACATTGCTGTCCATGGAGCCATGCTGCTAGCTGCTTCTTAAAATACTCAGTAGAGAACATAAGAGTCAAGTACTTTTGAAGCTTTATTTTTGCATTTTGAAACCAAAAATCATGTTTCGTTTTTCTCCCCAGTTTCAACCGCTTGGATCTGCCCACTTACGAATCATTTGAGGACCTGAGAGAGAAACTCCTCATGGCTGTGGAGAACGCGCAGGGCTTCGAGGGGGTCGACTAAAACGGCAGCCTCTGACTGCATCCAACCAACCAACAATAAAAAAAAATAAACAAAACAAAAAGCCACAGGGATGTCATACCAGCTGCTGTAGCAGTTCTGTGCGAGCATGTTGTACTGTAATGCCTGACTGTGAGCCACCTCCACAGCACGGTGGTTTGAGACTGTACAGCGATTTGTCGAGCCAATATGCCTACGTCTTTAAATCTTTTCAGTGCGGGTAGGTCACTCCTTAAAGGTGCTGGGGAAAGAACGTGAGAGTCGCACCGTTGAATGCTGAAATCTATTATCCACAGGCATGAGCGATGAATGACGAGAGCTGGCCCCTGTATCCGCCGTTTCTTTCCCCTCTACCCTCGTCCTGTGAAAATCTTCAGTGCTGGAAAACACTAATGCATTTCAATAGCTCCTTTATGTACACTATAGCACAGTATTCGAGCGCCCTTCAGTGGAAGGGTCCTAGCATGGCCTTAATCTGGCTTCTACATGCACTATTTCTCTAAGAAACTGCAATGGCACTATGATCACAACTCTCTCAAATCCTTAGACCAACACCAGATTACCTTAGGAATGCTAGCCAATCACATTTCAGGAAATCGGCCACACCCCTCCGTAGAGCCTTGTCTATATGTTGGGTGATCAGAAATCGCCACTGCAGCCTTTTGTAGGATAATGTTTTTGGTATTTTTTTTTTTGCCACTGGTAAGGATTCAAGAATGGGGGATGAAATAATCCCCAAAGATGATTTTTATAGTTTTTGTCTCATTATGGAACAGATTTTTTTTTTCTTTTTTTAAATCATTGGTATAATTCTTGCAGGAAAATACTCTCAACGTATTTGTACTGATGAACAATGTTGTTTACTATTTTGACAGTTCTATATGACATGGTGTGTGAAGTGTAAATCTGGCTAGTCTGGGAAATAATTAATCCATATCATTTGTTATGGTGATAGCAAATGTGTTGAATATTTTTTTTTATTGTAGTGCTATGGAAGCAGCATGAAACTGTATCTTGTGTTTGCTTTGACTACACGGTAGTTATTTGGACGTGTAATCGGTCTCGAGGTCGAGAAGCGAAAACTAAAACTGATGATAGTTCCTCTGAGATGTTTGCATCATGATTATATTAATATTCTCATGCCTGTTGCTGTTCATAATGCTGTAAATTGTTCTTGGAAAAAAAAACACTTTTTAAGTTCTTTCATGATATATAAATATATGTATGAACTACATTTAACAAGTATTACTGATCAACATCACTAAAATGAAGCTGTGTGCGTGCGCGAGTGTTTGAGAGAAAAGCTGTGATTGCCACTGAATATAAAGCAGCACGTTTCTTACAAAGAAAAACTGTTTTTCCTTTTTTTATGTTTTTGTTTCTCTCCTTTTTCTAACACCATTGAATCTAAAGGGCACTTTATAGATCACTCTGAGGTCATGTCACCTATTGTACGTCTTTTGTCATTAACTTGAATGTGATTCTTTTTTTTTTTTTTTCCATTCGGAGCACTAACCTGGTGCAATATAAATAGTCTGTAAATCTGGGCTGCTGCTAAGGTGGAAACATTTGACAGAAGTGAAGCAGAGACTTCACATCCTTTAGTATTCTCTATTTTCTCTCTTCTTTTATCTAAATTTCCCCCCTCGTGTTTCCTCCCTCCTGTGATCCCACCTCTCAAACTGACTCCGTAAAGATTAGTCCTTTTTTAAAGAGGGTCTTTTTTTTTTTTTTTAAATGAATGACGGGAAATATCACTTTTGTTAAAAATTCCACCACTCTCTGCAAGTCTTTGTGGTTCATTTAACTTCAGTCAAATAAAAATGAAACTTCTCAGTGTGTTGTTTGACTTAATAGAACTGAACTTTAACTTTCCTCATACCAGAAGTAGAAACACAGAAGATCTGTAAAAATATATGATATAGATGAAAGTAGATTGGTCCTGTATAAACATTACGTTTTACAAACCCAACATTTGAAATCACAGACACTTTACTGAACTTTTAAACTGAATTTCTTTTGAATATTCATAAATATGAACCCAAATGAAACCTAATTTCACTATTTCCCTATAATGCACTAATGCAAAGTAACTAAGTACATTTACTCAAGTAGTGTATTTAAGTACAACTTTACTTATACTTTACTCAAGTATATCCATTACTTTTACACCATTTATTTGATCGCTATAGTTACTAGTTACTTGCTGAAATTAAGAGTAAAAGTGTTAAGTAAATTAGGAAGCATTATTAGAGACAAACCAACCCAACAGTATATAAAATATATATATTTAGCTCCACATCGAGCAGCTACATCATTAAAATGCTGCTTAATAAAGGACAATTTATTATCCTGCATAATACCTACAGGACTCCTTCACTACTGATTATGAAACATATTCATTAAGGATTTTTCATATTCCTTCATCAATAATAATCAAATAATATTTAATATAATACATTATAACACTCTGAAAGGGGCCATTCTGAGACTTCACCTAAATGTATTATTGCCAGTTGATTCATGCTGATCTGAACTGACCTTTGCGCTTTAAATCAGTGCTGCTGCTGTACTTTTAATTATTTCTGACTTTTACAGAAATGCCAGAATGATCCTTTAAGTGTAACAGTTGTATAGTGAAGAATCTTTTTTTACTTGTGCCAACAGGAGGTCACAACGTTTTCAAAAAAGTTATACTCCCACACGGACAGGTGCTGCTGCTGAGGGAGATTGTTTTAACTCATCCACATTATAAATGGATTATTGACATTCAGCCAACCTTGGCACAGTTTACTGACATCAAAATACTTATATAAAATCAATTTTCAGAGCATTTGTCTTGAGAAATTAATGATACTTACTACTCTCCCTGTCTGTCTTTTTGTGTGTGTGTGTGTGTGTGTGCGTGCGTGCGTGCGTGCACACGTGGTGTGGTGAAGGGACCTCGGTTCATTCACACAATCGCAATCTGGGAGTTATCAGCTCCAAGGACAAGCAAATAAAAGCCACCCTGCCAGTTTGGGGACATTTTATCAAGCCCTCCTACCCTAGATCTGGTCACAAACAAACCAAGAGCCAACTCTTCTCTAGAGCCACCTTCTAAAACATCCCACCTGCTTGAAAAAAATGTTGCAAAGTGCAAATGAGAATAAATCTAAGTGATAAGGAATCATAAGGAAGCACAAACACATTTTGGTTTTCTGTAACAGTGTCCATCTCTCGCAGGCCTCTGCTTCTATGTTACGTCACAGCACTGACCTTAATGAAACCCTGATGGGAAGTTAAAGCAATAACCTGAACCAAAAGTGGATGATAATAAGTTATAAACATTAAATATTCTAATTATTAACGTTTTCAACTAATGTTGTTCCTCATGTCCCATGTGGGAAAACTTGTCAAATATAAGATTTTAAAGGCTAGTCATTCATAACATAAGTAAAAAGGAAATTCACCAGTATTACAGTATTTTATGATTGCTTTAGCTCACTTTCAATGAGCAAAAAACTTGAGCCAAACTGACTTGCTAACGTCTTACTTTTAAACACAAAATGCTAACATACAAAATAAAATCCATTAGTTTTAACTTAATGTTCAACTGTTTACTTTTAGCTATTTGTCCATTACTTTTAGCTAAATTAAATTGTAATTTCTGTATTTTGAAATTAACTAAGCTTCTCCACAATCTTGAATGCAGTTGTACCCCCAGGGGTACAAGTAGTAACCCTGGTTAGGAATCACTGATTTAACATTAGGGCTTCAGAGGTTGCAAACTGAGCAGAGTGACGCCTATCAGACGTCCAGTTAAAGGGATGCTATTTTATAATCTGCCCTAAGTGACAGGTTTTATTATGAAACTGATCTTTGGGGACCTGGCACATCACTACTTACAGTGTATATTATGTAGCTATTAACTATTTTCTATCCTAGCTATTAGCTAGCCAACTATTAACTAGCCTACTAAGAATTTGGACATGTGTGAGGTATTTTAAATGGAGTGAAGTAGGCCTACTGTTGTGATGTTGTCAATGTAGAATAAAATGCAGGTTTTCCTTAACATGATTTACTTCCAGATGAATACAGTGAGGATTTAGTGTCCAGTTGTACTCCAGACTCTGCCTGCTGGTTGTGTACCTTGCTGACCTTTTGGCCCCTCAATTCCACCAAACTCCTTATCTTATTACATACATTTTCCAGATCATTCTTCTGTGAGGACCCACCATCACCTAAGTGTGTTACATTCAGCTCACGGTGACTTTCAGTGAAACCTTGGTATTAAGGCCCTGTTGCCTAACAAGGGTAGTTTTTTTTTCGGTCTCCCCCTCCTCCACCCCTCACCCTCTACCTCTGGTCAGGGTCGATCAATACTTCCCCTGTAGCTTATCACTAATGTGGAACTGGCTGTTTGTCCAAACCCTGCTCTCTCTACATAAAGACTTGGACGGGACAGCATCAAACCCAAATGCACCACATATCCCCTCGTGAACCTGCAGCTCCGGACGCACTACTGGACTTTTAACTGTTTGGAAAGACTCGGAGACAAAGATAGGCTGGTGCGAAGAGGGAAGGAGCAGAGAAAAGAGAGTAGCTGGGAGAACCAGAAGCAGGAGTGGGTATGAATGAATGAATCTGGAAAGAGGATCCACCTTAGAAACTTGAGGTGAGTTGGTTGTTGTCTTGCAATAGCTCTGAATCCTTTAACAAAGCTTTTAACTCACAGTTTTATTAGTAAAGTTGGTAATTCATGAACTATGATACATGAATTAAACCTCTTGGTGCCATTTTCAGCTCAGAAATGTTATGGAATAAAGTTAAAAGCAGAAACAATAAAGATGTATTGAATCTAGTGTGACATACAGTCTGAATCCTTTTTAGAAAAATTAATGTTACATGGGGATCACACAGGTGTTCTTTTACTTTGTTGCTCTCTCACACACTCTCTGATTCACGTACACAGCTGCACACAGCTGCAGTCATCCCCACAATCAGTAGAAAAAGACATGACCGGACTTTGGACACTTTGGATAAGCCTTGTGTATTTACTCAGACCCTATATTTTCTCTGGTTTTCTACGTTTTTCATTCGTGTTTTATTTCAGCAAAATAATGGGTACAAAATTAAAGTGCCACGTGGATAATCATAAATCATAGTTTAATGTGATTTCAGTGAGTTTTTTCACAGAAAACACCACACACCAACACCATGTGTACTTTAACGTTATCTTTGTTTCCCTCTCTCCATTGCTCTTTATTGACTCCACACGTCACCAAACTACTTTTTTCCTTATTTCACCAGGTCGCTCATCCACCAGTCTGTATTAACAACCTCTGCGTCTGCAATATCTACAGTAAATGCTGTCCTCCAGAGCTGTGGAGTGTGACAATGGTGTTTGTGTCCTGTGTATCAAACGCCATTATCACACTAAATAGCTACAGTGTGAAAAGGACCTCAATATATTCCTCAGCTTCCTGGTTTGCCTGGTTGTTGTTGTTTTTTCTTTTTGTCATTTGTTTGTTTTGTGGCTTCTGTATAATCTTTATTTCCTCTTTTCAGGTTTGTAATAGTTTCCTCATTCATACTGTAAAGCCTAAATGCATGTCCCCATCTCTTGTTCGTGCATATAACTTGGGACACATTACACCATGCAGGAGGGGCAGAGATGAAAATAGATATGCAGCATGTTGATACATCGTACATGATCTTGAGCCTCCCAGTGTGACCCACTTACTTTATCGTTTGAGGCGCTAATTTGCTGCTGGAGACCTTCTCCTCTAAGTACAGATAAGAATAGACGGCCCATTTGTTTTCATGCTGCTGCCATTCCTTGTGTTGTCACCATTCAAACTCTTTCAACATGCAAACAGGTCACTTGTAATACTGTATTTAATGATTGCACAATGGTCTTCATCCATGCAAATGACGTAAATAAAGGGTTTGTTTTTTGTCTGTTGCGAACTTTCGCACATTAAGCATTCCTAAGAATTAAATAAACCTGTAGGTCAGAGGTCCCATTACAGGAAATGTGAGTTTGATTTAACTTCAGAAAACATCTT
Source organism: Macquaria ambigua (assembly GCA_008360985.2). Taxonomy (NCBI): domain Eukaryota; kingdom Metazoa; phylum Chordata; class Actinopteri; order Centrarchiformes; family Percichthyidae; genus Macquaria; species Macquaria ambigua. Next base: position 473,937 of record VMKM01000017.1, on the reverse strand, counting down.
CAACCAGCAACATCGCTTTAATAACAAAGATCGACTGTTTGCTTACACATTGGCTATAGGCGCAACCTGAGAGCCGTGTCAGCAATTTGGGTCAGGGATTTAAATGGCAACAGTGAGAGTAGGACAGAGAGGCTTATTATATCGAGACCATTTGAGATTGCAGTTGAATAGCTTGCATGCTATTGCGATCCAATGGACTGCGTATGCAAGTACATTTTGCTCTGGATAGGTTAGGCTGAGGTTAAGGTTAGTGTGGTGTTTCACGTAGTCTGAGCTAGACCGGTACAGTATAGATCCTTGAAATGATGCCAGACATTCAAAATCAATTCAACAAGCAAAATTGCCCCAGATAATAAAATGACAAATCAATAAATCTTCACATTTTTTTCAGTGAGTACATTCGAAGGCATACTTTACATGAGCTTTATGTGTACAAAATGTCTTTGTGTTGTTTCCAGAATAAAAATATAAGCTCATCCTGGATCAGTGCCTTTACTAAATGAACAAACATTATAATAATGTAACATTAAACTCAAATACGTTCATCAGATACCTTGATCACCTCGCAAACCAATCACATTAAAAATGACCCACTCATACTGTGGAAGTGAACCCAAAACAATATATGTCTTCTACTGTGTGTATTTGATCATACTACTTGAAAGACATTTCCTCTAATCAATTAACAAGTTCATTAATTTAATGAACTAATAGTTTGAAAACATCACCGAAGTAGAAAAACAAGAAAAAGTCTGCACTGATTTTCAAATAAAAATCATCGCACCTCATCAACAAAGCAATCTCTAAGACATCACAGTTCAACACTGTCGACAAACTCATCATTCTCATCATCATTTTCAAGTGTTTGTTAAATTTTGTCACAGTTTTCCCAAAACTCTCTCATACAGACACCATCTCTGGTGAAACCTTCATTAAAATAAAATATGTCTCTCAAATGTTCAACATGAGATGAAGCAAAAAACTCTTATGAAACAACAGCCGCTGGTTGCGTAACGATCGCTCCCTTCAGAGTCTCCTCCATGATCTGGCCTGCTACAGCCCAAAATGTTGGACACCTTTCTGATTCCTCTTTGACAGGCCAAACTCTGCATGATGAGGTCCAACGGGAGTGAAGCAAATCACCAAAAACCCTCATCAATGAAACCCGTAGTCCAAGATTCTCCTCCTGTTATGACTTGCCCTTCACTATTGGCCCAAATGTTTTCTTCTTGGGTGCAGCAGAGGGTTGTGGTTTGGGTTTCGGAGCAGATGCAGGCTTTTTAGCTTTGGGCTGCAGGGATTTGAGGCCCAGGATCTCACAGTACGTGTTGCACTGGTGCAAGGCTTTGAACTGGTCAATGAAGGAGGTGGCACAGTTTCCTTTGAAGCCCTTATATCTAAAAAGAAATAAACTATTAATACTTATCGATTTGCTATGTATCAAGAATTTGCATCTATTATTGTTCTTTAAAAAATACTCACCCTTTCTTACAGGTGGCTATTCCCACATCAGTAAGCCTCATTCCCACTCCTGAAAACCACAAAAAACAGACTGATATTTAGTACTCTCAATTGTAATTTTAAGTGCAGATAAAAATATTTTGAACTTGTATATTTGCACACATTTCAAAATATCTAAGTTTCCATGTTTTCCCAACCTTGCATGTCAGTGACCAGCAGGTTGCCCTCAGTCTTATGGTACACCCAGTGCTGGAAAGCACAACATTTCTGTCCTGCCTCCGAGTCGCGTCTCATCAGGTTGATCTCTTTGCCGTCCTTGACCGAATACTTGACAAAGTCACCAATCAGCTCCTCCTCCAGTGTGGCGTACGGGATGTCATTGGACGGACGGTGAACCAGGTAGATGGGAATGATCCTAGTGGAAGCATGAAACAAAATGGCTTGAGCTGTGAGCATTTTACATTATTCTAAAATACTATGAAGGCACATGCGCTGCAGAGAGTTTTGCTGTGTATTACAGCTCGTCGTATGCGTCACTCACTCTGGGATCTTGCCGAAGGCTTCAACAGACTGGGCTGCAGTGGTGTACGCCTTGATGTACTCTCTTGCTGTGTTCTGGACCTGGCACTCCTACAGAGCAAAAAGTCAATTACAATACACTTACTTTCTATATTAGAAGATCTCTGCACATGATGATAATTATTCTGTAGAAAGCCAGCAATGCTTTTGTATGCCAGTAACAGAAGACATCTCATGAAAGCTCTGATAAAAGATTGTTTGCTGTGTTTTTGTAAAAGGTATTTTAACTCAGAACTGGATGATTAACATAATAAAACATGACCAGATGGACCCAAGTATCATATTTTGCATATTACGTATGTGCTGGTGCACAAATGCTTATACTTTCTATATAAATTTTAGTGGCACTTGGTGAGCATTTTCCCCTACAAATTGCTTTTTGACCCATAAATGCAATTTGATCAAATATCAATTGGATGTTTTAAATTTACATTTAACAACATTGCATGAGAAATTTGAGCCCCCCCAAAAATTCACAAAATTCTTTGTGCACAAAACTAAATATTGGGACACTTTCTGAGCATTTTATGTATTATTTTGTCATACAAATTCTAATATTTTGTCAAAAACATCTTGCACAACGAGTTTGACTGGAAAAAAACATCGTCCCAAGCGTTACAAGTTAATGCAATAATGATACTGTAATTGTGTTAGAATTATATTTGAATTATTCCTTTCCATTTCCATAATTTTGTGGCTGAAAAGGAGTGTGCTGTGGCATGTAATGTGATACTTGGTTCCCAAAGAGGACTTTTATGCACATAATGCTTTGAGCTATGAAGGAATGTTGGGCCTGACATCTGAGTCCTGCGACGTTCTTACCTCTACAGCCAAGGTGAAGTTCTTCTGAACGAGCTCGTCGTTGTTCTTGGTCCCGTAGCTGATAGAATTGTGCACTTTGAGCACACAGGAGTGTCCAGGTAGTAACAGGGGTATCTGACCCGCATTCAGCTTGGTCCGGAAAGCCCGCCGGTGCATCCCCTCCCCAAAGTGAACCTTTTCAGTGATGATGCTGGCAGGTTGGTTCTCTCCAAAGTATTGGTCAACTAGGAAATCCTCTTTGAAAATCAGCCTGGAACAGTGGACACCCTCTTCTTCACTCGCCACCTCTACTGGGGCAGCTAGAAAAAAGAAAGACAGACACAATGTGTCATCTGTTTTCTGTCACAATGCAAAACAAAACAAAAAACTGGGACGTAAAGTTCTAAGATCACAACTCACATGAGATGGTCTTTGGAGATGGAGGGATGACAGTCTCACTGAGCGCTGTAAAATAGTCAGAGTCAGAAAGGATGCACTTTTTTTTTTTTGTCCATGTTCAAGATAGTTGTTATAGTTAAGTCATGTTTTATACCTTCATATGTGAGCAAGTAGTCCACAGTGACTGATCCATGTAAACTGGTGAGCCGACACTGGTACTTGCCCAAGTCTTTGTGAGAAGCGTTGGAGATGGTCAGTGACACTCTGCTCTCGTCCCCTGCACTTCAGAGAGAGGTACAGTGTCATAAAACTGCACCACACAGAGCCACTAATCTCTATACAACTCTGGCATTGGATCTGAACATAATCTGAAATTTGGATTCACTGTGACATTTAATTATATATAATATGGCTCTCTATGCCAAAAATATGAATTGTGTCTGCTGATATTTGACTGTTCACGTCGACTAGAGTATCATGCAAGTGAAGGTATTTATAGATAGATATGGCCTATGTAGAAAGTTCAGGTTACACAATAGCAGCTACTGCCTGTTCTGCAAAGAATGGTATATTTAAAGGACGCAAAATGTAAAACCTTTACTCTATACCTGTAGTCAAAGTATTGCATAACAGATGTTTTTCCTACCTTTTCCTGATGTCTAATGCTAAATTTTACTGCCTGCTAACATGCAGTAAATCAGTGATTCACAACTAGGGGTAGTTGTACCCCAGGGGGTACTTCTGCAGTTGCCAGAAAGTACGTGGAAAGATTATAGAGTAATGTTAGCCCAATTAATTTGAAAAAAGAGAAATTATGATTTGATTTAAAAAATATATATCCACATATTGATTCAGCTGTGAACTGTGTTGGAATTGAGAGTACATTAAAACCAGTTAGCAAGCGAGCAGAGACGTTGAAACAGTTGGGTAAGAGTAATGAATAAATACTTCAAATAGTTAGCTAAAAATAATGGCTGAACAGTTGAAATAGATAGCTAAAAGTAATGGATTAATGGTTGAAATAGTTAGCTAAAAGAAATGGATTAACGGTTGAAATAGTTAGCTTAAAGTAATGGATAAATGGTCAAATTAGATAGCTAAAAGTAATGGATAAACATTTCAAATGGTTAGCTAGCAGTAATGGATTATGGGTTGAAATAGTAACAGATAAATAGTTAGCTAAAAGTAATGAATAAACAGTTTAAACAATTAGCTACAACTAATAAACATTTGAAATAGTTGAAAGTGATGGATAAATGATTGTCCAGCTTCTGCCACTTTAAGTGGTAGTAGCACGAATGCAAACTTGACCAAAGAGATGACTTTAACATTAACAGTGCAGTTGCATGAAATAATTATACATACTCTATATGATTAACGGTGTTAGACAACGTCCAATTTTAAATCAATTCAAATGAAAACATTTGTAGTACCATGTAAAATGAAACAAAATACCTTCTCTTGATCTCAGCCAGAACCGTTCCCCCTCTGATCCAGGTGACAGTGTAGTGGGAGGAGACAGCCGCAAACTGACACCACAGGCACAGGCTCTGGGGGTCCCCGCTCACTGACACTGCCTGGATAGGCTGCACCACCCTGGGGTCTGCAGACATTATCATATGCTTTTATTATGAGGTGAAGAATGTGTCTTTACATACCATCATGCAGGAGAACAGCTGGAAAAAAGCAGAAAAAGGTTTAACGTGTATCCTTTACCTTCCTTAGTCGGGATTTTCTGTTTGACCACTTCACTGTACGCCTTCTTACGAGCTGCCCCGGCATCCACTTTGGGCTCCTCTCCCTTTGCCTGGATAGAAACGTCTGGCTTCGGTAGTTTAGACTCCAAAACACTGACAATCTTCCCAAACTTATCCTCTGACAGGCGTCGTCTTTTAATGATATCATCGTTCAGAGGACTGGTGAAGTTTTTCGGCTGGTGGTCTTTGTGATCTGAATGATGCGGAGGTTGCTCTCCCTGGGAAGCTTTAGCCTCTGGTTGCTGGGGCTTTTTCTCAGCACCGTGTGACTGATCACTGTCCTTTTGAGCTTTCCCAGCTTTAGCACCCAGCTTGGCCTCAAACATATCAATCCTTCCTTTTGCAGTACTTGGTTTCGCTCCATTCTCCACTTCGACAGGTGACTCCCCTACGCTTTTCACTCCTGTTGCATTCTGAGCATGTTTCTTTTTCTTCTTGCCATGTGGCTTGCTTGGAGCCTTCTCAGTTGCCACACTAGTCTCAGTCACCAATTTAGCCTCCTTGTCCTCGAGCCCGGCTGAAGTGTTCTCACTGGTATGATTTTCTCCAGTAAGAGGATGAGTTTCTTGCTGTTTGCAGACCTGCTGGCCTGAAACATGGTGAGACAAATTCTCCTGTTTCTTGGAAGCTTGTGCACCGTAATGCTGACCAGCTGACTTGTCCTTTTTGGAGCGCGCTTTGCTGTCTGAGGTGGACTTGTGGGTTTTGTGAGGCATCTTTTCAGCTGTTTTCTGACTCAACTTGGCCTTCTCAGATTTTACAGCTGTGGCAATGGGTTTTGCAGCCCTGGAGACAAATGGGTCATTTAAATCTAAAGTGATGAATGCAACGCGGTTCTCCTCTGAGATGATGAAATGATCTCCAGGGACAAAAGCCAAGTTTGATAGCTCTCTACTGAGGTCATTAAACTCCTCAGTTATTGTTTTTCTCGCAGTGAGGAAACACTCTGCAGTGTCACCAGTGACCAAGTCCGGTTGTCCCTCTGGTGAAGATTTCTCAGAAGAGTCTTTTGTATTTTCCTTTTTGTGAATCACCTCCTCATCACCTTCGAAAGATGGTTTGTCAGTAATCCTTTCCGAGGTTGGCAAGAGAATGCAAGGTTGTACTTGATCACAACTGAGGTCTCTGTTGTCATTGAGAGACCTTTTGGCACCAGTTTGATCTCTTTCCAAACTTCTGCTTGTCCGACAGACGAGGGAGGAGCTGATACTGAGAGGAGCTAAGGGCATAATAAACTTGGGACTTCCCCACTGTGGCTCCAACTGACATGCTTCATCAAGGTCTGGTAAAGTGTCAGACAGCACATGTGTGTGAACATTAATATGCAGGCCAGGTTGCGTGTCCACACCAGGCGCGCATGAGTTTGTCAGAGTGTGCGTGTTGAGGAAATTAAGCTCTGTTGAAGATTCGGTTCCTTCACAATCAACCTCAGCTGCCCCACAGCTCCGTTTAGCGTCCTGCTCGGCCACCGAGCCCGGCTGGGAGATACTCTGTGCATCCGTCACTTCACACAGTCCATCTCCAAAGGGCTGATAATGAAAATGGACAAATAACAATAAAGATGATTTTAAGAAATTGTATATTTATTCACAAGAATTTCAATCCTCATACTCCTTGACCAGTCTGACTCCACTGAGACATGATAGTATATATGTGTAATAAAACTGTTAAAGCTCTGGCATAAATATCACTAAACAGGTGATTATTTTAAAGGCAGATAGTAGGTTACAAAACATGCCATTTCATATTTTTTCAATATTTCTCCTTAACACATACCTTTCTATAGAGCCACAAAGCAGAAGTTCATGAAACACCATGCTCCCATATCCACTTCCACTGTCCATATGTCTTGCATGCAACTGAAACCTATGCTGTGGCTGTTATAGACAGGAGCTCCAGCTCTATGCCTTGCGCAACTAAGCCAATCAAAAGCAGTCTCCTAGGCCCACAGACCTGTCGGCATCCTGATCCTGGGTTTTTAAAGGAGATGCGGTGGGAAAGGGTGAGTTAAAGGGCGCGTACAAAAAGAGAGAGAGAGAGCAAGGGAGGGTCATGTTTCAGTCCTCAGCTGTGCTCTCCTCTCACCCCTCCACCCTGACACGCCACGGATGCATGCTATTATCATTGAACTCTCAGCTATTATTAGATGCCTTTTCTGTCCATCTGAAGTTTTTCTCTCAGGCACTCCCGTTTCCTTCAGCACACACACACACACACACACACACACACACACACACCTGTCAGTCTTTGAGATGGGAGCCAGAGGACTTATCCAATAATACAGAATCAAGCCTGCGTGAAAGTCCTTGGATGCAGAATGAATGGCTCCAACCCAAAGCAAGGCGACAATACTCGTGAGTCTGAAGTGTGGGGGTGACAAAAGTGGATTTCACTCTCGGGACTACTCTCCGTACCTCCTGACTGGCTATCAATACTGTAGGTATGACAACACTGACAAGGACAGGAGCGAGAATGTCTCTCAACGTTCTGGCCATGTTTCCAAAGCGCATGACTGATTTATCTGTTGGCCAGCACGACCGATGTGAAGGTGATCGTTTCTGTCTATCGTAAAGGGTGAATCTTTCCACTGCTCGCTCTCTGCCACACACTTCAGAGAAATTGGTGTGTGTTTGAGTGTGTGGGCAGGCGTATGTGTGTATGTGTGGGTGTGTGTGTGTGTGTATGTGTGAGACCAACACACAGGAAAAAATACATACCGTCCCCAAGTTTAGTGGTGCACTCCTATTTCATGCTCTTCACATAAAACAGAGCACACACTTTCCACCTGCCAAACACTAAATTCTAAATTGTGCGGGATAATAAGTCTAAATTTTACAATACAAGAGATAATAATGAATATAAATCTATATATTAAGTCATCTTACCTCCTCAATTATTAACCCTGCAGGTGCATTTTGTCCCTCCAAATCTGTATCCTCTATTATATTCAGTATGACCGGATCTTCTTCATTGCCAATGAAGATGTCTGTCTCAAAGGACTCGACAAATCCACCAAAGTGAGAACGGTCCAGATCAGCAGAAGAAGTATTTCCAGGGATCACTTCTACACCGTATCCTCCAGGAGAGGCCACCGTAGCACCGGATGATCCCATGGATGAGTGCTGGCGTGTGGGGCATGGAGAGCTCTCAGCCTGGCTGAGCTGGATTTCTTCCGGCTCCTTTTCTCCTTGTGTGGTGGGCGTTGAATCACACAGGGATTCAACGCTCTGGGAGCCCTCTCTGTCTTGGAGCTCAGGTCCCGCAGCTTCGAGGCACAAAGAGAGACAGCTCTGCCCAGAGAGGACGCAGCTCTCTGGGATGTTTTGTGCCTCTAGAGGCTGATCCTGGACACCCATGGGTGGCTGTGATTGTGCCTGCACTGGTGGCTCTTGACCCTTTCCTTCTTTACACGTCTCTGTATCTATATGAGTATTAACCTCTGCTAGTGCCTGTGTCAAAGCATCTATCTCAGCCCCTATCTCTGTGAAGGCAGCGGTTAAGTCCTCTGGTGTAGCCGAGATGATGTTAGTCCAGTCCGAGAGCGCACTTGCCCAGCTGTCCACTGACGACCTCCTCTCAACTGGTGGCCCCCAACCCCTGGTGTCATCGCCGTACCAGCCAACCCCCTCGCTACCATCAGGGTTGTAACCTGAAACTTGTGTCTCTCCTGCGGGGAGAGACAATTCACTGGTGACCGTGAGCCCTCCTTGTATCACAGAATTGTCCAAAACATCCCTATCTTCTGTATCCTCACCTGCCAGATACTGGCATGCGTCCAGCCACAGCTCGATGGGGCTGTCGCTTCGCCGTGGTTGGGGGGTTAAATCAGTGACCTCTGCTTTCCCTCGTCTCGCATCATTTACTGACATCAAGCTGGCCTCGCAGGCATCCACAGCAGGTGGACACATCCTTGTGCGCTGGCTCACGTCTGACTCATAGTCCACCGTAGCTCGTTCCTCACTAGATCCATGATGACATTGTGTAACCACGTTTTCTGAATCACACATCAGGACGTGTGTATCGTAGTCAGGGTCTGCCTTCCCCCCCCCTGTTTGTGATAATGGCTGGTATTCAGGACGTTTAATCTCCTGGGGATCTATGTTAGGGCTCAGGATGACGTCCTGTGTCTCACTTTCAAAGATATAAAGGTCTGACACAGGTGCCGTAGCTGTGTGACTCTCTAAACTATCTGACTGATGTGATAACGACCTTAAGAGATAAGTGGCTTGACTGTGTTCAAAGCTGAAGCTGCGGCTGGAGAGGGGCTCAGTGACAGATGGCTCCATCAAACCCTCTGAAGTAGATGACAAGGCCACAAAAGGTTGAGGTGTACTAGTTTCTTGTATATGAGAAAAGGAGAGGGCTGGTTCTTGTTTAACGTAAAACTCTGAAAAAGATTCAGATAAGGGGGGGATAAGGTCATGAGAGAGGTGAGGTAGAAGAGGTAATACAGGTTCTGATGAGCCAAAATAGCTACAAACCCTGAGATCATCCTTTGGTGCAGGCTCTGAGCAAAGTGGCAAACACTCTGACATATTATAGCTGGATGATAAAGGCTTCAGACAGACTGAGTCGATGCTTTTCTCCTGAGAGAGGCATTTGGAAACGTTTGATGAAGGCTCAGTGGATTTGTCAGTGGGGTCTGAGAGATCGGACACAGTCTCTGCTCCTGTCTTGTATGCACACAGCATGTTTTCTGTGGGACTGTGCAGAAGAGAAAGAGAGTCTAAATCCCCAGTTTGGCTGTCTGTAGGAGCCGGTGGTGACTGTGTTTGGTCATCCGTGCAGAGGAGTGACAAATCCATCGGGGCTTCTAGCTGTGCTGCTCGAGGAGATTGTCAGCAGCAAGACTCCAGCTGTCAAACAGCAACTTCAGGCCAAGTTTTGGGATGAATGGCACAAAGTTCTGCGCACACATTGTTTGTGCCTGGCTTTTCTGGTGTCATTTCCTCCCCTGGGTCCAACTGTATCCTTGTATTTTTAGATTCAGTACCTGCAAAGTGAATCAGAGAAAGAAAATATTTCACAGTTAAATTGCAAAACTAGATAGGTCAGACGAATAATCTCTGATCTCCTTGATCTGAAGTATTTGAAATTAAGCCCATTATCTCCCTCTAGCTGTTTATCTTAGTTACAGGAGATGTCCCTTTAAATGGCATGTTGAATCTATTTTAGAAGCTTTTAAAGGACACTTGACATACCTTATCAACAGGAAACCTTCCTGTTGTTGTTACTTTGTAGCTGATAAAAACGTCTGGTGTGTGGTGGTTGTGTTGTTACCACCTGCTACACTACATCTACACTCTCCAATTTCTACTGTCTTGCCCAACTGAGGGATAGTAACATATGCAAAGTCTATATTATCAATATATTATTATACACATTAATGTGGGATCATGCATTAGACAGTGTGGGATTCACTGAAACGTGTTATTGATCTTTTACACAATCCTGTCCAGTCACTATTAGTTATTTACCTTTATTTTAAGCCCTTAGAGTTGCAAGTTGTTACATATTGAGATAATTGTTAAGAATCTCTGGTATTACTGCAAAATCATGAATTGGCCTTAAGCAGAAAATACTGCACAATATCCAGATGTAAAGAAACTTGTAATGCAATCTGAGCAAACAACACTTTCTTTTCAGGTTGTTCTGATATAAGTTTTTCTAAACAATTACATTGATGCACACTTTGAAAATATTCAGCAGAGAATCTGCAGCTCTAAATTAATGCCAACCTGATACCTGTAGCATATCTGATATTCCAAACTTCATAATTTGGTAATAGGCATTGAAAATAAGTTGTTTTTACACGTAGTAGTAGTTATATTGTTAAACTGGAGGAGGTACCATCTTAAAATGTTGGTAACAACAATGATAATACACCTGATGAGTAATACCAGGGATGTTTCTTAATATTTAGATTACAGGTGCAATTATTAGGGACTTAAGGTGACTATAAAAGCATAGTTGTGTCTTCAAAGCACCTATCTTAAATCACCTGTGCCCGTGTTGCCCACTACCTGACATACGCGCAGAGGCCTGATACGAAGTGTTGAAAGGGGAGGCTTCAAAACATGCACCCTGATATACAAGATTGCAGGAGGGGAGCTGGTGGCACAGACTCTGGAAAAATACCAGTACATCTTCACCCATGACCTGCATTTGTCACATTCCTGCTGCAGTGAAGGACACCTAGCCGAGCCCTCAAGCCTGAAATGTTTTCTATGGATACAGATCCTAACTTTAGCAAGTCTATTGACTAACACCTTGAATATAAACAAACTTCACGCAATTCTCAGGTTGCAAAAAAACATTACAACCCTGACAAAATGCTTAAATTAGTTAAGAGTCACTGAAGTAATGTTGCATAAACATGGTAATGTTATTGTTCCAAGTGTATGTCAGTAAAGTTACTTTCCTGTACATCAGTTAATAACATCCTGTATTAAATTATCATTATTATTATTATTATTATTATTAACAGCGTCCAAGATAAATTTTGGTTATTTCTTTAAATTAAGTATACTGACTCCATATTTAGATTTGATTATGGCGTGCATAATAATAGGACATATATCTGAGTTGTCACCTACTTTTTAGAGGCACACTGAAGTTTTAAACTGAACAGAAATCAGTCTTGTTGCTATGGTTGATTAGCGCATTAGATGGGGCTTGATCGGTATAGACATTAAAAAACAATAAAGCTGTCAGCACCTGCGTGACTGAGAGCAAGAACATGTAATTCGATTTCATCTTGACCGTCTGTGCCAAAATAGATCCATCTCTCGGTCACACAACACCCCCAAAGAGCCTGCCGCATCTTTAAAGCTCCTGTATGTGAACGACTTGCTTGAAAGACGTGAGCTCGAGGACCTACTAAGTGAATCCAAACACAGTTTTGAAAATAACAACACAGGCTGCCTCAAAGTATAAGACTTTCTCAGCACTGAAAGCTACAAATGAGCTAAATTAAAACTGAACAAATATTCAGCAAAATTCATTATACTTGAAGATCACTTTAAGGAATTAACTCTGATGCTTGACAAAGTCACGTGGATCATGCAGCACAACAGAGTGTCTGTGTGTCAACCTATCAGCAGTGTTGTAACAGATGAAGCAGACAGCATTTACCATTCCCAAAGAAAGCCACAAACAAATGCCTAACAAGTTACCTGACAGCTGAATCACACATAAAGTATTATTATTACTTGAGGCATTAAAACAGTTGTCTGAGGCTGTGAAGGGATTGTTCAGCCATGCATGTAGTACGTACCCTTTTCATAGCCGTGTGGTTGAGGAGGATATAGACATATGATGTAGGACTTCAGTATGAGCTCAGGCAGAGCCAGCGGTCTCGGGGTGTGAGTCTATTTTTAACTGTTGTCCTGCTGTGGACATGTGCCGATCTTGAACATTTAACACTCGATACCTATATTTACAGGCTGTTTCAGTGATGGCCTACTTTACAGACTGACTCTCACGAAGATTTGGACTTGTGGTTGTTATAGAAATTTAATTAAGAGACGTTTTTCACTCTTGCCAGTGAGAGAAATAATGAGGCAAGCACACACTGGAGTAATAATTAAGGTTTAGATAGTCATTTTGCCAAAATGAGACATCCTGTATGCAGGGGAAAACATTTGTTAAGTGTTTATTTCAATGTCCAACTCAACCCAGCGTGGCATTTGTTGGCTTGTTAATTATTCAATTAAGAGAAAGAGAGACAAACAGCTAATACTTCATTAAACATAAGACAATTTATTTTTCCAAAGAACCCTCCCTACTACTTTTCTGAAGGTTACTACAGGCTTGTAGAAACTAAGCTTGTATATTATATTTTGTGTGATAAACATTTAGCAGACACAGCTCTTATTCACTTATATTCAATAGGTGCAAAGAAGCAAATAAATGAAAAAAACATGCAAAGGTTACAGCTTGGAATTGAGCCTGGGAAAAAACAAATACAACAAAATAAATTTCAGTTGTTTCCGCACAAAAACGATGTGTGACTAAGTAAAATTGTCCTTGTGCTATAAACATGTGTTTACAGTGCGCCCGTGACATTGAGGGTCTCATTTCTGGCAACAGTGGCACCCCTCTTAACTACTCTGACAAAGCAACAATGCACTGTTGTCAGTGGCCAAGTCAAGATAATGAGGCCAGAACTTTCTCGGCTTTTATGGAAAACTATTAGTAGATAATTATCTCAACCCAGCGTGACAGTGATTAAATGTGACTTTGCCTCTCGTTTAGCCAAATTACTCATCTCATAAGCAGTGAACACAAGCTAATCCCTAATGACATAAATGGCAGGTCAGTTTCCAATAATTTGAATGGTCCAATGATTCTAATTAAAAAAAAAAAACATTACAAAACTTGAGATGATGTCTTCTTTTGGTTGGATTAAACACTGTTGCAGAGTTGTTTACTTCCCTGTATATCTTTCAGAAAACTGCTCACCGAATGTTGTTTCATAATGACCGTGAAGGACAGTTTTGTAACCAAGAGTAATTTATGGCTTTTACATCATTGCTCCTGTGACAGGTGAGGGGAGCGGATACTTTTCCGGCTTTTCAAAATCACCACATTGTAAATAGTGCTTTTAACAACACTGACCCTCCAATAAAACAGCAATGTCTCAAGTCTGATTTAAAATAAATAAATAAATAAAATAGACTATTTATGACTAGTTTTAGCTACTACTTCTCTGAGAACACTGACAGCCCTCCAGCTACTTTGGCAAAGCACTGTGTGAAGTCACTGTTGTTAGTGTTGTGTGTGTGTGTGTACGAGAAATCAGTGACAGGTTTTATGAATGAATACCCCCCCCATCCCTGCCCAAACACACACACACACACACACACACACACACACACTCTACAAAGGGTTGCTTTTATCATTACGAGAACAATAAACACAAGAGGATGAAGACACATACCATTAAAATGATGTCATGCCATTATGTAACACTTGAACACCTGTTCTTGCGGTGCCTTGTAAATCTACTGAGCAACAGAGGGAATATTATTGGTGCATGTGCGAGTGTGTGTGTGTGTGTGTGTGTGTGTGGGGGGGGGGGGTGTTGTTGAAATTTCATTGCAGGTTTATTGTAATAAACGTACTTAAATAAATATACATTTTAATAATCAATAAAGCAGAGCAATGTGGTTAAACCACTAAAATAAAGCTTTACATTAATTGAGTCACCAAGCAGCATGTGGACATGACTTTAATAAGGCAGGACTTGTTATGATGTAGCTGTTAGGATATGTGTGTGTCTGTGTGTGTGTGTGTGCTGACGGGTTGAGATGGCCGGTAATCAGTACAGAGATTCATTGCATACAATTGTAACCACTTCCTGTGTTCTGCGGCAGGGGTACAACAGTATGTTTTATCTTTTAAATGCCGGTATAAATATATATTTATACACAATATAAAATGTATCTGGCCGCAGCACTAATAACAGTATGCGTATCTCAGCCAAGCTCAGTATTTCTTGATCTATAAGCATACTAAATTTTGACTGAAACAGTGTTAAACATTTGCAAATGCTCTAGCAGTGTCAGACATGTTACGCCATCTTGAGCATGTTGTTGTGGGGTTTTTGGATTGGATGTGGCCCCGTGGACTCTTCTAGTCATAGTGAGAGAAGTGTCATCTTACCAAAGCAAGATATATTTTTACACCCTGTTGTTGCACAGTCTGCCTCAGCCTGGCGTCTGGCCTCCTTCCCTAAACTCCCCAGACTGGACCAGGTGGAAAATGGTGCTGCACATGTAAGAGGTGTGCGTCACAACTGCGTTTTGTTTGTGTGGGTGCGTGAGAGAGTCAGCTAAAGGATGCTTTTCCAGAACCAATTTAGGCAGGAGGGCCTCGGCAGGCAAATGAAAGATATGAGACACATCTCCGCTATGCCAAAGTGTTATGAAAGAAATAGCAAACCATATTTGGCATGTATCTTACACCACCGAACACATAGTAGCCGAAACTATGAAATAAAACATGGTTCAAGTAAGCACACTGAATGCGGAATCTGGAAATGATGGCAAAAAATCTGGGAGAAATTGTATTGTTTTTCATCTCCATCCTGGTCTCAAACACGATAGGGTAGGAGGTTTGAACAATTTAGACAGACATATTATCAACAGCTTTTAAACCCACTCACAGTAATGTACAGTAACAGTGTTCCATCATGCTGATTTTACAACAATGCTTCAGTGAAAATCACCACATAAGGAGTTTGTTTCTGTGTAAGCGGTGGAGATAAACTGTGGCGGAAGGACCAAGGCATTTCCTCGAGGCTGTTCACCAAACATTACTCAACTTAATACAACTCACAACAGAGCACATGCCCTGCAAGTCCTTGGATGGAAACGTAGCTGGGCGTTTTTGCGTCATAAGAAACTGAACACCTTTGTTATGATCTCATCAGCTGAGTCAGTGTCACTTGTAAATTCTGACTCACTGTCATGGAAAGTGCAGTGAAAATGTGGCCCAAGTTATTTGTGTTGTCTTACACCAGAACTGTTAATAGAAGGGGAAGGATGGCAGGGGAGTATGATGAACTTTGGCTTACAAGGAAGCCAGTCACACTAGTCTTGTCCTCCGCAAGAGGGCAGGACTTTTTTCCTTCTTAGTCTTCTTTTAATAACTTTCAAACTGAAATAAGACAATAATTACAGAAAAAGTAAAAATGCCATGCTTATGGGAAATCACATATAATCCTGAATAGAAAACGTTTTTTTCTGCATGAAGAATTTACATTTCATATATAAAGATGGTGATTCAAAGTAATATAGGGAACTTCTCCAGAACAATGTGACACCAGTGATGTTGGAATATATGACTATATATAACTATACCTGATTCCATGCTTGGTACATAATTATTCATCTTTAACTATTGTATTCATTGACCTGTGAAATTAAATGAACTGTAAATCAGTTTTGAATCATATTCATTCATACTCTCCACTCTTGAAAACCTTGTTTCTGACCTGAATAACCTCTCATAGAACGACTGAGAAGTGAGAAGAATTAATGTTCTTATTGCTATACAATATATTAGCTGAAAAGTTTTTCACATGCAGGGGATGGGCATGGGAGTCAGCTTTCAGCCGCTCAAGGTTTTTACCACCACACCATCTATTTCCTTTCCAAAATCTCAACAAGACGTGTGCCGTTAACAAATCACAAAATAATAAGACTCAGAAGGCCTCATGTCAGAATTTTATTAGGAATTTACAAAGCTTCTTGTCATCCCACTTTTGAAAATTCTTTCTCACTCCTTTGATACAGTCATGCTAATATATGACTGATGGCTGCTTAGTGTGGGTAGTTATAGTCATAAAAGGAACATTTCTATTATCTGCATCACCAAGGCCTCTTTTTCTCTTTTTCTTTTTTAGCTCCGTTGCATTCCTCATAGATGGGGGACTTATCTCCATAATTATTTGCCCTCGCAATCATTCATTCGATTCAATGGTGATGGGCATATTGTATCCAAGACGACACAGAATATCTTTATATGCAGATGACAGAATGTAATATCTGTGAAACTTTATTCCCTCTCCAATTCTGCATTCCTGGTTTGTTGGTGTTATTGATTCTGAATGTGTTGATTGAAAGTCATTATCACTGTAAAGGTTGATAAATGTGTTGATATCAATTATCTCACCTTGTTTTTGTGTGATCTGCAGGCTTCTCTGTAAACTGTTAAACAATACTAGTTACAATGTAAAAGTAGTAACCACCTTTAGAAAGTTTATTTTTGACAAAAGCA
Source organism: Macquaria ambigua (assembly GCA_008360985.2). NCBI lineage: Eukaryota > Metazoa > Chordata > Actinopteri > Centrarchiformes > Percichthyidae > Macquaria > Macquaria ambigua. Next base: position 457,156 of record VMKM01000017.1, on the reverse strand, counting down.
GACCTGAACAACATCACTGGCATAGCTTACAAGACACAAGCAAACAGAATATAAGATTAGGGGTATTAACTGGATTTTGTGTGCTGATTTGTTTCTATGTACTGCTCCATGTTAGGAGGAGGTAGGGCTTCTCAACCAGCACAGTAAACACGTAGCTCACCAACAGTGTGAGCACCAGGTGGCCGAGGAACAGGTACATCTAAAGAAGAGAGGAGACATACAATCCATTAAATTTAAAAGGCATGGAGAAACACAGCCAAATAATGGTAAAATCTGAAATTCCTCGACATCAGGCTTGATGAAACTGAATGAAATGTGCTGTCTAAAGTACTTACAAAGTTGATGTCTGTGTAGTGGATTGGAGTCTCTTGCAAGCCAATGTAGAGGATGATGAAGACAGGATGTGTCAGATAGCAGGCAAAACTAATGTTGGAAAGAGGAACCCAGAAACCCAGTGACAAGAGGCTCTTGATGAAACCTGGAAAAACAGAAAGAAACACAGAAGAACATATAGCATAGATTTTTTAAATGCATATTTCTGCTTTCATGTATTAATGTCTGTATGAAGGTAATTTGGTTTTGTATACTGTAGAGGGGTAGGTCTTTGTGCAGTATATTTTTCTCATATTGCCATTGTTATTATTGAAGTATAAAAATCATTAAACAGCAAGTTACTGTATTATAGTGTTGTCAATCATTGATCAACATGATCAAGAGTTTTAAATGCAGAAGAAACAAATACTTTCTTTGTTAACTTGTTAAGATTTGAAATTGTACTTTGTTTTTCCTAAATATGGTATTTGTTTACCTCCGTAACCCTCCTCGCAGGCCAGTATGATCCAGGTCACAGCCAGAGCCCAGAGCGGTCTGTGCAGTCCCTGGTAGAGGGCATGTGGCACAGATGGATAGGCTGGGGTCTCCCTGAGGATGTAGGCCAATCCAACCAACACAGCCATGAGTGATAGACAGCAGAACCAACCAAGTGCTGCCTGCCACTGGAGCAACAGCAAGACACGAAAAGTGTGATTGCAGCTTAGTCGCTTGTATGTGTACAGAGTCTGTTTGGCTTGATAACGTCACAGAAGAGCATATGATGTGTTAAATTTTACTAAATGAATGAGGTGTGATTCTGGCAGGGATGGATGTCTCACCTTTTGCTTTAACAGCTGATCTTTCTTTGTTGTCAAGTATATTCCAGTCAAGATCCCTATTAAAAACGGCCCATACCTTGTGTAGGGCTTCACATAGTAATACAAGACATAATTCTCAGATGTTCTGCAAAATAAAGAAACAATTTGAACGGCTAGTTGGCTTTTACTCTATATATTGAATTTCACAGTATAAAAAGTACAAAGTAAAAAAATTACTTGACATCTACATCCCGTTACATTTCATGCATTTGGTTCCTACGCTTTTTGCATTAGTACCAGATCACCATCAGTAAGTCTTACAGTGTAGATGGCTGAAAGACTGGCAGCTGCAGGAGTGCAGTTATAACAGCACTGGCCACAGTGGTCATCAGCAGAAGGCTTCCAGCAACAACTGCAAACACACCTCTGTTTCTGAAACAAAAGACAGGATGAATACAATTAGAGAGTTGTTATGGTGCAAAATGGCCCCAGCGGTGGCCATGATTCAAAAATGTATTTTTTCCAAGGCAGAAATATGATTTAACTGAGGATGCTGCGATTCTTTTTTAAGAATAATATGAAAGGACATACAGTCTGTAAAAATAGATCAACAGAGGAGTGGTGGCATAACACTGGAAGTCCAGAGACAGGTACCATGTCCAAGGAATACACTGAGGAGAGATTGGGAGATTAAATGGTAAGAAATAGGTCAAATATGTCAAAATAGAACTGGAGCTACTTTACAGCATGTGGGTTTGAGCTACTGCTTAAACTTACTATCTCATGGACTGGGAGGAGATTGCTTATCAACAGTAAGTTAGCCCACCAGTAAGTCTTACAATCCATCACTGTATCTATAAATGGGAACCAGTAGGGCCCCCACTGCACCAGAGAGATGAGGCCAATGGTGAGACACATAATAAACAGGTGCAGTGGTTGAATCCTGGAGCAAAGGAAAGACAAAGAGAATTCACATTTGCATTAGTTTTAGATCACACAGAGCTTCTAAATCCTTTTCTATTGCCGAAAAACAAAAAAGACACAGTGATACAGATAGATTACCATAACTTAATGGTGAAATGATCAACAAATAAACAGGTGGCTGTACCTTTTGATCCTCTTGAAGAGATAGTTGGCCACCAAACTGGGGCTCAGTTTGTCTTCAGCCCTGTCGATGGAGCCCAGCAGAGACCTTGCACTAAGCAGACCCCTATAACACAAAAGCGGCTCTAGAAACTCTTTTTTTTTTTTAACAGACACACCATGGTAAATCCATAATTGTTTAAAATTTCATGTTATCATGTCTCACCCGAGCAGTAAAAAGGTGTCCACAGCCAGAAAAACAGGTCCGCTGATGGTAAGCACATACAGAGGGCTGCTTTCAACTGTGTTCTTCCAGTTTTTGTAGTTATCTGCAATAGAGATAATGCAGTGTAGGAATATGTAAGTAAGTAAATTACTTGCATGACTCAACGAGCAAGTGGCAGTGAGTCTTGTCATACCCAGGTTGTTTATTACGGGGAACTGTGCAGAGTGTCCACATATGATCCACAACAGGCTGAGAACACGGATGCCATTCAGGGAGGAGTAGTTTCCTCCAGGGATGGATGAGGAGGTGCTGAAGACACCCTGGCTGGTAGTTTGTAGAGAGAACACCTGCAGGCACTTGTACACGCAGCTTCGAGGAAAACACGGTGGAGCGTGCCTGTTGCTCTCTACAAAAGACAATATTCAATAAAGCAATGACTGAATATAAACACAATCCATATATTTTTATCATCTACCCTCTGTAGTTGATCTTCCAATCACAGCAGAGCATTGCTTGTGATGCATCATCAGGTAAATATTTTCAGGAAATGTTGGGGAACATGTACTCACACATAATGCACATTGTACTTACTATTTTCCTCCGAAGTGCTACTATTAATTTCGCCACTGGAGGAGCCATTCGACTTCAGGGTCCCATAAAGGTTGAGGCCAGTGTTTAAACAGGAAGACTCTGCTGTTGGACACACCTCTCTGTTACGTTGCCACCTTATCATAGCTGTAAACAGGGTAGCCGCAAGAGGAATTGCTACCATTACACAACACACAAACCTGCAGGAGAAAAGGTATCTGTTTGAAGACTCACCAATGTTGCTTTTTTTTTTTAAGACAAAAAAATGTGAGTTATGTACACATGCAGGTAAGACAGTTGAGAGGGTAAAAAAAATCAAAACAAGTCCAGTCATATACTGACAGGCAGGTGACATCTGATGGGTCAGGGGCAATGGTGTGGGACAAACAGTGGGTCATGATCATCTCCTGAGTGGACTGATTGACCAGGATGGGAGGTAAAGGAGGAATAAGGGACGTCTGACCAAACTGAAGTCTCCCTGTTAAAAAGGTGAAACAAGTCACATGTAAAACAAAATAAGTATATGACTGATCAAATGATATAGAAGTGAGTCCAGAGAAAACAGATTTTACAATCACTGACCATACAGCACCAGCATTTGCACCTCCTCTTCCCCACAGGAGTCAGGAACACAAATACCCACAAAGTACTGGATGGTTCCCTACGGTAGAAACACTTTGTTCAAAATCCAATTTTCGTCACCTAATAGCTAACTGTCAGGATGACATTTATTTATCGTTTTGTTATTACCTGCCTAAGGAACACCTGGCAGTACTGTCCGGAGAAGGTGGGGGCGTGGGCAGAGCGACACTGCTGTAGCAAGCCAGGCTGGTTGGCATTACCTCCTTCAACATTGCTGCCCATCTTTCCAAATGCATCATACACTGACAACACACACACACAAGCACCACCAAACAACAATGCAACTTAGAGCAAAGAATAAAACAGTGACTGATTTAAACACCCTCCACAGTCCCTGCGGATGAAAAGAGAGACTGAATTCTTAAAATAAAACATGCTAAAAGTGATATTAATGATTGATTGTGATTGCACAATACGTGTGTTATCTGCTTCCTTGATTTAAGGATAATACTGTTGGTGACTATTCAAAAACCTATTTAAAGTAGCTTGCTATTTTAGACCATGAAATAGTGATATATTGCATTATAATCAAGTGCTAGATGTAATTTGATTCCGCACAAATTAAGTTTTCAGTGTCAGTTACTGTACATACCTTTGCTATATAATGTCAAAGATGAAACTGTGTAAACATAAAATGAATCTCAAAAACGAAAATATAGAAAATAATACAAATCCAAGTAATTAGAACTCTTATTTCTTATTTTTTTACTTGTGAAAATGCAGAGGATTTTTTTCTCAGGAAAAAGGCAAACCAGGACTCCCTCTATTGATCTATCCAAATTAGCTACCACTGTCATTTTAATAAAAAGAGATGAAGATTTTCTTTGTCACATAACGACACATTACTTCTTTGTCTTCCCAATTTTTCATCTAGTTGCCTCAAGTGAGTGAAACAGCGCCCCCCTGGCTTGTAACGGCTGGTCAATGATATCCAGCCTTTGTGGTGAAAAACGGCGTTGCACCCTTACCGAAGACAGGTGAAGTTGTCATACTTTGATTAGTATCAAATAATCAGATGCGGTCGCTATAATGCTACTTTAAAACGGTGAATGGACACGTCTCTGGTTAAGAAACTTAAAAGTAAACTTTGAAGCCAGTCATACTTTGGCCTCACAACAGACAGCAGAGAGTTAATATGTAAATGAAACAAAAGTTAGCTTGTTTTTCCAGTGTAGCTAGCTACCGTTGTTTTTGTGAGACTAGTTAGCTAGCAGCTAGTGAGAGAGGAGATGAGGAGTTCTGTTAGCAAAAACACTAAATGACCATCTGAGGAACAAGTGTAAGGACATTATATGACATGGATATGGACTACTTCATCTTCATCTTCATCTTCATGGTGAGTCAGATACACCCTCTGTCTGTCTCTGTATCTGTCTCTTTTCTCACTGTTCTCCCTGTGGTTACCTGTGTGCTGTGTAGTTATGGAGATGTTATATTACCTTGTTTGCCTGGACACTGAAGCTGTTGTGTTATTATAGTGTGCTGTCTATATAGACACAGTCACAGCTTGCATGCATTTAAATAATTTGTAATCTCTCCAATTTAACATTCATTCATTCATTCACCTGTTTATTGTATGTAATTAGTGAATAAGCCTGAGCAGAAGGTTCATCCTGGTTTGTTTTTAAGCTGTGCTGTATAATAATAATAATAAGAATAATAATAACAGACTTTATTTGTATACGACCTTTCATACACAAAATGCAAAGTGCTTTCAGACCATTAAAGAACAGTGAAAATATAATAATAATAATAATTAAGTTAAAAACTGTTCAAAACAGTAAAAGAAAAGAAAATGAAGAAAATGAAATATATATATTACATCAATTAACCACTTTCACCATCATCATATTAATAATTGTAATCCTATGAATATTCTTGGTATAGTTAGCATCAACAATATCTACAATACTGTAGGCGATATTTGTAGGCCTACACCTAAATAAGACAGAGATAACACTGTGTAAGTCATGTATTAGTATCTTTAGTTTAGATGGCCTCTCTAACTTGGCTTTTGATCCACTCCATAAATGAGCACTTATTTTCAAAGTTAATGTAACTGGCCTCTCTCTAAAAGAACAGCTGGCCCCGGTCTGGCCTCTTTAGACTGTCTAATGACTCTACAACTTAACATACAGTAAGAAAAAGCCTTTCAAAAGTCAGCAACACTTACTGAAAACAGCATATTCCTTCGGCCTGTCCTGGTTAATTTCCCAGAGGAAAGTGTTGGTATCCTCCATACATCTTTGAGACACAGTCAAGGTCTGCGTATTTTCCAGCGCTACACTAGACCCTGCAAACACAAGGAACGCCACCCAACCCAGGGCCATTTTTAGGACTGACTGCATCTTTTTAGCGAAGAAGGTGTTTAAATAACATAGGATGGGACACATCATCACCAAGAAGGTAGCGTGAAATTCATCTTGCACGGGATCGATTGAAAATCTGCTTTGGCAACTGCAGGTCGTCCCCACCTGGTTTTCCAGATCAGGTGTGAACAGGATTTGGTTACATCAGGATGAGAGGCTAACAAAAAAGATACAGGATGTGATTATGTCACCACACAGGGGTGCAAGTCTAATAATGATGAAGTTGAGGTTGTGTCAGGTTGCAGTCCCATCACTACCACTGCCACTGGAACGACAGACGTTTTACAATAGTATCAGTCTGATTTTAGCCTCAAAAAGGCTTGTCTGTACTTGTTTGGTCTGATCACAGGGGGATTGCTGGTAATTTGTTCTGGATAAGAATAAATGGATAACCTCAGCTACACATTTACAACTGTTACATTACATTTCTCTCTTTTTACTGGAACCATTTGTCTCAACCTAAAATATTGGAGAAGAAACACCAAAGCCAGTCCAGCAATTGAAATAAATCACCAATGGCCACTAGAGGGTGAGCTTGTCCTAAAAACCTACATGAAGTGCCATAACTTTACCAGGCAACAGTGAGGGAAACAATCTATACACATTCAGCGGATATCATATGGAAAACAAATGAACTATGTTGTCATTTTGCAACTTTGCAGATGCGTTCGTTAAAAACATTTCCTTATTGATAAGAAGTTTCATCCGTAAGTCATTACGTTTCTTTCAAAACATATTTTCTGTTTCAAATTAGTTATATGAAAACAACATTTGGTTGGCAACACAGTTGGCATGTAGGATTTGGGTAAAATTAGGTACAATTTAATATCACTCATAAGACTGCCACTGCCTATGGTTGAATTAAAATGTTCAATAGATTGCAGGAAATTTAGAGGCCAAACACCTGTTATCAAAATCCAGCATTTAGACTTCAACTTTCATAGTAATAATGATCCATGACACAAACTACATTAGGCAAGCATGAGCATGAATGATCACGAGAGGATTTCTGACATATTTCCATAGAGAAGAGCTGACGTCTCATGTGCAGTCGACATCAGATCTTGCCCCTGGCAGGTTTCATCATTTATTGACATAAAGAACAGCTTTGTACACAAGCATCAGGAATGTCTAAAAACAGCAGCAGCAGCAGCAGCAAAACACATTCTAATCAACAAACAATTCACAGACTGCTTCTCACATGCAGTTTTACAGCGCGAGACAGTTAAAGTCTTATTGTCAGAATAGAAAAACTACTGTCCAAAACTGAATGATAGTTTTTTGGAAATGCATGGAACAAAGAAAGCAATGTAAAACAATCTTGATATTCTCACAACTTTCAGTTGTTGTTAATTTATTTGAACTGGTTGTCTTGTATGAATAATTCACTTTCACAGCTATGTTTACATTCGTAGAAGTTTTTCTTCAGTTTAGCGTAATTCCTGTCAATGAACATTCGTTATGATTTCACATTAAACAAAAGAACCACAAACTGAAGAATCAAGATAGAAAATGATATTGTTTTATGAAATACAGGGCCAATTACTTTGTTTTTATTATGCCATAACAACAGATGAACTATGCTGTAAAGAAGACTGCTGTTAAATAAAAGGCAATTGCTTTGTATCTAATATTTTAAATATTCAGGTAAAGAAACTTCTTTTTAAAGTGAGTTGTAATCACAAAGAGCTGCCATATATATATTAAGACAGGAATGAAACATAAAAAGAGTTTGACAATCTTTTACAAAACATATTTCAAAAAGAAAATTCAAATTTGGCCCATATATTTGTCTTTAAAAGACTCCTGTTTCTGATGTTAAATGCTTGACATAATCATAAACATTAGCTTTAAACTCATTTTGTGTGTGTGTGTGTGTGTGTGTGCATTTGATATGTAAATGATAACTTGACAAGGTGATGTGGAGATGCAGTTGAAAATAGGCTTCATCTTTGCCTGATTGTCTGAAATCTTCTGATATTTCATGTAATTTCAGCTCAAAATGAATGCAGAGATTTTGTTTTAGGATCAGTAGTTAAAGGATTAGTGAATTGTGAATTCTCCTTGTATTAGACTGAGACCAGAGACAGGGTTTATTGTAGAAGCCAAGGAGGGCGCGGAGAGAAACATCAGTTATCCGTGAAATTAAAAAAACTGAAACATAAAGAATGTTTGATGCTAGTCTTCTACTCAGCTTTTAAATTGAAATTGAATACCTCAGTGTGGTGGATATACTGTACTGTACTGGGGAAACCTGAAGCTCCCAAACGTTTTATATACTTTATGTATATATTTTTTTATCTTTCAGACATTCGTTGGACATTAGCAGCCTTGGAAATTCAGAACACTGCTTACTGTATGAGGATTAATCCCATTACAACAATATATTACGTTATCTAGTCCTGGTGAGAAGACAACAATGGAAACTATTTTAAATAAAAAAGCTCTTCTATAAAAAACAATCTATTCACGGCCTATAGAAACATCTATGTGTGTACAAAAAACTTGTTGAATTTACTTAAAGAGACATAAAGTGACTTTGACATATCATTACATATTTTTGTGTGTATATTGTATACATATTGTAGTACCCTACATGTACATTGTGTATATGCAGCATAACCACAGCCAATTGAGATACTGTAGGTTGTATGCAACAATTCAACAAACTGTATAAGTTTAAAATAACCGTTCTTGCTTTAGTTGGAATGGTTTAAAACTGTGTTCCTCTCACTTCTCAGCCAGTCTCTTTGACTTTATGAACGCCATGCCATGTGTCCTCATGTGAGTATTCAGGTTTCCCTCCGTTTCAAACATCTTCCCACACACTTTGCATTTGGTATTTGGTGTCCCGTCATTGTTCTCGTCTGCAACATCCAGCTGGTTCTCTCTCTGACTCTCATCGACGTCCTTGCCCCGTCCGTTGTATCGGGCGAAACCCTGCGGCTCCTTCAGCCGATGGACGATAAAGAGGTGTCGGGCCAGCGAGCGATGGGAGGTGTAGCAGAAGCCACACTCCTGACACTGGTAGGACGAGCCATCAGACTTGTGCTGGGGAATGTGCTCATGGAAAGCCGCGATGTCCTCAGTGGTGAAGCTGCAGACGGCACACTTGTGAACTTTAAGGATGTTCACCTTGAGCCTCTTCAACGGCTGTGAGTCAGTGCCCCTGGAGTTCAATCCTGGAGACCCCTCATCCTCTTCTGGCTTCCTTTTGGGGCTGAGGGACTGTGGAGGAGAGTAAAATGATCAGTTAGGAATGACAAGAGAACCATGAGATTCACTTGTAAGGCGAAAAGATTCACAACTCCACAAATGTGTGCCACAGTACCGTTTTCTTGTCAGGTAAAACCTCCATATTATCAGAGTTGACAGTCTTCCCCTCTGGGTGTTTGACTCCATGCATCAGCTGAATGTGCTGATCCAGCAGCACTCTTTTAGTGAACGGCTGACTGAGAGCTGGACAGTGCCTGTCAAAGTACAATAAAATAACAATTATAAGCCCTTGCAAGCTGACTTTGTCTTCTATTATTTGCATGCATACAATGTGCTTGCGTTTTTATTATTATTATTAAAGAGTATTATGGATTTTCACTTTGAATTACACTGTATGTAAGCAAGGGTGGACGGATGGGTCAACAAAACTCGGGAGAGTGCAGTTTGTTTCCTGTTTACTACGGACAGACAACATTGGTTTCTTGTAATCATGACAGCAGTTGTTCGCTAACTGTAACCAAGTGATTATTATTCTACTCACGGGCAGGTGTAGACCTTCCGCAGTCCCTTGTGTTTGAGACGGTTGTGTCGGCAAAGACTGTGGGAGGAGCTGAAGGACTTGTCGCACTGTCGACATGGGTGTTTCTTCAGTATCTGCAACATAAAAAGAATGAACGATACCTTGAAATATAGGCAGTTATGGATCATGTTTCTACTCTAGGACTTGTGGTTGAATGTAACTAAGTACATTTACTTCTACTTAAGTAGAAGTTTTAGGTACTTGTAGCCTACTTTACTTGAGTTTTATCTTTTTATGCCATGTTATACTTATACTCCACTACATTTTGGAGGGAAATATTATACTTTTTATTCAGCTACAGTTATTTGACAGCTACAGCTACTAGTTACTTTACACATTAAGATTTTACATACAAAACATATGAAGAACCTATAAAATATGATGCATTGTGAAAGTTTAAACTATCCAACAGTATATAGCTACAATTAGAGCTAAAAAAGATTAGTTGATTAATCAATTAGTTGATTGTTCCTTATGAGAATGGTTTCGAACATTCACCTTGCCATGTTCACGCCTCATATGAGCCACGAAGACCTCCCTGGAGCTGAAGAGGGTATTGCAGTCTCCACATGTGTATCCTGAGGCAGGAGGGTTCTTGAGGTCCGCTGAGCAGTTACTGTTTGTTTTCTTTAGCGGTGAAGGTGAAGGCTTCTTTTCTCTCTTGTCTTGACCGTTGACACTTCCTCCATCTTTGTTATTATTATTACTGGGGGTGTTGCTGTTGGTACTGTTAGTGGGCTTGGTGCTGAGAGGGAGGTTGATGCCCAAGTTTGGTGGACCCTCAATGGTCTTCAGGGTTCCATGGATGGCCTGGAAAGGATCCACACATGCAGATTTAACTATAACTAAAAAAGCACTGGTATGTGAAACATTTGTAGACCAAACTTATTGGTATTACTCTCATGATTGGCCTTGAAAGTTGAAATAAAGATAGTGATACTGTGTCACAGATATGTATTCATTAGTCACTTAATTAGAAGTTAAAAACCCATAAAACTAAGTCGGGATACATAAAAAAGTGGATATTATTATCAAGCATGCCTAAAATAACTGCTTTTTATGCCCACCTTGATATGGTCCAACATGAGCTGTTTCTGTGCGTAGTGCAAGTAGCAGTCAGGGCATTTGAACACTGAAACCTTATAATTGACAATGTGCTGGTCGAAGTGCGTGTAGAGCAGGGACTGCAAAGTGAACACGGTATCACACATGGAACACTTATAGATCACCCTGAAAGAAAGAAAAAAAACTGACCTTTAAAAAGCACTGGGAGTTCACTGCAAAATGTACTTAAACATACTGAAATAGTGGGCCAAACCCACCCAATGGTACAACAACACCTGCTCCTGAACACCTGTATCATCAGCAGTGGTGATGATGGACAGTGTGTGAGTCGGTGAAAGGTTGCCATGTGGAAAAAACAAACCCGAGTTAAGCCACCATGTCTAAAACCCACAAATCCTGCTACTGATGAAGCAGCAAGGATAATTCTCCTTAGAAAAATGAATTGGATGTAGGTATTAGGTTATATTGGTGTGTGCCTGTGTGAAAGGAAGAGCGTGTAGATGTGTGTTAATGTCTGTGTGTGCTAGACAATTCTTTGACAACTGCAGTATATTTTGCTGAATTCTGTCTTAACAGAATATAAAGCAAAAATATATTTGGTTTAGATTAGAATTTTATATAAAGTGTCCACAGTGTTTTTGATAATAGATACAGCATGTTAAGACCTACTTGGGCTCTCCTGTCTTCATTCCTGGATGCTGTGTGTTCGCGTGAGAGTGCGTTCCAGGCGCAGTCTTGAAGGCCATGGGGCAGAGAGGACATTTATAGAAGACCTCACAGTGAGTACTCTGTATGTGAGATTTTACAGTTGCAGCATCAGCGAAGATCACACTACAGTGGATACACCTGGACAGGGAAGGAATAAGAGTTTGCAAAAGTCAGGATTTAAATAAGATTTTAACTGAGCGAAAGTGAATTTAACTCATTCCTCTGACAGAAGCACTTTGGTGTTTGTAATTTAAAAATTGTCTTTTTTAATTTACTTGATTGGTGAGTCTCACTGGGCAGCACAGGACTCATGGGATCAAAACTTAGAGAGACTTTTCTTGGGAAATAAGCATATTCACTTCCTTGTCGAGAGTTTGATACCACTCTCATGTCTGCCCATTAAATATCAAGCTACAGCCAGGAGACGGTTAGCTTAGCTTTGCATAAAGACTGGCAACAAGGGGAAACAGCTAGCCTGGCTCTGTCCAAAGGTTAAAAAATCTGCCCACCAACAACTGTAAACGCTCACTAATTAGCATGTTATATCTTGTTTGTAGGTGGATGTTTTTTACCAGGCAAACTGTTGTGCTAAGCTAAGCTAACCAGCTGTGTGTGTCACATTTTTGAAGTTGCTATGGCTCTTTATTGATATGCTGTGAAAATATCATTACCAGACATGAATGCAAATATATTATAACATTGCAGATTTAGGATAGGATAACTTTGAGACAAGATGTTCATTTCATCATATTTTGATAGGCCAGACTCATAATTGAACCATAATTGGTCAGATACTGATTTTTCAGTTTTAATGGCTTGTATCTTGGGTGACTCAAAAAAGAAATTGTGGATTTTTTTTCCCCATAAGTTCCATAATATCGCTTTCAGTGATAGGGGATTGTCAAGCTGGGGCAAACATAATGTAATAACTGTAATTAGAAATGACATTATAAGAAGCACTTTGAAAGAAAAGCAAGAGCAAGAGACATTTAAGTCTAAGTATAGACACTTACAAAGGAAGGACACCGCTCAATGGTAAATACTGTGAATTTGTCTCATACCAGATTTGACAATCCAAAAAATCAGGGTCTTAACAGAGGAAATAGTTTGTAAATTAAAGTTGTATTAACTTGCCCTCAAACTTTGGGAACCATATATCAGCACAAAAGAAGACAAAAATGCAAATGAATAATGTTATGATTTTAGTTAAGGTATAGACTGACCGGTAGCCGACTCTACGGGTGTAATGCAGGCAGTTCTTGGTGACATGTGACTGGAAGTGGACAGAACGGCAGCTGGCACCACACTCGGGGCAGATGTAAGGAGACTTGTGCTGGTGGATTCGCTGGTGTGACAGAAAGCTGCACTGATTTGGAAGAAGCATTTGGCAGATGGTGCATGTTTTCTATGGGCACAGAATAGAGGACATAAAGAAAATTATCAATTGCATTTTAATTGCACTGGAACGATTGCACCCAGAATATGAGGGGTTATCTTGGCATAAAGGATACTGTTCCACTCTCCAATATACAGTTAAAGCGTCTGATAAGCCAAATTACAAGAAAAACAGATTTTCTTACTTACATCTACTGGTGTCTACTTATTTGGATAATTTTGGATATGTGTGCCAAAGAATTGAAAAGTTACATTTAAGAAATCTCAACTGCAACATGTCTTTTCAGAAAGAAAGTCTTACTTGGGATAATCCACATTATGAACAGTTTTCTTTGGAATTACTTGCTACCGAAGAAATAGTCCCACTGAAAACTGTTGCCGCAGAGGATATCTCAAAATGTTGACACATACAACCAGTAATAATAGACCTTTATATAATGTGATTAAGTCAGCTGACCCTTTATGTTAAATTAAATTAACAGATCTACAGCACTTATTAGAGTTGCGATGGAGGGGTAGCTGGTTCCTGAAGTGTTTTTCCCCACTCATTTCAAATTTTTGTTTTTGTTTTAACAATATCCTCAATGTTACCAAACATAGAAACACAACACTCTCCCTAATAATGTAATGGTCATATAGGTCCATGTCATGACCAGCAGTTTTAATTATTTCAACATTGTTTCATCATGTTTTTTTCTGTCAATTTATCATGGTGGACGGGTCTAAATACTACAATACCCATGAGCCTCTTCTGCCCTTGCTGTGCCGTTAGTGGAGCACGTAACAGAATTTTAAGCTCAGTGATTGGAAGTGCTACAACTGTGAGTCACATAACATTGTCAATGGGAAAAATGAATGGGACTTTCACTTTTGGAACCAGAGGCACCCAAAATAGCTTCTCTCAATTTGCAACTCTATAGCCCACTATACTGTGTTAATTAATAAACTTAGCAGAAGTCAGAACTCTTTCACGTTCAGAAATTTGGAATTAAATTGAACCATAATATGTAGCAGTTCACACATTACATACACACACCTGCCCACTGGACTCCGCTGCCTGTTGATAGTGCATAGCTAGCGAGCTGTCATCCTGGAACATTTCGTTACACTCCAAGCACTTTAGGCTGTGCCTGCAGAGCTTCGATGCATCATCCTCCAAGGGCATGGCTGCCACAAGAGGAGCACTGCTTGGAGCTGAAATCACTGCAGTTTGGGACCCACCACCAGCAACTCTCCCTGGGATTTGACTAGTGGGTGCTTGTGCTTGGGAGGTGGAGCTGCTGCCAGTGATCTTGGGTGGGCCTGATGAGGGTGATGTAGTTATCATCTGATCTGCAGGGATGGGTTTTAGGATTAGATGTGAGCACTGCATGACAACCCCTTTGTCCTTGTGGCCCCTGGCATGAGACAAGAGGCTGCATTTGTTGTAAAACACTAGACTTTTGGCACAGTGGTTGCAGGTGACCTCGATCCGCACACTGCGACGCTCGTAGTGCTGTGCAAGACTCTTCTCAAGAGCAAATGAATCTCCGCACTCCAGGCACTTGTAGCCACGTGAGGGTAGAGAGATACAAGCTGAGGTTGGTGGGGAAAGGTTTGGGACGTACACAGGGACAGGATTTATGCTACTCAGAACTTTATTGAAGGCGTCCACAACAGAGCTTTGAGAGCTGGCGAACACTTGAACTCTAGAAACTTTCTTTGAGGCCCGGCCAGCAAGAATTGTCTTCTGTTTGACTTGTTGTGATTGTTGATGCTGTGGTTGTTTGGAGGAGGACAGGGCCTGTTGGAGATCACAGACAGCAGATGATACAGTCTGAGGCAAAAGATTAAGGTTACTAAGATGGACTGTCTTTGGCACACGTTTGGCATTAGCCAGACTGGAGGCAGGTACCATGACAGTCTGTTGCTGGATGGCGTTAGCAGCTTTCAAGATGGCACTACTGGCACTTTGCACCGATGCAGCAGGGATGACTGTTGCTTTGACTGTGGTGTTGTTGGCTAGCTTCAGGTTGATGACTTGGGAACCAGTTGTTTTGACTGCTGAGACAGGCAGGAAAGCTGTTGCCACAGGTTTAATAGTCATTTGCTTGGTTATTTCAATTGAAGGGCCTCCAGTGGTGGCTACTACTGTGGTTGGCAGAGAGGGCCTTGTGGGAGATGAGAAAATTGCACTGGTGGTTGCCATGACAGATGGACTGTTTTCTCCTTTTTTTAGACCCTCAGGATCAAACTCTGATAGAACTCGGGTGACAGTATGCTTGATCTGGCCCGATGAGGTCTTGACTGTTTTGATCCTGACTTTTGGGATGACCGGGGTGGTGTCTGTGCTTGAGGCAGGGGAACCTTTGCTGCTACCCTCACTGGTGACACTAGAGGGGCTCTCTGGTTGTCTTGTTAGCAGCCTCTTTGCAAATTGTAGGGCTGATTCCTGCTCATGTGGCTTCTCTGGAGCTTTGGAGTTTTTATTGGCCTGGATGGATTCTTTCTGTGTTGTAGGAGAATCCAAAATGATCAAGTCAGTAGCACTAGCCTTCTTGGCACTAAGTGCTGCTATGGCTGCTATACAAGATGAAAGTTTTGCAGAGGACTTGGCTTTGACTTGAGACATACTGGACACATTAACATGCCCTGATGGCTCTCCGGCATCCTTGCACTCCTGAACTTGAGGCTTAAGGACAGTTTCCTTGAGTTCCTCCTCAGGTAAACTTGATTGAGGGGGGTTGTTAGACTTGGAACATCCCAGAGTGCCATTGTTGTTCTTGTTTTGATCAGGTTTTTGGTCTCTGCTTGCTCTGGGCTTAGAAACATTGTCCACTGATACAGGAGATTTGAGATTCTGGTCCTCTGTCTTAGTAGTGGACCTAAAGAATGACTGACTTCCCTGCTTGTCCATGGGGTCATCTACCTCAATTTTATCATCATCATCAAACTCTTCGGCACTGGAGATGGGGCTGAACTGATTGAAGGTAGATGATTGGTTGTTAACTGGCTGTCCCCCCTCCCTGGAAGCTTTCCATCCATTCTTGGTGTAATGAGTACCTGGCGGTATTGCTGGCAAGAGGCCATTATGAAGTCCAATGCCAGTACCAACAGAATGGGGTTGGGGATGGCAGTGGAAATGTCGATCCTTCTCTGATATGGTTCCACCATGCTCACTAGTCTCTGTGTTTTGGATGTTTTTGACAATGACACTAACACCAACGTCTTGTCCTGCTGAGGGGTTGTGGGCCTTGTCTTCATTGGTAGTCACCGCACCACTGGGTTGCTTGAGCTGTCCATCATGGTCATCGTGGTGGCCAGATTCAATAGCCGCTTTAGGATCCACCATATCAGGGATGTCAAAGGCCGCCAGCAGGTCATCGAAGTCTGGCGTCTTCATATCTCCCATGGTCCTGCTCCTGTTCTGAGGAGGAGATCACCTGGGGAACACAGATAAAATTAAAGAATGAGTAACGTAAGCCATGTTCACTACTGATTTTTGACTATATCTAATGATATTAATTCCTCAACATGCTATAAAAGTTAACATTTTGCATTGAAACTCTGCTTATTAGATTATGAGATGTCTTGTGTGTGAAGCTGATGCTTTGGTTTTAGGGTTGTGAGGCCTTTTCTCTTGGTGATGGGAATTCATATTGAGAGCATAATTTGCTGAGGATTAAAAGTGATAAATTGGTGCTATTTTGCAGGGCAATTGCATGTAATTATCTCCAAATTTGGAAGCACACTTTTTCATACAGAATTTATCAAGAGGTACACAATAAAGTATAATTTATGTTGTGTTACAGACAAGAGTTACTAGATTATAGTCCAGATAGATGTAAATGATCCCAATTTCCTAGTACTTTCTGATTTATGTGATTCAACATTTTCCTACTGCCAGGAATAACCAATAAAAGATTAGCCTTATAGATGATTTTACACTAATTTATGGCTCTACATGGGAAAAGAAGGGGATGTAATAATAGTAATGATAAATAATAAAGTGATGAAAATAATTTTCTGTTATAGTTAAAAAATGTCACAAAGGTAAAAAATCATATGGACGTTATATTACAGACTGGTATTACTTGAGTTCACAAGTGGTCACTTTCATTTATTTGACTAAGATGAGGTGGTAAGCTTAGGACATGTTTATTTACAGTTCTGTTTCTGTGTTATACTGAAAAAAAAAAAAAAGATTTAAAATGTAGGACAATGAAACATCAACTTGACATTTTTGGGGGGATATTTGAATATTTTCTCATTTTTTAATATTTGTGTAGAAGCCATAGAATTTAATATTAAGTAGTTTTTTAACTGTCCAATTTCATATGTGCCTATATTTTGTGAATTACAGTATAACTTGTGGTGGATTTGGGTCTAAGCACATAGACATCGTTTAGTCAAGGTTTTGTTTTGCAGTTTCATTTGCGACCACATGGTGTGCCAGTGTCCACATGCGGTACAGCCGGTGAAATACCATGTTAACCATGACTTTGTCAATGCTTTCTGGTGCTTGATGTTTCATTAATGCATTAGCAGAATGAGCTCAGCACTCCCTCCTCCTACTTCATCAAATCAAACTGTGCAAGTCCAGCTGACCTTCATACATACAAGTATGTACAATTAGTCCTATTTATGCCTCTTTCGTCCATACATTGGGTAACGTCATTGAACTGTTTCAGAGAGAAACAGTAGAACCACATGCTGGTCCACACGGGGGGTAGATATGACATTTTGATGACATTAAAAATGTGAAAACGTTTTCCTCTTCAATCACTACATGCACAGCATTGGTATTATTAAACAAATTAAATAGGGAGAAAAACAATAGTATACCAGTTTGCTAATGAAATACTTTTATGCTGGTGGAACAAGGCAAGGACCTGCTTCATGTCCTGACTACATCAGAGAGTTCCTCTGTTTGAATACACTGTATGTATATTTTCTGATATATATATCAGGAGATGGATGGATCTGGTCCAAGTAATTAATACAATATAAAAGATGAGTGTACTTGAAATTTTAGTAATTTTCCTATCAGTGGACTGGCACTCGTCAGCTGGTTTGGGGGTGAATAAAACATGTAGACAATACTTTAGCTGAATGAAATATGAAGTGTAAATATGAACATGATGACAGGAAAAAAGACGTTTGATAAGGCGATATTGAAAAAAATCTAAAGATGGTCACTCTTTCAAGCATGTTTATCAAAAACAACCAATGTTCATAGAACATGTTTTTCTTAGTAAAAGTATAAGCAAAATGTCTTACACAGTATTATTAAACATCAGAAAAACTTTGATTTCAGTGGGTTATAACTCTTCTGCAACAAACCAGGCTTTATTTTTTTAATAGTGAGCACTGCAAATAAAATATGATGGGACTGAGATGCACTGTGTCTGTATGTATTATGGGTGTTGGGGACAAAAGGCACAGCCATGGAGCTGCTCTGCTTATACAGTACGTGCAGTTAAACCAGTACTGCTCTTTGATCCAAATGCATGTCAAACTCATCTGCACACAGACACAGACCCATATCTTGTCTTGCCTCATCTTTGGTTTCAAAAAGCAACAATTCTCAATTCAATCCAAATGATGGGATGGTTGTAATAATGAGGTAAACATAAACAAAATGACAGAGAGAGGGAGAAACGTTATGGAGGGAGAGGGCAGGCGAGAAATGCAGTGAGGGGGAAAAAAATGGCTGCTGAGCTGTGTGAAGCTGCAGCAGAGAGTGCAGGGCCTGGTGGAAAGAACAGCTAGTCACAGCCATGACAGCCAGAGCAGCCTGACATAGAAAGTAAATGAAGGTTAAATACAGACAAATGTGAAAAATACACAACACAGATCCCCTCTCAGTAACAGCAGTTTAATACACATGCATTATTACCACCTGAAATCCACACACTGTGTAAAAGACAGCTACAATCTCAGTAAAGTGAATGTAAAATAACAATGGTGGAAACATGCAAGTGAATCAGCCACTCCTCACCCTCTTGCCTCCGTCCCTCTCCAGCCACTAGCCAAACCTTCTTTCCTTCCTTCCATCCTGCAACAGACACAGTCACAACACTACTAACCCACAAAGAAGCCATCCACCCCACCCTGCTTGGGGGGGGGGCAAGTCCTGTTTCTTCCCAACCAGGCAAAGGCCCAGAATACAGGGTCAGGTTACATCCAGGGATCTGGTGAGTGGTGGTGGTCCTGGTAAGGATCCTCCTTAGTCATTCTCTGCACCACTAGCAGCACACAGACATACAAACAGACAGATCATGCTTCTGTGTGTGTGTGTGTGTGTGTGTGTTTGTGTGAGGCAGGCTCTAGGCTACAGATTCACAGACTCCCAGTCAGCCACGTCCCCCTGCCCTCGTCCCTTCCCAAATCTCCCTGCCCCCCTCGCTACGAGCCACGCTACGTAGGACACCGACATCCAGCCAGCAGCGAGCAGCAGCAGCAGCAGGGTCTGTGCCTGTGCCATGGTAGTCAGTGGCTGAGCTGTGAAAGGCTGCCATGGAGTAGCCTGGGCTATCTATCCCTCAGTGAAGCACAGAGACGGTATTGTTCCTGTCAGCCCTCCGTCTGCCTCAAACCGGTTTCAGCTGGTTCCGGTCACCCAACATAAAGCCCTGTGCTGCAATACGGCCTCAGAAACACACAGGCAGAAGCAGAGCGCCCACCTCCCAGGAAGCACTGCAACATTTTTCACCCAACTACACGTATATTGTCATATAGATTCAGTGAAACAAAAACACAATATTTTATAGACAGGTGGTGACATGATTAAAGGAGATTTACTACTGTGGTCGCTTGCAGTGCCATAAAATTAGGCCAAAAGAAATTCAACATTGCACAAAAAGATGTTTGGGTGAGCACAGTTACCTGGACTGGACACATAATAAAACAGGACAGCAGTAAAGACAATGAGAAAAATCATACAAACAATGTAAACAAAAAATAGGTTTCATGAGGTAAGATTTCAAACATTTAAGGTAAAATGATGACTGATAACAGCAACTTATATTTAACTTAACACACTGAAAAGAAGAAGCAAATTTAGGTAAACATGATGGTAGTAGAAGCTCAAAGCCTTGGCCTGTTTCTCAACCAGATCCCCCAGTGCTTCCACCCCCAGACACACTGGTAGTCTCTCTGAAAACTCAAAACTTTCATGCAGTCCCCAGCAGCATTACACCCGGCAATGTGATATAAAGACAATGTAAAAAACAACAAAAAAAAACAACACAGACAATCTGACATGGGCAGACACAGGCCATTCATGCACCTCCCTTCCCATATTTCCATCAAACACATGCCACCCCTGCCCACATATGCCCTCACAGAGACACATAAACATTAACATGCACGTTCATGCATATATAGAGGTAAATGTGTCATACCCTTGTCAGATTTTTTTCCACTCTGAGAGATATTCAGGAAAAATCAGTCTTCCTGTAGAGGCCTCAGCACCTGCCTTTACTCAGCCCCAGCCATTCCAGCCCTCCTCCTCCTCCTCCTCCTCCTCCTCCCCTCCCCCTCTTCCCACTCTCCTTCACTGGGTCAGTCCTAGATTTTAGTCCCAGTCCAGGCCTCGTTTTCTCCTGAAGCCCCCGCCGCCGCCGCCACCACCACCACTATGGCAGTGCATGAAGGGACGGATGGAGAAAGGGGGCAGTGTTCAGCAGGCGAATCAGGCCTTTTGTCTTTGTCTGTGCAGGGGGGTGAGGGGACTCTTCACTCTGGCTCTGGAGCAGCAGCAGCAGCTGGTGCAGAGAAAGGAGAGAGAGAGGGAGACGGAGACAGAGGGAGGTGGGGGAGATAGAGAGGAAGAAAAGGAAACGAGCAGGAGAGGAGTATAATAAAGCTTGAATATGTCTCTATGTTCATATTTTAGGCCTGTGCCATAGCATAGCCATATATGATCGAGGGGAAAATGTTGGTGTGGGATTGTACTGATAAACTAGTCTCAATCCTGCACGTTTTTTTTCAGGGATCAATAACATTATATATTAATAACAGTGTATAAATAGCAGAGGCCTGTGTTTTGGCCCATTTGCATGCTGTGTATGCCAAGGTCAACGGTTCTTGTGTCTGCTTTTCTGTTGTTTAAGATGGAAGTGTCGTAAACGTGCACAAGACAAATACCCATATGCATGCATGTAAAGCACAAATCAATGTAAGAGAAGATGGCTACTTTTCAGTCTAAGAATTGTAACTCATTCCTATGCTACTTCACGAATGTAATCATGAGCGTGATTATCCTTGTTTGATTATTGATGTTGACCACATGACATAGAAATAACACATTAATAACAAAGCAATCAAAAAGTGAAAAGATGACGTCACATTAGAGTACGTATGACAGATAAACTGGTAAACAAAACACACCTACCTGGGAGACTGCAGAGAGAGAGGCTTTCAGCTGAATAAGGCTGTCTCTCTTTGGCCTGCTACCAGTCCTTGATACATCTGGCAGACCTATCAAAGGCCGCCAGACGAGTGCTGCAGCATAAACTAATTAGCCATTCATTATGATGGAGCATGCCAGATTTATTCATCAGACAACACAAATGCATTTTATACACTGCAAGGCAGTTGGATTTGTGCATGTATATGATAAAAGGCCCTCATGGTGGTGCCTCCTGCTCTCTACAGTGTGACAGATTCAGTGCAGGGGAGGAGGCAGAGGTTGCAGTGCTCCACACACCGAACTGAGGCACAGTCACATGACGTCACGTTGTCTCCTCTCATGTTGGCTGCAAGCAGCAAAGAGGAGCTGCTGTAAGCTTACCATCTCATTTTCCTCAATTTTCCCATATGTCCTCCATGAGATAAGTCTGTTTGGTTGTATCACTTGAAAGCTTAACTTCAACACCTCTAAAGGAAGCAGATAGTCCTGTTTTGTCATACACTGTATAGTTATATCCTGTGATTAGAGAATATCATGTAGATTAGTATCAATAGTATTATTTGTCCAGATCTAAAATGTTTTCCCGGTTTCCTTTAGGCTCCATTTAAACCAGTGGTTCCCAACTGTTTTTGACTTGTGACCTTAAAATGAAACAATGCAACCACTCGTCACAAGTTATGGCCTTTGTGTGCACGTGCAGTTCAACCAAAGAGTGATTTTTTTCTTCTTAGACTGTTACATTTGAAGGATTTTTAGAGGTAAGAGGTAAACATATCTAATATTTTACAAGAAAAAGGCAAAACATCCCTTTCATCATCTTGTGACCCCACAGATGTAGTACAAACTCATGCTATGCAGCCAAACATTGTTCAAACCCACAAAACTTTATTTTAAATTCCAGTGGATATGTCAAAGTTTCCAAAAATACCAAGATGTCGGGTTGAATTTTGGGGAAATGTGTATAAAATGATAATAGAATATTTGCATCTATATAAACTTGGAGGTTTGAATATTTCACTCATACAGCTTTGCTGAAGAGTTGGAACGAGCTGCTACAGAATATGATACTGTCAGACTACAGTGTGGAATAATATACACTTTTTCCAACCTTAAGGTGGAAATATAAGAGGAAAGCTGGGTATTAAGGAGTTAAAGCGGTCCTGTAAACAGTGAAATTTGCACTGAGTTGACTCCTCTGGTTAAATGGATACAGAAAGGCATTTGTTGCTTGAATAGTTTGACATTCTGTATCAAAATAATCCATTTGCAAACCATAGATGTAGTCATTTATATGCTGTCTCCCTCTCTGTCTCTTGGGTAACAATGTGTAAGTAAAGCAATATGTTTCTTTAAATTCCAGCGCTACATTCAAGGTCTCTGATTGGACAGCTGCCAGGTGATTCAGTCAAAACTGTGACGAACAGCAAAGACCTCATAATGGCAATCTGTCCTTTTTAATTGACACTTTCCCGCTGAAAGGCCTTCCTTAAATGGCTTTTAATTTTCATAGAGCCAATATTATTACAGCCATGACACCACCATCAGAGCGCTTAATGCATCAGATGACATTTTAGAAGAATGAAAATAGTATGAATAGAAAATAGAAAGGGCATCACTTTCACCGCTTATCAGCATGAGATCACTTATTGTTCACTTTGTTGTACATGAAATATATGAAAATTAGCCTGAAGAAACATGTAACAACACAATAATTTTATTATGTATTAATATTGTTTTATTTAATATTGTTTACGTTGGTAAATATGATAATCTGTAAACGTTGGTAAAATCAGCTGTTTCATGCTTTCAAGTATGCTTTGGGACATTTAACAACATGTAATTATATACATACATGTGTATATGTACATATGTATAATATAAAACTAAAGTTATTGATGCAGCTTTCATCACAACGCGACTCATATAAAAAAAAAAAACACTGACTGAGTTCTCCCTAAATTCACCCCACAGTGCCACCTGCTGTTTTCTACAGCCAACAAAAGAAGTTAAGAGTAAATCAGGATTTTACAGTTGGAGTTATTGTACTATTATATCATTATCCACTTTTACTTTTAATGATTTCTTTTAGTTACACATAGCAGAGGATACCAGTGTATTGAGAACAATAGTTATTTTCAAGATGAATACAGTTAGTAAAACCTTCCCAGCTCACTTTATTCAATCAAAACTCTATAATTATCAGCTTAGACCTGCAAAAATGCTGAATGACGCAGCCAATCACACTTATTCCAACTTTCTAACTAATTCAGTTTGGTTTAATTGTGTGGCCTGTAATTATTTCAGTGTTCAAGGGCTGGCAATCAGACATGAGTGGCTGTTAATGAACTCATGAATGAGTGGGTGAATGACGAAAAAGCCTCTCAGTGTGTGGTAACCCCCGAGTTCATACCTTCGTTGTGCAGTATTTGGCATGTTTGAAGTCTTACTCGTTTGTTTTTGTTAAGTAAACGGTGCAAGATGGAAATTCACTTCAATAATTCACTTCTACATTAAAATGTGATACCCTGATATGACAATAGTGGGGAATATTTTTTAAAGTATGTGCATAAATTATTTCAGTGTTTCATTTCAGTGGTGCATTTAATGTTCCTGGAATTTAGTGATTTCCCAAGACATTTTCTTGGTACATGATCATACGCAGGATCTTGTTGTCTCACATAAAAATAAACCAACAAATATTTCAGGTGGCACCGCTCTGTGTGTTCTACCTGATACTGCCTTTTGACCACAGGTGAGTCATCCTGTTTTGTTAAGGTCATCCTTGGACAAGGATATGATATGTTACGAGCCAGAGATACTCTCTAATATCCTGCTGGGGATATGTGTGTGTGTGTGTGTGTGTGTGTGTGGGGGGGGGTTCAACCTTTTCAACACAAAATGTTACTTACCTGCGTGGACTCCTTATCTGTCCTCATCTATTCTCTTCCTCCAGCAATCTGTCTGTCAATACTGTCATGAAAGGGATCAGTCAAGTATGAGAATTTCACACAGACACATGCGTGGGCGCCTCACTGTGTTTGAGGGCTGCTTAATTCACATTGTTGACCTTTCCAAAGGGATAAATACACTGTAATAAACTGTACCGATAAATGATGTGGACTACGCATAACAAGCTGGCATATGCTGCTTTGTCAAATTCTTGTAAGTGAGCGCACGACAGGTGTTGTCTGCAGCAAAAATATTCATGGTCGTGGTTCATGGCATCTCGTTTGACCCGTGTTCTCTTCACAATCACGTGAAGTGTGTACATCTTATTCGTAACAGCACAGCAGATGTCACACAGCGCTTTACAATAAAAGATGAACTGTACAGACACAATATCGGGTCAGGTTAGAAAAACTTTGGGGTGTCTTCAAGGGGTCTATAGGAATAATCTGCGTCCCCTCACCCTTTGAATAAAACCCTCATTGGTTAAATCTAGACTACAGCCAGTGGTAGAAAGTAACATTTAATACTGTACTTAAATGCTTAATCTGTTGAGTTGCATTGTGGGTAATGGAGGCACCTGGTTTTGACAAGGAAGAAGAAAACATGGAATAAAAAAACACAATATATCTCTGGTTCTGCTGCATCAATATTGATCTTTTTTTTTGTCCCTTGTGAGTCTGACGATGTTACAGAAGTGCTAAGTCGGTTGCATACTCTTTCAAGTACAATTTTCAGAAACTTGTACTTCCATTTTGTGCTATTTTATATACTTCAGAATGAATTATTGAACTTTTTACTCCACTAGATTTATCTGATAGCTGTATTTATTTGCTACTTTTTAGAGATTTAACATAGAAAACATGATCAATTTCCAAAATATGATGTATTCTTATTGATTAAACTGTCCAACAGTAAGTAGTGAGATTAGCTCCATCTCAACCAGCTGCAACATTGAAATGTTCAGTAATAAGTAATAATAATTAAATTATAGCAGACTACCTTTACACATGAATCATTCTGGCTGATGAGTACTTTCACTCCTGACAGCCGACTTTAAGTAGCCTCCATTTTGCTCATAATACTTGCAATACAAGGATTTTTCACTTTGGTATCACTACTTCTAAGTAAAGGATGTAAATACTTCTTCCACCGCTGGCAATAGCCAAGCTTTTCCCCACACGTGCCTGTTGAGACGGAAGCAATTAGCCCACTCAAAAGTCATCATCGTGAAATGACGTTGACACCTCCTGCAATCAGCCCGCAATCTCTGGACAAACAATGGCGAGCAATAATAATAATTACAGGCGATAGACGATCGTTTGTCATCATGACTTTCTCATCCTGGTACCGGCACCGTGGTACTTTTAAAACCACCCGCTGACGCACAGCTGTACCAGGAGGGGCATTTAACTTTCATCATTAGCCATTTCTATCAAAGGCATCGGGAGTGAAACTTCAACAAGTCTGCAACTGGAGCCCCTTTCTCACCCCTCTGCGATATCCGTTCACAGAAATAAAAATCGACTATGGTGGAGATTTTCTAAAGTTAGATTCGAGCTGAATAACTGCAACTAAGGATTCATATACGGCTGTTTAGATCTGACATTTTCCTCTGATAACATGGGCGGAGTGTGCATATGCTATCCATGGACTTGCAGACCAGTGTGGCCAGTTTTTATTATTCTGGCTACAATACCTTGTATGTTGTACTGCTCAGAGAGTCCTGCAGCAGTTGTTGGCAAAATGTATCCACGCGGCAATCACTGGGCAGTAGGTAAGAGAAACTTCTCATTTTCAATAGGATAAGTAAAAAAAAAATAATATTGAATTTTTAATATTTTTAAAGATTTGATAGTGTATTTGCTTGATTCATTTGGTAAATATGCACCATGCTTGGCGATAATATTTAGAGCAAATCATAAATCCTGCATGCTTTATAGGACCTTTGCTCTTTTGAACAAATATTTGCTCACTAATAACATTAATGTTCAGTAATGTTCAGCTCTAATAACTAATACGTATATACATATATGTATTCAGCTTCTGTTGGACAGGTTCATAAAAGAAAGACAATTAAATTTCAGTAAATGTAATTAAATTAAATGAAACAAACATACCTCTTTTAGATAAGAAACTGTTTCATTGGAGACATATACTGAATACATTGCATTAGATGGCTTTTTAAATCGTCCAGGCTTGCAATGTGGTAAAAGTGTGGATTTTATTTACAGTAAGACCTATCATGGTGTTGTTTAAACCACAAACAGATTTATTTCAGAACATTTAATGCATCCCATCATGTCCAACCTCCCAGGTCATTTGATGGGAAAGAAGAGCATCGAGAGCCTGCCCGAACTGCAGGAGACAAACCGTGACTACCTCACACCCTCAGAAACAGCTGGGGTCACAGAGCCAGGCCGGTACGAGCGTCTGATGGAGGCTCTGCTGCAACAAAAGAACCAAAAACAGATGATGCCACGAACTGCAGACGGGCTGCTTCGGCTGCACAGCGGCTGGAGAGAAGAGGACAGAGACAAATATCTCAGAGAGGTCAGTTTGTGGATTGTACCTTTAAACCCTTTAACTTATCAGTGTCAAATCCTTTAAATGTTACCACTGTGGAAATATGATGTTATATTTACATGTATTTCTCCATTTCATCATTGCATTATAGATGTCAGACCTGCTTCTTCTCGCTTTGAAACTGCAAGACAATGATTCCACCTGAATGCAAGAGGAATTCTGTTTGTCATCTAAACATGTCCCCCTGTAATCACATATCCACACTGTATATTTTTTTCTGCTGTAAGAATACGCTGGAAACCTAATATACGTTTATTTAATCAATTTCTGATTTGCATATCATGCAGCAGTTTGATTACAGACTGACATGACAAGGTTATGTTACATAAGCTGAGAATGCTGAATAAATTTAACATTGTGATAACTGCATTGTGGATGTCTCATTGTGCTTTGCACGCCTCATGTGGCTTTTTATTTCTAAACACACATTCACTGTTTTGTTTTTTTGTTGGAAAATATGTAGCACTTGTAGAGTTCACTCCACCTGTACAGGAACCAGTTTGTACCACCAGATGGCGCACAATATCCATTATGAGAGCATCTTTAGTGTCTATGTTACATTTTGGGTAATTGGTGTAGCATGAAGACTTAACATGATCATATTAACTGGTGACAACAGCATCACCAAAAGCAGTTTGTGGCCCTTTCAGTGAGCTTTGATCAGAACAAACAAACACACACACACAAACACACCCCAGTGTCTTATTATGATAGGATAGATGATGATGGAGACTATTATTAGCCCTCAGGGGTTGCACACAATAGGAAATGCTAATTGAAACAATTTGGTTACACACATCAATTTACTTAAAGCCAAAGGAAAGTTCTCCCTTCTGTCTTCTTCCCTCATTTGTCGCGGATGATTGGCGAACAATAGAGGTACAAGCTACTTTCACCCCGTCATTATGAGTCTAATCCCAGGAGCGAATGGGATAAAGTTTACAGGAGCTAATGAGGAGGAAATAAGTTTCTCTGTAAAACAGAGGGAGGAAGTCTGGGAGTTTAAGCTGCCTCTTTAATTCTTATTAACGTTGCTTTAAATTAAATGATTAAATGTTAAGGTGGTATGAAACTTGATACCATGAGGAGATTAAATGGATTTTTTTTTTATCCAAAGTTGCATTTACAGTATGATGTGTGGCCCTATTTGAGTGTTTTAGACAGCATTTGCAAATTCACTTCATCATAAAATAACAGAATTATTCTTGATAAATTAAGCTGAAAATGTCAACATGCTTCCCTTCATAACTCGCTTTTCATTTGGTGTTTAAGTTGTATTACTCTTTCTGAAAAATGCTTTTTCCCAACATGAAAGTCATGTTAGTGGAATTCACCACTAAGGGGTGCTGTATTCAGTATTTTCCCCAATTAGAGTGGGCTGAGCTTTCATGCACCTCAACTCTGCAGCATGATCAATGAGGCTTTAATTTTTTTTTTTACATAAATGTGATAGCAGATCAGCTGTAGGTCATGGATGCTATTCTATCTGTCTATCTTTCTGCTATATCATTTCTGATGTACAAACTAATTTCTTTCATTCTGTGAGACATTTCTGACAAATCTACATGTCTCAACTGTGACAACTTGTCTGGGAAAACTTGATCAGCCACTATTTTGTTCATGGATTTTACATATAAAGTTTATTGTACAGAGAAAATATTCACATTCGTTAAATCTTTCATGATGAAGATGAAAAACCAGCAGGGAAGAATGAATCCAAATGAGGAGTGCTCCGTTTACAAAAGTAGAATAAATACTGACGGGTACTAATGGACTCTGTTACATTGGCAACATGACACTGGATAAGAATGAGACTGGGCTGAATGAATGTAAAACTTTACAGTAAACACAGCTTGCAGAGAAGATAAAATTCATTAGTTTCATATTTTTACAGGAATTTCACAGTTAGTCGCAGATTTTCAGATGGTTGCTTATAAGGGTAACACTTTAAGTCCCATTATTTAGCATTTATTAGCAGTATACAAACATTTAAATGAATGGGTTATAACATTAGAATGTAGTTGTACACAGATATAAAAATGTTTTTAAGTGTTTATTATTGTACAGTATTCATAAACAATTATAACATCTCCTATGAAGACATATTTTTATTTTATTACAACAGTGTTTTACCATATTGTCATTCACTACAGGAGGAGTTATTGTTGACAAATACATTAATAAACACTTAACTTACAATTTCATTATAGTGTGAACTATTTATTAAATGTTTACATACTTCTTAGGATTAAATATGGGGACTTAAAGTAAAGTGTTACCCTTATAGGTGATGAAGATGTCTCTAATCCTGGATGCCAACTGTAAATTTCACTCTTTAAAACTTCCAAAGTAACAATCCCGTCAGCATGAGGATGGAGTAAGTTTTTCAAAAGATGCAGCATGATGTGTTCTTGGTTTTGATGTCCGTTCTGAACCTCCACTGAGCATCACCACGTCTTCCCAATAGCCTGAATATGTTCCTTGGCCTTCATCCTCAGTGAGGCAATACTGGAGTTCCTTGGATCAGCTGAGCACTGGTACGCCGGGGGCGGGGGGCACATAGAGCCCATGTGGGGCAGGTGAGGGCTGTGTCCCAGGGCCGGGGAGTTGAGGAAGGAGGCTGGCAAGGAAGAGGGCATTGAAGGGGGAGGAGAAGGGGTGTAAGTGCCCGGGAGGCCCTGCGAGCCCGTGATGAAGCCCGGGAGGGACTGCAGGGAGGTGGAGGTGGTGATCGGGGTGGAGAGCCAGGGGTCCAGCTGCAGACTGGAGCCCAGTGAGCTGGTGGGGGAGCGGCTGAAGGAGAGCAAGGAGGAGGAGGTGGTGTCCTGGAGCTTGATGGAGCTCACCTCCAGCTTCTCCTGCCGGCGCCACTTGGCCCGTCGGTTTTGGAACCACACCTGAAAAGAAAGAGGAGGATGTTTACTTTCAATTCAACTCAATACAACTTTCTTTATTTATCCCTGCAAAGACAACTGTATGCAGCAGCTTGCCACCCAGGTCAACAGATACACACACAATGGATAAGAGAAGAGAGAGAAAAAACAATGAAAGGCTGTAAGCTTTAAAAAAAACTTTTTAATGTATTATGTAAACTGGCACTGACCAACTATGTCCACTATGTCTGTGATTAAAGCCACACCTGAAGCAAGCTGAACATTCTGTAAATAAATTTGATCTCAGCCAAAAAAATTAAAATAGCTTTTTTCTTAGCAGCAGTTTCTTCCAAAAGTAAAACTGTCTTCACTGATCTAAACAACTGAAGTGACTGTGGACTTATTGCAAAATTGCTTACTTGCAAAACTTATATTTATGAGTTAAATACCCCTACAAATCAAATTAATATGAGCAAATGAAACTAATATGTTACAAATTGTTTCTTTAAATTTCAAATTTTACTCTTTAAATGTGGTGTAATAATGGTAGATCTACCCAAAATAAACTTTTAATGTAAACCTATGAGGTTGTCTTTTTGGAAAGATTCTGTGTTTTTTCTTCAATTGATGTATTTCTAAAAAAATATTACAGGTGTTTTTTGTAATCGTGTTGGGAGATATGCCACAATATTGTAGCCATTATTTGTTATGCAGCCATCATTAATGCCTGCGGGCCTTTAAGCCGAATATATGCGCGCACAATGAGGAAAAAAAGGCGATGAAAGCTGTTATATTTTTGAGACACACCTGCACTCGGACCTCCGGCAGGTTGACCTTCAGCGCGAGCTCCTCCCTGCTGTACACGTCCGGGTAGTGGGACTTCTCGAAAGCTCTCTCCAGCTCATGAAGCTGGAAGGTGGTGAATGTTGTCCGGTTCCGGCGGTGTTTCTTCTTGGGGCTTTCATCATCGGACAGTTTGCCGTCTCTGTCCGGTGAGTCCGGGCAGACCGAGGCTTCAGCGGTGCTGCTGGCGCAACACACACCTGCGGAGGAAAGACAGGACTTGTGAGGACAAAACAGACAATTTCAAGTTGCGGCCAAGTTTTTAAAATGATTCCTAAAATCAAATTCTGACAGTTTCAAGTAAACCAATTATACTGTTTTTTTCAATATAGCTTATTAAAGTGTTTATTTATTAATTCGAGGATTTTTATAGCCAGTCAACCTGCTGAGACAGTTTGAGCAAAATCCAACAAATGACACCTGACTCAAGAAAATGATTACTGGATGATTTTCTTGAGAAAGAAGTAAAAATGTTACATTATCTAAAAGTTTAAAAACTTTAGAAACTTAAAGACTTAATACTACAGATACTACATGGCATGTTGTTAAGTATATTTTTGGAGAAAACTAAATCCACTTACTGTCAAAACTTTCTGAGGAATGACTTTTCTTCATTGGGGTCACAATTACATTCCTCTCAGCATCTTTGACTTTTTCTGTCATGCTGTAGGAGGCTGACTTGTGGAAGATGGTGTCCTCTTTAAATCCCAGGATCGCCTCTATGCTGTGGATGGTGGACGGGTTGTCCCCCGGGCTCTGGACGGAGCGTGCGGAGGGAGACAGGCGCTCATCCATCATCATCATCACTTGGGAAGTTGATCCAAGAAGCCACATTAGTCGGTGAAGTCCAGAAAGATGGTCAAAAGTACACGCAACTTCTTGTTTTCCAAATGTATCGCTCCTCTTGTGTTTGGTAAAGCTGGACAATTTCAAATCAGAGCCGAGGGCTGTTGGAAAACTTGCGCACAAGATACACACCAGTAAGACCGTCTTGCTCAGTGGATGTGGAGCATCTTCAGAGGGGGGCTTTTAAAGTAGTGCCTGCTGTAAGACCTCCTGCTCGTGCGGCACCCCCGCTGCACGTCAGAGAGGGGACGTCCTGTTGGATTTGGCCCTGGATTTAGGGGTAACTGTGCGCCCAGGCAGGCAAGCAGGCAGGCAGGCAGGCAGGCAGGCACCAGCGCACACCCTCGCTAACTCCTCCCCATCTCAAGTGCATCACTCAGTGCTGGCTCTAAACCTACTTACATAAATCTTAAAACCATCTTTCCATTCCTCCAGATGTCATGTTCATGTCAGTCTGTGGAAAAAAAAAAAAGCGGAAGATTAGGCCCCCAGATTAAGGTACAGCAAAGTCATAATTACACGATTTCTGGTCAGGACACGGATTGCAAGATGACAGCTTAATATTTAATCAAAGATATTGTTGCCAAACTGAATACACATTTCATTTAGTTTAAGAATGATTTGTTTTATTGACCTAAAGGAGAAAAAAAATCACGCCTCCTGACACATGTTGAATAAAAGAAACTTAAATACTTTTAAAAATCAATTAAATTATGTGCTAATGAGTCACAAACCAGACTTAAACCAGGAGGAGTTTCTTTAACCAGTTTCTTATAGCTGTCGAGTCAAAGAGGGTAACAAAGCCCAAAACAATAACAAATTTGGGCTATAACCACTTAACAGCAAACAAAGATTGACAGCAGTGTGGTAATCCTGCTTAAGGGGATTACATTATTTTACTCAAAAGAGTTAAAACCCCTAAAACTATTTAGCTTTTCCTAATTACAGCAGGTGACCTTATCCTTTGTTTGCCTGAGAGATGGGGGGGTCAGAGGGAGAGAGATGCTAACTGAGAGAGATGTTTAAATTAGCACCAAAAAGTTGTAAGGCGAGCACATGCAAAACTTTATTTAAGAAGCTCTCTTGTTTGCTCTGACGATGTTTTATGGGACACATACAGAGCATGATAATAGGTTCTTAAGCCGGATGGTGCTGGAGAAGTTTGAATTGATTCTGTTTTATTGTTAAAATGTCAACTGTGTTTTGACCTGCTGAAAAAGCTGAACATTCAGTTTCTTTCTCATTAGCTCAATGCTCAGCTGCCAGTTAGTCTTGAAAGTCGCATGGCTGAATTAAGCTTCTGCATCAGTATAATAACCTGCAGTGTGCGCACCAATAATGAAGAGATGATGGTAGACAAAAAATGTCTTGCAGGTTTTTTCTGCTATATCTGACAGTCTTTGTCCTTCAGTCCAAACAACCAAACCAATCTGAGATAAATCATGGCACTGACCAACTATGTCCACAATGATCGATAGTCGAGATTGGAGCTTTAAAGAAAAAGTTCAACGTGTTGGGAACTACGCTTATTCGATTCCTTGCCGAGAGTTAGATGAGAAGATCAATGCCACTCTTGTATCTGTGTAGTAAATATGAAGCTACAGCCAGCAGCTTAGCCGGTTAGCTTAGCTTAGCATAAAGACTGGAAACTGAGGGAAACAGCTAGCTTGGCTCTGTCCAAAGGTAAAAAAAATAAAATAAAAATCAGCCTACCAGCACCTGTCAAGGTCATAAATCGACATATTATCTCCGTTAGTTTAATCTGCAAACAAAGTGTAAAAACGACAATATGTTGGTTTTACGGGCGGTTATTTCTTGACCAGGAGCAACGTTTCAGTTATTGTAAAAGTAAAACAAACAAGATATAACGTGTTAATTAGCGAGCTTCAGAGGTGCTCACATTATGATACCTTCAGGCGGAGGTAGGCTAGCTGTTTCCCCACGTTTCCAGACTTTGTGCTAAGCTAAGCTAAGCTAACGGTCTCCTGGCAGTAGCTTCATATTTACCGCACAGATACTGTATGAGAGTGATATAAATCTCCTCATCTAACTCTCGGCAAGAAGGCAAATAAGTTTATTTCCCAAAATGTCTAACTATTCTTTTAAAGGGGCTTTTACAGCTATACCAGGTGGCCAAAAGCCTGAACCTTGCACCCCAAAACACTACACGCAAATGCAATTGTTGACTAGTTGAAGAAGAATATAACTTGCAGTAGCTTAACTTCATTTTCATTCCAAAAAAAGAATGAGATATCTGGTATTGCACGACTTCAGTTTGTCCTGTGGTACTCTCTCTCTGGGGGGGGGGAGCACTGGCTGACAACCTTGGGTATGCTGATCCTATTAGATGGTAATCTCCAGACTTTATAAATCCACAGCCGTTTAAACTTGGGTTCATGAGAAACTCTAAATGTTGAGGATTCCTCCCCCCCCGTGTTCTACCTAATCATCCCTAACAAGTGTTTTGGATAATGCCCAATTAAATTAAGACCTATTTCTTTATTCACTGACTGCATTAGCCCTGATTCAGGTAGATGGGATTAATTGTTGCTTAATCTTAAATGTTTAATGGCTGACCATTTTGAGGATTTTAGAATGAGAAATCCAAAATAATAAATGCTAACAAGGTGTCCAAAACCGAGATCCTTGATAGTTTAAATCATTTTAATTGACTTACACATGGAGCTTAGTAAAGACATGAAGTTTGAACATTTGTAAAGCTGCATATGACTTCACAACACATATTTCATGTATTCAATATACATCTTTATTTGAACAATACATTTGTTTTCTCAGTACCTCCATATATTTCACCAGTGTTTATGTACATTGTTTTTTATTTTCATGGAATAAATCATTCAGTATTTTAAAATGATGAGTTGTGCAAACGCCTCTGCAAATGTTTCAGGCTCATTACGATTAAGATGTGTACGTTAATAAATTCAAAGTGAATCAACATGTCAAGAGTTATGAAGATTGTCTGTTTTGTAATAACACCGAAAGAAAAGAAAAAAAATCTAAATATCATAATGAATTCAAACACCACATACAAAAAAAAAAAAAATCTAGAATACGCAACAAACCAAAAGGGAAGTTGAAACACTCACACAGGATTGAATTTTTAACTTAAATAAGGTTTTTTTTATAAGCAAGTCTTGGTATATTATTATTTATTTGACTGAAAATCAGACTTTTAGAGACTTAACTGTCTCATTTTACAACAGAGAAAAAAGTGAACATTATATAATGTATAATCATCATTTTTGTGTATTGTGGCCTGTGACCATGAGAGTGGTGTGAAAAGCAATACTTGGCTGGGAAGATCACTTTTACAGCGTAACTGAATCCCAGACTTATTAACACAGCTCAGTCTGCAGATTCCCAGAAAGTGTTGAAATTTATTTTCTTGTGTTCTTCACCTCTCCTTCTTCTTCTTCTTCTTCATTATTCAAACACAGACCATTCACATGACGGAGCACTTCTCCTCTGCTTTGCTCTTCAGCTCGGTGACGGTGGCCGAGGCCTTCTCCTTCAGCTGGTCCATGTCCATGTTCTGCAAGTTTTGAAACTGGCCCATGAGGGAGTCCTTGCCTTCCTCCTCCGTGGCGTCCTCGTCCACCATCTTGAGCAGCTCCTCGGGCACGTCCACGTCGTCCCCGGCCATCTCAATCATGTTCTCATCCTGCTCGCTCTGCAGATGACAACATCGGGTGGAAAACACGGTCAGAACACAGAAACACAGACATATGACAGTAGAGGATTTTATATTCAGTGTGATTATTGATCTTGAGGACAAGGAAGTCTCTGTTATGTCACCTGTTAAATACTACAATGGTCCTTATTTGGTATGCAGCATCTTTAGAACATGAAACAGGTCACAAAACCTTCTTTTTTGGAGACTTTCTTAGATTTGCCGCATTTATTCATGAACATTTACACATTTCTTTCTTGAAATTGTCTCTGGAAAAGTAAGAGATTAGTTAAATAACTCTCCATAATGTCACCTCAGGGTATTATATATAAACCTTCTAAGGATCAGACATGAGGGAGGGCATTTTCTTTGTTTCCCCTGATTATAACAAAGACTGTATATTTATGGCACTGAATTATTATATGCAGAAGTAAACAACCTAAAGGCTGACTTAAAGGCTTTTTACAGGATTAACATGCTGTCTGCCTGCCTGAGCTCCACAACATACAGTATATCTTCACACTGCTACACTCAGATCTGACAAACATTGCCCAATAGTTTATCAGAGGACATACCACTAAACTGAACGATACATAATCCCCCCCCAAAAAAAGACTAATTTGTTGACAGGTTTTTGATTACTCTCCTTTGATTTAGATTTTTCTCCTTTGGTTTCACTTTAGTTCTAATGTAAAACATTAAAACTTTTACATTGTCTGGGTTTGAATTCAAATTATAAGCAAACAATCAGGCGAACTCGGAAGCAAACAAATAGATGAACTCTAGGATCTTACTCCACGTTCAAGCAGCTGAGGATATTCTGCTGTCTGTGTTTTCTATATTTTTGTGAAGCAGACTGAAGAGTCTCCTTTACTTTACCGTTCGCATTTATTCACTACATGTGCAGTTTAAAGCCTTTCCAACTCAGCTCAATCTAATCACCTAATATCTGGAATAGTCATGCAATAGGTACGACTGTGACTACTTTAAACGCCAATCTGTGGGATTATCTCAGACCTGCTTTAGCCTTTCCTCTCCGAATCCCAACGATAGTCTAAAGATATCTTCTATAGCATTGCACGAGACTCTAATTCCATTAGACGAACAGCACCATCTTGCTGTTTCTACTCATACTGTACCATTAAATATACATACTGTATATATATAAATATATATTTCTTCTAACTTACACCTGATAGCATGTACGTGTGTTC
Organism: Macquaria ambigua; assembly: GCA_008360985.2. Taxonomy (NCBI): domain Eukaryota; kingdom Metazoa; phylum Chordata; class Actinopteri; order Centrarchiformes; family Percichthyidae; genus Macquaria; species Macquaria ambigua. The sequence goes on along the minus strand of VMKM01000017.1, from coordinate 420,760 downwards.
TCAACCTCCTACCTGTTAAAAGAAATAAATCAACAGAACAGGATCCCTTTAGGTGCCTTATTGTTGTTGAAAATCCAATTAAAATGCATATTTCAGTTTGGCCTTGTCATTTGTTCTTTTTTTCAAACTGGCATGCAATGTAAACATTATTTGTGGAAAATAATTAGATTTATATGTATAGCCTCCTGCCATTGTGTTCATCATACATGCGCGATTTCAATTTATAAAACAAACAGTGGAAAGAAAATGCGCCCATTGTTTAAACCAGAAGACTGAACAATAGAGTGTCTGTTGCGTGAGACTAAACGCCTCCAGCAGCCAAGGTCACCACTGCATTCAGATGAATAATTTAGAAAACCTGTATTAGAAATTGATTTTGCTCTTTTGCCATAAAAACATACAAAAAAAACAAAAAAACCCCCACAAAGTTGAACACAAAATAAAATCCCAACATACCTTTTTTGCGCCTTCCATTACAGTCCTTTTAAATTGCTCGTTTTACATCCACTAAAGTAGATGTTGTTCTTTCTTAAAGCCAGTTCACACTGCCTGGTGCTCTCTAATGAGCCTGGGACACCTGCTCAGCTTTGGCTTTGTAAGACTCAAGGTGCAATATGGGACACATACGCACATACGTTCAACCAGGATGCTGGTTGAACGTCTTTCCCACTAATCTACTGGCATGGCTTCCACCTCCTGTTGTCCAAGCTGCAGCTGTTAGATAAAGACAACCTCAACCATGAAGCAGCGATTTGTCGCTCTACCTGCGCAGGTAGGACACTTCATCGAATCCTGCGTTTTCTGCCAACCACTGGAGGGTAAAGCCATTTAATATGACTGTTTATTATAATTATCTATCCTTATTAAAAGACTGAGAAAAGGAGTATTTAATCTGATGGGAAAAAAAAGAAATTGATACAGAAACTGCATCACAGGTGTCAAATTGAAGCAATTGATAACACTTTACTTTAACACACCTATTTAGAATTCATAATCAGTATACAGACATTTAATAAATGGTTTATTACACACTATAATGTAGTTGTAAGCAGATATAAGTGTTTATAAATGTATTTGTCAACAACTATAACTCCTCTTGTGGGCACCCATAAGTGGAGGCTGGTGTATAAACAGATAATGAACGACAATATAGTAAAACACTGTTATATATATATACATGGTAAACATTAGCACGTTAGCATATATATTTCTATATTAATAATATAAAATATGTCTTCATAGAAGAAGTTATAATTATTGACAAATACTGTACATTAATAAACACTTTAAAACATGTCCTTATATCTGCTTACAACTACATTTATAGTGCGTTATAAACCATTCATTCAATATTTATATAGTGCTTATAAATGCTAAATGGGGGGACTTATAAGGGTAAAATGTTACCCTAATAAGCAACTATCTGAAAATCTGTTAACTTAGAGTCAACCATTATGCCTTTGTGACCCTACTGAGGAGAGTTAATTGAAAATTTAAAATATGAGTTACACTAGAACTGTATAGGGATAAAACCTTTTTACCTTTGGCAGCCTGTATTTTTCTCTGAGGCACACCCTGAGTGTCGCCCTCTCTGCCTTCTTGTGTAAGAAATCAGCATCTCTCTCCATCCTGAAATAGAAATAAAAAAACATTATTGGCACAGCAACCTTTATTGTTGGTCTCGAGAACATCCCAGGTCGCAAAGGGAAAAGCTGCAAGAAAACACCAAAAAGGTGGGATTTTATGACCTTGTGTTTGTGCGCGAGCTCTTGTTTGTCATCAGTGTATCAACGGCTCAAGAGCAGCATAATAGACTTGGATTTTCATAAAAAATAGTTTGTTCTCAATGGCTGTTTTTGCTTTTACTGTATCTTAATCCAGCATGCAACACACATACACATCGGCCCAATCAGATAAACAACAGACAGTTTATCTAAACACAACATCCTCCAGTTTACCTGAATATCATTAAAGCATGATTTCCTGCTTTAATGATTTCAGTTTAACCAATGATGTCAATTAAGAGTCAGTTTATTTAGAAAGTAAAGATATGTGTACCTTCATTGGCTTTTCATTCATGATGGACTATTATTAGTCTCCCAAAGCCGGTGTGAACATCCAAAAATCTATTTTAAACCTTTTAAACATGCTAGTTTTATGCATGGGTTATAAGAGTTATTACATTTTTAGGTTGGATGTTGTAGTCTAATAAGTGTCTTGTTGTTGTCGATACTTGATGAAAACTGCTTAAATATTTGACACCATTTTACTTTTGTTAAAATTTGTTCGGCAACAAGCGCCATTTGTAGCATTTGGTTAAAAGTTTAAGAGTTTTAACAAGGTTATTTGCAGTTTTGGTAAAGATATAATATTACTTAGATGTGAAATCCCCTAAATTGATTTGCCTTATTAATGTAATAACTTTACTTTCAGTTACTCCATTGTTAGTTTACTTCCTTTAGATTCATAGATAAGAAATACACCAAAGCTGTATTCTTTATTAGCCATTAAATTAGTGTTAGTGTAGAGTGTTAGCAACATCTTAGGCCTTTAGAAGATAATAATTCAACATTTTTCATCAGTGATTCTAGTTTTTATCTTTGAATCAAGTTATCAAAGCCCATTTATTTGAGTCTGCATGATTTCATGAGTTTACCCTGAAGATTTCTGCATTTTCAAGGCGAGACTCGAGTACTTTCCCTCAGCTAATTAAAGATGGGATTATTAGGCCAGACTGAGTCGAGCAGATTTGCAATCAAGCCAAGATGCCACAACTTGAACTGTAGTGAAACAACAACACAGCGTCTAACAAACCATCAACAAATTATATATTTGTTAAAATGCTTGTTCTGGCCGGACAGATTACACAGATACTCGTACATTTTTATAAGAAGAACATAAAGTCTTTCGTGTTCTTTTCCATCATACGTTTGTGTGGATCAGGATTGGTCGCTGTAGATCTGAGTACATTACTACACATCTACAATTATGGAGTCATTTGATGTCGTCATTTAAAACAAATCAAGTCATTTTCCAAACATAAGAGTGGAGAGGCTGGATTAATCTCGTTATGTAATACAGGCCAACTGGATCTGCTTGATGCTGCAAAATCTGCTCTGTATCACAAACAGATTTATCACATTTTTAAAAGAAAATATTATTTACACAATTTGTTTAAAATGGATATTATGATGGATTTATCACATTGTTGATAAATGTACATTTTATTACTCAGATATCTGCTTTAGTGAAAGGAACTGGAACTTTATACAAGACAAACTGACCATAATGCACTGGTGGACAGCAACATGGTGGTGGACAAAACCAAGTCACCTGCAGCTCATGTTACTGTAGAGTTTTAAAATCAAAATTAATTCAAAAGATATTCCATAGACAATAAAATAGGAGCGACAATAAAATGCTTTTCAAAAACAGCCGTGTCTATATTGTTACAATAGCTACCTCAAATGGTGCTCATTTTCAGTGTTTTTCAGTTAAAAGATTTGGTGCCCTAATGTCCACATTTTCAATGCTGTGAATAAACTTAATAACTAGAAAGTTCCTCAAAACGTTACTCATAACTGCTCCTGATGCAGAAACAGACGACAGATTATGGAAGATTATTGATCCAAGTCCAGCATGACCTTTAGCCTCAGTGGGTTATTATGTAGAAAATTCTGGAAAAAAAAAAAGAAGAGATCCACTGTGGTGGTGCCTCTGCTGTGACCTTCAGCAACAGATGCATCTCTCACAAACACGACTTGCTTGTTGTAAGCTCGTGAAAATAATACATTTACATTTAGTTAGGTTTAGGGTTAAAAATACGGTTAAATGTAGCGCAAAAGAGGGAAAAAGTAAACAGTGAAGGGTTGTGATGCAGTAGGAAACAGCTTGTCAAGGTCAGATTGCACATACTGTTTTCGATGGGCCAATGGCATCGATTCAAAGTGGAGCACTATCCGTGTTGCTACTTACTTCTCCTCCACCACCTGTTTTTGGTACTCTTCATACTCCTCCCGTGTCATCCCTGCTGCCTTTGCTGGATCTGAGGGGGTGGGCTCCTCTTCTTTGTCACCTCCACCACCAAGACCCATCCCTGACAGGGGGTTCCCAATCATGCTCTTGATCAAGAAAGCCATCTCAAGCTGTGTGACTGTTAACTCTGCGAGGATGAGAATATTATCTGTAGATGAAAAGGACGCTGCTCCCCTAATGGTGCCCTCCGGTTCGCTTTCCTATAGCTGTCAAATCCAGTGGTAGCTCTCTAGCTAACCTGCTGCTTGACTATGGAGCCAAGGACACACTGACGACAAGCAACAGACACACACACACACACACACACACACACACATACACACACACACACACACTTACACACACACACAACGTTTTGCCTCGGCCATAATCTGGATTTAATCCTCCCTGCTCCACTATGCTAAGAGGCAGATGGCCTGTTTTCTCTCTATTTTTAAATCGTGCGGACCTTTGTAGATGTTTGATGGTTAATTTTGACACTTTGACACATTCTTGGAAGAACGAGGTGCAGCACTCATCATAAAAATGGTTTTGGAGAGATGGGTGTCCTCAGTTTGGGACCACACATATGCTGCTTCCGCCCACTGGCGCTTAATCATATTAGTAAAGTACGGGCCGGCCCGTGCGCAGCTTATTCTGCTGAGACCGAGCAGAGTAGAGAGAGAGAGAGGAGCGGGATTAGAGTCTTGTTTATCCCCCAACGGAGCCATTGTTCATGCCGTGCTATTGTTCAGTGGGAGGATGATTGACAGGAGGATAAGAGATGGGGAGGTGACAGCTCTTATTTCATTTCACCCTGTCACTTCATCACTATCTGCAAGCTTGGTGAAGGACTTGTAGATTACCCCAATATTGTTGAGCACTAAAACGTTTCAGAAATGCTCATCTGCAACCAAATATGCATGTTTAGAGTATACAGATAAATAAAATATATGCAAAAGCAGGGAGATATATGATTATTATTATAAGACTATTTTTTGTCTTTATGTGATAGTACAGTCCAGCAGCAACAGGACATCTGGGGACTGTCAAAGAGGGATGACATGCAGAAAAAGTTCCTGCACAGATTTGAACCTGAATGTTGCAGTTATGTGTTTTGCATCTTAAACCACTAGGCCCAAGGGTATATCTTTTTTTTTTTTTTAGCCACCTGACAGCCTCTTGGACAGTGATATGCATGATTTAAATAAACACCTACTCCATCTACTGCACCTGCCTGACATCGGGGCTGCAGGATTGACAAAGAGGTCCGTGTCGGTCACTGAAGGAAAGATGTGAACTGCTTCAATGTCTAAATGATCCCTGATAAGATTTCAGCTTTCCGTTAGCTGCAAATGTAATCCAGTATTTTTGATCTTGCCACAACTCAGCAGCAACACTTCATAATGAATCACAATTAAATTCATGTTATTGCCAACTGAGAAGAATACTGAATGTTTGATGGCAATGTCAGTTGGTTGGTCCACCACTTTGGTCCAGACTGAAATATCTCAACAACTATTGAAGGGTTTGCCATGACATTTAGTACAGGCATTCATGTTCCCCAGAGGATGAATCCTACTGACTTTGGTGATCCGCTGACTTTTCCTCTAGCGCCACCATGAAGTTGACATTCCTGGCTATTAGTGAAATGTCTCAACCACTATTGGATGGATTGTAATAAGTTTGGTGATCAAAATTTTAATTTGTCCAATACTTTGGTTTATGAACAAATACCTGCAAAACTAATGACATTCCCATCAGCCCCAGCAATTAGCAAATGTTAGCATGCTAACACACTAAAGATGGTGAACATCGTAAACATAATACCTGCTATACATTAGCACATTAGCATTCAGCTCAGTGTACAGCCTCACAGAGCTGCTAGCATGGCAGTAGACTCTTGAGTCTTGTTATTTCTTTTTCCTGTATAGACACAGTAGATGTGGAAGGGGCACAGCGAGGGTTTTCAGCGGATTAACAGTAGCTAAAATTGGAGCATCAATTTGACAGCAACACTTTATTTAGCATTTATAACCAGTTTTTAATCAATTATAAGTTGTTTATAATACACTATAAAACTGTATCATGTAGTTGTAAGCAGATATTAGGACATTTTAAGTGTTTATTAATGTATTTGTCAACGACTATATGAAGTAGCCATTACTGTGTATTAACTGTTAATAAATGCTTCATAACACACTGAGGATTTGTTCATGTGTGTCATTATACAGTTACAATATACTGCATTATGCCAACTGTGTCTCTATATATATGTATGTTGTGGATGCTTCATATGAAGAGAGTTGACAAATACAGGAATAAACGCTATGTAGTAAAATAATAAGTTTATAAATGTCCCTGTATTTGCTCACAGCTACATCGTGTGTTATAAACTATTTATTAGGCGTTTATATAGCTACTGCTTATAAATGTTAAGTGGGGGTGTTAAAATAAAGTGCTAGTTAAGGGCCCTAACCTGTAATTACAAAGTCTTGGGGTTAAAATCAGCGGGGTTGCTTGTTACATTTCTTTTCACTTGACTGTACACAGCAGTTACAAAGAATATTATATATTTATTATGACCTTTATGTCACCATTTCACCTATTTATATATATATATATATCTATATATATATATCTATATATAGATATATATATATATCTCTATCTCTATATATCTCTATATATATCTCTCTCTATATATATATATATCTATATCTATATATATCTCTATCTATATATATATATATCTATCTATATATCTATCTATCTATATATATATATATCTATATCATCTATATACATTCATGTCTATCTATATCTCTATATATATATATATATAGATATATATCTAAGTATATATATATATATATATAGATATCTACATATATATATATATTCATATATGGTTCATATCTATATATTCCATATATTCATATCTTATATATATCTATATATTCATATATATTCATATATACATTCATATATCTGAGAGTTAGAGTGTTCAAGCATATTCATATATATACTACATACCTTATCTATATTCATAAAAGCATATATATATATATATATAAGTATATATTCATTCATAGTCTATATATACATATATATATATATATTCCCAGCATATATTCATTCATTCATTCATCTATATCTATATCTATATCTATATATATATATATATATCTATAGATATATATCTATATCTATCTATATCTATATCTATATATCTATCATTAACATCACTTACTGAATTTGCCTTTTGTGTGAATTTAAAATCAAAACTACAAATCTCTGCTGCTAATTGGAATAAACTGCAATCATGAGAGATGAAGACAGATTATTCAGTGTAGACGCAGCTTGTGTGGAGTGTATCTCACATGATGAAATAAGCAGACACCACAGAGTGATTTGTGTTCTCTGTTTATGTAAATTGTTCAGGCAGGAGGATATGAGTCTCTGAGTTTTCATCACCAATAGCTCAGCATTATTTTTATACAAAATTGCACATTTCAAAACATAGGTTTTTTTTTTTTTTTTGTTGTTGTCAGTTCAGTTTCCTGGAATGGGACTGTGGCAGATTTAAACTTTTGAAAACAAAATCTAAAGGATCTGACCAACCAAAAATACTGTAAAGAACATGTTACATCATGTTGGAAATCCACACTAGCATTCATACACAACAATTTACTGATCAAATTAAAAAATCTGAAATTAATTAAAAGAAACTTCTTCAACAAAACTGAAATGTTTTAAGTACAATAACTTACAATCTGAAAATAATCAACCCCCCCCCCCAAAAAAAAGAATTACCAAAATTGACATTCCCTCATTTACACACTTTCATTTCAGAAATTAATTTCATCAAAAGAACTTCTTTGCTGCTGCTTCTTGTTGACTCCTACAAAAGAAAAGAAGGAGAGACACGAAGCATTAAAGAGTCGTTTAAATCCACAAGGACATGTATGGCCAAATAAAAACTATGACGTCTTACTTGTACATGATGTAGCAGAAGAACAGGACTGACTGGACGACAATGAAGATTGCAAAATGAACAGTGGATAAGCAGGAAGGCATGGGAGGCACCTCAGGGCACTTCATAACCTTCTCAGCAGGATTCTGTGCGTGAAAACATACAAAAAAGAGCACAGAGTTCAGTCAGCTGATCTATTTTATAAACTGCGCCAAGTGAGATTCCCCACTCTGATCCATACCTGAGCGTTGCGCTGGACCAGGTGCTCCACGTCCCTTTTGACCATGTGCAGATGTTCCTTGATGTCGTTGAAGTGCTGAATGGTCTCGTATGTTCCCATGCCGGCCGCATTACCCTGGTGCTGGACTGAGCCGATCTGTTTCAGTGACTCGTAAAAGGAGTTTCTGCCGGTGACAAAGAGAAGACGCACTAAGTGACAGTTTGCACCCCGCAGAGCCGCCAGTCTCTCCAGGAGCATTGTGCAAAAAACATTAATACTGCAACTGGTTCCCCAAAGGACGCAAATAAATCATATTTAGTTCAACAGCCTTTTAATACCAAATAAATATCTCAGCGATACAATCAAAATGTTTACTTTTCACAATTTGATACATGTGTTGAGAGAATACATGTTGGGAAACATGATGTCCAGTAAATATGCTGTGTGGTATCATTTATTTACAGTAATACAAATTGTCCTAAATTAATCCTTTAATCCCTATTGGCTAGAGGCTTCATATTCTCAAAGTTTACAAAAAACAGAAAATTACCATCTGATAAAAGAGGTCATGATTGCTAAATTAATCCCTTATGAAAACATGTTCTTACAACAGATTACAAGTACAGGAGGTTAAGAATATGGGATCCAGAGACGAGCTATGATGCTGAAGACAAAAAAAAAAAATTGCGATTGAAAAATTTAAAAAGAGCATATGAGAAGTGGAAACAAATACATTTGGTCATTGTTAATGTATTGTACTGTTTCTTTGGGAGTGTGGAGTCTTTAAGAAGCTTTATGTCTTTTCAAACTGAGAAAGGGAGAGAAAATATTTAAAATAAATAAAACAAATGCTGATGTCTCCGAATGTGGTACAGAAAGGCCCGGTTCTTCTGAGTCTGGAACCTTTTTTCAACAATACTGGTTAGTTAGTAAGGAGCTTATTTGTCCACAATGGACCAAAGAAATGTTGTCCTTGGTTTTGTCTGTGTCTAGACAAACAAACTGGGTATTTTTCAAAGTTAAAATATTTTCCTCTCAGTGTTTGCCTGAACAGCGTTACCTTGCTGAACTAGACAGAAAGTAAAAAAAAGAAGCAGTTTGGTACAAAAAGACAGAAACTTTGGTAGATACCCACTTGATTTGTCTGAAGTCTCATATGCAGCTGAGCTTGAGAATGCATTTTCAGATTTTGACTGTACATTTTGTCCCCCGTCTCTTACATTAATATCGTGTTAAGAAGGGATTTCTTCCCAACCAGCATAGGCAGGAGGAGCAATTACCGCAACCAAAACTTATTTATATGTATATATGTTAAGACTCCATGTTGTTATTGTGAAGTTGCCGGGCAACCAGTGACTGAGACTCCAGCGTATTTCCCAAAATGTATTATAAAACTATTCCTTTAAGTATCTTTGAGATTAAGAAGAGAATTCATGGTTGAGAGGGTTAAAAGTCGCTCCCCTAACTTTTCTACTCCCCAGATCTGCTATTGGGGTGTAGATATCCTGTTATGTTTCTATAATAACCCTATTGTTACTATAGTGACCTGTGTTTCCCATTTCACACTAAACCTGAGCAGCGTGATGGGCCATAAAGTCATTTCAGACAAATGTACGTTGACCCATTCAGACTGACGGTAAATGCTGGTTCATCCTGCGTCACTGCATCCAGTTACTGATGGTGGTGTCAGAAAGTTCCTCCACCATCACTTCCCCAAAAATACATCAAAATATACAATCCAAAACCACAACCACAAATAATAAAATGTGAAATGTGTAAATCTGCATCTTCACTTTCAATTTCATCAGTAAATGGAGTAAAAATACAGTTTAAACCATTCTCAGAAGAGAATGAAAATGCCTCCGCCTGGATCATATTTCTCAACAAAATGCAATTTCTTAAAGTTGATTACTTACAGGGAGAAAGCAATAAGTTTCCCTTATCATCTTAAACACATCTAAGACGATTATAAAGAAAAAAGTGACTTGACAAATGAAAGGAATTCCAGCAGCGTAAGCAGGAAGGCCCTGAGGGGGGATTGTGACAAGAAATCAATTGGAGGTAAACCATGTTTTGCTTGTGTATGACAGATGTATTTAAAGACTCCTAATCTGATATGGACAAAATGGTGCTAAGATGTGGCCTTTTCTTGCTCGGCCACATGGCTGAGGTCTGAAAGGATGGACAGGGATGACATATAAACAAAAAAATCTAATTTGTTTCACAGAGAGGGGAGGGGGAAAAAAAAATCTCCCTTGAGAAAGTAAGTGAGCATTTATTAAACCCTACATCTAATCTTCATCTACTACAAGTGACCCATTTATGAGCAGAAAGCCCTCCTTGGATATTCAGAGAGTCTGAGATGAAGTCCTATCATAAACTCTGTGTTTAAAAGATGGGTCAGGATAAACTGAGAGCTTAATCTACAAAGTAATACAGATCAGTCGCGCACATTAGCACATTAGAGGGAGCAGCTGCAGCCTTTTGCCAGGGTCGGAACTTATTTACTGTGTCAATCAGCTTACTCCTGTGCACCACTCTGACAATGTGCTTTCTTAAAATCGATTCATTACAGAAACTCTGTCTTTCCCTGCCATCTACACAATATAATTCACTTACAGGAGCGTTTGGGTCAAATTAGCAAATGAGACACGTGGGAGTGAGAGTCTGGGTCCATGTGAGTTATGGGTCAATGATATAATAAAGAAAAATCATGTATGCAAAATCATCTTGAGGATGAATGTCCTGTTGGATTTAGGGCATATAAACAGCTTGGTTCTTTTATGATACATGAGACTACGAGATTAATGTTACATAAAATAAAATCTTTAATATCTTGTGATTCTGATTAATTCTTAATGCAGATGGTGGACAGGACAAATGTGCCATTATTGAATAAATAAACACAATTTCTTTGTTTATACAGTTGATTTGTAAAAGGGTGCAAAGTACTGAAGTAAATAAGACTAAAGACTTTTAATTTTCTCGACAATTAACAGCTAAACACACGAGTCAGAAAGGTTGAAATAAGCAGACTAGTTGGATAATTCATAACTTAATTATTGATGAAATTGAGAAAAACATCCCCTCACAAATCTAAAAGAAGGTCAGGTTTTGAAGAAAACTTTTAAAAAAAAAATCTTTTGCGTGCTCACAATGACTAAGCCCACAAGCACCTTAGGTAAGCAATACAAAAGCACAAATATGTTATTGACTAAATTAAAAGAATAAAAGAATTACATTCTGCACACCCAATCAGGCTTATTTACTGTAAGTACCAAAATCAAACAGTCATTTGAATCTTTTGCCATGGAAGGCACACCATCATGAAATCTCTTAAGCTGTATTATCTGTGCAGGCTGTCATCTGAGGGTGGCAAGGAGACCATTTTTAAAATTAAAGAAGAAGATTACATCTGGATATTACACCTACACCTATCATGCTGTAATTACTCTATGTCTCAGCAAAGACAGAGTTCTTGTTCACGCAGATGATATCTTTTAAAAACAGACTTTCTTACCCAGTCACCTTTCCCCCGTTTTCCCACATGGCCACAATCTTTAGGCTGCTCATAAACTGTTTGAGTCAAACACAAATCTATGCACACTGTGCATACTGCACATACTGTCATATCCACCTACCTCATGTATATAAAGCAACCAGTTACATTAATCATATTTATTGCACTATTGTCTTACTGTATACAAATGTTATTACTTTTTTTTAAAAATATATATTTATATTTATATCTGTACATAGTAGTTTAATGTTTATGTTTATGTTTACCTTGTCGGGCTTGTTGTCCTTGTTTTTAGCTGTATGCATGTCTATTTCTGTATATGAGAGCATTGAAAAACCGGAGTCAAAGTGTGTACACATACCTGGCCAATAAAGCTGTTTCTGATTCTGAGAATATGTCCAAACTTCTGCAAGGAGGTCCTGTATTTACATCAGGCCTAAATTATGCGGGTGCTTAACTCCTAAAATGTAATTAATCTATTTATTTTATCACAACAAATGAGTAAAATAGTTTAGAGCTAAGATCAAGGCAGTGATGATTATCCCATTTAGTGCTGAGGCTTTTAGCGTGTGTGTGTGCGTGTGTGTGTGTGTGTGACTGACTGACTGACTGTGGAGGGAGCTATTACTGCAGCTGGATTATCGGGGCTGGCAGACACCTGTGATGTTGCGGCCACTGCATCCTGAGATTAAATATGATTTGAGGGATTTAACCGCCAGGATTTCCCTTGTTTTTCTGGAGTATCGCGTATCTCTCTTTATGTTTGTTGCAAAAACAACAGCTAGTTTTTAAGACCAGACCAAACGTCAACAACAACAACAACAACGATACTGTTGTTACTTACCTCAACTCATTCAGGCTTTTGAGAACCTCCTGTTGGGTGGCTACGACGGAGCCCAACTGTTGTTGACTGGCAGTGTCCAGCTAAAGGGGAAATACAGCATAATGGTCATAAAGCGGTCATAAAAAAGGTTTATTAGTTTTCATAACCTGCCATAAAAACACTTAACTTCAGCAGGGGTACACAGAAATTATTTTTGAATTGTTCTGTGTTGATCATATGTTTGAGCAGGTTGCCAGTGGTCTCTTATGATCTGAATACATTTTTAAATCAATAAACTGGCTAGAAATTAATCTTGTAGAAGCAAAACCACCCTGTGCATCTGGTGTGGACCCATCTCTTGGCAATGTCATGCTCACCTGTCCCGACTCAGCGTTCGCCCCCTTCTTGGCGACCTCGTCAGTGATGACGGAAACATATCGCCGCTGCTCGTCCAGGATCATAGCGAGCTGCCGGTGGAGCTGTTTGATCTCCAGGTGGATCTGGTTCTGGCCTTCGAACACCTGACGGATCTCCCGGTCATTCACGCTCTCATACAAGTCCTCAACTGAACAGGATGCAAACACAAATACAAGATTAAAACCAATTAAAATCTATAGACCTTTCACGAGGTATTGCAATTGTAATGTTTGGGCATGCTCATGTCTCTTTGAGTATATTATAATTTATATTTTCCAAACAATTTAACTTGGTTTGTTCAGATAATATAAAACTGATGATAAAGACTAAAAATAAAAACAACTTTTTCATTCTGTTTAATGATCACTTAATAATTGGGACATTTGGTTCCAGAAAACTAACTTGGCTGTCCTTGGACGTCTGGGTGCTCTTTCTGAAACTCCTCTTTCTTTTTGTCGAGCTCTTGCTGGAAGTTCTGAAATTCCTCCTGGTACTTGTCCTTCTCTTCTTTAGGAATCTCAGATTCAGGTGGGGGCTTCAATGGGAAAGAAAAAAAACCCCCTCTGAACTCAATAGAGGCAGTGCTTAGGCTATGTTGTGCACATGCACAGAGAAGCGAACGACACACACACAGGGTTGGGAAAGTATTAGGAGCTCTAGGAAAATGTAGTTACCGGTTGCTGGCCCGGCTCTGAGAGTCTGAATAACAAGAAGGACAAAACATCGTGGTCATCTGGTGGAGGAAACAAATTCTGAGTTAGAAAATTACAACAGAAATTAACATATTTAAAATGATGGTGGAACTTTATTTTATAGCACAGTAATAACGGGGTTATAATGTAGGGGAAAAAGCTGATACTGGAGTTATACCATGGTATTTACAGAGTAATAACTTGGTAATATCTTGAGTTATAACAATGGTAATATTAGAGTTTATTTTCTGTAATAGGATAATAGCAGGTCAGAAACATGAGAGTAATACAAGGGTATAATAGGGCAGAAAATCTCATTAATAACATAGTCGTAATGGGGTAACGATACTTACAATAATTATGTTGTATCAGGGTAAATAAACAATAATATCAATGTAAAATCTTTTTAGACAGTAATTATGGTGATGTTAAGGTGGGGAAATGTGCTGAAAAAGAGGATACAGAGATGTAATAATAGAGTAATAAGCTCATAATAATGAGATAATAATAGGCTAATGTTTTCAGTAATTCAGTAATCAGTAATTACTAGACAAAATTAAAATGCAAAACTTTCTCTTTGTATTTATTTTCTTCTACTTATTTTAAATCTTACTTTAAACTGAACAGTCCTTACTTGGGAACGCGTACAGAAGTTTCAGTGGAATAACCACAAATTACCCTGATGATTGTGCCTCCACACCTGACAATTTAATGTAATTTTGTATTTCAGCCCAGTCTAGACAAGTCTGATGTCCGAGTGACTCAAGAGGAACGGTAGAGTTTTATTTAGAGGACTGACAGAGAAATATAGAGCTATTTGAACTATTAAAGTAAATACTGACATTAGAGCTTTTAAGGGTTTTTAACACATGAGATGGAATAATACCTGCTAAACCACCCGTGGCGGCTGAAATGCCAAAAAAGCCCTCGCTGGGAATAACCATGTTGTCCACCTTTGCGCAGAACTCATAGTCCTCTTTGTCTGGAGTGAAGCCATTGTTGATCATCACCTGAGGAGGAAGACAGAACAATTATGCAGCTAAACAACATACCACTGACATTATCTCCTCATATACAGTACATACAGTATATACAGCTTCACATATCCAGGTAATAACTCTTGTATTTGGTGCTCAACATGTGGAGTGTTTATGGTTTCTCCTACCGTCAGTGTCTTCTTGTAGTACGTTATTTTGGCTCGGACAGGATAGGGTTTGTTGCGGAAGTCTCGTAAACATGTGCCGAGGGCTTGCGTTGTGCCGTCACTGGATCAAAACAACATTTTTCAGACAAAATATTACAATTACATTCATCTATATACAGTACTGTGCTCCACATAAGACACTGAAGAGGAGCGGGAAACGATACTGTATGATTTGAATTTATTAAATAAGTGAATCACATTATTGCCCGTGTATGTTTTTGTAAATACGCGTTTAGTGGTTCAGTAAACAGTGTGAATTCTAAGACAAACTGGAATGGCGTTTAAAAAACGTGATTTAAAGCTTTCACTGACCCTGGGGAGATTAGGAAAGACAGAGGATTATTTACTTTCCAAGCAAATATAATCATATTTCCTAATCTTCTATAAGTTGTTAACATTTGAGTTGGTGATGACATCAGAGCAAAGCAAAAGAAATGTTTACTTACTTTTGGTGGTCGTAAACAAGTTTGCCATTGTTTCCCATGACAATTATAGCTGGGTTATTTTTCTGGAATGAAGATGAGAAAACGAGGAAACGCATTAATGCCTTTTTGTTTTGTCCATCTGAAGACCAGAGGTGGCTTTGACTTTAGGTAATCTCATTCGAAATTATCAATTTCATACCTCAGCACAAATAAATAATATTCAAATGTGATATAAACAGACCTGTGAAAGATTTGTTTTGCATGACAGCGATAGATAGACAGAACTATCTATCTACCTACTATAAATATATCTACATAAAAATATAAATGAAAACAATTACTTTAAAGTATTTAAAATAACATAATAAACAAATTCATAGGTTTCAACAAAAGTAAAGAAAATAATTACGTTTTTTGTTTTTTACTACAAAAATGAGCCAAAACTAAAAAACTTTTAATTTTTAGTTTTGGCTTTTTTTCCCTCTATGACTACACCAGTAATGATAACAACCAAACAGAAACCGTCTTTGTGTTGACGTGGACTATCTCTCTGGAGCAGAAGATCTTTGAGCTGGCTGTTTCCACCAAACAAGAGCAGAAAGAAACAAAAGACTGAATTCGGCTTCAGCAGCGAGTCTCCAGCGAGCCAGCCCTCTTTCAACACATGCAGTTTACAAAAAAACTCCGAAACACTTCCAGGAACACACTTGGAAATATACAACCATTAACAGTTGAGGCTAAACAATTCTTGGAAACGTGAAGTTGACACCAACCTTTCCATCGTTGTCAAAAGAGTCGAAGAAGATTCCAATTCCATTCCACTGGTCGGCAGCACCGTACACTGGACCGTCCAGGCCTTGTGCAGTGGTGAACCACACAGCCTGTCGCACAAAGAAAATGTGGCACAAATATTAGATTGTTTTAGCATCCTTTACATCCTTAGGTTTCTCTCCTGACGGATAAGTAAAGTCAGAACAACAGGGAATGTGAGAGTAAATATTAAAAGGTATATAAGTATTTATTTAAGCGTGAATGGATTTGCAGTCGTCACACCTTGATACAATGAAATCGTCCAGAGGCATGTTTTAACTACAGCAAAACAACATAAAATGCACATTCCAGTACATCATCTCCTCTGATCAGTACGTGTATTTTCGCTTAAATATTGCGAAGAACAACCCACTGAGTACAGACCTCTTCATCAAATATTCCAGGCAACAGCGGCTGACTAATAGTTACACAAATTCAAGGTTCGAAGAGCTTTTTAAGAGTAAAATTCAAGCACTTTTCAATGGTTTCCAGGTACCTGAACCAAAAATTTCCAGGCTCTCGAAGCCTTATCATCACATCTAAATTGTTACTATAAATGACAAGCGACAACAAACAGATATGATGACTGGATCGTTTCATTTCAAATATGAAAAGATTTTTGGTTTACATGAGTGATTGTGTAGATGAACCGCCAGATTATGTTGAAAATCAAGCATTTTTTAAGGAGTATATTTGAATTCAAGCATATTCCTAACCTTGAAAACACAACGGTTAAAATTAAGCATTTTCAGACTTTATACGAACCCTGCAAATTATAATTTGGGTTAAGTGTTTCATCAAGGCTGCCCAGTGAAGCTGAATAAATCCTGACTGTTTACAGTTTATGCTGTTGTGCCAGGTGAGGAAGTGCTTGTCATTTAACCCTGTGGACACGACACACCTCCTGAAACAGGATGGGCACCGTTCCTTCAAACTAAAGTTTCTCCATATCTGATATGCAAAGTCTAATAGGCAACATATGCTCAGTGTCATACAGTATATCTGACTTAACTGTTGTGACAGGAATAAGTAAGTTCTCAGTTCTCATTACAGCTAATCTTTATTTAACATAGTCAATATATATAGTAAGGTTTGGTTATGAGGTTGGAAATCATTTTGGTGTAAGGTTGTGGATTAAGTGTGCAAGCATTCAGTGCCAACTTTTGATTTATGACCCTCGCTGACACATGTTAGTATTGAGGTTTAATACGCAGCCCTAGTGTAGATGCATAGAGGTGTAGATACAGTAAGTATTCCAGTTGAGCGTCGTGTCAGAGTAAGTGTGCTCCTGGGCAGGGCAGATGGTTGTGGACTAAACTTTAATAACAACTGCGATCAGAAGTGCATTAATAAGTTGTACAGTATAACAGACACCCCTCCTTACCAAACCGTCCGCTCCCATTCTGCCTCTTCCAGATACTCTGAAGGTCACCTCGGCCTCCCAATGTTCAAAGTTGACTTTGTTTTTTGTCCACACGGTGCCCCTCTGACTCCTGAGCGAGGGCGTGATGCGCACCTGGTCTGCACTGGGAATCGCATCTGGGTGAGGATGGAGAGGAGAGAGGGAGAGAGTGAGCAGGATTTCAGCAGCACGTTATGTTCGAGGTTCTCTATGAAAATGTGATGTTGATAATGTGTTTTATTAGAAAACACGCACACAAAAGTAGAGACAGACGTTATGTGCGGCTCCTTCTTCCACTCATGCCAGCTAACTTGTGGTATTGTTATTATAAGCCAGCATTGTCAGGGTGTGCCTACTCTCTAATCTTTTAACTGCCTCAGTAACTGATTGAAGTGCAGAATATTTACCTCAGATTTGTTTACTCAGTGTTACATAAAGATATGCGTACTTGTGGTGAAATGAGGATTACCCTACAATATTTTTATATCATTGTAACTTGAATAACTTTGGGTTTTGGAGTGCCGGACAGACAAAACAAGCAATTTGAAGACATCATGTAGGGCTCTGAAAACTCGTGATGGGCATTTTTCTCGGTTTTTGAAAGTTTTACAGACAAAACAATAGTTGATTGATCAGAAAAATCCTGCACTGCTCTCTTAAAATGACCTAATCCAACCTTGCTGTGGCATGCATACCATGACTCAATAATCAACTAATTAAGTCATTTTTTGTGCTGCTTTTCTTTTGTCTTATGATAGCACATTGAATAACTTATGGGATTTGGACTGTTGGCTGGACAAAAACAAACAACTTGGGCATCCTGGTGGCCTAGAGGTGTAAGACAATGTGACCATGTAATCACAACGTCCCCGGGTTGGAGTGTAGCTGCAGACTTTTTATGCCCTCCCCAGTCTCTCTCCCGTTGTTTCCGGTCAACATAGAGGTGTTTCCTGTCACTTATATTTTCCTCTTTTGGAGTAAAATCCCCAAAAGCTACTTGAATTTGATGATGTCATCTTTGTCAATCGTGATGGACTAAATGATTAATCAGGAAAATAATCAGCAGATTTAGCACCAATGAAACTAATCTTTAACAACAGCCCCTAGATCAAGGCTGATTTAGAGGGAATGCAGTTTAATCTCATGCAGCCCTTAGTGAATGCTCCTATCAGCAACTGGACAACTCACTGTGTAATGCAAGAATCCAAAGGCCCATTTTTGTTTTGCAAGAGGAAAAGTTCAATACTTTTAATAGTTGCATGTGTCTGCACAGACTCTCACAACAGGGCCGTTAACGTGCCGTTTTTAGGACACGTGTGAATATTTCTGTACCTCTAACATGAAGCTAGGGTGCTAAAATGTACACATTCCCCGGTGCAGTTTTGAACGAACAAAGCAAACCGCTGTCACTTCTGAACATCCGGAGCCGAAAACACGTCCGTTACAAACCGTTAACATGAACCGCCTCAGCTGTCCTCGTTGTCACGACTGTTAAGTCTAAACTGCAGGTGACCAGCAGCTCTGCGATGTTGACAGCTGGATACAAACTTACTTCCAGTGTGGATCCAAAACGGGATACTGCCGTCGGGTTGAGACAGGTGCGGTCCTTTGAAGCTGTATTTGTACTCGAAGCGGCGGTGAGGAGGCTCTTCTGACGTCGAGGCACCCGCGTTAAAATCGGCGACACTGTGGTGAAATATTAACGTTGTGAGAAAAGTTAATATCAACACACGAGCATTGGCAGCCGGGCGCTGTGCTATGGACACCGCCATGTTTCGGTATCACTGCTGACGTAGCGCTGAGGCCACGAGCATGACGGGATGCCTGTAGGGCCAACAGGGCGTTTTCTCATTGGACGATTTTTTGGTCCTTTTTTTCTTTCTTTTTCTTTTTTTTTTGTGGTTACAGCTGAGGTTGACAAGAGGGGCCTTCTGTACATAAATCACGTTGTCAAATACATAAATAAAACATTACTGGTACACATATTCATAGCTGTATACGCCACTTCTCATACATATCTACCTACTATTTGTATTGTTTACGACTTACAGAACACTTGACCTGTGATGTAGAGTTTTTATTTATGTTGTTGGTCATTGGTGCTTTTTATATATATTTATATATCACCTATTCTTTTCACATACTTGTGTACATGACAGTCATGTCTACTATTTACCTTTATTTGTTCAGCTTTGTTCCTGTTCTTAGCTGTTATGTCTATACCTGTGTATAAGTACATTGAGAGGAATAATAATAAATAAAAAAAACTGGAGTCAAATTCCCTGTATGTGTACACATGAAGCTGATTCTGATTCTGCAACTCACCAAGAAACAACCTTACCTTTAACCTTGTTTATATCCTTTCTGTTGTGTATGTTTAGATTTTGTAGATTTTGGATACCTGTTTATTGATATTTTATATTTTTGCACTCTATATTTGCACTCTTTCCTACTTAGTACTGCAACTGCTGCAAAACAATTTCCCTCAGGATAAATAAAGTTCTATCTTATCTTATCCTATCCTATCCTATCTTATCTTACTTTATCTAATCTTATCTTATGTGCATACAACTAACCATTTTTTCATAATCTATTCATTGATTGGCATATACAATGTCAGAAACTAGTGAAAAATGACCATCACAATTTCCTAAAGCCCAAGGTGATGTCATTAAATGTCTTGTTTTACAGATATTCAATTTACTATCATATAAGACAAAGAAACACAGCAAATCCCCACAAATGACAAGGTGGAACCCATTATTTTTTGGTTGATTGACTAATCGATTAATGAACTAGTTATTTCACCTCTAATACTAATGCTAATGTAATATTCTTATGCTAATGCTAATGCTAATAGAAATACTTACGTAATACTAATACTATGCTAAACTCCTTACATTTAAGTTCCATTATCCAACCACTAATACACAAATTAGTTTTTTTTTTGTGCAATTGTCCAATAAACGTTATGCACATTTCTTGGGCTACTTTTATGCTAAACATTACACCTAATATATTTATGGCTGCATGTCCAAGTCATAAACTTGTGCATGTTGTTTTGTGAATTTGAGCCCACCTGTTAAATCAATCAGCCGATATTATCACAGTATCAGTATCATCATGTGCATGTGTTGGTCGATAAGTAATTAGAAATTGCAGCACACAAGAAGATATGTTTGCAGTGATTTTTCAGAATTACATAGTTTGTCCACTAGAGCACAAGTTTATTTTTGCACTGTAAAATACGTATCATTACATATTGTGGTCACAGTTCTTTAAGAAAACGAATTTAAGGGATCCTTATTTGAAATGTTTGCTTATGCTATGCATTTATGTTAAAAAATGAATATCGACCATTAAACCATTATCAGTTTTTAACTCAAATGTCAGAATTGGTGTTGGCTTCAAGAATCCAGTATTGGTCTGGCTCTACTGCGAATGTTGCTGCTTTGATTCATATTTGAAGTGTATTTTTGGCGAGTTTAATGCCTGTATTATGTTATTTCAGTGGGACAAATAAAAACAAAGTTAGTTTTATATGTAAATATGTTATTGTGTATGATGCCACATATCCTTATCATTACTATGTAACAACCAACAAACATAAGGTATGTCAAAATCCACATAGAGGTTTTAGTCCTTTCAGTTGCTGTATTACCTGTGTTGTTCTGGACCGGCTCGTAAGCCTGCATGAGGTCAGTGAAAGGTCAGGCAAAATAGCCGTGCTGGCTGCAGGAGCTTTCACTGCAGTCTGAAAGCCTCAGTGGGAGATGGGAGATGACACAATTATGTGCCACTCGCTTTCTATTTACTCTAACCAGCTTCTTCCTTTTGCTTCTGGAGGCGCAGCATCACTTACTGTGAGGGCCTGTGATTACGGGTTCAGGAAAGAACACCAGAACAAAACAGACTATTGTGGTGACACTAATCTGGGGATTTTGACTATTCTGGCAAATGATCAGCAAATGGCAAGGACTGATCTGCACGGGGTTACGCTGAATCGCCACCTTTACAAAACCACTCATATCACTACACAATGGATGTGGTTTCCAAACAGAATGGTTTTTACGTATTTATTTATAATTTAGATACAACAATAATAGTGCCCGTCACATTACAACTAAAAACTATGTGATCTATCTTGCTCTGTCTCGGATAGCTTAGTCTGCTCTCTCTCGGGCTAAAATTGGTTGTTTTTGATCATATTTTCACATTAAATACTTGCTAATGAAAGGCAATGAAGGCATGAAAATGCTAATAATCAAACTAGATATTTCCTCTGTTGTTGTAGCCAGATGATGGGCAGAACTCACAGGAAGGAGGAGCAGAAGGCAGTCAAGAGTTTTCACACACCTGTGGGGTTTGTATTGTATTGTATTGTAATTTATATTTACATCATTTTCACACGTTTCCCTCCATGAGTGGTTGGTATTCAAGTAAATCCACAGTGGATTAAGATGAACGACAATCACAAAAAAAAAACAATCACAAAAATTGAAACTTTAATGATGTTTTCTTGTACTAGGAATACTTTTGCACCAACAAAGAATGAATAACTATGGCAAAATATGAGAATATAGGAATGGGATATCGCTGCTCCCATGTAGTGTTTTGAATAATATAGTTATCTCTATCAGAGGAGCATTATAGTATGCAACTCTGACAAGTAATATATTAGAAAAAGTTCACTCTTAATGATCTCAATGGCAAAATTAGGACAGATTTAGACAGGATATAGGCATAGGAAAAGAACGTTTTGAAACACACCTCTAAAAACCTCCACCAAACCATCAACAACATCAGAAAGCACACTAGAATTTCTAAGTGGAGCACATTAAATAATAAATGAGATACTAAATCTTGTGTAACATTTAAAACTCATGAAATCTAACAGTGGATGTAGAGAGCAGAGCAAATAGAGGCCTCTGTCCTTTGTCTGAGGAAGTCCTCATTAGAGAGTTAAACCACACTCTTTGTTAGGAAATGTACGATTTAAATAACAGTGGCAATGCTAATGGATCCATTTAGAGGTGGACAATGGGAACCTGTAGGATGTTAATGGGTCACTGAGACTGTGAATAGCCTATCACATGAGTCAGCACAAATATTTGGCCAGTGAATTATACAATGCTGTTGTAAACGTATCTTGGAAGCGACAGCAAGTTGATCAGATTTTTGTGGCGTACTGTACTGGAGCCTGAACTATTGATGTTTGAATAATATTTGAAATACTGCTTGGATATATTGGGTATGCATTTGATCACTCTATACCCATACTGAGTGCAGTTTGATCTGGTTAAATATTAAGTTTTGACCACAGTGAACCTCATATCGTAACATTTTCTACCTCACCTCCACTTGCTGTGTGGATTGTAGGCCATCATTTGGATCACTCAATATTTAGAGATCCTGACCTGGCCTAATCAGATAAAGCAAATAACAGCTGTGTTGTGCATGGGGCTCCTTGTTCCTGGAGGATGTGGGCATCTAAAGATGTTTGTATTACCCATGTCACATTAGGGGGAAAGGGAGAGTGGCTTGTCGCCTCCTGGTGTGACACTGTGGCTTAGTTAAACGAAGCCTGTTGCTTCATGGTGTTTATTCATACCCGAAAAGCACAAAGCAACGCATTATCACACGAACAAAATGTCTGCTGAGATGACAGCATGCTAAGGAAATGTCCTGTGGTTGAACCTGCTGTGCTTGTAAGTTTACCACCATGATGCAAATCTCTAACTGGCGCTAGAGGACCAGAGAGTGTGATTTAAATTACCATCTAGTGAGCTTGAATGGCACATATGATGGAACAGGAGACACACAAGCCCTGTTTATCATAGTTAAAACCCGGATTTTGATTCATGATCATTTAAAACAATAAGCTACAAAGATTTAATGATTACTCCACATCAGAGCTGTGTAGACATGGCTTTGCTGCTGTATTATTTGTTGGCTCAATTCTGCGCACATAGGCCAAATACTCACCCTCAACAATGCAGAAGGACTAAACCTTTATTTCAGATTGCTTCAACACAGTCCAGTGTGGTCCAGGGAAGAGAGGGCACTTATTGTGCACTAAGGACTTTGCCACATTCATTTGAAGAGCGGCCCTTTCTCATTATTAACAGACACACTAAACGATGGGCCCCAAACAATACAGAACAGATCCCTTTATGCACACAAGTGCTCAACGTTTCGGCAACCACTGTGTGCCCTCAACCACTCCCTCTTCTTTTCAGATACCTGCACATAAGTGAAAGATGTGGAGGACACAAAAGATATTCTCAACTTTCCTTTTCTCCCATTCTGTGAAACAGGCCCATTTTAAAGCTTTTATTTGTGCAAAGCCTCTCATTAACTCCGCTCATGCTGCCTCCCTCAGCTTGCCATTGCTTAAGTACTGGGTGTTGTAAAAAAGCTACCAATTAGTCCCTCATCAGCTCCAATTAGAGGAGACAAAGCCTGAGTAAAGATAACTCAATGAGAGGGAGAGGTGGAAGGGTGAGGGCCGTCTACGTGTGTTTTTTGTATGTCGTCCACGCATAGGTGTGTGTGTGCGCGCTTGTGTTTGTGTCCATGTGTGTAGCCCGGGGCCAGCACAACATAGTTTGTAATAATTGAAGAACTTGTGGCCATTCAGTTTGACCCACTGCAGCACAGGTCCATTCACTCTCCAGGCTCCTCGGCGGACCCTTTTCTCAGGGCCAAGTGTTGTTGTGCTGGGAAGACAGGCCCCCCAGGAGTCCCAGAAAGAGAGCCATTCAATCCTCTCTACCTGTTTGCAGCGTATAAAGCACTTAGGGCCAGGCCGATCTCTCATTATTGTCTCCTTCACTCTCAATACTTCCTTAAACTTAGGCTCCAACAAGAGCAAGCCCTTTTAGAGGGGGGAATAGGGGATGTATGTTAAGGGGGTGCCTTTCACCTCATTAGAATTGAGTTTGCACTGTCTTGTAATTACGTCGGAGGGCAACAATGTATTTTTTTCATCATAATCTTCACTGAATGGGGGGTTTTTGGGGCAGTTAATCTGCTGCCCACACTAACGCATTAATTAATGAATTGGGTAACACTAATTTTCTCTATGCTGCTTCTCTCTGTTTGTTTCCTCCATCGGTTTCCAACAGTTCTGGGCAGCCGCTGCTAATAAAATTACCTCATTAAGGCCTTTATCGCAGCACAGTAACTCACTCATTCATTTGCTATTAAACATTTTCTTTGGAAGGGGGGCTGGGTGTGTGACGGTTCCCATTCAGTGTTGCATCTTTTTGTGGGTAGTTCTAAATAATGAGGGGGACAAGCAGGGAGATATAATTAGGAACAAGGGGGCACTTCAGCAAATATTTGAAATCTTTTAAGGCTTGCCCTTGTATGATGGTGATTAATTACTTCCAGAAAGGATTTTGGAGAAATATATTGCCAAAAACTTGGCAATATATTTTTTCATGTCTTTTTCTGGACGAGATGACCCAAGCTTGTTAAAAGGATGTGCACAGGACTTTAATTTCGGCCCCTCTTTAATCAAATGCAATTCATGACATGTACTGTTCTCTAAAAATGGGGTCATTGTGAAACAGATAAACAACATGTAAACAATGATGTAGTGTTTAATGAAGGTGGCACCTGATCTCTTAAAAAATTAACATATCTGTTTTTATGTTGATGAAATGATGACAATATTGATAATTTGCTGTGAACTAAAACTAACAATTGCATCATCATAATTATCAATATTGTCATCATTCCATGATGCAATTGTTAGTTTTAGTTCACAGCAAACACCATGGATATTTTTGATTGTAACGTTCCAAAAATGTGTAAAAAAAAAACAAATTGTTGATGCAGATGATTACTTTGCTTTCAGGAACAAAATGTATCAGATTATCACAAAATGGTCACAAATTAGTTAATATCATCACTGGTGGCTGCCGACCACCAACCTCTTAGATATTAAATATTGTCGCATAATCTAATTTCAGTCATTGAGTCCGAAAATAAACTAGAAAACACGCATTACCCACAGTGAGAGAACATCTCCACAAAGCTTTATTGTGTTTTGATTATCTTCATGTGCACCTTCATGTGAACTACACTGCAAAGTTTAATGAGTTCACTGAACAGTGTGTGCTGTGCATCATTCAAAAGGGGTGTAATCACACAGTACATACTGTATATGACTGACAAATGACTGCCACCTAGTGGATTTGGAGGGGTACTCAACGACTACTGAACAGATGCAACTAACAGGAAAATCTTTTATTACACGGTCTTGTAATTCATGAAAATAAAAAATGACATCACCATGTTTTGGTCAAGCTCCCGAGATTATATCTGCAATTTCTCTTCATCCAAATAAAGAACAGAGTGAGATAAATGTAAGTTATGAGTGAGAGAGACAAGGGTGAACCTAAGAAGGGTGAAACAACAAAGTTTATGACTTCAGAAAAGGCTATACTACATCCAAACCCCAGCTGGAAGCCCAACGCCAAAACCTCACTCTTACTTCCAAGGCCAAGCATGTTAATCTCTTCCAGCTATGACTTCACAGCCTTCAGGATTTTAGATAAAAGTGAGGAGACCAGAGTGAGGTTATTATCTATTGGTGTTGCCAGATTAAACATATTTAGGTCAATAGTCATAAACATTTATAATTTACTTTTAGTCCACCTATTTACCCCCTACAACACACACTATAATGTAGTTTGTTAATGTATTTGTCATCACCTATAACTCCTCCTGTGGGCACCCATAAGTGGAGGCTGGAGTACAAACACATAAGGACAATAAATAAAAATAATGTCCTCATATATGCTTACAGCTACACTATAGTGTGTTATAAACCATTTATTAAATATGCTTATAAATGCTAAATATATGTGTTAACCATGTAAGCTTTTTAATAAAAACCCCAAATGCACTTTTTCCTGTATAAAGAAAAAAGCATGTATTTCAGCCGCAGGATGAGCCGTTTAATGAGCCAAGATAAACATTCTGTTGCTGAGACTTTGTTTTTCTCTGCCTGTGCATGTAATACAGAGAGCACGACTGAATCATACTCTGTGCAGTCAGTGATTAAAGAACAAGTTTTTCTTTACAGTGTTTATGTAAAATTTTGCTCACCTAAGCAAATATCCTGACTGACCTCAAGATGAACTCTTTCGAAAATGTTCTGAGTCTTTAGCCTTGAAAATCTGCTCTACATACATGTTTTTTTAATTTGGTGTTTCAATGTGACTCAACATTTTACTTATGAAGCCAAATCCAACATTCATTTCAATTAGTTCACCATCTTTCTTGTGCTTAAACTGGATGTTGCACTTCTATAGGGTGCCATTATGCTGCCTTCTTGTTTTCTGCTGAGAAGTTAATAGAATCATCACTGGAAATCTTCAGACTCATTCAGCATATTGTAATGTGTTACAGATTCATCAGTCAGTCATTTATTTCTCAGTGTTGTGGTGCTGCTGAGCAAAGAACTTGATATTGTAAAGAGACCCAGAGTTTTGTAAATGGCTTTGAGAAGGTCTCCCTCTGGTGGATCAGTGTGCTATGATCCACACAGCCATCCAGCAGCTGAGTGCATGCAGTGATGGAGATCGCCTGTTCTTAGTCTTAGTTTAGATATGCATCAGATTTCACAGTTAGTGGGAAGCATCATCACTTTGTCCACCTATTAAAGCTTTGAATTGACCATTTTCTGCTGAGTGAACATTTGAATTAAACAACAGTTGGCTTCATCCTTTTCCATCATCCTGCTTTGCAACTGACAACAATACTGTTAACTTTCATATCCTTGCTTCCTCACATACACAACATGAATAACTATAATTATCAGGCAAATAAAATAAAAGTGGACAAAGGAAGCCCGGTCAGGTTGTTATTCTCTGTATTGACTTGTGTTCCATTTAACAATATGTAATGATTTACACACGCATTATATTTTCCAGATCTAATTTGAGGTCTAGACAAGATTTAGAACATGACTACTATAGGTGAAACTATTAGTTGTTTAATCGATTAGTTGATCGAGAGAAAAATAATCGGCACCTATTTTGATAATCGATTCATCGATTCAGTCATTTATCAAGCAAAAATAAAGAAGAAATGCTACACATTCTCAGTTTTTGATTGCTTTGCTGCTTCTCTTCGTCATATATCTTTGGGTTTTTGGTCAGACTAAACGACATTTGAAGACGTTGGTCTCTGCGAAGTTGTCATTGTCATTTTTTCACTATTTTTTGACATTTCACAGACCAAACAATTTTTTGGCTAATGGAAAAAATATTCAGCCTACTAATCGTTAACGAAAATAATCGTTAGTTGCAGCTCTACAAACTGCTGCTGCTTATAACTACATCAGTAATTATGAATTAAAAAATAATGGTGGCAATGTAAGTATTCTTTTCCATCTTCTAATTGCTATCACTTTGCTGCCAGATGAGGACTAACAGTCACAGTACAAATTCTTAACGCCCCAATCTAACATTCCTGCTGTTTTAGTCCCTCTGGTGAACTTATGGATGATTATGTCAACCGATTCATTATTTAGATATTGAGTGGCCCGCTTTCTTATACATTTGTGTGAAACAGAATAATACACTGTCATGAAGTAATGAGGTAAAAGTTGCTTTCATGAGAGACTTGTTTAATGTGCTGTGAAGGAACCATATGTTTCTGAAAATATGAAATAAAAAAAAAACATGCATTTGCACAGTCTACTCATTTTGTTAAAAAATATTCACACAAAATCTCGTATATCATACAAAAATAAACATCTGTGATGAAAAGGCATACAGTACATTTTGTTTAAAAACAGTTAAATAAAAAAGCAAACCACTTCAATATTTACACCTGACATTAAGTATTTAAACCCACCCTCTTTAAATATTCCAGTCAAAGTCTGTTCTCTCTTGAGTTGGTTTCCTTTTCCTGTTCTTCTTGGACCCCCCGCCTGT
This sequence comes from Macquaria ambigua, assembly GCA_008360985.2. Lineage (NCBI taxonomy): Eukaryota > Metazoa > Chordata > Actinopteri > Centrarchiformes > Percichthyidae > Macquaria > Macquaria ambigua. The sequence continues at coordinate 392,302 of VMKM01000017.1, read as the reverse complement.
TCGAGGTGGAGGTTCCTTGTAGTCCTCACCTGAGCCTGCATCCAGATTGTCCTGGTTGTCCCTCCAGCTGTCAGGGACCGCAGGAAAGTCCTCCCCTGGAGAGTGCATCTGTCGACCGTACACCTTGCTCTGCAGGTCAGCGATGTCGTTACGGATGTCTGCCATCAGCAGAAGCAGGAAATCAAATGAGCCTGGGGGGCCCTGGGGGTCGAGTATAACAAAAACAAATTATTTAACAAATATTTAGTTTATTATCTTACAAATTATTTGTGGACATATAATTAAATGGACTCTCCTCTTTAAAGAAATGCTGCATTTAATGGAAAGATTGAATTTCTTCTGCGTCTCTATATTTCCTCAGAAGCCACAAAGGAGATTATCAGAACAGAAATCCAGCTGATCAATGGACTGTCTAGGACTGGCCACTGGCTACTGAGCTTTTTCTCATGATTTGTTAATGTTAGCACCATCGCTGTTTATCTAAGGGGATAATGCTTACTCTGTACTGGATACTATTTACTTTGAGTTTGACAGTATCATTAACTGTGTTGCTTAATGTCCAGAGTCCACAGTGGTCTGTTTTTCAGTCCTGCTTTAGTTTAACTGTATTGTTCTGTATAATGGTAACAAGTTAAAATAGTGTGGCATCAATATAGATAGCCAGAATCTTACTGGTGGTCCAACAGGCCCAGGAGCTCCTCTATCCCCCTGGGGAAACAAAACAAATATTTAGCTTACATGAATTACAGTCGGGGGGAAAAAGCATGAGAAGAATTCATATTATTCTAGTTAGGAAACTTTTTTAAAGAGCAAGGGGGAGGGAGAGAAACCTGAGATCAGGATGAGGGTAACCACAAATGCCTCATGGATTAAAAAGGGAAAAAACAAATAAAGCAAGCATATTATTTTTAAAGAAACATGTATTGTGGAAGATTAAAATCAGATTAGATTTTGCCTTAACCAGTTAAAGGAATAGTTTGACAGCTTATTCACTTTCTTGCCCAGAGTTAGATGAAAAGATCGATACGTCTTTCATGTCTGTGTGTTAAGTATGGCACTGGAGCTGGTAGGTGATTATCTTAGCTTAGCATAAAGACTGGAAGCAGGGGGAAACAGCTAGCCTGGCTCTGTCTAAAGTCGAAACATGCGCCTAACCGTCACCTCTAAAGCTCACTAATGAACACGTATCTCGTTTATTTAATCCACGCACCAACCTGAAGTGCTGTAACTATTTTTTGTTAACCAGTCACTGCGCACAGAGAGAAATAGTTCTAGGACGCAAGTCCCTGACAAACAACAACTTGACATTACAATTTTGTTTTGTGTACGGATTAAACAAATGGATACAACATGTTAGGAAGGCGCATTTTTGAACTTTGGACAGAGCCAGACTAGCTGTTTCCACTTGCATCTTTATGCTAGGCTAAGATAATAGAAGCCCTGCTCTAGCTTCACCCAGTAGTTAACGCTGAGACATGAGAGTGGTATTGATCTTCTCATCTAACTTTCGGCAAGAAAGCAAACAAGTGTATTTCCCTGAAACTGTGTCGTGTGTATGAGACAGATAAAAAGTGTGTGCTGTTCATATAATACTAAACATGTAGCCTGACTATGAAGTATCATGGCAGCCTGTTGACCTACGGTAGCACACACACATATTGACCTGACTACTGTGGTTGCTAGCCAGGCTCAGGGTCACACTGGGGCTGTGAGTGTTTTGGCAGATGGTTTGGATTTGTTACTCAGAGAGACAGATTACCATCACCCTCCAATCTATCCACACAAACATCCCGGCTGTACTGAAAGAAATCCAAGGTATTATGTCAATAATGTAGATGCACCTAAGTTGTTCCATACGTGATCCACAAGCTAAGCAAACAGTGTTACGGGTATAACAAGATCCAAGAGCCAGTACAAGACCGGAATCTCTTCAGCTTTTACACCTCATTCTTCTCTTAGTCAGTGTGACATGGATGACATTATTATATTATCATTATTATATTATTTAAAAAAAAAAGTATTGCTGTAATAAATCAGCCATAACTAGCCACAGGTTGCAAATCTCATCCCCTAAGAAGGGGCATCTTTATGATTTCAATTGCAGTTTTGTTATACCATCAAAACCAGATTCCTGTCTAAACACAATCACTTTTAGGTCTGATGATGTCCCCAAGTCTGCCATATATTAGCTGCCCAAACTACCTCCACTGGCTGCTCTCAGTCTAAGTTGATTCTGACATCCTGCTGGATCACAGAGCTTCAACCTCACCAGTCTCACTGCACAACAAACCTACCATCAAATCAAAGATTGACAGGAAGTTGTCTCATATTTTTAAAAGGCTTCAAGCTTTGTAGCTCATCTTTGTACCACCATCTCAAACGATGCTCATATTTATCTTCACTAATGAAAATAACAGCTGAACTTCTCCATTTGGGCCGAGTGTGTCCTCCCTATCTTAATGAGAGTGGACCACAAACTCAGCAGAAGTCTGAAGGCCAAAACCAGCATCATCTGCAAACAGCAAAGATGCCATCGCATTTTTATGACCTCAGCTGCTCTTTGATTTTCTTTCTAGAAATATTACAAAATGAGAGAGAAGGCGCGATCAAATCTGGTTGAATACAAAAAAAAAGTGAAAAATGCAAACACAAATCTCACTGTAACTGAGGTGGAATCTGCATTGTGCCTCCTTAATCTGAGGCTTAACCATCTGCTGGAGTCTCTTTTTTAACACTTTGCCTTAGGCTTCATGGGAAGGCACAGCAGAGAAAAGCATTCCTGTTAGCCTTTTGAAAGATGGTTACTACCTCCCGTCAGCCAATCCAAAGGCACTGTTCACAAAATCCATGTGATATTCCAGACATCCGCAATAGCCCGGAGGTATCCAGAGTCTTATTCACACTGGTGGTCAGGAAGAAGTTACTGGGTTCCCACTTGAACAGACTAGCTGTTGGCCTCAGCTCCTTGTGAACTGGGTCGATTCTGACTCAGGTTGCAGGAGAAACTTGTTTGCAGGTGAGAGAAATCATGCTTATTAGAGATTATATTACTCTAAACAAACAGTGATCCTCTGTCTCTGTTAGAATGTGTAATCTCAAGTCTGATTAAGCAACTACAGAATTGTGTAAATTTGGTCGAAGATGCTCTTGTAACAAGTACATTCATTTGAACCTACACATGGCTACTCAAATACCAAAAAACAATGCTCTGCTTGTGTTCATATTGAGAAGCCATTCCACCAAATCTCCTTTGGTCTTTCCGATAATTCCCAACAAGAGCTTTAAAACTGTGCAAATTGCTGTTTGGCACACCAGTTTTCCTCTCTCAACTTGTAGCAACTTGCAGTGATCCTATCATCTGCCGGCACAAACTCTGCCTGTACAGCATCCAGCTGAGGATTTGTGAGAATCCTGACACCTGCCTTGTGGTTTTCACCCTGTATAAATCTGGTGAAATATCTTTTGAATGACATAGGGTTGGCAGATGAGCCAAATGTTTCTAGCTGGTACTTTCAAACCTTCTGATATCTTTCCTTTGAGAGAGGCCATGTTCAGTGAGCCAAGAGTCAAACTCTGCTGCCAACATGAATGACTCCACTGCCTGAGGGGCAATGTGCTGGACCCCTGTTCTACAATGTGCAATTGAAAAAGAGACTCTTGTCTAGAATAGTTGCCTCTTATAGAGGTCATGTTTTAAAAAGAAATACACCAATAGGACAAGATTAGGTGACAAAACAACATCTGACCTCACCTTTAGGCCATCTTTTCCTGGTGCTCCTGGAGGCCCCTGTTAAATGAAAAAAATAATTTCATATCTGTTTCAGTCATGTTTGCATATTTATGTATTTACGTTTCCTTTCACACTCCAAAGATGTAGGCAGTCAGGTGGACTGGACACTGTAAAGCCCATAAATGTGAATTTGCGTGTGACTATCTATCTGAAGGTCGGTCTTGCACCCAAACAGAAATGTGTTAATGTTCAATTCACTATATTTACAGCAAACTAATTCATTCAAAATCTTCAATTCAAAAATCTTCAAATCTTCAAAACTGACATCCTCATCGCGCTCCACCAACAACGATTATCCAAGATTAACTTTGTGCCTGCCTCCAGGCAATCTTTGAGTGACTTCAGCTCGATGGTAGAGAGTGCTTTGATCTCTTTCCTGGGACAATCATCATTAAAGAAGTGTGAAGACATTGTACAGGGAGTAGGGCCAATGTTCAGATCAGTACCAAGCCTGTGAGTCTCACACTATACCACATTCATCATCTCTGAAAGCCCGACATGCAGTCGAACACATGTGACCTGGTGGCTAAACCTCACAACTATGCTCAGAATCTAATCAGGTTTTTGTGTGGAGAGAAGCTCCACATGTGGACTGATTAAATGTATTAACAGGTCATGAATATAAAGAGTTGTGCATTAAAACACACATCCAAATGTCACACACACAACGCAATAGATCACTTTCTACTGTAAAAACAGCGTTCTAGACTTGCAGCTCGTGATATGACTGATTGCTGGTGTTGATAGTCTGATTTATCAATAACGAGAATTGCATAAATACGCAAGCTTTATAAACTAAAAATATGTCTCTATGGCCACATCCTGCACATTCTTGATTCAGATCCCACACTTTAATGCGGAGGGTTCACACTTGCTGTCAAGACTTAGTGCTGCACAAAAACACAGCGAGCCAAAGAAAACAACTAAAGCTGTAAATGGATTCAGCTTTCTCTGTTGTTATTGCCATTAGCATGTGTCATCCTTTCTCACATTGCGAAAGTGTGGGTTTCTTTAAGAGGGTGCGTGATGGGATGGTTTTTGTGTCTTTCTGAAGTGTGTCAGTTGAAACACAAGAGACACTTGGTTGCTCCCTACTCATGCTCCCTTCCTAAAGATAAATCAGTCACAACTCTCCTGGGGCCTGTCTCACGATGCAGGATTACTAAATTATCTGAACACTCTTAGTGAGTTAAACCCGGAATCACATAAAATCTGCAACATAGACTAAAGTGAAAAGAGCTTTTCCAGGTTTTACTGTATTCAGTGCTGTCATCCAGATTCATTTGGTAATTCTGCTGTGTAACACAAAGCAGAAGTTTGGAACTGAACCAATAGAAAACAAAGGCAAAGATGGATGTAAGAGACTAGTTTACTGTATCCAAGAATTACTCTGAGCAGTAGAGGTCACAGTCAGAACACACAAACACTCATAATTGCTGATTCAGAAGCCTATGCTGTTAAATATGAGCAATATGACTAATTAAACTGTGTATAAAATTCTGGGTGAAGGTATTTACTTTATCTGGGATGAACATTGTGTGGCCAGAGTTTTTACTGTCAAAAGGCCAATATGATTAAAACACAATTATTTAAAATAACTGTGAAAAAAAGGTATGTATTAACTGACCACGGGTCCTCGGGGGCCCCGTTTGATGTGGGACAGGTCTGGTGTGGGTCCAATGGGTCCCATCAAGCCCCTAGGACCAGGAGGCCCAGGGGACCCTAACAGTCCTGGAAGTCCTGGAGGGCCCTCTGGTCCTGGATCTCCTAAAGCAATCCAGACTAATATTAGTGAACTTAAGACAACAGATCACAAAAAAAAACATCAGAATGTATGATGATTTTTGCTGAACAGATTAAATACTTTTTAGCCATGTTAGTGCCGTGGCTCTAGAGACTGCAATCTTTGTCAGTCGGTTGGTCGGTTCACCACTTTGGTCCAGACTGAAATATCTTAACCACTATGATTTAGTCATAATCCCCAGACTATTCCTCTAGTGCCACCACCAGGTCAAAGTTTTCACTTATTCGGTGAAACATCTCAACATCTACTGGATAAATTTGGTACAGTCATTCTTGGTCCCAAGATTATAAATTCTAATAATTTCAGTGATCCTCTGACTTTTCCTCTAGCGCCACCATGAGATTCACAATTGGGGTTATGGATAGATTACCATGAACTTTGGTACAGATATTCATGTCCCCCTCAGGATGAATTGTACTAACTTTGTGATCCCCATCTTCAGGTCAAAACTTTAATGTGTCCAGTACTTTAGTTTATGACCAAATACCTGCAAAACTAATGACATTCCCATCAGCCTCAGCTGTACTTTGTGTTTAGTGATTCATACCATCCCTGCTGGATGTAGGCCAGTTTCCTTATGCAGAGTCTGCCACTGTTTTATTATTTCTAGCTTCATGTGTTTTACCTGGAGGACCAGGGAGACCTGGAGGCCCTGGTAAAAATATGGGTGACGTCAGGATTTTCTCGCTGGTCATCTGCTCAGGGACGTCAGCACTGTTTGACAGCATGGCCATCTTGAATAAGGATGCAGAAAATAATGACTGAATGAACAGGTCAATGAGAAGTCAACTACAAATAATTGAATGAATGATATATCAAATAAAGAACATAGCCAACAAAAATACATATTCTCTCATGGGATGAAAGTCTTTTTTCCCCTTCATTTGAAAGTGATGTCAAACATCCAAATGTTGTCATTCCTAAAATGGTTTTACATACAATGATTCATACAGTCCTGCACTGTCAAACAGGACAGGAAAATTACACACCGAAGGGCCAACTTCAAGTAAGATTATGGTAAAATTATATACCCTGCCTAAGATGAAAGCTGATCTTCCATCTGCACCATGTTACAAGCTGTAACCCAGACAGATGGAGGGCCAGGCAACCCCTCTGCATTATTCAGCAAGACCAGGAGAGTTCCTGCTCTGTATGCTAAGTGGCATCCTTGGGAAACGTTATCTTTGATCTCTGTATAACATCATGTGGATCTGGCAATCCCAGGGGGAAACACGTGAAAGACCTCGCTATGCTGCAAGGGCCTACGAATCAGAATTCGTGCGCACAGACGTACAAGCATATGTCCACACACACACACACACACACGCGCACACAGAGCGAAGTCGTGGTTCACCTGCTGATCAGTGAGCATTATGCAAGACTGTAGCCAGTGACCTTGGGCACAGGTGTTTGAACCACAGTGTGATCCTAAACCCATACTCTAACCTTCCCATGATATGAATAAATGAGAATATACTTTCTCATATACTGTAATAATAAACATTGAGCATATTCATTTTGTTTTCTTGATATGCTGACATTAAGAAAAAAGAGTCATAGAGTAGAGCTGCAGGAGCACCTACACCACACAGCTGGAAGCAATACATAATGTGTTACAGTCGAGGGTGTTGAGTGCCACTGTTGACAGACTCGTGCGCAGATAGGTTCAGATGCCTACGATTACACAGAGGGGAATGTAACCCCACTGTTGAGTTTCACACAAATTGCCCAATAATTCCCACTTATGGATGAATAAATCTACCAGCTTCAGTGAAGGAAGTTTTTTCAGACATTTTTTTTCTATTAGGAAATAAAGATCTACAATAAATCTCAAAGAAGTTGTAAAATCTGCCTGCTATTGTTTCTGAAATACCGTCCGGTACGGACTCCTTGGAGATAAAGTGAGATCTTTAGGTGGTGATAAAGAAATGGAGCAGTTATGCAGATATTTATTTTCTGCTGAGTCAAAAAGGTGTGTTTAATGCTCACTGGGGCCTTTTCTGTGGTTAACCATAGAATACCAGGATTATGATTTCAGATAAAAATAGTGTAGTGTTGCAGGGAAATTGTATAGATTCAATTTTATATTTGTAAGATAGAAATGTTTGGTTTTTGTTATTATTTTCCGACCCTTACCTTCTGTTTAAGCTGCAGGACAGACATCTTGATCTGGAGGAAATCGTCACATGTGGCTGAGCAAGTTCCAGCATTCATCACATTGTCAGACTTCTCAAAGAGATGCACTGCTGGGAGTTGGGGAAAAAATGTTTATGTCCCAGAAAATGTTTCTTTCAGAAAAAGGAAAAACACAATATCACCATGTTTGCTAAATATGTGGACAGATTTAAAAGAAACCAAAATGTGATTACTTTAAAGAGTCACACAGTGCTAGCCTGGTGACAGTTTGTTGAATTGTTGCAAACTGTGTGAGGTAACTGTCTGTTTAGGGTGATGAGTGACTTATACAGTGCAGTGTGCTGTGGGTCACTTAAAATCCTCAACTTAGACAGGAAGGTGGTCTAGTAAATGTGTCAGAGCCTCGGGGAAGACTGGTGCAGAACTACTGTCTGACTACTTGCTCTGCTGGAGATAAAACAATTCAATATAATTACATATTTCCATAGTTGAACATTATGATGATGATTGGGTACTGAGGACATTTCTTTCTATTGTTCTATGATTAACCACTCTTTATTCAGAAACCACATCAAAACATTAAAGTTTAAGCAATAAACTTGCACAATCCAGTAAAGAGACAGGAAACATGAAAAGCACAGACGAATGCATGCACTTTATGGATGAGTGAAAGTGTCTGGACACTATTTTCCCCACTATGTTACGAAGCAGCAGGACATAAAGCAGGAGCATGACTACATGTATCATAGTTTCTCACTCGCCAGCTTCTCCTGAAATGTTATAGTAGGTAATGGAAGATAAACTCATGGGAGGAAGTAGCAAATCTGCAGCCCTGACCGCTTCATTGGCAACTGAATCTGGGTTAAAAAAAACAACAACTTTATTATCACCTGAACCATGTGTGATTACCACATGTGATTTGTTTTCCTCAAATGCATCCAGCAAATCAGAAAAGACCAGGAGTCACGGGGGCAGCCGTATGTTTGAGAGGCAGAACTGTTCTGACATGCACAAGGAGCAGGGATGTGTAATGACTACCAGGTGTCTATGTTTGCAGTGCCCCCCCATCTCTTTCTCTCTCTCTCACACACACACACACACACACACACACACACACACACACACACACTAGATAACAAAGTGTGGTCAGCTCCAAATCACAGTCAGATGAGCCCTTAAAAAAAGAGAGAAACTGTTTGAGTAAAAATACTATTCTCACCTCTCTCCCCCTTGGTGCATGTTTTCCCATCTTCTTCCAGGAAATAGCCTTTCTCACAATCACACCTGTAGCTCCCCACAGAATTGAGGCAGATCTGAGAGCATGCAGTCGTGTTTTTGTCTGCACATTCGTCAATGTCTATATGTTGCAGAGACGGGCAGAGATAGAGAAGGGACCAGAAGAAGGGCCAATTAAAATAACTTAGAACCCATTAACATGCACATACCCAATACGTTTTGTTTTTTGTTACCACCATCTTGGCACAAATTATAGATTGTAGTGTATGAAAATCAACTGCAACATTCAGCCAAAAGATTCATTACATATTCCACATATATGGCTGTAACTGACAATGTGATATACATATGTATATACATATATAATACGTATTTAATTCATTAATTTAACTGTTATGCACTGTATACAGGGAGATTCAATTCAGATTAAAAAAAAAGGGATAAAAAAGACGATAATGTAAAAAAGACATCAAACTAACAATAATGAATGAATTGGATTAAAAGCCAAATTAAACCTAAAATGATCTACAATCACTCAGATTTACTCATTGCAGTGTATGAGTGCATTGCACTAGTATGGGGGACTCAGTTAATACACAACTAAAACACAAAACACTAAACTAAAACACAACTGCAATGTATTCCTTGTGAGTGGAGCAAAAGATTGCAAAAGAGATTGTGTAAAGACGTTTACTTCCTGTCCTGCAGAATTGCTGTAAGATAGACTATTTTCCTAAAGGTTTTTTTTTATAAATCTACAGGAAAGAGTGCAGGTGTCTTCTAACTGACAGGAAAGGCCAAACTACACTCTGGTACAAGTCACGGTGATACCTTCTGACACTTTAACCTGTTACAAATCTGAGAATGTAAAGCATCTTTTCATTTTTATGGAATTATCCATAAATTTTATGGAATTATCTTGATGAGGTGTTGTGCAAGGTCTCACCCAGACAGTAAGGCTTCTCTCGGTTTCTGTGGCGCTCACGGTCGTAACGGTAGCCGGCGTAACAGGTACACACCACTCGACCAAAATGGTCGGTACACTGTTGCTCACAGGGGGCGCCAGCACACACATCATAGTCTGCAGAAATAAATGATGCATTTCATCACAAGAAAACTCAAGAGGGAATCTCATATCCATCTACAGTATCTCTCAGTTTATCTAAGTGTTCTTTCAATTCAAAAGTTCAGGCAACATGCCTGTCATGGATTATTAAACATTCAGTGAGGTTAAAACAAGTGAAAGTTAAGTGAAGTGCGTCTAAGGACTAAAGACCTTATGGGACATGATGGGAGAGAATTCCAAAAAATATCACAAGCAAATGCACAAGACAGACATCCAAACTGTTTTCCCTACCTTCAGGAATGCACTGGCCCAACACAAACTTGAAGCCCTTGCAACATTTCTTTCTGTAAAATATTAAATGGACAAGCATATAACAATCTCATAATAGGTCCCATATTTCCATATAACATACATAATGTTTGACACGTAACATTAATAAGGATCTGCAGAATTTGTTGTGATCCAGTGATTCGGTCTGTTTTTACAATTGTGTTTGTTAATGTGGGAAACATCTTCATGAAGATTAATGTGGCCAGACTACACACACACATACACACACACACATACACACACACACACACACACACACACACACACACACACACACACACATACACTGACAGCTGTTTGCAGGTCTCATTGCTGTGTCTGGCCTGCTGTTGGGAAATATGAACGTGAGCACGAATGTTCATGGCAATCCAACCAACCAAATTTGTCAAGAAATTTCACTCAAATCCACAAATATCAACCTCATGGCACTAGAGGAAAGAAAAGTCAGCGAATCAACAAAGTCAGTAGGATTCATAAACCATCATGAAACTCTGTACAAAATGTCATGGCAATCCATAGTTGCTGAGATATTTCAGTCTGGAGTCTCTGGACCAAAGTGGTGGACTGACCAACAGACCAACATTGCCGTTCCTTAAGCCATGCTGCTACTGTGGCTTAAAACTGTCTGAAACTCTGCTCCTAAACACTGCACCTTAGGAGAAATAAAGAGATGCACATGACACATGAGTAAATAATTTGAGGGGATGTTGTGGAAGAGTAAGAAAAGCAGATTATGACATCTGAAGACAGTTAAACTGACAGATTTCAGATTGATTCCTGAGATCTCTCTCTTAAATGGCCCATTAGACTTGGAACAGGATGAGGGTATATCACAGTAATACATTTCAAAACAAAAGGATCTCTTAATTTCAGTTCCTCGTCTTATTACAGTAAAATTTGCTACTTCCAGTCCTATTTATTAATCAAATGATCCATCTATAAAAAGGTCACGCCTTTTGCATTAACATCATCACAGAAATATAATCCTGGTAAAACAAAGTAAATCACTGACTCTGCACCACTGCAATCTAATGGGTCTACCGTCTACAGTCGGCTGCTTTTACAGTCATTTTCATCAGTGCAGGATATACAGAGCAGCCAAGTACTTATTCAGTCAAACAACTGGATATTTACTACCTAAAGAGGGCCCATAAGAACCTCCTTCACTGCACTTAAGGCTCCCACTGAAGAATATTAACCTGCAACAAACTCATTTCAAGTCTTTGCTGACACTAAATGCCTGCAGGTGTGGTTACTGTAGAGGAGGAACAATGACCAATCAGGAGGCCCTCCATGAGGTGAGAGCAGGCCATGTGTAGTGTGTTTGTGAGTTTATGTATGCATCTAAATATACTGTGTGTGTGTTTGTACGATTTGGTGTGTAAGTGTCAGTGTATTTCATTAAGTGCGTATGCATGTGTTTATTGGGCTTGTATTGTGTGATTCTACACACGAGGGGGGGCTATAGGGAATGTTCAGATATTGAATCTGATTGAGCAAATTGACATCCATTGATAGTTTAATGCACATACCATATACAAACTGGACACTTTCATTTCCAAGCCACATACAGAAAAATTCTAATTAACTGTAGGCTAAGTGTAGCGGGAATTTGTGTACGTGTCTACAGGTACCTTGTGTCTCTAAACTATCATCAACAGGAAAGCGAAAGAAAAGAAGAGATGACATCAGATAAAACACTTCTTGACATATTTCATAACTACTACTTGTTCTGAATTTTGAAATTAGTAGTTTTTGTTGTTTAGGCTAAAATGTTTCCATTTAATTCTTAGCCTTGCTAGAGTTGCTGGATCTTTTTTCAGCTTCCTTAATGTTGTCTTGACTATCAACAATCTCTGCTGGCATCAGAAACTTGTACTAGAGAACGCAAGCAGCCAATCACAGTGCTTGTGGTCCTCATTGGCATCTCTGTAGTCGCCGATGTGTAGTTAGCCTATATTTTTGAGGAGGCATACATCAGCTATGGTGTAGCTTTGTGTGTAGCCTCTGTAGCTGTAACATGTTAACGCACTTCAAGCTTCAGCTGTACTTCGTGTTTAGTGCTAATTAGCATGTGTTAGCATGCTAACACGCTAAACGAAGATGGTTAACATGGAATACAATATACCTGTTAAACATCAGCATTGTCATTGCAAGTATGTTGGCATGTGCACGTTAGCATTAAGCTCAAAGTGCCACTGTGCCAAAGTATTGTACAGCCTCACAGAGCTGCTAGCATGACTGTAGACTCTTAGTCTTATTAATAAGCTCTTTACTATGATTGTTATTTATATACTGTATGGTAGTTTGCTAAAGCTAGTTACTGGAACACCCTAAATTGTTTTATAAATGTAGGATATCTATTAGGCATGGAAGCAAAGATAACTGTACTGTAAAATGTACCAGTGCATGCCAATCTGTGGGAAGTTGTTTCCATGTCAATTTGTGTAAGTTAATTGCATTTCAGCAATTGTTGTGGTGTTTGTGGGTGGGAGAGGCTACAACTTGGACACCCTGAGAGAGCTGATCTGAGGATGGTTTCCTGTGTGACCTGATATTTCATGTCACAATAACATCCCCATGAGGACAGAAGGCATGTATAGCAAATAACCAGCTTAGCATAATAACCAGGGTTACTTGAACAATCATGAGAAAACAAACATCTACGTCCGTCTCCAGAAGATCACGAAAGAGGCGACAGCATCCCATGGAAACTGGATCCACATCTGTGTTGAAGTTCATCTTTACAGAACTGTATCTTTATTAAATTATCATTCAGGGAAATGCTTATTAGCCCTATAATAGTTATATTGGGTTACATTGCAGATTAAAGCACTTTTAAAACACAATTACAGTATTATCTGTCATTTTCCATTTATACAAATTGATTTAATTTAAAATTGTTGGTTTCTTATGTTGTCCCTTTGATAACCTCTTATATTTTGACACGTGGACATGAAAACAGGCAGACCGGGAGAGGTAGACACCCAGAACCGAGATGGTAATGATATGACCTGTCTACAAGTTAAAACAACATGCCTAGTAAAGACTCTGGGTGATGGATACAAAGCTGAAGGTCAATGTGCTAAAGCAATAAAATAACCTCAAACCAACTACATGATTTATAATCTGGGGGGTGAAAAACCTGTCAGGTCTTTGATATTGAGGGTCTCAAGAGATAAACTGCTGATACATGAAAATAACATTCTCATCACATACCAGATGTATAGATAGGTGTAACTATTTGCTGTTGTTGGAGTTTTCAATATATTGAAATGTATAGAATAATATTAAAAGTATTGGTTAGCGCTGAAATTTGACATTTGTTTTTTTACTGCCATACCACCACCACCACCATTTAGCCAGTGCCATTGTGCCAATATGTGCTCCTTCTAGCCAGCCTCCTCCTAAGAGCAACACATCCCGCTTGTTCAATTTTACATCCATTTTACTATCTGTCCCTGGTTCAAAAACTACAAGTCCCACATTCCACAAGCCGCAATGTGCCAGTCACATTAGAGTTTTCTGTGATGAGTGTTTTCACTATTTCACTAGACACTAGAGTCTTCCACTTCCATAGCCCTTCACTGGTTTTCACGTCATAAGTGCACACAAGGAGAAGGACCATGCACAAATGCACGTACGCACACAATAAATAGTATAAATATGTATGTAATACATTGTTTGTTAATAAACTGTGTTACTTGAACATTTTTCACACTTCTCCTAAATTTCTTTGTGTGCTCCTAAATTTTTTCATTTAGGATCACATGTATTCCTTGGGAAAAAAGTTAGCGTTGAGCCCTGCTGCCGTCATACTATTACGTACTTTAGAGAGGTTTTTGTCGAATGACATGTTGTGGCAATGGTTAAGCCTGCAATTAGTGCTTTCAGTCCAAACACACCTTTCCAGAATGGTAAGTGTTTAAGTCGCTTCGGGTAAAATTGTAATGTTTTCCCATGGTGAGGGCCAAGTTAACTCTTTAAGAAGTAACTCCTTTTAGAAATACAGTGTTCATGAAGAGTGTGAGTAAACTCCAGCCTCTGCTTAAATCGAAAAGGAAATAATTCTTTCCCAACAGCTTTGTCTATATTTAAACAACTGTCTGAGTCAATATCTGGCATTGATTCTCAAAAAGCTATTTAACAGTCCATCTCAGCTCCTCTCACTCTATTTGAACAGCAGGAACAGCTCAGATCTAAATCACTCTCCACAGTGACACACTAGGGGACAGTCAAAGAGCATGATATGAATGTGTCTTTGTTGTTTTAGCATTTAATAGAATAACTACTATCCAAAAAATTAAGCATGGGTAATTAGAAATGAAGCTCTTTATAATACTCGGCACACAAAACAAGACCATGCTGAGTAATGACGCACAGGGCCCTTAGCAGCTTTCATAACAACAGCTAAGAATACAATCCTGTGCAAGCTTGTTAGTTGCTCGTGCCTCATGCAAATTAGCAAACAAATTCAAAACACATGTGGATTTCATTCATATTCATGAGTGAGCAAAGAAAGGGGGGAAGATATCCCAAATGCATTCATGACACTTTTTTCTACAAGAATATCAATGAGCACAGTTTGCAGAGTCACATGCCCACACACACACACACACACACACACACACACGATGCCAGCTTGTTGACTGACATTTGACTTCAGACACACTACACTGGGAGTCACTTGTTCAGAATGAGCAGGACATCACAGACAATCGTATTGTTTTGCCACCTGTGCCTTTTTTCACCTAAAGGTTATTTCATTTTGCCAGTGATCCATATCATTTTACAGGGGCCCCCTTGAAATCTAGACATAGATTAGTCTGACCTCAGTTACCCAGGGTGAACCATAAGCACTCTAATTACCTTATAAACAGTGGACCTCCCCTGAACCAACATGGTGGACCAGCCTGGCCTGGTTTTGTCTTGTAATGAAACACACTAATCCACACATGAGTTAAAGTGGAAGCAACTACAGTGTGAGTCTGTTGAAGCAAAACGTGCACAAGGATGAAGAAGACAAAGACGCATACAGTACATGCACCTTCGCATGAGGGGCTCACTTCATCACATCCCAGCATGCTCTTCTCTCTAACAGGGACAACAATTACAAAACTGAAGGGTATCACACACACAAACACACACACAGCTGTGAGACAACACATGCAGTCTGCTCAGTGGAGGCTTATTTGTCTAGCATTGCTGCCAGTGATATACAATAACATGTCTGCATTCCACTCAAGAGAAAAAGTGGAGAGGACACAACTTGTGCACTCACGCCGATTAGCCTGCTCATGCTGAATGGTGTGGATTAAGAGTGAAAAAATTATGGACAGATATGCCATTAGCAGGTAAGACATCATTAGCTGAGTACGACATAATTTTTTTTTAAGTTTGAAGGTTTGTTGTACTTTTTTCTTTACTTCGTCCTAGTACCAAACAAAAGTAGCCTATGTGGGAAACAGAAAGACGCACATACCCGTTAGATAAGTACATAACTGATACAAACAAACAAATAAAAAGCTGACAAAATTACTGAAATAATCATGAGTTGCTGTCCACGAGCTGCTGATCTGCTCCTCATTACCATCAACTCCCCCCAGAGATCTGACTCTATATCCAGTAATCAATGTTTATGGACTCTGATTGTTTGCCCAATTACACTCTTCAGTCTATTCTCAAGACTCCTTTACTGCTCAGACTTTGCTCCTTCTTCTCCTCTCGCTTAACATCAGTTTGCCTTGTTATCACATTCAACAGCTTCTTTTCAATGATTGCTATGCTCATGATAATCAACTCTTCTTTCCCACTTTCACCTTGCATTATTGTTGCATCATTGTAATTAATATTTATCTGCCAGCCACCTTAGACTTCAGTATCAGAATGAAGAAGCTGTACCTCCCCCCTACCCCCACCCCCCTGGAAAATTGTACCCTCTACAAGATGGCATTACTGAAATCCTGTTTTCACTGCCAAGCATTTGGTATGAGTCAACTGACTCTTAAGCAAAACCTGCAACAAAGGCACAACCCATTCAGTGTGTTTGCACAAAACCATCTGTTAAATCAGACGTTTCCTCATCAACAATAACTCTACCCAAATTCTTTTTCAATCTTCAGTCTCTTGTCTGGACTGCAGCAGTTCCTTCAGCTAATCCAGATGTAGTCTCCTCACTGAATTCTCCCTCTCTTTTTAGCTGCTGATTTCAAATCCAAAACCATGGCACTGGCACTCGAGACTACACAGTAATCCACAACAAAACTGTTCATCTTTTCATGTATTCTGCAGATACACTGCCGACTTAGTATTCTGTTCTCTCCACTAGCGGGGTCAATGCTCCACTTACTCTCAACTCTACACAGCAGGATCACTTGTTATCCTCTGTTGTAGACTCAAAGTCAAATTTTCGTCACCTTATATGTATCACAACTCACTCTGCTGTCAAAAAAAGCCTTTCCGAATCTTTAAATAATAGTTCTGAAGCTACACTCAGTGGCTGTTTTTCAGTTATCAGTAATTTAATGGGGGTTAAGTAATACAGTGCCGAAATTCCAGACGTGTGTCACAGATACATAAAATGGATGTTCTTGTTTAATCCTTATCTTGAAGAAACCCAGAGCTGAGAGAATGATTGCCTGCTATGTCACAAAAAGAATAACAATTCTGGTGAGTTAGCGGTCAGGAAAAAACACAAGGGACAGATTAATCGAAGGATAATCACAGGTATTGTGAGTATAAATGTTAGGCATGTGAGATATACAGCATGTATGTGCTCTGCTGTTCTAAGGAATGCTTCATGTTTAGAAATGCAGAGTGGGACTAAATGACTAATTTGTCTTTGCACAGAAAAACTGAGTGGATGTTGTTGTTGCTACTTGTAACTTTCTCTCTAAGCAGCTAAAATATTTGACCATTTGCAGTCATCAGCACACTCACACTCAAATTAAAGAGTCAGTCCATTCTGAGAGGTTATTCGTTGGTCAGTGAATATAAATAAATATCTGTCCTCCAAGGAAGGTGAACAGAGAGGAGGGAAAAACTGAATTTACTGGATTCTGTCTGGGCTAAAGTAAAAGAATGTCTGTCCTCTTCTTTAAGCCAGAGACCAGTCAACATGTGTGCTCTAATGTTTGAGCCTTACACCTGATTTCCATTTTTATGGCCAAGTTACAGTTCAGCAGCTGTGTGCTCCAGATACAGAGCAAACCATGATTCTGAATCCACCTTCTAAATCATCTGAATCCATGTGTGTATGTTATATCATGATACAATATGTTTTTTTAACAAAAGCTCAACAGCACAATTAGAAGTAACAGAGATACATCTGCAAACGATGGTCACTAATCTAGAGGAGGGCATTTCTGATGTGTTGGGATTAGACCTGAAACTATTAATTGATTAATCGAGAGAAAATTAATCGGCAACAATTCTAATTAAATGTCCTGGCCCTCTTAGTCTTCTATGAAAGTAAACTGAAAATCCTTGGGTTTTGGACAGTTGGTCAGACAAAACGACATATTTGAAGATGTTAATGTGAGCTCTGTGAACTTGTGATGGGAGTGTTTTTCCACTATTTTTCCAGACCAAATGAGTAATCGAATAATTGATAATGAGAATAATTGCTGATGCTCCTCTAGTTGGGATAACATAATATAATGCTGGTATATCTTCATGTAGTTAGTTGTGCCTTATTATACCTGCAGTCTTGTATTCCAAGGAATTATCGTGTATCCAAAACGTAAGTTAAACCCACTCCAATCAAAATATGTTCTTCTGTCTGATGAATATTTTCACAGCAAAAAATTAGTACGTAACCAAAAAGTCCACTTTTGATAACAGGAAGTGAAACTTTAGATTCAACAAAGTGATTGGTCTCCTCTTTCTTTGGCTAATGGATTTCTCCATTTCTTCCATGACTTGTATGTGCTACTACCTAAATGCAATAAGAAAGGAAGGCATTCACAGGATATTTAATCTTGTTTGTTATTGATAACTATATATTTAAGGCAGTGTAAATGCTCTCACTTTCATATAAACCCTCTCAGCTATGCTTACAAACACATGCAGACAAAAACAGACACACACACACACACACACACACACACACACAATCCATCAGACTCTCTCTCTGCAGCTTTAGGGTCACCAAAGTGCAATATAAACAAATGAACAAAGGTTTGCACTGCAGTTTGTAAGGCCTCCTGGTTTGGACGTTTGTTCTGGAGATTCACATTATGTCATTTAGAAATAAAACTCCAGCATGTCAAAATGCGTCCTATTTCTGTAAGCACACACTGGTCGTCATGACAAACAGGAGAGCAACACATTAGCTATTCCAGATCTAGACAAAACTACGATATATTAAGAGGGACAGTTACTTCTGCCAGTGACGTATCCCAGAAAACAAGCCCAGAGGAGAACGGGTTTATAGGAACACATCAAAAAAACAAAGCACAGAGAGTATGTCTTCAAAATGCCTGGATACCTTTGTGTTTTTCAAACCTCCAGACTGAAAATAAAATAAACAACACTCTTGGAAAGGTCATTTATTCTTCTAAAAATACTACACTCACAAAAGCAAGGAATCAGACATCAGGGATTGTTACAGACCATAATCTTCTCTACACTGGCAGACTTTTAGTCATGATTCTTAATGCATTCCTCTTTCAGATGTGTTGCTGTTACTTCAGCTATGCAATATTATGTCCCATTGTTGTTAGTAATTATAAAGTAATTACAGACAATTGTTTGGCGATACTATAAAAGGTAAACGAAGTCGGAGAAATATGTTTTTTTGTCACAAGCTGATATCTGCCTGTTGGAGGAAGGCCATTACAGACAAGAGTTGTAGCATTATAACCCCAAAGAACTTAGCAGCATAACTCAGTGTGAAGACTAAAGGGACATTTCATAGACTGAGGTGTCCAACAACAACTCAAGAGCTTCATGCAAGTACTGACATTTATAAGAGAAGGGTGGAATGGGCTAGTTGCTACTGGCACAATACCTCTACAACACAAATAAAATGTGTTTAATATTTAATGGTATCTGGTAGAGTACTAAGATGACACCAGATAGAATATTTGAATAAGGACTCATAAATGTGAAAAAGTGATTACTGCAGACCATATTATCCCCATATACCTTACAACACAGTTCACATGCACCTTAGAGTTTCTCCCCAAGTTGCTTTTTGAGGATTCACTTGGAAAAACTGAATATTTGCAAGCTGCATTAAAACATTTCTGGCCAATACGGGACATAAGAACTCCAAGACAAGCTGCCAGACACACAGCCCTGACATATTATCACATTATAAAACTGTTTTGGCTAACGTGTTAGAAAACAATAGCCATCTTCCACATCCAGCAGACACACAGCGACATCAACCCATTGGAATCCATAAAACCAAAGTTGTGAGCTTAATGAGCCAAATGGACTCAGCTTCACATGCGACAACTCTCTGAGGGTTTTTCACTAAAAGCAACCCCTTTCACATTACAAGTAGTCATCTGACTGAAACACTAAAAAGAGTGTTGACCACGCCATGACCTAGTCACGAATCCTGTACTTACTGGATGGCCTAACTCTGCTGAAGTCCTGAGCATCCAAGTTGGAAGTATTAAAAACTAAATGCTGTTGAATAGACAGAAATATGGTATCTAACTGATAGGATAGACCAGGGAAAGAAACGCTCATTTACATGTAGATGAAGTCACAGAGCAACTCGAAGGGAAAATTATGTCACAAAGGCATGGTGTTAGAAAAACAAAGGGCCAGATTGGGACGCAGGATATCACTTCTTCTGCAAAATAAAAACAATTTATTTGGCCTTTTTACATGACAAATATCCTCTTGAATAAAATCCCCTCTCTTCCTTTTAAAATGAATTGCTCTCTGGAATGCTGTTTCTATCTGTATCCAGGGTGAGTGCATATATAAGTCTGCCCAGAGAAATAATGGCGCCCCATTTGATCACTAACATGGAACATTAACATAACCTAGTGGTTAATGACTGTTTGAACTCTGTGTTCACAGCCCCTGACAGTCACACAGCTTTGGTACAAAACCCCTTGGTATGGCCCCTCATTTAAAGCAAACAAGCAGTCTGGTTTGAAAGTTGTGCAAATGCATCGCTCAATTTAATGTCACAAATTCAATACTGTCTGCTTTTAATTCTTGCCCTTTTGTTTTCATTTTCTCTCTTGTGACACAATGGTTAAGGAAGGCCTGGCAAATGTAAAAAAAAAGTAGGAAAATATGCTCTCAGAGCACGTAGCAACACAATATAGTCACAAGTTAAAGCAAAGTGTTGCTGCTCTTCCAGAAAGTTCGATGAGAAGATTGATACCACTCTCATATCTGTATGTTCTATATGATGGTACAGCCAGTAGCCGGTTAGCTTAGCATTGCATAAAGACTGAAAACAGGGGGAGCTTGGCTCTATCCAAAGGTAATAAAACCTGTCTATCAGTACACCTCTACAGCACACTAATTAACATGTTATATCTCATTTGTACGCAAAATCAAAGTGTAAAAAACAATAAGTTACACTTTTTCTGTTTTGTTTTTTTTAACCTTTGGACAGAGCCAGGCTAGCTGTTTCTAGTTTTTATGCTAAGCTAAGCTAACTGGCTACTGGCTGTAGCTTCATGTTCATCGTACATCATACATAGAAAAATTCATATTATCATAATCTGTGTTCTGCTTAAAAGGACTCTCACAGTGACTGCATGTACCAGCGTGGCTTGGGTGTGAAGTTCACAACAGTGAGCCCACATTAACAGCCCAAATCAAAAACAGAAAACAAGTGTTCTTGCCTGCCTGACTAATATGCAGCCATATAGGGAATGAATTACTGCTATAATACATGGCAACTGCACAATGGCTACTTTTTGTGTGGCTGAAAAGGGTTACTTGAAATAAGGACCTCTCATTATATTAGCTCTGCAATCTATCTGCTGTTAGCAGCTACATTGGCAATGTACAGCACTCCTGCTGTGCTGGCATCTGCAACATAATCCAACAAAACTGTCAGTTTTTCAATGAGACTCACTGCAGCAAAGCACTTCAGCTTTGCTCAGCTTTGGCGGACAGCTGGAGCCAAAATATCACCAGTCGGGTATAACAGAAGCAGCTCGGGCCTCTGCCTCTCTTTGTTGCATTTCCTCAGTGGTGTACCAGGCTCAAACAAATCGGATTTGACTCTGAGCATGTTATAATATGTTAAGTAATCCATAATGAAATCTATCTGCTTTTATGTCCTATTTTTAATTGAGAAACTCACATTTTCATTTATATAAACTTTCACTTAAAAAGCTGAGGACAAGTGCAGAGGTGTGCATGATGTCTCTGATACTGACACCTCAGGAAATTATACAGAGCACGGCTGTCTGTGGCCTGTTACAGTAAACCAGCATCAGCCCTTCCATGTGTTTCTAACTCAAACCATTCTACTGGACACAAGCCAGATATTACCAGTCCCCTTCAAACACTGAGGTTACTGTGAAAGCGTGCAAATTCCACTTCAGGGAAACGTTAAAAGAATCTTGAAGGGATTATTAGTAATTTAATTCCTTTGTTATTATTTACAGATTTCACAGCTCATTACGTTAACAGGGTGGAAAACTCTGCTAAAAAATACACACTGCAATATGAATAGCCATACTATGCAAATGATATAAAAATGTTGGATGAAAAATGGATTTCAAGAAAACTGGTCCCTGAAGAACTGGCCTCCTGAAAGGTGAACTAAAATCAACAGTAGTTTATGACAGATTATTTGCCTTTAAAAAAAGAAATATCTTTCATCCCAATGTAGAAATATAAGGTAGACTACAACAATATTCATAAAGATTTAGATGTAAAAAGCAGATGTTCTTTTTTTCTCAGCTAAGACCTTTCATTAGTTAGAGGTTTACTGTGTCACTACCTCCTCTGGATGATTTAACAAGAAATATATATAAAGTAAAATGAAAAAGAGCTCTCAGTCAATCTACAATCTATTCAATCACAATGGGGCTTCAAGCCGGCATGTGAAGGAGAAATCAATAAAGTTAATTTACTGAGGTACTAGAAAAGGCTTATCAGCAATCACACTTGGGAGCATTAAATTAAGTGTTATACAGCTACGAGAGGTGACTTGTGCCTCTTGGTGATCAGAAGACTGGATGCATAGAATTGTGATATTTATGGCTTACATGGTCTGTTTTTGTCATGTGTGTTTGATCAGTAAATATGTGCTGGATTCCTGCTTCTACATCCCATTTTTAGTCCTGCTAGCAGCATGGCTCTAGGAATGTCATTGTCGGTCTGTCAGTCCACCACTTTGGTCTAGACTAAAATATCTCAACGTCTATTTGATGGATTGGAAAAACATTTTGTACAGACATTCATGATTCTCAGATGATGTATCTTAATGACTTTAGTGATGCCCTGGCTTTTCCTCTAGTGCCACCACAAGGTTGACATTTGTGGTTTTAAGTCAACAACTTTTGTCAACAGCTATTGCATGGATTGCCATGAAATTTGGTACAGACATTCATGTCCCCCAGAGGATGAACTGAAATACCTTTGGTGATCCCCTTACTTTTATTGAGCGACATCATCAGGTCAAAATTCAATACTTTGGACACCTTTGGAATACCTGTAAAAGTAATGACATTAGCATTGTCACTGTGAGCATATTAGCATGCTGACGTTAGCGTTTAACTCAAAACACTGCTGTGCCTAAGCACAGAGCCGCTACTCTGGCTGTAGATTTGGTTTGCTTTTTAAACAATGTGATCCATCTATGTTAGTTGTTCATTCTGCAAAGTGACTCTAAATTGTAATTAGAGTGACCAGATATGCATTAAATGTAAGCTATCTGATATAGGCCTTGTCCTGTAGTTGTGTCATGACCGGAGACTATTATGTCTACATGTGAGGTAGTTACTGTATTATATTTCTCCTTTTATCTGTTTGAAATGTTCTCATGACATGCAGTGTGTAAGGTAACTGAGATCTGTGGTATTTGACATATGTCAGCCCACTTGAGGCTTTGTGGTTTTCATGTTATTTTAATACTTGCATGTAGTGAAATCTAATATTCTGTCCAGGGACTGCACATAAAAAATTAGCCAGCATTGGCCAACTCAGACTATAATTAAAAACTAATGGTTGTTAATGTGCGCGTTTCCTTACAAATAAAATGGCCTTCTTGAATGGAGAGAAGAGGGCAAGGTGAGAACAAAGATAAATGTCTGAGTAATTTAAGCAGACTGGCATGATGTAGCTGCAGTATAACATGGTCTTGACAGGTGGAAAAACACACTGATGGTGGTGGTAGTGAATATCGTTAAACTGAATTACTGACTCGCAAATGTTGAAATTCAGCAGCATACAAGCAAAATTCTCAATGGAAGGGACAACATCTGTGCTGCCAAAAACCGCCAAACATGAAGCCCCTTTTCCAAAATGTGTTATTAACATTGAATGCTGCAGCTGTTTACAATTTAACATGACTGGTATATGGCGGTGCATTCACTGGTGCAGGTCAACATTTCCTTTGGCTAGCTGCTGTCCTTCAGGGCTGATAAATTAGCAGCTTATTCTTTTCACTAATGGGAGAATAAATTAAGGCTTCAAGCAGGCCCAAAGATGAATAACAATTAGCTATGAAAAAAAAATGCACATCGAGTTTAAACACACACCCAATTGCTTTCAATGAGCTAATTAACTTGTCAAGAAGTTCCTGTTTCACAGTTAAGGGGCGTACAAATACTGTTTTTCCAGCAAAGTGCTGCAATATTATCATTTTAAAATATATATTTTTTCTGGGTAGAATGTAATAACATGCTGAATGCAACTAGAGCACAGTCTTGGATATACAGAGCAGGGGCATGGAGGCAGAAAAACCTCAGCCTGTGGTTTACATATCAACACATCTCTTAACCATCGCAAAACCACAGCATGACCAAAGTGTGACCACACTACAGTTCTCCATGGAAAGAAACAGATGGGTGAATGAGCATCAGCCAAAAGAAATAAGAGTGAGGTTTTAAGAAACCAAAATATCAGAAAAAAAATGTTGATACATGGATTAGAGAAAGAAAAATGTGATCTGAAAATGTTAAATTGAATGCAAAACAGACCACACAAGGTCTCAAATCTACTACCATTTAGCATGTATTTAAAACTAATATTTGAGGTCAGAACTGTAGTCACCTATAGTGAAATTACACTATAGGTGAAAAGAGGCCAGGTGGAAGTCCTGTAGTTATATATTTCATTTATTGTCATTTCATTTCACATTTAGGCCTCATTTCCATTTACGGTAGATACTCGGCTGGTAACTTACATCAGCCCCACTCTACTCCACAGCCAGTACATGCCTTTGAAGATGTGGAGGCTTTGACAGAGGGAGAACATCCATCTCCATTTACAGCCTGTCCTCCACATACTGTTTGATAACTACTGTATGATGCTTAAGTATGTGTACTCTGGGCAGTAGGTCAGAATCATCCGAACAACAATTGTCAAACTATTCTGATAAAACAACTCCAGACTTTTGGAGACATCATAAAGCAAGAACACTGAGTAATGGTCTTTCCGGTAAAGGCATGTTTCGTATTACGGTCTTGTTTCAAATGAAAACAGATGGCAAAATGCATTTGTAAGGAACCAAATTAAATTACACTCTGTCCAGTAATATTGAAAATGTCTGATTAGAATCTGAAAAAAATGACTTGTTTCTAATTATTCAAAGAAAGAAACATGAAAGAAAGAAAAAATGAAGACTTTCATTTCTTATTTGTAAGTGAGAAAATTAAGGATGTGGGACTATATTTGTTGATTTTGTTGTCCTGGTGCAATCCATTTTGGATACAGAAAATATTAAATGGTGAATTCAATAGCACATTTCTGAACACCTACTGTATCTATATTTCTGACACACCACTTTAACTCATGAAGCGCAATGCATAAAAGACATGAGAGGAGAGAGGATGTTTGCTGCCGCTTATGCTCTACATCCGTCACTTAGGAATGCTCCTTAACACTAACATGTCCTCCCCTGCTCTCACTATGATAACTTACACTCCACTGTATCTTCCTCAGTGCATTTAATGAACAGGATGGGGGATTCATCCTTTACCTAATAGGGTATATCGCCACTTCAGCTCAATTGTTGACAAGAGTGTGGCTAAACAGCTCTTTCACATCTCATCTGAAATAAAAATAATAAAGATATGCTATTAAAATGTTTTGTAAAATATCTCCCCCTACGGGAGCAAAGCCCTATGATGAATGTAAATCAAACTTGAAAAACCTGCCTCCACCTCCCACTCACAACACAGTTTAACAGCACACTAATACATTAATGACAGGACCTCCAGAAATTACTCATAACCAATTGGCTCGACTGCTATAACAATATTATTCAAAATATGGTGCAAAGTGCGACACCATTAAAGTGACACACAATAATGGCTGGCTCTAGGGCGTATGTGCTATGAATTATTAACATCAACATCAATAATATTTCTATGGGACAGGAAAACACTAAAGTGACCAATAATTGATGTGTCTGAACACAAGCATTTGGGAAAAACAAGTGATAATCATAAATAAAGTTGATGTACAAAAACAATACTTCCCCTTCTCTTCCGTTAAGTAACTCTACTCTCTGCACGACAGGAACATATAAAAGTTTTGTTGTATGTTGTATATTTTAAAAGACTGATGTTCTTAAGTACTGTGTATTTTTAATTTTGCATTGTAAAGTACTTTGAGGGTGCTTTACAACATCTCTAACAACAGGAACATAAATTACACCAAGCCCTTAAGTTACATTTTTCTCTTTGACGCATGAGATGATGTGAGTACAAAACATAAACTGCACCCACTGCTGGATTCCTAATTTCTTAACAATCATTAGGTTCAAAGGTAATAACATTTAACAACACTTGAAGCATCCCATCGCAGATTTGTCTTGTTAACTCAGTTTAGAAAGGGAAAAAAAGGAAGAGCAAGGCTTTTTCTAAGTAATGATGTATTTCAAATGAGGTCTATAGGCTCGGAACTGCACATGCAGGTGCAACTGATCCCACCTGTGCAGGGTATTTACTAAAGTGGGACATGCACATGAGTGCACAGGCACATAATCAATCAAAAGTGTGAATGAGTAAAAATAACCAGACTGAATAACCTGAATGTTACAATCTCTCCTGTAGGAAACAACTGGCACAAGTAATGTTCTTTCCAGTGTAAAGCAGTATTGGTAAAGTATTGGTGTCATTGAATACCTGACGAGTGGCTTTAAAGAAGACGTGTTTTATAAGCACATGAAAAAAAAAACACTGGGGTGATTAATGAGGAGGCAAACCTAAGCCAAACATCCCACGAGAAAAACCTCTGATTGACCTACTAGTGGTGGTAGAGCTAGGAGAAAAAGTGCAGAAAATACAGTACATTTAATATTGTTTTAATATTGAACCACTAAGGTGAACAAGACGATATCTATTCACAACAGGGGTGAAAGCGTTATGCTCTCTTCTTCAATCAAATGCATGGATGGGGGGTTATTGCTGCCAGTTAGAGAAGCTCAATAGCAGAAAGGCTGCTTACATGAAATGACACATTTAAAACAGCCTGTTCACTTAAAGCTCTGGGTGCGATGAAGCTACAGAAACTGAACTTTGTGGTTATATGGGGCCTTAGGGGCTCCAACTATAGGGCTTGCATACAGCCTGTAAATAAAATGAGCTGAATTCATAGGCCATGGGATTAACAGATTTGAACTTCATCCATTCTTTTATAGTGTTGTCTGACCTACTGGGAAGATAATATGCTGGAAAAAGGACTGTTTTCCCAAGAAATACGAGTTGTTTCAGCAGGTGTCCCAAAACCAACATATGTTTACGTTGAACTTACAAATCCCTCTAGCGGCCTTAGTAGTAAATATAATTATAATTAAAATAATATTGTTCGAGTGGGTCAATAAAATATGGGACAAGAGACCGCTGTTTGTTTCTCGTTTCCTACCGAAAATCAATGTTTTTTTTCTTTTAACCATGACAGCGGCCGCTCCTTGACCTTGGACAAGTGGTTATTATTGTAATGAAGTAGTATTTTAATCCAAACCATGCTCTTCCCCTAACTCTACCAAAGTTGTGTTTGTGCCTAAACCCAACCAAACCTTAAGTGTAGTGTTGTCAGGTCTTAAAATGGATTTATTTTTCCAACAGTGATTTGTAACGGTTTTGGAAGGCACTGACAAATGCTGTTGTCCAGCAGATAAAAGGTGCCAGATCAGAAAACTCTTGAAAACTCTTATTTAATTTTGGGGACTTGTTGGAAGACATGAGAGGAAATGGTGAATATTTACCTCCACTGACTCTGAGCAAATTTTTCCTGCTCATGATTCATCAAACTGATCCATTTTGGAGAATTTTCAGACAGATAGCACTGTGAGCAGGAAGACTTTGCACCTGGTCGACACTTAGGGTAAAGTTGCTGACATGTTTATGAGTCAACCAAAGAAAAAAACAACAAGTTATTATCAGTATTTCATTGAATTTTAAATCAGACAGACCAGGATCATTAGCTTAATCCGACAGCTGACCTCCTCCACTGTGCCTTTAGAGCTGTCATTAAAGAGCTATAGCAAATGTTCATGTCAACTCCTTGAACCCACAGTGCAATCTCTGTAATACAGCAGTCTACTTCAGTTAACAGGCTACATATCCTCTTTCTGAATATTGATGGAAAACAGATGTCTCTTCTTTGACAGGACATTATGTATCATTTCAGGGATTTGGTTTATGATGAATTATGGGATACATCTAACCACAGTCTTATTGTTGTGTCGGTTATTTAGCACATGTACTCAGCAGTTTGTAAAAGCAAGAGTATATTGCCTTTTCACAGTAGAGTTGCTTGTGTAATGTAATGCTGTAAATTACATCAGCAACTTCCCCCCTTACTTTTTCTCTTATTACTCAGTATGCAGTATCAAAATACTGGGAAACAGTGCCAAGTACTGTAAATCATTTCAAGCATTTTTGATTGGCATGATTTTCACTTGTGTTATCTGATTCTGAATCTACTGAGGTTAATTCCAGTAAACTCAAAGGGCTGTTGAGAAACTGCTTGGACGTATTCCATGCTCCTTCCTCAGTCAGCTCATTTACTTTACCATGATGCATTTTTGTCTTTTGAATTGCTAAACAGCAATAGCTTATAATGATGTCATTCCTAAAAATAATTTGCAGTTTAAACTAAATCTAAAAATGTTTTGTTAGAAATTCCAGATGTGGTTTTAATAAATCAAAAGTATGCCTGCTTTGGCACTTAGTCTGTCTTATTGGAAACCCTTAAGTGGAAACTACTCAAACATTGTTTACAACAGAACAACAGTTACAGCAAGTGTGTTATTGGTTTGCTATTTTGCTTTAGTGCTATCTTCCAAAATCTTTTGACATGAACTGTGCTGCTGCTCTTTGTTTCTATACAAAGAAGTAGACAAGACTGGACAGGTTTACTTATAAAGTCTACTAACTGGTTCTCTGACGCATATCCAGTAGCATACATGAGGAGGTTGATAATTGGGTTTGTAAGTAATAAAAAACACATCTATAGAGAATGTCTGAGACTGAGAGTAATCATTTTAAATTGCCTAATATTTTCCAACTCCCTCATGTGCAGTCATCACTTTTCCTGCAGAGGATTTTCATCCTTTCAACCTAGAGTAATCACTGTGCGCTTAATTACTAATTATACTGTATCTGTCAGTGTAATTTGTATGTGTAATTTCACCTAGAACCTCAGTATGAGCAGAAATGTTCAAAACTGTTGGAAAATTAAGTTTGACATCTATTTAAAGGACTCCAATCTATTAAATAACTACTTTACAACAGTGGATGAGTGCCCATGGCTCAGTTGTCATTCATTTAGTAACATTATGACATGGGGGCTTTCCTAAGTTACATGTTTTTCCACCAAGAAATTCTCCTGAAAGATGCTCAGAAATGCAGTAGCCCAAAAGGACAAAACACAACTAATTGGGGCCTGCTGAACTCCTTACGTTGTGCCACAATATATCCTTCATGGAGCTTCGATCACTGGAGGGATGACAATATGGCAACAAAGAACACCCAAGTGTATTTCTGGTGTTGAAAGCTATTTGAATTTAGAAAGGGAACAGAAGTCCAGCAGAGAGGATTATTCCAAGGTGCAGAATATATTTCAATATGATGTGAAAACCAGATTTGAAAACTAAGGAAACGAGAGACTCGTAGCCTTATAGCCAAGTTGAATAATCAGACTGAAGTGATCATTTCTCTGGAACTGAGCAGTACCCCCCCACTGTGTTTGAATCTGGGAATCACAATATAAATCAATTACTCATTTCGCAGTCAATGGAAAATCGTATTATTTTTGACAAATTTCGAGGCCACTTGATTTACTAGAATACAAAAAGGAGTGAGTAAAATGAGAGATATAACCTGTGAAAAACTTCCAATGCATTTCATTGAAATTAATTGATGGGGACATTTACAGGACATAAACAATGCTGTTTGGAGCAGCCAAGTGCATGAGAAGTATGGCGGCTATCATGTCTCACGGGGGGCTGAAGAAATGTTATTCTCAGTTTCCTTACTGCGTAAACCAGAGTTTCCCCTGAATTCCAGAGCAGAGGGGGGGGGAGAGAACAAAATGCTTAGTACCACCAGAATTATTTGGAATAATAACAAAGCAACAATTACACATGCCACACATCAATTATGTGTAACTGTTGCAGCTGTAGAGTGGAACACTCTGCCTGTGTTCTGCTTCTTTTCCAGAGAAGCATTTCCTTTACAGAGTAGGTAAGGCCGACATCGTACAGACAATAAATCAAGCCAATGTAATCACTGTTTCATGTACCCTCTTGTCACCTAAGGAAAGTTATAAACAAAGATTATTAATGTGTCTCGATTCTATGATGGTTAACACATTGGATCTGGCTCTCATCTTGGGTTTTCTGAGATGTCATATGATACTTAATCTCAGCAGCTGAAAAAACGTCTACATATAAGTAAACTGCTCAAAAGTTAATCAGTTGAATTGACCAGCATAAAAACAATACAATGATAAATCTTTACATAACCCTATGCCTTTTCATAAACATCTGTTCTGTCACTCTCTACTGTCAACTGATAAAGTGATTCAGCCTAAAGTAGTCCATGAAAGCTCAAAGATTTGCTGTTTGCTAACAGGCGCTGTCAGGAATATTTTCCCCAGGGGGTCTGTCTCACAAAGCAGGATTATGAATTTAGCTGGATATCTGCTGGGTAAAACCTGCAAGCCCCACAAATCTGCAACATGGACTCAAATAAAAACCTCTTCTGGGTTATGCTCAGTGCGTTTGTCCAGCTAAATCAGTAATCGCGCTTTGTCACACAAGCCACAGAAATAAAATTCTCTGGACACAGAAACTGGCGGGTTTTCAGCAACAGCAACTGTGGTTTGGAAAAAAAAACACTTTGAGGATAAAGAGGATGGTTAGCATGACCACAATGGCCGAACCAACAAAGAAAGGATACTACTGGCAAAACTGATTACAATACAAACTGATCACTGGGAGGTATACTGCAAAAACGCAACAGCAGTGACCGTTTAGCACTAAAGATGATGCCAAATTGGAACAAACAGCTCACACCTTATCAGTTTAATCGAACCCTCCTTTGGTTTTTAGTAAAGCATGTATGTTGCAATCACAGGCATTCATGATTTAAGTGCAACTTCTAGAACAAAAACCCTGCACAACCTTTCACATCTTATCATGAGCCAAGCATATTTAACCCTACAGCCTGTAGAAAATACAAATATAAGCATATATTTTGAAGCCAGAAAATTCAGAATTCTTGAACGCAAATAATAGAACCCAAATATAACAATCTATATATATTCAACAACCCAGAAAGACAGTGAGAGAAGAATGTGCCTGCACTGACAGTAAGAAATATATGGTCAGAGTCCGCTGAGGCGCTGGTGCTTCTCTTGTACTGTGACATATGCTCTCTGGGTCTCTGGTGTCTACCCTGGTGCTGTTTCACAATATGATAAATGCTCCAAGGATGAGTGTTGCACACAGTGGATTGCCATGGCCAAAGGGGGCCTATTTCAAAATTCCTTCATGAGGTCCTCTCCTCTCCCACTAGGCCTACAGAAGACTTGCATTTCAATGCTTCAAAAATGTTTGACATCGATCTTCTCATCTAACACCCAGCATGAAAGCAAATGTATTTCCCAAAATGCCGAACTATTTAAAATGCAAAGCAAAGTAAGTTATTTTTCTTCACATCCATATCTGTAATTATTTATTTGTAATATAGTTACATATTAATATTAATTAATATGTACAGTATTTTTATTTTATTTTTTTTGCTAGCTGGTAAAATTGGCATGTCAAATTAACCAAATTAATAAGAAGAATAACATTTTCAAAAACAAAATCCAGGGTGATGATCGCAGTAATGAAACTGTTCAGTGAGAATTTAAACATTCCTTACTAAAAGCTAACCATGATCACGACCCCTATATTCACCTCATGAAGGAACTGCTCATGCCATGTGCATTTCAAGCTTTAGTGATATGCAAACTGATGCAAATCTAACATCTGCAGTTCTACAGATTGTGGTCCAAAAATAAAACAGATTTATAAAAAAATTAAAGAAAAATGTGGGTCCATTAACCTATTGGGGGCCCTTGTTATAGCATACCTGTGTGTACAAGCAACAACTTTCACGCAAATAGTTCTTATGACAGTGTTAAAAAAACCTGTTTATTACAGTAATAAAATGTTCCGAGATATGCAGAGACACTTTACTCTACAGAGAGGCTAATGAATGCCATACGCCTATGTTTTCCTTTGGCAACATCATCTTGCCAACTTAAATCACGCTTGGTTCCCTTTGAACTACATCTCAGTCATGCCAAGGCGCAATTGCACTGCCATATGACCACATATTGAAAAAAAAATGCAGAATGCAAAAGCCACATTGATCTTATCAAAAACAGATCATTAATCTAGTAATCATTACAGGGCTGATGGGCCATCATCAGCTCACACCGTGCAGGTGAACTGAAATGCACCCAGGACACATTATCTTGGCTCTTAGCTGAAACAGTTTTTCTTCTTTAAAAAAACATTGTGGGAAACAACTGTGACCGCAGCCAATAACCATAAACCAACATAATTATGTTAAGAATGTGTTTGAGATTTGCAGATCAAACAGGATGTCACTCTGTGCTTGAAGCACGGCCAGCAGTTTGTCAAGTGATGCAGAGATGAAACCTTACAAAGTCTACATTTGGAAGACTTATCAGAGGAGATATTCAGCAATCTGGCATTTCTTTAGTTCTTGATACGCTTTCCCAGGACAGGACATACAGAAATAGATTTGCTATGAATCAAGATCATTGACAAAATGTTTGAATTTAGTTCCCCGAATAAGTCGCATTATTTTGTTTCTGAAGCAACAGTGCACTCATCTCATCAGCCTGAATCACAATGTGCCTGAAAAAAAGAGCATTACATTCCCACAAAAGTGGTGTTTGAGCATTTATCAGGTGTCCATTATAGGATAAGTACATCTTAAAGGAGCACCATAAGGGGTGTGGGGGTGTTGGAGAGTAGCACGTGTCTAGCTCTTTGTCAAACTTGGTTTTTGTAAACTATATCTGTTCTGTTTGTCACGTACTTTTAATGTGTAAATTATGCACTTCTCACCTAAATTAATGAATTGGCTTTAAAAGAATAGCACAGTGGATATTTGAATTGATTTTTGTCTAAACTACCTCTTTAAAGTCAGTAAGTTTTTTTTCATTATGCCTGTGAGGTGGCCCCTTGCGATGAAGACAGATTAGGTTCTAACAACTTAATCCGTAGCCTCTGACAGGAGTTTTGCTGCGAGGCAACGCTGTGTCCACTGTGTCTGTGAACTGTCATAATTAAAGTCAGTGTCAGAGCACAACAGGCCAATCTGGTGGCATGTGGATATTTAGATTGCCATGATCCCTTAAGTTCACAAAGGATGATTGAGAGGGAAAATCCACATTGGCCTATCTCTCTCCAGAAACCCCTTCATTTCAACACATTAGCTACATTATACATTATTATTGCAGCCTTGCAAGGAAGCAGACATTTTATAACTCATAAACACCTGACCAACAGTAGATTCATTGGAAATAAACATTAAATCACATGCATGGTAAAAGAGAACACTGGAAGATGTTTAATGTCCTATTGATTTTTGCTTTAAAGCTATTAGCAGCCTCAGGCAATAAGATTTTGTGATTGATTTTCATTTACATTTATCTTTCAGTGCTTCATAAGGCAGAACTGTGCCCAGTGTCATACAAAGTATAAACTATTTTCCATTTCACTGACATTTCAACCAAGCACCATTCAGACAACATTACTGCTTTGAATAATAAATGACAAGTCCAATTTTACATCATGTAGAGCTACATTTTGCAATCACTTTCATGGGCACAAAACACACTGGACTGCAGCTTGATAACTTCACACTAATATAGAGTAAATATTAATGCTACTGTACCTGTAACACGTCGTAACTTCTCCAGTCGACTTCACGCAGGGGTACTTTGTTGTAGAAATGTTATTTTCAGAGCACTCTCCACTGTGAAAGGAAACATTTTGAAGCAAAGTAAGCATTTTTTTTTCTCTTCTCTTTAATGCAAGGAGTCCTCGTGTCATTTAACATGTCCCACAATTACCCGTCACTGGCATCCTCTTCTTGGTAGGACCAAAGCAAACCTCCTGAGAAGTACATGCAGGTGACGGTGAGCAGAAGAGGACATCTGTTGTGTTTTAGTATCATCTCATCGGGTCCAGTCACCTGGGTGCTGTCAGTAATCCACACTTGTAATGATTACCTCCACACGGCTACGACTTCAGAGAGTAAAGTGGTGTGGCACAACGGCAGACCCTCCCACTCACCCCGTGCTTCAGAGTAGCTAACGTGAATGAACTGCTTTTCATTCTTGTGGTGTCCCTACGGAGCCTAGCTTAACGGTAACTTTCCCTCCTCTGTACTTTTGACAGGTCACGTCAAGAAAGCGAAACCGAAAATTTTAAACTTTTTAATCATTACATATGTCTTTTTATCCCGTAAGGAGTCCACTGACACATAAACATACCTTTTGGACTAACGGTTTCTCTTCGGTGAAACTTTGAAAATCGATAGGAACAGAGCACTAACGCTCATCATTCACCACACACAGGCGCGAGCGCATGAGCACGCACACAAACACACACATAGTAGAACGCTCTATGTGCGTCATGACGTCTGCATCTTTGCTACCACCGCGCGGCTGTTACTGAAATAACAACTACCCATTAATAAATATAAAAATATTGAAATATTTACATAAACATTTATGTATGTTCATCATCTGTTAAAAGTCTACTCATATCTGTGTTTCAGTTAATCTGACACGTACGTGGATGCTCATGAGACCAACACATTAAAAATGCATTAGCAATATGAGCACAAATACATTTCAAGTAGTTAATTTATTGTACCTCTATTTGAGGTTGTAAGCATACATTATTCATAAATTGATTTAATAAGATTTCCTAAAATATTAAAGGGACACGCCACCGATTTTACACATGAAGTTCAGAGGAGCACTACTCAGCCTGAGAAAACAGCTGAAATTTCTTCTTTGGCTCTGGAGGAAGCTCTCCAAAGTTAAAAAAATAATGAGTTGCATTATGAGAAATGTAGGATCCTATATATGTTTTGGAGCTTCATCTGTGTGATGAATTAAAGTCAGGATATCTCGGCCTCTGCTGCTTCAATTTTGACCAATATTTTTTCAAATATGTCTCTCACAAGTCCAGCGAACCTTATGCAAGTGCAATACCACTTGTAAAAGTATCAATAATACAGTGTAAAATAACTCAACTGCAAGTAAAAGTCTTGCATTAAAAAGTGTAATTAAATACATAAGTATTACCAGCAAAATGTACCTAAAAGTATCAAAAGTAAAAGTACTCATATGCAGGCAGAATGGACCCTGATAATTATCTGTTACATTATTGGATTATTAGCACTGATTAATTAATATGTGAGCAGCATTGAGAGGTTTGGCTGGTCAAGGTGTTAACTGTTTTATATACAGTTGGGTATTTTCATTTATTGCATAACAATGCGTCATATTTTCTATGCTCATTGTGGGATTTAAAAATCTTAATCTGCAATCTGTATCTATAGATGTCAATATTTCCCTCTAAAACAAAATTAGAAGTATGAAGTAGCATAAAATTCAAATACTCAGGTAAAATATAAGTACCTCAGAATTGCACTTAAGTATATATTCACTACTAATAAGTTACTTGCCACCACTGGATTCCAGTCAGCACTTTAGCTTGAAGCATGTCAGCCAAGCCATGTACATCAGCAGGAACTAAGCTGTAACTTTCATGCGCTGTTAAACCAAATTCACCTCACCGTCTTGCTCATTCTGTGGGTCAAGTATCTGACGGGATGGGAAACTCGACACTAATATGCTACTGACTTTTGTTCTGAATGACCTTGACCTCTGTGTGACCTCTACCAGCAGGCCTGATCTGAGCACAAACACTGTCCACTGGCACCTGCAGAACCCAGGAGTTCTTCAGTTTCGCAGGAATGCAGTGTGGCATTACAGGGAGTTGGATAGCGGAGCCACTGAGGAGCCTGTAAAGGATATCCCAGTGAAACAAGAGGACTGTGGTGTCACTTACAGCCCCTATGGTAGCTTCTCAATCTGTGAGGTCAGTCAAGTATGATTTACCTTTATTCAGAATATGACATTAGTCAGAATGTCTATTCAGGTGAAATGTAATACAATATTTCCTATTACAATCATGTTTTTTTTTTTTTATTAAAGGCTGGGAATCATGCCTCTTACAGTACAATTTAGGAGAAAATGACACCTTGAGCCTGCTTCAAAGGGCCTGCTCAAGCATGACCATTTCATTTCAAGGGAAAGCAGTGTTTCATTGGTCTACTCACTTCATTACAACAGAGCCTCCGTGGCTCAGCAACCGTCTGACGGTGCAGTTCAATTTCTAGCCACTTGATGGCCCTTTCAACCAAGAGATCCCACCCCCACCCCTCTTTCGCCACTATCGTCATCATTGCCCACAAAATGGATGACAGCTTTTAGAAATACCAGGGTGCGTCACGACTCTGAGGTGCACATGCTGTGCCATTTATGTTCCACCTGTTTTGATGCCTCAGCAGCCCGAGAGGCAGAGAAGGATCATGCCTGCAACAGCACAAGTAGCCAATTAATGTTGCAGGCTGATACTGTATCAAAGCTAATAATACAATAACCTCACTGTAATATCTGGCAACATTTTCTGCCTTAGAGATATGAAATAATTATCTCTGACTCATTTGCCATGTCATCAATTTCCAGAAAACAACACACAACAACAAAGGAAACATTTTTACCCTTTACTTTGTCTATGTACTTTATTGTCTCTTTCAATGAAGTGACTGTTTTATTATGTTGTCTTGGTTTCCGGGAATAAGTAGTTAAAGCTTGTTTGCCGGGACTGTTGGCATCCTTGCTTTAATCAGTTCTGTCTCTCTGTTTGTGTGTGTGTCCATCTGGTTGCCACATTCCAAACTTAAGGACAGTTTGAGCAAAGATCATGATCTCACTATATATTTCCTTTTGTCAGTGTTTACCCGAATCAGTATCAGTGTTGTTGATCTGAGCTGGGTGTCTCCTGACCTAGAAGGATTGGTTGGAGAACAGGTCGACCATTCTTTTTCACTTCACAGTGCCACATCAAGTGAAACTCTTATCCTATCTTCACTGCCTCGACAGGGTAAAAGAATCTGCACCATCAACAGAACAAATGGACCCGAAATTAAATCAGATGAAAGAAAAGTGATCCAAGGAGAAAGCACACAGTTGGTAGAGGTTTGTATGGGAACAAACAAAAGCCAATAAAGACTAAAACTGTCTGTGATGGGACTTGGATGTTTCTCTTGATTAAGGAGCTGTCCTTGAGATTTCTGCAAGAGGCTGAAATGGTGGAGCAGAACTACACTGCTAATCTAAGATGTGATGGTTTTAGGGGTTGTATTGCACCAAATAGACTCGGTTTGGTTGTTAGGCAAGAGAAAATCTGAAAAGAAACAAGTTCTAGTACACTGACAAGCTGTCCAATGAGAATATGTGCAGGGAAAAAGAATCAGTGCCTTGTAGGTTGCTGACAAAGACATTAACCTTTTCATGCTTAATGGATGCTTGATAATGGCAGCTGTGGACTACACACAAATATAGTCTTTTATCTTCTAAATGCTCTCTCACACATGGGATGGCAACAAGAATATCGCAGGGAATGAGCACCCCACTGTCAAAACTCCTCTCTCTCTGTCTTTCTTTCTCTTCACAGTGCAGCACTGCAGTGCTTCTCTGCACATGCCCAGACAGACTGGGAGAGAGCCACAGCAAGTTTGAGCTCACTAGAAATATTAACAGCCTGCATCACAGACACATTCAAGTACTCCTGCAAGCTGTGTTTGCATTAGGAACAAAAGTCTTATTTAATGCAACTGACAATGAATACTTCTGTGACATTTTTAAAAAGTTAAAATGCATCAACGGGGGCACATTTGCTGTCACAAGAATCATACCTGTGACGTTCTCTTTACAGGGTTTTCTTTTGTCTCAAGGTCACTCTCCCTCCCACAAGCTTTTTACGCAAACTGTTCAGTGCAGCATGAACACAGCCAGTGCAGCTTTAATATATAGTATCACATTACCTCTCTTTAGTCAATACAGTCAGATTTTGTCTTTACAGTAATTAATTTTACATTGCTATCATTACTACAATGCTAAATACTATATTTACCTATCTCTGTATAGTTCCATACTCTCTATGCTAATTTAATTTTTACCAGTTTAGATCTCAGTATGGTTTCTTTTTATGTATATTTTATTAAGCAATTAGACCACCCCAGTTACAATATTGTCATAGCAAGCTACATTTAACCATTACTAATGCAATCTGAGAATACATTTAGCTAGTTGTCAAATTTTCTGCTGACTTAGTAACTCTTAAGGCCAGGTTTTTCATTTAGAGAAGTCTTGGTCGCTGCATGGTTTATTCCATTCAGCTTGTTTGCCATGGCAATACAGCATTATTCATTTTGTTCTTTTACAGTAGTTGAAACAAAAATAGACCAATGATGACATCAAGGGGCATACAAAATGTGATTCATAACTCACCAGAAGACTGAATAAATGGGAGAATAAGCAGGAGAAATGACATCAAAGGAGCTCAAATGGTGAAAAGATAAAGAATTAAAGGAGACACACGGGTGTACTGGTAGGTCTAGAAAATCGAGGGGAAAAAAAGTCAGTAACACAGGGGAGATGAATGCCTTTATGATGCTTCCGCTGCATCAAACAGAATGGAGTGGAGGCCCAGTGGAGGAGAAATAGTCTCCAAATGGTCTTAAACGATAGGTTCAAATTGTTCCAAGTCAGTTTTTCAACATTCACACAGTCCTAATGCAATTCCAAAATAAGAGATGGGGGACGAAATCGACAGTTCAACCAAAGCTAATATGAAGCTTAGACAACTCAAGCAGGTATGGACAGGAGGAACAATTACAGCAACTGAGAATTGTTTCAATGTACATATCCATATGTAAATGTTGTTTTAAGAATTGACTTGAATAATGTGAACCTATACTTTAATTTACAATCAAACCCAAAGTAATGTAGCCAGCCCATCATACAAGGAAAACCTATTATAACAAATATCTTTTAGCTGTTTAAGTCCAATATTTCTCCATTAGCTGTTTCTTTTTGGGGATTCTCCAATAAATATCATGGGTAGATGATATACGGCAACCCAATCAGGAAAGCAAAGCAGAGCAAGTAGAGCACAGCCATAATCACTTTGGCTCTTACTTCCCACTGTTGTGGCAGCAGGTCTATATAGAGTTTTCTTCCCGTCATCTCAGTGAGAACGATTTACCCCACATGTCACTGTGACTCCCTCTCTCTCTCTCTCTTTTTCTCTCTCTTTCTCTCTCTCTTTTTTCACTTGCAACAGCTGTTCAAAGGTTCACTGGGGAGTCACATAAGGTGTAAAGAGATGTGCTGTGCGAGGAAGTCTTGCTTTGCAGCTGCTGTAGACATACCCATCCACACAGAAGCGATCCTGGAAAAGCAAACGGATATAAAGAAGATGATGCTTGTCCTTAGCCAAAAGCGCACGACTTCAATAACACATCCAAAGTACTGTTGCACAGTAACAATACCATTTTATTTATTTATATTTGTTAAAATCCCACAAGTTAAATCTGTGGAAACAATCAAAATCTGGACTAAGCTGATTTAAAGCAGCCGAAACTCCCACCCCCCGTCCATTACTACACAAAAAAACAGTAACAATTACTGTGAGATTGGTATTTCCTTCTACTACAGTACGTCACTGCACGTGTCCCCTCAAAGGTTCTGCGATCAATAAATATAACCTCAGTGCAGTGTCCTTGGGATGGCCACATTTCACTGCCACTCCCTGCCATTATGTCTCTCCCCCTCCTCTGGATGTCCTAGCTCATTGTTACCTCCCACCCCTAATGCACACACACACAGTCCACTGCGTCCCTCCTTAAATTCATTCTTCCTCTTCATCCTCCTATCACATCCAGATACTCATCGATAAAGTAATGTATTGCTCCATTTTCCACTTTCGAGTTCATAATAAGAGACATATGTTATGAGTGAAGTGCACATTGCTGATTTGCTTAACCTTGAGTAAAATGCCTGACAGGACTGTTGTCAGTTCCCGTGTCAGATGGATGGTTTAATTTCTTTAGACATGGAGAATGTGCTGCATTATTTCTTGATCTGGATGCACTGAAATATACGGCCAGGGAGCAGATGGTTGGACTGTGGCAACCCATGCAGGAAAAATGGGAATAAGAAGGGATTCTTTCTCTCCGACAGGCCCAATGTGACATTTCACAGATGTAAAATAATGCATTGGGATTTCACCAAAATATGATCTATAGGAAAACAGAGCTATCATGTAAGAGTATTTCTGGGCAAGGTTTCTGTTGTAGTAATCCAGTCATACTTCAAATGGTGACAAATGAGCTTCCTCTTTCCACGCTTTTCTCTACCTCTTCCACTCTTCCCTCTTGGCCTGCTTTTCTTAACTCTGTCATCAGGACTAGCACAAGTCTCATAATATGGCTCATCCTCATTTAAATTAGTTCTGAAGCATTAGGCAGAATTGGCCCTGGGTATCAGTGAATTTATGGCCCAGTTGTGGCAACATGCACCAGTACACAGAGCCATATTGTTTAGCTTGCAAGCTATTATCATATCCATTCGTTTCCTTTCACTGTCATGGGATATTAGAATTTGCAGCAGTGACAGTCATCACTGATTTTCCACTCCTGCAGCCGTTACTTCAAGATTAAACTCACGTAGTTTTGTGTGAACTGAGCTAACACAGTGGATTGTTTCAATTTGTCCACAAGAGCGTGAGGTGAGTCTAAGGTTGTCCTGCATGAATAGCTCAGTATAGAAACAATGCAGAGGTGCAC
The DNA here is from genome assembly GCA_008360985.2 of Macquaria ambigua. NCBI lineage: Eukaryota > Metazoa > Chordata > Actinopteri > Centrarchiformes > Percichthyidae > Macquaria > Macquaria ambigua. Next base: position 351,311 of record VMKM01000017.1, on the reverse strand, counting down.
CTTTCACTGGTACAGTGATCATTCTTGGCAAGCTGTAAACACAAAGGTGAGGATATCGCCTCTGGACAGGTTACCTCCCCGTCTGTCTTTTTCTCTCATATACTGCTTTTACTGAACCAGACACCTACTGCAGGAACACATTGTATCTCCCACTTATCTTATACTGCCAGTGGGGTTGTTTGTACATTTACACTTAAATAAATAAACGTAAATGGCTGCATTTATATAGCGCTTTTATCCAAAGCACTTTACAATTTTTGCCTCAGACACACACTCACACACCAATGGCAGTGAGCTACCATGCAAGGTGCAGGGCTGACCATCAGGGGCAACTTGGGGTTCAGTGTCTTGCCCAAGGACACTTCGACATATGGACAGGAGGAGCCACAGCCCCACCCCCCCCACCCCGCACGCTTCACGGTCGGCCTGGCCATGGCCGCTGTGGTTTCCTCTGCACTAACTCTTCTTGGAGTACTGTACTGGAATTTGTGAGTTGGAACAGACAATTTTATTGCTTTTCTTTCTATTCTATTCTGTTTATTTCACTTTCCACCTCAGGCCCCCAACAGTCTCACAGACAAATCATGGTATTGTCCTTCCTGTCCTGTGTTTTTATGTGTTTAAGTATCAGGCTTACTTAACCCATGTGTTTTGTTGACACTGGCTATACTTCCTCCTTGTTTGTTTGAATGTGTAAAAATAATAATAATAATAATGCAAAATAAGCATTTTTGTCCCCTTAAATATTTTTGTCTTTTCTTCTGACTTGATTAAAACCCAATATGAAGGAAACTTGTCAGTATCAATCAACAGTAATAAATTATTGTATACTATTATCAAGTAATGAAATTTGAAATTGGCATTAGCAGGATTTACTTTGTTTTTACTTTGTTGCTGGTAGTCTATCTTGCCTTTCCCTTATGTTGTGTAGCATGACATACAGTAGCTATTATCTGCTAACCCACTATACTTTGGACACAGGGTAATGGTTGTATGGATGATAGCTAACTACTTTAGGTGCCACGTGTCTGACAACTATAAGAGCAACTTCACATTAGTCTTCATTTTCTGAGTGCTAAGCTCCATCTGCCTTTAAAATGTTACAGCACTATGCAGTAAATGTCCACTCTAGCTTTGCTTTTAGGCTTTCTTGCTGTGGTGCTTTGCAAAAAAAACCCCCTGCATACATAATAATGTTTCCTTTCCTTCTTTCATCAAATGTTTGTGGGATGGATGTTAGTAGAAGCAAAAGCAAAAGGCATCACTGGACTGCTTGTATAGAAAGCTTGAAATCTCAGCAGTAACAGTGCAGCGACTGGCAGCTTTCATCAATAACACTTACAAACCCCCGATAATATAATTACTGCCAAAACCCTATGACAGGTTTTCACTTTACAACATCGACTCAATCAGATCTTTCCTCATCAGGTATTCGTCTCCTTGTTCAACCTTTATAGTCTTTCTCATGTGGTCTAATAAAACACCCTTCAGTCCTGCAGCTCATGCAGATTGCTGCTACGCTGTCCAACTGACGTGTCTGAGAGGTCATCAGCTGATTGTATCAGCTAATTGTATTTCATGTGAGCTGGCCAAGGTGTCAATCACAGACCACGGCCAGCAAAAGCCCTCACAGTTTTCTTCTTTTGATTGATTTACCCTTCAGAAATGTCACTAATTGGTTAGTCATACATTTTAAATGTCAGTATGGTGGTAACAGTTGGGAGAGAAGTAAACAGAAAGTCAAGCTGACTGTGTAGGTGGTGGCCACGGCTCAAAATTGCTGTGGGTCTCACACTGTGGGTTTCTGTCCAGCTGTGTCACAGTCTTGGGGAGCTCACAATCAGAACAAATGCTGCTTGGATTCAAGTAGTGAGCATCCTCAAGTGCATAGCCCCCCTTTACCCCATCAAATACAACTGTAGGTTGTTTTTATATGTTGCAAGAAATAGTCTAAATTCAAAAGTTGTGATGAAGAGTATCTACCTGCTCTCCTTATACTACATACCGTACCCCACCCCCCACCCCCTTGCGACTTGTTGTTAAGGTTTCCCCATCAGCCAGCTGCAGCCACAGCACTCCCACTCCTGTGGGATGCAAAATTTCCATCCTTGAGAACACCTAAGCTGTAACTAATCTCTGGCATCTGCATACAGTGCCGATGCACTGATATTTTAGTATCATTCACAGCAATCTGACCTTGATGAGTTATGACATGTGGCCCCAATGCAGTTTTACAATCTCTGTGTCACAATAGATAAGAAACAGAATGGAAACAAAAGGCTAAATTGCTTCCACTCACACTGATCGCTCTGAAACATCGCAAGAGGTGAGTTGTTGCAGGAAGACGATGGTGTTTCTGGTTAAACTAAAAGGATCTTACTCTTTAACAAAAAGCTCCATCTCTGTAGGGATCCTTTCCATAATGTTGTCAGACACTTAGAGCTATTGCTATTGCTATTGCTTTTACCTATTAGTCATTTAGACCCCAAAATATGTAAAAATAGAGCCTAGGTTTAAAAATACCAGAATTACTCTTTAATCAAATTTAATTCATGGGGAAAACTTCTCTTGTGGGGGAGCATAAACTCATACAGAGAAAAATCACATCATAAAATAAATATGGCATTGGAAAAAAAAAAAAAAAGGTCCAACACACACAAAAACACATTTATCCAATGGCATAAATTAAATTAATTCTACATGAGCTTATGTGAGAGATGGGGCACACCTCTGGTCAACTAATAGTGTATTGTTGTTGGTATAGTCCCAGTGTTAAACCCCTCTGGATTGCATACAATTACTGTCACTGGACAAACATTGCCGTCTCATGCGTCGCTTTACACTACAATTGTTGACATACAAATTCATGGATTGTACTGTACAGACCACAAAAGTAATCATTACCTTATAACTCTGATGTGTAGTGATGCATTGTGCTCCTGAAGAGACATGGGCTCCATTAGCAGAGAGGCACACAGCATGACACACGGTTAACTAACTGGCTGCTTACTTGATGCGCATAAACAACATTCTGAAACCATTTTCACACTTCACACATGGTTCTCCATGGATACTTGTATTGTGCAGCGCTGTGCAGTACATGCTGTTTCAGTAAGTGTTCGCACTCCCTGCATTCTGCCTCTCTACGGAATGAGCACCTTTAAAAGTACCAGTGTTAACTAGGCAGTGCATACTGTATGCGTACAAATATATGCAATTACTGCCGTTGAAGCATAAAATATCAAACTCTTCTCATACTCTATATATTGTTCAGAACACTTGAAGCCCTCAAGCCATTTTAATAATGCATTAAACAGTAACTTTCAGGTCAATACGGGGAGGCGGTGGTGGTAAATAAAGCATCAATATGGATAAGTCTCACGCAGCCTTGTCGCTGGAGTCTTGGCCACTTCGCTCCCTCTCTCTCACCTCGGACACATGGCCATCACACTCTTTCTCTCACACACATTGCCACACACTGTACACACATACACACACTACTGGTAGGGCGTGATTGCATAACACTGACGCTCACAGCTGCTGGTTTATCATTTATTAATGCTTCCTTCAGTGGCATAATTTGCCGTGCTCTGTATCGGACAGTAATAATTCAGGTAATGTGCTGAAAAATGTGAGATGGACCAGGAAATGGACCTAACTGAATTTTGGAGCAGTAAAGTGTCTTCTTTCCTTCACTAGACATCAAAGGGGTCATTTAACAACCTGAAGGCATCAGTATAAAGTGAAATAAGCTATTCAAACCATATAAGAGATAAGTCATTTGACAACACAAAAACAAATCAAATACGCAACTGGAGTACATACTGTATGCTGACATTATGAAACACCTTGTAAATAAATGATTATCTGACACTACTGTCTTATCTATAATGTGCTGTCTATTTGCACTGACAGACAGGAAACAGGACAGAGAGGCCGTTTTTTATTCCACCACATGCAACTACCATGTGCATGTTCTAGGCGCCGTACAAAGTTGATTAGCAAACACTATCGGTCAACTGGAGGGCTGTTAACTTTGGAAAATATATGAATTGGTTGAAGTACCTGCGCATTTCATCCTGCTAATTTAATTACCAGGGAGCCATGCAGGCTGAAGGACAGAGGCTGGTGGTGACAAACTTGAAATTCAGAACATGATAGAAAGAGACAGAGAGGAGAAAGAGAGGGGAGGGGCGCACTCAGGGGGCGCAAATTTCTCACTCAGATTGAGTGAGAAATTTGTTCTTCGCAGTCCTTCACAATATTTGCTTAAACACTGTTAAAGTGCAATTTGAAGTCCAATAAAACCAGTAGAGAGGTTTTTTTTGCTTGCATATTCTTATCCTCTTCTATAGAGTTTTCCTGCAGCATTTTGCACAAACCATAAGTGCGCGATGTGATTTTGATTGAGGCAATGGTACAGAGAGTAGCAGTAAATCATCCGTTAAGAGATGAACGCATGAATGACTTTCACCAGGTCAGCGAAAAACCCTCAACTCTTTTCATCTGTTCATCAAAATTCAATTTGGCATCATAAGTTGACTTACGGCGTTCATGGTACTACGGATGACGGATGTATGAACTACAGGGGTTCATGGTCCAGAGCATTCAGCCTGAGGGGAGTTTCTCTTTGTGTGGTATTGTCTACATTATGATGGGGATAAATCCTCAGATTGTCGAAACACTTCTCTTGATTCATAATACACAAAAAGAAAGACATATATAATGTAAAATGTAAAAAAACAAACATAAAGATTGCCAACACAAAAAATGCACATAAGAGATTGACTTATTTAAAAGATGATACAGATTTTTCTAACTTGACATCCTCTAAGGTGATGCATACTTTGTGACTTTTGATCCTGACAGTAAGGGGCAAGACTTTCATCAAAAGATAGAAGACTTGTCACCTTTTTCTTAAAGGGGAACTCCACCGATTTTACACACCAAAGTCTGTTTACAGGTCTTGGGGAGTACACATGCATATGTGAAAAAAGGTGTATAAAGCCTTCTGTTGCTCCAGAAGGAGCTGCAAGACATCTGATAAACTGCGTCGGTTGACAACAAAATATTACTATAAATCATGAAAATAGTGGATAGTAGGAAGTTGCTGGACACTAGTGGACATGGAAAACCCTGGGGACAGATTATATTGTTTATTAATAATATTTTTATAATTATAATAATTTTGCACAATGTATTTAAATGTATTCTTAGCCATGCCATCTTGTTTATCTAATTAATATGGCGCCATACCGATGCGCTGACTTCTAGTGGCAGTTTTAAGTAGGCAGGCCTATGCACAGGCCACTTCGATCGGCAATCGTCTTGTCGAGCCTTACACCCATGACGTATTTCCGGTTGGGAAAAATATCAAGAACGAGGAAAAGTTTCAAACAGAGAGAGCGAGCAAGTCTGAAGAGAGAGCGAGCAGCGCTGCAGCTTCCATATCTGCGCTCTGTCACAATTTACACGCTCGAGACAAAAACTTTATTTGCCACAAGATTATTTTTAACCTCTCAGTTTTATGTTTTTACGCCCTCAATCCCTGATCCTGTGCTCGTTTAATTTGTATTTGCGCTCTCATGATTATGAAAGCTAAATGACGCCATAAATTAACTTATTTGGTTAATTGATTACTTTAGTTGTAGTTATTTCACAAGGCTGGATTTGATGGATTCAGGGCCTTTTTTTTCTGGTAAATAGATTGGCAGACTATTGCACTTTGCATTACAGTACAGCACAGTAGGTCTAACATTAGCCTGGCATGACATCTCCATCTGGATTACAATTTTCAAAAGGAAAGATAACCTGGGTTGGGTCCTTCAAATATTATGCCCACAGTGTTCGGCATGACTGAACAGTGTTCAGAAACATCAAAATAGAACATTTAAGTGCTGAAATGAAACAAGCCTGCAGAGCAACTTCAGCCTGACAACTTAAGTGGTGCTGTGTTCTGACCTGCCAATGTCTTGGCTTGGCAGTGCCATTACCAACAGGAAAGTCTATTAAAGCTGTCAAACAGACTTGCTAAATCTTCACTGCTGCCACTTCCTGTGCAATCACACTGCACCAGCTTGCTGCCATCCACCTGTGGATGAATCCCCAGTCAGTTACCACTGATTTTCTCCATGCTCCGTTGGCAAGGAGATAGAGCCTGATGCCAAAATTAAATCTGCATTCACATAAGACAACCAACAATAAGACAACAACAACAACAACAAGGTTGCCAGCTAAAACGCAAATAAAAGCAAAATTAGGCAAAGAAACAGAACACATCAAACCTAGTTATATTCTACTTTTTGTCCATTTTAAATTGGGCTTTTAAACTTGCAGCTTAAAAACAGAGTACAAACTAGCCATGTACTTGCATATTATTGGGATATTAGTGACTTCATCAAGGAGTGAATCAAGTCTATCAAGTCAAATGACACTAAAGGATTACTATGTTAAAGAATTAATGTGTGTGACTGTATATAAGGGCATATTATAAGGACGATTAGAGGTTCAATTACACTAGTTACGGTTGTGTGCCTTTCATCATCTCCACGAGAGAGAATGAACAACAGACTGTATCGAAAGCTACTCAAACCTATTAGATCAAAATTGATTTATTGTTGGAATTACACGGGTAAGAGGCATTATAAACAAGGAGCCATACACAATCACCCGGCCAAAACGCTGTCTGTTCTCTCATGCTCTGCCTGAGGACACGCAATTAAAAAAAAAAAAACAGGAACAAATATTCTTTCATCTTTCCTGTTCTATGACTCCTTGTCTATTCTTTCTAATTTCAAGATGACAAGAACAAAATGGATATCGTTCTGTTCTGTGAAATGAGAGAGGATACTTTGCTGAGCAAGCCAATAACGTGAGCTGGAACCGGCTCTGAATTATGTTGCGTGTGTTGCAGCGGAAAATGTAACACAGTCAACTTGCTGGACTCAGCATTACAGGACCTCAAAAGACCTCAAGTGTTTTCGGTTTCACCTGCAGTCAGATGTTTCATGATGACGCATCTCCATCCCTGTCATAATGCTGACTATAAATGACATACATATCCTTTTTGTTCTCCATTAATTCTGGGCAAATCCCAGCTTACCATTACCAATGGTTGGCTCAAAAAGCTTTGAATAAATAGTATTTTTAACAGAGGAATATAGAAGGAGTCAATCAGTGTGCCAATGTCAAAGAAAATGTCCCCCAAGGAACTCAGTGACTTCATTAACTTGAAGGTAATGAAGGCATTTGAGAGACTGGTCAGGAGGGTTGAGTGTCTCCTTGACCCCTTGCAATTTGCCTACAGTCCAAACAGAAGGGTGGATGATGCAACCACCACTTTTCTATTCTAACTATCTTTCTAAGCACTTTGATGGCACCAAAACCCATGCAAGACTTTTATTTATTAATTTCCTCTGCTTTTAATATGATTAAGGCCTATATTTTGGCTATCAAACTTGTGAGGAAGCACCAACTCCCTCACTATGTGCTAAAGCCATTTTGTTAAAAAAGGTGAACATTCTCTCACACAGTGTTTTCTTTGATCTCTTTGTTTAATGCATAGTTCCACATCAAATGATAAGTACTCCACATTAAAATCAAGTTTATTTCTTAAACATATTAAAGACATGCAGTAATCGGTGCCATAACCTGGGTTTGAGTCCTTTGTCTGGGTCCTTTTGTGGAAGCCATCTTGTGTGGGTGCTTAAAGAGGAAGCACGCCGCAACAGTGGCCCTTTTATCTGATGTGTGAGTAGGCAGGTTCTCAGTTTTGTTTGGATACTGGAAGTGTGGTGTAATACCAGCCAATTAAGATAAATACTGAATGATGTTTGTTTTGAATGTACAGTATTTGTCTTAACCTGTTGAAGAATGTATTGAGGCCGTGTTTGTATGAGCAAGTTAAAGAGACCATGTATATTTGTTAACCTTGTCAACTCTCCATTCTAGAGTTGATAGGCCAGTTTGAACTGGAAAGGCAGGCTCTCATGCTTTATATGTGAGTGGAATGGGAGAGACGGTGGACAGTGTTTTTTCTTTGTCAAGAGCAGCACCAGAATTGTTTAGAGCTGTGTACAGGCTACAAAGAGTTCTCCATGTTAATTTTTCTTTGTTTGATATTTTTTATTTTTTTGGAGACTGAAAATAAAAGTCTGCCTAATTTCCCAGCACACCTCCCTGCCGGCGTGATGTTTTGTCTTCCTTACGCTACCCTACACCTCAACTCATGACAAAACCGTTTTGATTTCAAGATTGTGAGATGAATTTCGGAGGGTCAGGGTAAATAATATTCTGTCCTCCATATAGGCTCCCCATAGGGTCGTGTCCTGACCCAACTATTGTTTATTATCTACACCAATGACCGTAGAAGTTACTACAAAGGCAGGGCTGCTTCATGGACATGAGAGTAATTGAGCCTGAGTGGAACATTTCTAAAACCAAAGACACGGTTATTGACTTATGACAAACATCACTTCCACCTTCTCAGACGATTGTTGCAGTATACTGACAAGAAATTGAGCTTTGAGGCAGCATGCAAGGGCAAAAAAGACTGTATTTTCTGCGGAGGTTACTGTAAATGCTTTTAATGTTGACAAAAATGATTTTACTGATACATCCTAGAATCAGTCCTGACCTTCTCACTGATTTCTTGAGGATGGGAATTTAAATTTGTAAATGAGCACAACAGGAATCAACGGGACAACATTGTCGAGTTAAACCACTGGTGAGCAGCAGCCTTCTTTGTCAGAGATTTTAAGCCGACAAAAAAGCTAAATAGCATCATAGCAAATCCAAACCATCCTCCCTTCTAGTCAGAGATAACGGTTTCTGAAAAATAGAAACCATTTATCCCATGTGCAGTAAACACTCTGATGCACCATAACCTGCCTTTTGGTTCCCCGTACAGCTTAGCCCTTTGTCTTATCCCTGTTCTTATTGTTACTGTTTTTCTTTGCTTTTATCACCTTAACCTATGTTCTGTTTTGCGTGTCTAGCATGTGTAAAGTCTTCAATTCCCTTACTGTCTTATTGTGTTTTTATTCTGTTTATGCTGCCTTGCTCTTGTGGGACAATGAAGATCTGAACTGAGCTGAACTGAGTTTTCCACATGGTTCAGGCACCACTTTCTAAGAGAGAGAATCAATAAAGAGAGGAAGAAAAAGCCAGTGATTGTCAGTGATTGGAGTGGGGTGGTTTGAAAAGTGCAGTACCAACACAAAGGTCAGTCCTCAGTAGAGTAACCTCAGAGCAAAACTATACAGAACTTTATCTGTATTACTGGGATCATTTCTAACTCCTGCCAACTTAGTGCAGCATGCTGGATTTAGGTGAAGCAAACATTGATTAGAGATGTTTATAAAAACAATGTGAAAATATATGATGAATAATGGAATTTGCTCAGTTTTTCTACTTAAAAATAAGAATTTGGCAATGATGAAAGACTTGCACTTGTCTAATAATAATCATTGATTTTTCCTCTGAGGTCATAGTGTTCAGGTCATCTGAGGTTTGGCCAGTAGTGTATGTCAAGCAACCCAACAGTTTCCCTCTGGTCAATAAAACTCTGGGATGCCACACCGGACTCAAAAGCAAACACTTATCCAGAAATAGCTTTCCTCCAATGTCACGATGACAAAGAAAAACTTTCCACAGCAACATCTGAGCACAGAATACATGCATACACACACAAACACACACTCACAACGAGAGAGAGAGAGAGAGAGAGAGAGAGAGACAGATAGCTCACCTGGCCTCTTTGTTATGTAAATTGATTGAATCAATATGACAAATGTACTGTAAAGAGGGAAAATACAATGCTTTTTCATCTCCACCAGCATTCATCCTCAACCATCGCTCTTATCACCACTCCCAGACACGAGCAAAGACCTGATTAATGGCCGCCACATGTCAGCTACGTAAATCGTCAGGGCACGCTTGGTTGCATATGAATGGAGAGGGTGTGAGTTAGATGGCAACACACAGAACCGAGGTCTCAGGATTTCCTCTCCTGAATCTACAGAAGCTCTGAAGCACCATCTCAGATGATTCATCTGCCTTTTTACTTCACAGAATTTCTACTGAAAATTGTGTAATTCATACGGAAGGAGATGGTTGATTCATAACAAATAAATTGACTGGATTTTGTGTCAATTTAAAATTTTAAAAATCTAAGTTTTAAAATATGTATATTCTGTGCACCAAGCACTTCCCAACAAGACTAAGAGGCTACAACCAGGCTAGCAGCTCTGTGACGCTGTACTTAGGCACAGTGGTGCTTTGAGCTAAATGCTAATGTCAGCATGCTAACTTCCTCACAATGCTGATGTTTAGCTGGCATGATGTTTACCATGTTAACCATCTTAATTCAGCATGCTAACATTTGCTAATCAGCACTAATTCCATCCATCCATCCATCCATCCATCCATCCAGCGTTGTTGAGGTATTGGATGTATTGCATGATGCAGTCACAGCCCTCTTTAAGTTAGAAATACTAGTTAGTAATACATACTGTACGTCATGAATGCAAACTTGCTTTATGTATTAGTTAATGCACCTTCAGGTCAAAAGAGTTGTGCTGTTCTACTTTGCTGATGTGGCTTGACTGACTGCGTAACAGCCACATGGCCACTCAGTGTTCCTGTTATTACCTCAGGCTGATCATCAGTGCCTGGTTGGTTACTTTTACACCACATCTGTACATGTTAATTCATTCTGTGATGTAATACTTCCTCCAGATGACACAGGAAACCATTTGATTATCACATAGCTTCTGTCACAGCAGCGAGGGCAGGTCCTGCAACATGACGAGGGATGTCAGGTCACACAGATGGCTTCTTTTTTTTATTTATTGTTTTTAGGCTTTCCTCTAACTAGTGAGGCTCCAGTCTTATTTTATGTAGTATTCATGATTTTCACAAAAATGAAATGATACGTTTGACACCACAACCAAAAATCTTTCCTTCTTTTGATTTGGGCAAGCATACAGTCAGAAATCTCATGAATACAAATACAAATGCTGCTTAGTGGCAAGTGTACAAGACTGTAGCATCTTCATGTGAAAGAAAGAACACATTCTTATTCATATAGTCTCTTTACAAATGACAAATATGTAACCCAGTAATTTAATGAAATATGTATAAATAAAATAATTGTGAGTAACAAAACCACAGACTTTGAAATAGACAAAAAATACTGTGGGTTGCCCTTTAAGATAGCTCAGTGTACTCCAAAGGCCATCTGAGGTATCCGGACACAAATCTGCACTACAACATCACACACTCAGAGTTTAGCATTTGTGTGTAAAAGAGGCCACAAATATCTACTTAAAACAACTATCCACTCATGTTGGAGAAAAAAAAGAAAAAAAGAGAAAGAATTTAAGTCTCTATTGGTCCAACCTTAATGCCAGATTATATCAGGATTGCATGAGACATCTGTCATGCAAGGAGCTGAGTAAACTGCACAATATGACTTGTGAATGTCACAGATGACAAAATTAATCTGTTGACCTAAGAAGTGGAGAGAGAGAGAGAGAGAGAGAGAGAGAGAGAGAGAGAGAGAGAGAGTTTAAGATGTGTTTATATGTTTGACATGCTGCAACAGAAATAGAAAGGACTGGGAGTTACTGTAGGTGGGAAGTCTTCACTTTCCTTGTTGGAAAGATAGTTCTTAACAGATCATAACTAAAATAGTTAGTTAATAAAGTAATTATTTAGGTATTTCTGATTGAAATGACGTTACAATTAAGATTTTTAGATTACAAAACCAGCATCTTATGAATACTGAGTTTGAAAAGGAAACTGTACAATGAACAATAGCCCACAGTTCCTCCCATGTGTGACAGTGAACAGTATTAAGGACACAGAATGTAAATCATGGAGCACCTGCAGTCCCAGTGTGGTATACCTTCTTCCCCTCTGCAGCAGTGCTGTCCTGTAGCTCAGCCTGGAGTCTGACCTCCCTGAGGACAGGGGAAAAAAGGGAGAAGAAATTTCCTGTGGGGTTCAACAAGGTATCAAAATATTACATTAAATTATCACGCATGGCGTATCCTGCTCATCATCAGCATCTTTGGAGTATCACTGATCTGTCACGTCCTAGAGTCTGCACAGAGGCCAGTATATTTGCATTATTAAAAAGTGCCTTTTCTTAAGATGACAGTCAGTTTAAGCTTATACCATATACCAGAACATTCCAGTAAAGTCATGGTAAGAGGTAGTTTTAGTACTTTTCATGACATTAAAAGTAGTAGAAGTAATAGTAATAGCACTAGCAGAGAAACTAGCAGCAGTAGCAGTACCATAATAGAATTACATTAGATCCCTTTCATATTTTATTTGGGAAAAAAATAAAAGCTTATGTCGTCTAACAGACGGCTCATGATTCCACAGCTTAGACTTAACAGGCTGCAGAGGTCATTCACTTCCCGATCCATTAAATTACAAATACATGTTTTGTACATCTGAACGTGCTATGCTAGTCAGCCTGAGTTCCCTCCACTGTAGTTTTCTTATGGTGTCGATGGCCGTATGCCTGACTCTGCTCTGTATGTACCGACCACAACAGTTCTGCAATCTGTTCACATCCTTGTCCTGATGGTGCACAGAAGAGAAAACGAGGGGAGAATCATAATATTATCATTAATATTGTCATGGAAACTACAACAAAAAGTCAATTCATAAGGGATTTGCTTTAATCTGGCTGGGTTTAACGAAGGCAGGATTATTCACTGTTACGCAGGAGGCTTTAGGTGTCACATGTCCATGGAGTCTAGGATAGGGATAGGGCAACCTCACCACCATAGGGAAACCTCTTACATCCTTTTGCCCTCCAACTGACCAGATTATAGTTTACTTTAGTGATGACTAACTGATACTGAATGACCAGGATTTGAGTCCATCTAGGCACGCCATGTAACAAAATGCATGCATCCATGCCCAGACTATGCATATATAAGCAGGTACAAAATGCTCACATTTTCAATTCACGTTTTCTAATGTAACATCACTGTGCTATCTGTATGGAAATAAGACAAGCAGTTCAGCATACTCCTGTGGAACAAAATGTCCAAAATGAGGTCTGTAGAGTATTGTGAGTAACTGTGTCATGATATTTGGAAGAGACACTGCTGCTGAATGTTTCAAATACAATTTTTTGCCACTTTGAGGACCACAAAACACCATAAAACACATTTATGTCACAGCAGGAAAGAGGGGAAAAAATGTGTTTGGGTGACAACACCCAACATATACAAAGTCTAAAACATTTTACTTTTACTAGATTATCAAACTAATGTGACCTTTTGGTGGTATACGGTGTTAAACTTTGATGCCCTCACATGCGAGATTTTCAGACCAGATTCAGTCCATTCATGCTCGGAAACGATGCAGACATTTCCTCAGATCATATATAATCCAACAATATTGCGCTGTAGGTATTAATTGTTGTAAGCAGTTCTCTGAAAGAAAAGATTCACCCACAACAGACCTCAATAACTGGCTGCTCTTTTTCTTTGTGAACTGATGATATAACACAATGTCTGCGGTGCAATTATGTAATCATATGTCATTTCCTTTCCCTACATTAGAATTCAATACCCTCGTCACACACTGGTAAAATGTAAACATCACGTAAAGGTACTGTAGTTTTTTAGCATTTAGTAACTGAGGTTGTGAGGATGTTGATGTGTCACCAGTGGTGGAAAGTAACTAAGTATATTCACTCAAGTATTCAAGTAATTAGGGACACTTTTGAGGCACATGTACTTTACTTGAGCATTTCCATTTTATGCTACTTTAAACTTCAGTGGGATATATCTTACCTTTTACTATTCTACATTTACCTGACAGCTACAGTAAAGTTATTATGCAGATTAAAATTTTACTTACAAAATATATGATCATCTAATATGATGCACTGTTATAGATTACAGACACATTAACAGCACATTTAGTCAAAAATTAGTAACAATAATCCAAGATAACACTCTGAAACGGGCCATTGTGCAAATTCAGTACTTTTATTTTAGATACTTGGCTGATAATACTTATTTTCTTTTACTTAAGTAAAACTTTGAATGCAGGACTTTATAATTGAGTATTTTTCCATGGTTGTATTGCTATTTTTATTTAAGTAAATGATCTAAATACTTCCACCACTGTGTAGTGCGAAGTCAGTTGCTTGCACAGTTGTTCATAGCGTGATATCATTTGAGCTTAGAGGGAAATTATGTCACTACATGACCCAAGTAATTAATTGTATGCCTATGGCTATTGGTATAGCTGAAATGATTGGTTGATTGGCAGAAAATATCAGCGTGCAACAATTTTTATAATCAGTTCATTGCTTAAGTCATTTATCAAGCTGATATAACAATCATTCTGTATTTTTTATACATATACATTTTGCTGAATGTCCATTAGCTAGTACAAGTGGAAGAAGTGGTGAAGGTAGAAATACCACTATTTAGACACCCTGCAGCTTCACCTTGAAATATATCATCAGCTAAACAGCAGCCATTTTGCTTTTGATATTAATACACTTAACGTTTTATATTATACAGAGAGGTGTTTCTGCCATTTAGCCTGCCCTTGTTGATATAAATGGGGTGGACAAAATAATGTGAACACCTGTCAGTGAAACGCAATACATATATACATCCTCCTTACAGCTGAATTAGCACCTCTCTGAAACAAAAAAACTTCATGAAGGTTGGATTTAGTGCAGGACTCTTGTATTACACTGCATTAGTTTTAGCTAGGTTTAACTAATAAACTGGCCCAATAAATCCTTTCTAAAAAGCCGGTCTATTTAATTTACTGAAGCGTCAGTACTTTTTTGCAGGTGCGCTGCTCGTTTGCTAGCTAGCTAGCTAACTACCTGCTAACCCTGCTGGGCTGCACTAGCTTCTACCTCTAATGCCTGTATAGCATTTTCATAAGCAAGCTCACCTGTCAACAATTACATCACGTGACTTCAGGACCTTTGAGGAAGAATAAATGTGTGCTCCGTAACCGTTTTTCATATCAAGTTTTGATTGTCCCTCCTGGACTTAGCTAGGCATTTCATCTCATATCAGCTGTGGGTCACAAACCTGAACTTCGAGTTGGAAGAAGAGAAGAAGAGTTTTTTTCATGTTCTGCTGTCTTCTGTTTGGGCTTCCAGCGACTTTCCATGTCGCAAATGGTTGTTTTGAGATGCCCAGGGTCACTGCTTCTGCTTCACCAAGGTAAGACTTTGTTTACTTTATGTTTGCATAAAGTGTGCATATCATTAGTTCACGTTTTGGCTGTTGTTTGGGGACCATTTCATGAGGCTGCAGACCTCCTGCTGGCTGTTTTCTTGCTCTCTGGTTGCAAATTTGAGCTTTTATGTCGCTGTATGGAGCATTTCCACCGTATTTAATTGTGAATTGATATTAATTATTGTTGTGGAAGTCATTTCTCCTGTGGTGGTTATGCATAATGATGATTTCATGCTGTTGGATGGTGAAATCTGACAATTCCTACTCATGTTTGAGTATTGTGAGTGATGATGTGAATTGAATTGGCTGAATTGGTTTTGTGGCATGTTTCCCTGCAGGCTGTTCCTGTTGTTTGAGGGAGTTCCTGATGGTTCAATGCAAATTGGGGGTCTCTAGTAGAGGTTAATATTGCATAAAAACTTCAGGGACATGATGTTTGTCATGTATGCAAAATGACAGATATACTGTAGTCACATTTTCTCCATGCACTTCAGCTAAGCATTAGAGATCATTCCAGCTCAAAGCATTGGGTTTATACGACACCTTTCTTGTATATGTCTAAATTGCTGAGCTTCTGTTTCTATGTAACACAACAATGAATAAGACGAGATTGTCTGGCATTGATTCATTTTTGTGATTTTAATATTTGTTAGTCAATTATCTGTCTTTGGCTGCTCATGTATATAAGGTGGATCTCTGGGTTCAGGTTCCTCATCTCAGTTCACTAAGTAGTATCCTGCGTTGGTTATTGGCTCATAGAAGACTGCATATAATAGCTGGTTCTTTGAGGAAGGGAGCAGGCTGAGCTTGGTGTATTATTGCTGGGTCAGAGCCTGGATGGCAGATATCAACTCTATACTCTATTGACATAATAAATCCACTCTATGTGAGCTCGCTGACTGAAATACATTTTACTTTTTCAAAACTGAATCATTTTTAGACTTGCCACCAAAACAATTAAGAAAAACACAAGTGACAGGCAAGTGGTCCATTGAGTTGAGATGAGATGCAGATGGATTCAGGAGTTGGTCATGATGATAACTATAGTGAAGAACAAAATGAAGTGGACTTGCTCCAGTGTGTTGTGCAAGACTTAAACCTGCAACTACTGATTGGTTTTGGGACACTTGGGGGCAGCGGAACCAAGATGTGATCACAACATTGACATATCAGCAATTCAAAGACTGTGATATGTTATGTGTTGTTAACCAGCTTTTGATGTTGGCTATAAAGCCTATATCCATACCTGCAAATTCTCAAACCAAAGACCAAACCTCAGTGTATTTAATGCCATTTTTAGTATCTATCTTTAACATGTACCGTTTTTCTGGTTCCAGCTTCTCAAATGTGGGAATTTGCTCCTTTTCCTTGTCTTACATCATAGTAAATTGAATATCCTTTGGTTTTGGACTGTTAGTTGGACAAAACAAGACACGTGAAGACGTCACCTTGGGCTTTGGGAAATTGTGATAGGCAATTTTCACTATTTTTTCACTGATGTTTTATAGACGATTAGTTGAGAAAATAATCGGTAGCAGCCCTACTTCATTTTCCAAACATAAAAATTGCAACAACTGAGGAACAATAAATAAGTATGCCTGCAATATATTAGGGAGAAATTTAGGTTTTACTGAATTTGACCAGTATTAAGACTTTAAGAGACATTTGTACATTTAAAAAACATATTTTCTCAATCAGCTTCTTACTGTAAGGTATGGGGTCTAGGGCTGCAACTTACTATTATTTTCATTATTGATTTATCTACTGATTATTTTGTCGATTAATCGTTTGGTCTATACAACATCAGAAAATAGTGAAAATAAACCATTAAAATAAAGATATTCAGTTTACTATGACGATGAATGAATGATGAAATGATGAATCAGGATTTAGCAACATTTGAATCATAATCTGATTACGATTGGTGGGTTGTTTGATCCATTCTGATGAAACCACATCTTCACAGGCCTGATGAAGCATACAAACTGAGTTTTTGACTGTTATGATTTCTTTTCACTTTGTTTCTGTGTTTCTCTTCTTTAGTCATGTATACTTCATATTTGTAGCCAAGTTTTCAGGACCATTAACCTAGATTGTAATATCCGTATCTCTTTGGAATGTCCTGTTTTGTTTGTCAGAAAATCCTGTAGATCAGTTTAGTGGATGACTGATTCAGGCTCAGTGCACATTTGTCAACAATATCTGTTGTGTACGAGGCCTTGACCTTTAGATGGATCAGTAGGAGGATGTCAGGTTTCCCTTTGTCCCCTCACTTGTTCATATTGTAGGCTGGCATTTCTGGGAAAGTATTAATCCCGTGTTGTTCAGACAGATTACTGTTGGAGAGTGGGTCTGGTAAAGGGATACTGTATGTCGTCCTTGATGCAGTTATAAGATAATCTGCTGATCGAGAGCCCTTAAGAGGACCCCTGCTGCATGTGCGTGGGATCAAAGCCACGAGTCAGTCAATGGGAGGGATTCAGATGAGAGACTGAAGATATGGAGCTTCTCGTGGGGCGACGTATTCATGAGTGTGTGTCATGTGTTTCATATCATATTACATGTAGCACGAGACAAGAATCTTTGGATAAAATGAATAAATTGAGTTGTGTATACCCACAGTGACAAATCCTTGTCAAAAACCTGAGAGAAGACGATGGCTAAGTCGCATTTGTGCGCGCAAACGAAGATAAACCATTATTGGAAAGGCCACAAAATAAACTTTTTCAGTAAATTTAATAACATCCCCCACCTTCTGTAATGAATCTATCCTTTTCTCTACAGCCAGTCAGCAGTTTACACAGCTATTATCTCGCTATTATCTCTAGATTGTGAAGCTCAATTGGATTGAGGCAAACCTGTGGTGCTCTGTGCCTTTTTAATCATTTTAGTCCCCTCATGGAGGCGTACTGATACTTTACTTTGTGCAGATGTTGGGGGAATTTTAATCTTGTTGTATGTTGTTGTGTATAGGAACGCAACAGAATAGATCCTACCGATTAATGAATCATGTCTGTAAAATCTTAATTATCGGCGTTCAACTTGGTGGTGCCATCCTGTGATTTTCTATAATTATCAAGACAACTAAATGGATTTTCAGTCATCAATAATCTCAATCCCACTTATAAAAGCTTTGGACAACAAAGACACAGACTATTTCTTTTTCATCTGTTTGACTTTGTATGTAGAGCAGATTTTGGGGGCTGGGGGAAGGACAAGAGACGAGAATAAAGATGCAGTAATGGGGAAAAGTCCTTTGGGTGTAATTGATGGAAAGATGTGTTCCATGAAGGAGATGACAAACACCATCTGCTGACAGTTCATCAATAGGTGTTTGAGTGGTGGAGGCAAGGCAGCGTCAGCAACACGAAGGGCCGGTAGATATTGAGCGAAGGTGGTTAATATAATATTATTATAATATCGTCATGCTGCTTATGTTTATCTTTCATTTCTTTGTGTGTCTCCCTCTTTCCTGGGCACGCTGTCCTCTCAAAATGCTTTTGCTGATAATCAAAATTCAGCTTTTGCTAATGCAGGAGGTATGAAGGCTTTTGCTCAGGAAGAAACAGAATATATGTGTGGGCATGTGAGAGAGAGAGAGGGAGTGTGTGAGTAACAAGATAACAAGAAGCCTCTAACCTCTACCGGGAGGTCAGCGCAGACGTCCAGCAGTCATATCAGAGGTTAAACGCTATGTGAAGGCAAGGTGCATGGGAAAGGTTAAAGTGACTCACAGCGCATATGGGTACCACACGCAAGTAACAAAACAGAAAAAGAAAAAGAAAACCATCTTTTGTCTTCAGCGTGATCCCTGTGGGAGGAGAGAAAAGCTGCTGCATGCAGTCCGCTTGGTGAAAGAGTTCATGTGAAGGTGCTGAAAGGATGAATTGTTCAATCAACTGAAAAGGCATCAATGACAGGCTTAATAATCGACTAATTATCAATCATTTACTGTACATCTTATTGACATACTTAACATTCAGGGATGTTCTTCAGTGTCCAGCTTTGCCAGATTTGCCCATTTTAATGGACCAAAAAGCCAGGGTCTGGCAGATACACATGGTCGTTGTTATCGTACATTCAGCCATCAGAATAAAGATTAAGTGGTGAAATTGTCACATCAAAAGTATTTACATCTACTGTGACACAAAACCTTTTTTCAGTAAGGTTTTGCACCACAAAAGCAGCAGATACATCTTGGAGATTTGAGCCACTGTGATATCAGCTATGACTATTATGGGATGTAGATGTGTCGGTGCACAGGCTAGCCCAGACCCACGGTCAAAAGGTTGTGTATCCCGAGCTTGCTTAGATGAATTATAGTTTAGAGTCTAAGTACATTCCACAGAGACCGAGGCTGCAGCAAACCAACAGCTGCGTTTGTAATCATCTAAATAGCTAAAATACTTACCGTCATAGGATATAGGTTTTGTGCCTACTGTTGCCAGCACATGTGCACTTTCGAAGACTGTAAGCATCTATTTATAAGAACATCTTTTCTCCATTATATCTGAGTGTGATTCTTTTTTTTTTATATGGGTACTGGTGAGATGTAAACAATAAAGGGATCTGCCATAGAGAGCCGAAGTGAAAGTGGCACTTCCAGGTTCTGTTCCAGAAGTGAGAAAAACCTCATTCAAAATCCCACTGGTATTTGTAATAATGTATATAAGACAAAATAAAGCCTTGGAACAGGGCCTTACTCAACAGTATGTTGTGTGTTTCACAGGCGAAAACAAGACATAGTCAACCTTGAAGCAAACAAAATAAATGCACATTTTAGCAAAGCAAAATTTTAGCTTGTATGTGTATTGTTACATTTAGTGAAATATTTTATATGACATGCAAATGAATCCCCCTAAAAATCACAGTCTTATGTAAAGGTGCTTGTAGGCAGCATTGTGAGGACTATATGTTTCTTTATGTTGCTTTCACTGTTAAAGGATTCCAAAAGCGAGCCGAGATGGAGCAACACTCTCCAAATTTTCATTTCTGTGTGGCTGCACCAAATAACTGTCCCACATTGAAAACGACCTCCCGTGAAGGGCAGACGGAGACCTCACAGAGCTAATCTTGATTGACTTTTCTGTTGCTACTGACTTCAATATTGAGCTCAGATCACAGAGGCAGCACTCCTGCTGTGTGCTCTTTGAAGAAGATGCGTAATAAGATGACACCATAATAACCTCTGACCTTTTGCCGTCCATATTAGTGTATGGAAATGGACCGAGCCTTACCTAAATCATGCCCAGTACTCTTTTAGACGAGATTGTTTGTTTGAAACTTTTTTTGCTGTGAGATTCACGTTAAAATCAGGTATTTAATGAGAACTATACCTGTGGTGTTGTACAGGGTGTGTGTGTGTGTGTGTGTGTGTGTGAGATCTGTAGACAAATAGGGTGGGCAGACACAGACAGAAACAAAGCAGCAGAGGAAGAGGCCAAACAGCAGCAGGACTGCTCTTGCATTCTAATCAGAGTCCCCTGTTTTGGCTCCCAGGAAGCTCTCACCCAACAGGCGAGGACATTGTGCATCTCATCAATGAGTCAGTCAAATGAGTCTGACTCAGGACAGTGGGGAAATATCGGATGTGAAAGAAGGCGACTGACGTGGGACACACGGAAAATGAGGTGACCCCTCTAAAATGAGTCCACAATCAATCTCCAGACTGCTGTTGAAATGGAAAGCTGCATAAATATGACTTATTTTAGATCAACCCCCTCCAGAAATCACCTTGTGGATTACGTTGGTTGTCTCTCCTGGTGGGTGTGACCTTACGTGGGCACCTGAGGATGGTCGTTCAGTTCTTAATGTTACAAATGTCTTGCGGTGGTTTAAAATGAAATGCGATGGAGGGAAGGAAGTTAAGCTGACATTGATTCGACTGGCCTGATGAAATTCGATCACAGGGACAAATGGGACACGAACTGAAGGGGCTGCCTTTTAGTAAACTGACAAGTGTTGTTGTGCATGCAGTGATTAATTGCATGAGCACTGTTTCAGACAAGGATAAAAGAAGAGCATCTTGCAGTTTGGAAACTGGTGGGACAGTATGTACAAACTCATGCTGTCTAGCCAAAAAATAGTTCAAACCCACAGAACTTTAATTTCTAGTGGAGACCCCAAAGTTTCCAAAGATACCAAACATGTCAGGCTGAAGTTTGGGGAATGTGTCTAAATTGATGCACAAGGCATCAAGAATATTTTCATTTTATGGAGTCTTGGCTTTGAATATTTCTCTAAGTGTAAATTCCATATAGCTTCAATAAAGAGCTTGAACCTGTATGGTAAAGTGTTAACCATCAGCAAACCCAATTTAAATATCACTTACAGCAATAACATATAACAAGTAACAGCTGTTACTGCTGTACGTTGGTTATACTTGTGTATATGACATTGTTAGGCTTTTTGCAGCATTATTTATTTTTCAGAATGGCAGAAATATGGCATCCTTGAGCACAGCAGTGGATTTAAAGAGATGCCACCAAACCCATTACAGTACTTGATGTGGGGTAAGCAGAGGAGCTCATTAAGCCCCTGATAAATGATAAATGATGTTAAATGATAAACTGTTGCCATATAAATCATAAGTTATCTGAATGGGAAAGTAACTAAATTTCAAATCCATTATTTCTCAGGAGAACTCTCTACAGTGTATATTTTATTCTAAACTGACTCTGTGGCTGTTTATCACCAATGAAATCCTTTACCACACACTTCTATGGGCTTAACTCTAGTCTATAGTGTACCATGCTGTCCTTGGTGTAATCTAACTTACATGATTGTTGACCCCAGTGCTGCAGGTTTAATACAATGCTTTGATATGCAATCCTAAATAATTGAATCCATAGGATAACATCATTCTGAAGGACAAGCACATTTAGTTGTAGGTCACAAGTCATTTAATGGTCATACCAAGGTTAAGGCGCATGTTCTTTCAGTGTAATGCTGAAACTACAACATCACAGAATTGCTACACAGATGGATATTATGCAAGGACCTCCAACTATCCCTGACTGAATACATTTCAGCAGTCAATTCAGGTAGCAAGTACATAATCAGTAATTTTAGTACAGTGGAGTTATTCATTTCCATGCTTACCACAGAACAAATAAGCATCATTGCTACCTTTTGTACAGATAATGTAAAAACGTAGATAACACATTTCTGGATACAGTAAAACCATGTGATGTCCAAGTGATTGTTATTTTGTAAGGGCCTTAACAAGTTCTAGCTAATGATAATAATATACAGATATAATGACTTTTGTTTCTCTCAGACACATTTGTCAACCTTGAGTGACTGCTGGATCAGTGAGGGTCAAGTCTAAGCCTGTAACCTTATTTTAGACTTATTATTATTTAGTCTTAAAGTAGATAACTTTAACTACTAATCCTAACCGTATGCATGCAGGCCTGTAAGAGACAGGGTTCGTACAAAGTGTTGAAAGTTTGGAAAATGCTTAATTTTAACCGTTATGTTTCCAAGGTTAGGAATATGCTTGAATTCAAATATACTTCTTGAAAAATGCTTGATTTTCATCATGATAAAGGAAAGTTCTTGTGTTCACTTGTCATTCATAGCTAGATAAGTCCTCTGTTGATCCCTTACTCTCAAAATTAGAAAGCATTAAATAATCACGATCAAAACATACAATCAAAGTTAATATAAACAGCTGGTAAAACAAACTAATTGACAATATACATTGATTACTGTGGGTATAAAGGAATTGTGTAAACCATATTTTTCGTAATTGTACTTAGAGTAACAATTTAGATGTGATGATAAAGGCTTCAAGAGTCTAGAAATGTCTAGTTTAGGCACCTTGAAAGTGCTTGAAAAGTGTTTGAATTTTACTCTTAAAAAGCTGTATAAACCCTGAAGAGAGGACAAAGTCTAACTAGGCAATAATGTATGAAAGGGAGCGACAGATGAAGAAATGCCGGGATGAGCGACCTTTATTTTTAACGATGTTGACAGGTGCACCTTGGGAGTTAGACCTACTAATGTATTCATAACAACCTGGTTTGACATCATAGTTCCCTAGAAAGTACCTGGCTGTGAATTGACTCATGGTGGCCGGATGGTGCAATAAAAAAAGCAAGACTGCACTGTAGTTTTTTTCTCTTACCTAAAATAAATATTAAACTAACATTTTCTTACCATACATCGCATATTAGAGTAATTATTTTAAAATGAAAGTAGGTAACCAAGACATGACAACTTGGACTGGTGTAGCACAGCCATTATTGATAGTTGACAATTGTCTCCTTATCCAAGGTGACAACCAGCTACTAGATTATAACTTAACTATAAGAAA
The DNA here is from genome assembly GCA_008360985.2 of Macquaria ambigua. Lineage (NCBI taxonomy): Eukaryota > Metazoa > Chordata > Actinopteri > Centrarchiformes > Percichthyidae > Macquaria > Macquaria ambigua. The sequence continues at coordinate 327,746 of VMKM01000017.1, read as the reverse complement.
ATAAAGGAAGCATTGGTCAGTGTTACGGACGTCACTCACCCTGGCTGGCTCTTCTCTTTTCCCCTTGGGGAGCTCCCACCTTTCCAGGCAGTGGTGGCTGTGGATGTTTTGGTGCACTAAGCAAACTGAAAACCCCCTCCAAACCCCCCTACCCCCTTCATTTCAGAATAAGAAGTCTACTCAGAAAAGCCATCAATAGGCATGTCAGTGGTTAACAATTTAAAATTATTTGGATTTTGTTTGGTTGGATTTTCAACACACTACAAATACAGCATCTGCATGAATATATAGAAAGGAGTGTCAGTGCCCCAGGGATGTAAGAACCATGTTTATGGGACATTCTGAGCCTTAGTAATGTCAGTAATGTGATAATAATGTATTGATGGTGTAAAACAAAAAAGTAGATTTTCATGTATTTTGAGATTTTTGCGCCAGGGTTCTAAACAGGGAATATGTTGCCATGGAGGCTAGTTAGCTGTAGCCTGGCTGTATTTTAGCTTATATTTCTTCACATTTTGGACCTTTTTTAAAAAGTCATGCTGTATTAAATTCTAGTAGCTCCGGTTTGTGCAGTAACCATACCTTTTAAAGACAACAATCACTGGAGTACTTTTGATACCGAAAAAAAGTCTAAACATGACGATTATGAGGCAAGATCTGAAGTTAAAAGGAGCTGTCAAGTGGATTTATGGATGTTTGTCCACGATGGACTATGGAGATATTGCCTTAAGTCGCTGTGATTCTGGCAATATGTGTATGATGTCTGTATGAGTGTAGTCATATAGTCAGACTGCACATTTATTACCATGTTGTCCTCAGTGTTCACAAATAGATGAACAATAGATGCAGATATAACAGAGGGGAAACTATGAGGAGAATTCTATGTAACAGCAGCCTTAGGAGGAACAGATAAATGGATGGATATTAAAAGAGTTAAACACATACCAATGCAAAGTTTTGTTTTAAGGATTCTCTGTAAATCATGTCCATGCCACAAAAGCAAATTCTGATAGGGTTGCACTATAAACTATGATTCTGTGTCAGGTTTTTTATTTTGTATTAGGGGCTAATAATGTTGCCTGTAGTTCCATTACCCCGTGTTTAAGCATGCTAATCAGGCCATTCATTCATCCCATTAAGCCATTAAGCCTATCTCTATAATTAAACAGAATTTGAACAATTTTACCAGCTGAATGGAAGATGAATGGATGAGCTTTGTTCCTGTAGCGCCCTGTAACTCACAGAACGGTAACACACATTTAGTGAGGCCTGGCATGCTTTAACCCACAGTGGATGTATATGCAATGCCTCGTTGTAGAGACTCCAGTGCATCTGTGGAGACACAAGTTAGAGCTTGAGACCACAGGTGTCTCCTGTATGAATCTGTTTTAACCGCTACCTAAAGCAGCTCAAGTAACCAGTGTGTGAAATGTACACCAACAAGCAAAGTAGTGTTTTTGTATCAGATTACACAGTGCTGTTTTATCATAGACGTGTATGACAATGGCAGATAGCACAGTGATTAATGAAAATATATATTTTTTTTTTGGATAAAATAAAGTCCACACAGCTTTTTCCGGAGCTTTCAACCACATCCCATCAGCCCATCAGATCATCTTTAAAACAGACGGAATATACAACCACCCATTAAGTAGTATGAGACTTATGTTTCATATTTAAATCAACTCCATGACAACTGAGAAAACTCCAGCTGCTGAAGAAGACTGTGAAATGTGGTTGAAAGTTATGGAAAAAGCTAGTAAGTGGACCTTGAGTTAAGATTATTTTGTCAAACTATTCTATTCTCAATTATATGTACAGTACTTAGACTATAGACAGACCACATATTCACTTCATTTCAATCTAGAAACAGTATACTGTTAATTTTTCTTTTGTATTTTTAAGGGATCAATCATATGAATATTAATAATATAATATAATATTACATTACTGTGAATGTAATAGCTCTGGACAATATGTGGCAGGTAACGGTGCTCCTGTGATGATGCCTCTGTAGACAAACTTTGGTTGTCATATCTTAAGTCACATCGCACAAACACATGCTAAAAAATTCATTTCCCCTGAATGCAATTACTCACATTTAATGAAACATAAATGCCTAATTGAGGGCCGTGTTTCTTTTGAGAATGGAGCTACAGATCCACTGAAGCATGCGTCACCCTGGTGTAACCCCTGTGAGCCCGGCTTTCAAAAGGTAACCGCAAACCACCTCTGCAATTTGAGCTGTGCTCAACTTCTATTTTAAATTGGGAGGGAGAAAACGGACAACCTTGCTGTGTAAAGTACTCAGAGTTCAGTCTTTGAGATATCATTAAAACTGTTAAGATTTGCTGATAAATGTTATAGTGTTTGACATAAAGGCTGCAAGAAACAATAATTTTCATTAATCGATTGATCTGAAGATTATTTTCTCGATTAATCAACTATACATTTTGTAAATAGTGAAAAATGGCTCCAAGGTGATGTCTTCAGATGTCTTGTTTTGTCCAACCAACAGCAGAAAACCCAAAGATATTCAGTTTACTAACATATGACAAAGAAAATCATCAAATCCAGATATTTGAGAAGCTGAAACCAGCAAATGTTTTGCCATTTTTGGTTAAGAAATGACCAAAACAATTTGATTATCAAAATAGTTGCAGATTAATAGGGTTGCACCTTTTTATTGAACAAGCAATGTAGCTTCATTATGAGCACGGTTAGTTATATAAAGCAACACATTAGCCTGCATTTAGTAACTTCCCATCTATGAGCACACAGTCATACAGACAAATCTTTCTTTTGTATGATGACTTTATGACTGATAACTGGATTTGTAGGTAATGAATGGAAATCCCTGGTGGCCACATGGACAGATTTTTCACCTCGCCTGTAACTGCTGACAGACACTATTTCTGAATACTCTATGACCCTCTCCCTCACTGCTTCATCTCTGAAATCATCTCTCCATTTTCTCCCCCCCCCCCCGATCAAATTGTAAATGAGTAAAAGATCATTCAAGCAGCGCCTGTCTCCATGAAAACACTCCGCTGTTGGACAATAGAATGACACACACTCGTTTTTGGTTTTTTTTTAGATGACAATATGTCGTTTATTTTCTATATTTTAAAGGTTTATTATTTACAAACAAAATAAACAAAAAAAAATCAAAAAGATTTTTTGACAAACACTGTTTGTCTGCATATTGTTGTAAGAAAGTTTACATTTATCTTTCTTTCGTCTGTATCATGTAACCAACTGATAGTTCTTTTTGTCTAAGCCTTGGATTACATAAATGAGCTGAACAATGACCATGTGAGTTCAAGAGGACCGAGCAGCTTGTCGTAGCTTCTGCCCCCCCCCCCCCTCCACTACGCATATCATCAGTAAACATATGAAACCTGTGGTCATCAAAACCAAATAAACATTTGGTTTGTCCTCTCTGGGCATTTTTCTCAGTTCTTTTTGCATCTCTTTTTTTTTTTTTTTTTCTCAAACCAACAAAACAAAAAGAAATATACAAATATATGTGCTGGTTTGTTGAGAGTCTCTATACTGCTAATATGTAAGCTCATTAGTTTGTTGTACATCTCCATTAATGCCCATTCCAGTATGTTAGTTGTGATTGGTATAGTGAAAAAAGCACATAGTTGGGAAGCTCTCCCTCCGAAGGCAAGTATCAAAAACAGCACAAAGTAACAGTGCTGCTATCCATCTTGACTGTGTACTAGTTCCTATACACTATGGCATATTGACGATTAAGCGCTCTTCGTTGTAAATAGCACAAATTCTCTGGGATATTGCTCCCTTACTAACTCATTCAACATCCAACCTAGCTGAAAGAATCTGTACCTTTTTATTTATTTATTAGTAAATCAGAAAGTGCAATTTAAAACAAAGACAATGACTTAGAATGTTTTGCTTTGGCCAGTTTCCTTCCACACATCAATATTCAACCCAAACATCAGTGTCTAGCTACAAAGAAAGGTATAAAGGTGCTCCAAATTTGTACAATGTCTCATTGAGCGTGATATTACTGCAAGTCTAAAGATTGCACTTTTTTTTTTTCCTCAACTGTACATGACCTCATTAAATATTCTATATAGCTTGACTGACAATGTTAGAAAAAATCTGCCTCTAGAAGTTCACATTGTAAGTAAAGATACCAATTGGATAAACTGAGACATTTGGCCATCATCATTGCTTACTCCTTTCCTGTCTAAAAACACTGAGACATAGAACACATAGAGTATAGTAAGAATGAATGCGCAGTTGTATGCTGAAGTGCCCCCCCCGTACGCACCCGAGCTCACACTCATAACAAAGGATGGAACATGGCTATAGTTTAGGCACAAATACTTAAGAATGTCCATGTGAAAAGTCAATGCTTCTGTTCACACACAGATAACGTCTAGGCAGACAGACAATGAACAAAACATAATCTAACATTACATTTAACGTCAACATTTTTGAGATAGTATCTTTTTAAGTATTTGTGACAGTGCATGCTTTCATGACATTGGTGGGTTGACTGTATTGGTACACTATCGACACAATCTGTAGCGAAGACTTGTAATCTTTTTAAAACGGTATCGCAAAGGGCTTAGTCACTTTGAACTGATGGGATATTTGGTTGCCATGAAAACTATGACTCTAAATAGAAATTCTGCATGACTGACAGTAGAATAATTTGTCACATTTGACTCGCTGCATGAAGATCGCAGGAAGGCCTTGTGCACAATCTCCTGTGTGTGCAGGGAAATGGCCTGTAAGCCGAAATGGCTGGCTTATTTTAGTTGAATCATCAAATACTTTGCTTATTGTAAGATTAAAATGTTCGATGTTTTGATAGAGTCACAATATTCTGGCTTGACCTCGCTTCCCTGCCTCAACATCAGTCCAGGTCAGTTTAGAGTAGCTAAGCCCACATAATGGATTTACATGAGACAGAAACCTTAATGCAAACCAGCATTTCTTTTTCTGACGTGAAAATGTCCCCCCTGCACACTTGAGCGACTGCATACCTGACGTCTTCAACTTATAACATATGCATTGAAAATGTCGTGCCAGGCTCTTCAACTACAGTGATTGTGATATGACAGCGTACGGTACAGTTTTAGTCAAGAAGCAGATGAGCAAGCACAGAATTTAAATTGTAGTTTAAAAAAAAAAGGTGTAATGAATTAATAAAAAAAAAAAAAAAAGGAAAAAAAAAGCCTCGTTTCATAAAATGATCCGTTTGACTGTAATATAAACCAAAGAATCATTCTTAAAATGATCCTCGCAGTTTTGGGAAATGAGGCGATAATAAAAGACACATTTACTTTCAACAGGATGACTTTGAAATGAAGTTGTGTATTGTAGGTAAATATTGTATATGTTTACTTGATGGGAAATCAAAAGCTACACTAGGACTAGGAATAGTATACACAGAGAGAGAGAGGGATTCTTACTTTAAATGTCCTCCAATCAGGCATTTCTCAGCATCAAGTAGTGCTAGCTATTGCATTAAGGTTTGTTTATCTCTTATGAAACGTGTATTTTGTCACTTAACCTTTTTCGCATATAGATGATATCCAGGTTCCTGATTAGAAGTAAGACGTTGTTATGATAGAGAATGCACCACACAGTATCTGTAAATACTAGATCTACAAAACTATTTACAGCACACATATAGGTAATCTTTATGTCACAGTCTATTGCATAATGGTGATAATCTTTAGTTTATAAATATTATAAATATACACAGAATTTTTAAGCAACATTACATAACATCTCAGCCATCTGAAATTAGAAATAGAAAACAATAGCATCCATCCATATCTTTCTCCACACTCCATTCTCCTCAAAAATAAACAAAGAAAGCAGCATTTCTATTATCTATTCCCTTTGGACCCATAACACTGTCATGGTTTGTATGTGAGCCGCTGTGGGGATATAGTGGCTCAGCAGACTGTAATTTTGTCGCTGAGAGCAACATAACACTTAGTTACAGTATCTGTGTTGGTTTCTGAAATGAAGGTTCAGGAAATTGGTATGAGAGTGTGTGCTTTTTGAGATTATTTGTCAGAGTTGCTTGCATTTATTATTCCACAGTGGTGCCTAAAGCTGCTTAATAGGAGAAGATAATTTGTCTCTTCCTCGTGGTAAAAAAAAAAAAAGACAAAGAAATAGTCATTGTCAGAATCCACAATGCATTCCAGTTAAAAAAACAGAAAGCAAAAGAAAATAAAAAAAACTTCATACATTGTATATAATTCTTTATATTTCTCAGAAAGGAAGACTCATGTTTATACTACAGCTTTTAAATTGCCATTGCCAAATATTTTAGTTGGATTTTACACACGCGGTCACATGCACGCACACACACACACACACACACACACACACACACTCTCTCACACACCCATACATACAGCAGTGTATATATATTTATATATATATTTATATATACACACATGTATGTATATGTGTGTGTGTGTGTGTGTGTGTGTGTGTGTATGTATGTATGTATGTATGTATGTATATATATTTATATATATATATATATAGCATAAAAGAAAAGAGAGATGTATCTGTATAATATACATTCTTAAGTTTAGGGAGACAATGTGTCTAAAATATAATACAAGGGCTTGTATGTACAGGATTTCTATGAGGTTATTTTAGAAGAAAATTGGAGAGAAACAAAAATGCTGAAGGTCCTCACTTTTATCTCTTTTGTTGTATCTCCATTTTTAAAAATGAATTGAAACATATTTAAGTTTAAAAAATGAAAACGGAAAAATGGGATCATAAATTTGATGCAAAACGCATTTTGTCTTGCTCAGTCTCTGTACTGCTCAGGACAGAATCTCTCCTAGATCCGGGGGATTCCCTGTGCTGGGTTGAGGATGATGATGATGATGCTGCCACTGCCGCCGCCGCCGCTGCTGCCGCGGCCGAGCGCACCGGGGGCAAGGCTCCTGACGACATCTGCCGGAATAAATTGACCCGCTGGGGCACTGTGGTGCGGATGCCACTCTGCAGATTCATCCCCTGGATCGCTGCCGCCGTTGGTGGCACGATGGAGGCCAGAGAGTCTCCTGAGGCTGGGTGTACTCTGGGCCCCAGAGATGTGTCATGTGGCAGTGATGGTTGGGAGGCCGATAAGTGTCTAACATCTCGACTCAAGCTGCCTGACTGAAGAGCTTGTGTGCTCTTGTGGATGTCTCCCCGCTGAGGTGACGGGACCTGCTGCTGCTGAGGTGACGGCTGCTGCTGCTGCTGTGTTGCAGAGGCTGCGGCTGCACTTGACACAGCTGGCTGCTGGGCAAGCTGTTGCTGTGTGGGTAGAGATGGCTGGGCAATGGGCTGCTGGATAAGTGACAGCTGGGAGGCTGTGCGCGAACCGTACTGGAAGCTCCGGTTAGCCAGAGGGGTCTGCACGGGCGGACTACACATGGCAGCCGTGAAGGAGCAGGGCGACATGATCGCTCCTTGCTGCTGGAGTGGGGTCTGTGGGTTGGTTAAGGAAGAATTCAGGTTGCCATGGGAAAGACTGGGAGCAGGGTAAACCCCCTGCGCAGCAGCAGCGGCAGCGACTGGCAGCATGCGGGCAGCAGAAGCATTGGCAATAGCTGAAGCACTGTAGGTCATGGGTACGGAGGACTGCTGGAGCTGATTGGTGCCGAAGGCAGTGGGGAAGGGTGGTTGGGCTGGTGAGTTAATGATGGAGTTTCCTGACATTGGTGTTGAGTTCATCCCGGTGACTGACTGCTTGCGGTCCACCATCATCACCATCTCCCTGTCCTGACGAATAATCTGCTTCAATATCTCGTTCTCCTGTGTGTTGAAAACACCGGCGTTCAGATCCTTCTGGAACTTCTGCAGCAGCAAGGAGTTCTTCTTCCCTGTTGGGGTGCAGTCAGGAGAGGTGAGCACATAAAGCCATGGCAAACTTTGGTTGCCCTAAACCACAGGAAAAGGGCAGGATACAGGACAGTAATGACAAAGATGCAGCTTGTATGTTTTAGTAGAAAGACTTTAGTGAATTTGCATTTTGAAGCAAGGAGCTTCATGTTCTTGGTTCCAATAAATTTATAAATTCATTCCACTAATTTCAACTCTTCTTACAAGTTGCATCTTTTCACGTCAACTAAGGTCTGTCATATTGAATAAATAATAAAGTGTGAAGGACATTGAATGGTAATGACTATGGGAAAAATACAGTCTGAGAGGAGTGAAGGACACATAAGGAGACAAAGATTACTGAAAGTGTGACGTGAGAGCGTAGACTGTGAAGGTGCTGATGTGGACAATGAAACACAGAAGAATACTGATGAGTTGTACCCACACATCACGTTACTGGACTGTTTTTTCTTTTCGTAAAAAAGACAAAGTCTAAGCTCTAAGAATTTAAAGAACATTTAAAGCCACATTCTACTTAAATCACAATGGGAACTCTGCTAAAACACAACACAAGGACAATTAGAATAAACCTTTTTTAAAGATTTTGTGAACAAGGTGACAATAAAAACAAGCAAAGAAAGTGACAAAAATCTATTCCTAACACACTACCTCGGTGGGTACAGATTGTTAATATAATTATACATTAAATACCTTTATGGAAAACTAAACTTTACTCATCTTACCACAGAATGCTATGTTATCTTTATCATTAAAATTTGCATGGAATTCTCTGAAGATGTATATTAATTTTCATAAATAAAATTTTCAAATTTGTCTGCCAAATTTAATAGTAATAATACTACATTTTTCCTTTTTAAAAGTGCTATATTTATGTACTATAAAGGGCATTTTGAGCCCACAGGCCTGGATATCGTTCCCAGTCTGTCTCAAGTGATGGGCCGTGATAATAAAAGCATGACAGATGGCTTCTTTAAACACCAACCACTTCTGTGGCTTTGAGAGTTTGGGAGCAAAACTGTGGTAAAATGCTACGTGGTACTAAAAGCATGAAGGACGTCTTGAAACTGCTCTTTTGTAGAAAGAATTGCCACATTTGACAATAGTAATATTAAAGATCTGTTTAACATCTCTACTTTGAATGACTGTGTCCAAATGTGTTTGGAGGATGTCTTTCCTGTAATTACTGTTGACCTTGTGTATCGACAGGCTGTGAATTGTTATGTGTCGGTAAAGAAGACAGAGTTGACTTTTAGTGTGCTGAAGGCTTTAGCCACAGTCAGTCAATCATTAAGCCCCGTCCTTGAGGGCAGAAGATTTCTCCACCGAGTTTACAGTTGAGCAGCATTTGCTGGACGGCTTTTTCCCTTCACAAGGCCGCCAACGAGTCATGCATTCAGCTATACGACAGGACTTTCACAGCTGTAACAGCTGAAAATGGATTGATGTTATGTTTTGCAGCCATTTCTCAGAATCAAGTTCTCCATCTGACGTTGTTCATTTTGACTGCAACAGTCACTACAGGGTCGGGTAGTTAAGGGCTAAAACTAGCACCACATATACGACTACTGTGAACTTACAAGGCTGCTTTCATTGCATGTTTAAAGGTGGCAGGGTTAAACACTGTAGATTGGAAGGACAACACATATTTATTATTTCTCCAAATAGAACCTGTGAGGATCTGAATGTTTGCCTGTAGTTAGACACAGGGGTACTGTTAGGATTTCAGGGCAATGTGCATCAGTCAATGCTTACAATTACATCAGTTTTAAAAGGAAAGTTATCATTGTGGTGCACTGTAATGTGTAGACATACAATTGTCTAAGCTAGGCAGAAGAAATAACAGTTTGAAATCATACATTTTGCACTATTACAGGCTGTCAGTGATGTATTACAGTGCGTCGTCTGTCTTATCTGTTGCTGTTCCTGCTGCCCTTCTAGATTCCTCTGGCCTCTTCTTACAGTATTTCCCTCCTCCTCTAATCTCTCTTTGACATTTTATCCTCTTTGTTGTGCAGTTAAGGGTGTGCAAAAGATAAACAGACACTTATCAAATAATAAAACAGACTTTTAGAGCTACTGTATGTGTACACTTACATTTAAGTTATTTTAATAAGCTCCCAAAACTGCTATTTTCCATGCTACATCATGGATATAGAAAAAATATCTGAATGGCTGTAAAAGTCTATTGTGCATTAGTAGAATTATAGGTACATAAGTCAAGGTAAACTTTTATGCATTTAATTTTCAGCAGCCCAAACAAAGCTGAACAGGAGGAGCTGAACTTGACTAACTAAATGTGAAGTAAATGTCAGAGCCCTGCCTATGAAATATACACACACACACTTACAGTAACATGTGAGTTTGATTTGTGCCCTAATACACACCTTGTTTTTATAAAAACACTGGCCTGCTCCGACCGTTAAAATGTTTCATGTTTTTTCGATAGTGAAAATCTCTACAGACACTGACTTATACTGTATATTTACTGTTAAAAATATTCTGGACTGCTTTTCATTTCTGAGCATGTCTGCAAAATGATATTAACTGTGGAGTGAAGTCTGACTTTGAAACCTTATCAGAAGATTGTAAAAAATATTATCCCTTAAAAACAAAATGAAAACAAACAAACAAAAACAAACATAATGTAAACATCACTCATGGGTAAAGAAAAGTTCCTTTTTTTTCTTTTTTTTTTTTACATACAAAAAACTTGTAAAATTGAAACAAAAATGGATCAGATATGGATCGAATCACCATTTGAAAATAATGCACTTACAGTACTGTGTTACTAATTTGTCTTTCCTGGCACAATAGAACCAGTGAGATTAGTTCAATGTACAAACTTCACCCATCAATATGCTTTTCAAAAGATAATAATGCAGTAATTAACCCATATCTGAACTCTAAAACATAATTGTTGTAAAACAGTCTGAAAGCCGACTAACACACCAAACGAACAAATAAAAAAACAAGCAAACCACAAAACACAAACATCATAATGTTAACAAACATCATATAAATAATGAAGGCTGTATTTGTTGAAATACACAAATTTGGAGATGCATTCAAGGCTTTGCAGAGAAATTACAAATTTTTCATTCTGACTTACAATTCAATTTGATAAATCATTTCGCCAATAATACAACTGTAATAGATAGTTTCTTTTCTTTCATGAGTCACTGCAGGAAATGTTTTTCTTCCGTTTCTTCTTGTTGAGGGTTATTTAGTACAACATTAGCATTACTAAAGAACTTATTTTAGAGAGGATAACTGGTGTAAATGTGTGTGAGAAAATGATTCTTAATGGATTAAATCAACTTTCGCCCTCCACATGTGGTCAATATGACATTACTGTAGCTCTGTGTTTAAATACAGTTTAAGCCAAAAGGTGAGATTGACTTTCCTTTGATTAGTTTCAATAAAGTATTCATATTTTTCCCAAATTATTTACACAAAAGACAGAATTCATATTGCAAGTCAGACAATCAGAAACAAACTTTTTTTTTTTCTATTGGTGAAAACATGAACAAATAATGAAATGGGATTTCTGCATGTAACAAAAAGTGTATGTGGCATTGCATTAGTAAAGTTTTTACTAATCTGCAGACATGACTCCATTTGTGAAAACACTTTGAACAAAGGGTTCAAAGATTAAATAAAAATGTCACACCAATAGAGCTGAGCATGTGTTCATAATCCAGTTAGTTCTGTGAAAGTCTGTGTTACAAAATAAACATGGCATGTAACACTGAATGAGATATCTTTGTTTCTTTGATTGTCTTAGTTGTTTGACATTTTGAATGTGTCCATCAAAACATCTGCAGGACTGGTGTGGGTGACTTGAGTTATGTGTCACTGATGCAGGAATTAAACAGTTAATGTAACCTTCAGCAAGAGGTCAGACTCTTGGAGGATGAATTTGAGACCGGATCCATTTAGCAAGCCTCTATAGGTCAATTTGTCCCTGTTCGAATATTGGAATTGGAATAAAGTGTTTACCTGATGCCTACTCGTCGGCCAGGACACTCTTGAAAACGAGATGTGCTCGTCTCAAGACGGACTCCTGGTCAAATAATTTTTAGATAGATAAAAGATAATGTCAAATGTGCAACACGTTATTGGTTTCAAAGCATGGTTACTTTTTTTTTTCTTTCCTTTTTAGAGCAAGACAAGCATGTAACCAAATGCAGTTCATATAGAGAAACGATACAACCAGCACGGATCATGACAAAGTATCTTCCCTTGTATGAGACAAAACCCCCTTCATGGTTAGTCTGAAAGGATGGATCGAATCTATATCACCCTGAGAAGTGTCAGTCAGAGTGGGCAGCTTTCATTTTCTAGCATTAAGCTATAGTGAGAAGCTAACTCAGCTGGTAGCTCTCATAAAAAGGGCAAATGTAGATTTGGACTGTTGAGGCCAAAGGGCATACAGTATGTTGTGAAGGGCACAGATCCATACACTTCACTACAGGGCAAATAAAGATTATGTTTTTTATTTTTTTTATTTTATGCTAGTCCAAAAAAATGCAACCTTGTCTCCTGTGAATTACCTTCATTTGCAACTACTTCACAATTAGTTATTAGTGTTCAGTTCCAATGCGAGACGTAGTTTAACGTTCGTAAAGCACTGGGAAATGTGTGGGTGTGGATGGAAGCACAAAGCTAGAGATGAAGTGAAGGTTTGTGTCCCGTATTAAACTAGAAATCAGTGTTGTCATTTGTAGAATTTAAGCATGACCACATTCGCAGTAGTTTTATTTGCCTTACCCTAACCGTACCTTAACCATGCTTCAGTTGCCATGAGCAGATGTTGTAGGAATAACAGCTGATTAACACTGATTGTGAACATTTTTGTTTGTTTGATTTGAACTTTTGCAGAGACGGTTTGTATAAATTTAGGTGTGAACATGCAGATGTGTTTTGTGAGATATTTTGATATAATCCAGTCATCCAGCCACCCTTACTGTATCCCCTCCCCCAAGAAACAGTTGTATCTGAACGTAATTCTGAGGAGAAAAGGTTGTCTCAACAGTGACACACATCTGTTGTTGGATTCTGATTGACTCTAAGTGGTCTTGTTCCAAATCTATTGTTCAATGCTACAGTATTTCAATGTTGAGTCAACATTTGGGTTGCGAAGCAATTCAATATTGATGTGCCTGTGTGAGGCAAAATAATACACAAATACAAAGCCATGACAAAGAAAAACAACAATAACAGATAGAAAAGTAGATACAGACTGCAAGCTTAACCACTGATATGAGACAACATTGGCACACTGTCACTATATGCAAAGTCAACTTTAGTTTTGTATTCAGGTGATATTGCTTTCTGGTTAATATAATAGGGGAAAAAATCACCAAACATTATGGTCTCTAGTGTTATTGGCATAAAAGTCTTTATTGGTAAAGCCAACAGCAACGCACTGAGAAGGTGTGCATAATTTATGATGATAAACTACTTGGGTTATCCGTGTAGCAGCCATAAAAGCTAATGATATGAACCATAAATCATATCAAAAGTGGTTTATTTAATGAATTCCATTTCTTTCTGCATTATAACTAATAATTAGCTGTTAAATTTGTTTTTGATTTTTCTATTTCTGTGTTAGAAAGAAGGAAGGAGGGTTCTATAAAACAGCAGGACGTCATGAAAAATGTAATTTTATTCACCACCAGTAAGTAACCTGTCGCCTTAATGGCAAATATTCATTTACTTGGAGAGCATCCACCTGCAATTTAAAAATTACGTTTTAATAAAAAAACTGAGGCTACACATAAATTAGCTTCACTGTCTGCTGATTCAGTTCTTATGTAACAAGCAAACCTTACACATGCACTTACAGATTCACAAATATTGTGCAATTATCTGGAGCTTTAAGTTAATTTAATGTATCACAACAAACACCTAATGAATTAGATCATAACTAGCAGGTTTAGATACTTTGCAGTGACCTTATTTTTATATTTTATATTCTGTTATTTAATCAGAAGTTAGATTAAAATATCACTGTAATATTATAAAATATTCTAATAGTAATTCATGGTATTGTTTTGTCATATCATACAACAACATAACAACAGTTTTTTTCATGTTTGAATTGTATGGTGGTGTATTCTCCTTGCTTTTTCTGAGTAATCTGACCAGAAGATTATCAAGTAAAGGAAGAGATTTGTTTGCTAGTTGTCACAGGTTGAAATACACTAGTCAAACTTGTACACTGTTGTCAGAATATTCACAGCACAACAACATTAGGATTGCCACATACATTGCAGCAGTAAGGTACAGTGTGGCGCTAGCTGTACCGCCTTATTGACAGCGTACAGTAGCTGAGCTACAAAGAAAACAATAATGTACTATAGGAATTGCATGCGTGCTATTCACACGTGTTCATACATAAGAGTGCGTTTTGAATCTGTACCTGCCCTTTTTCAGGTTTTGATGAATTGTCATTTTATTTTCTAATAAACAGGGGTTGTATAAGACTGTGATACCGGATCTTAAAATACGTACAGTAGTATCTGAAACATCAACACAAGATGGAAATAATCCTCCTTATACACTTAACGTACACTCACTATACACACTGAAATGTCCATATGAAATGTGCTGAATTATAATTCTCAAGTTATTCATATATAAAAGGTAATAAAAGGAGAACATTATCATTTCAAAAAGATACATATAACTAATGCAGCAAAACATAAGCAGAGACAAAGACATACTCTTCTACTTCTGTCAGTTAAAAAAATAATCCTTTTAGACAACACTTTCATAGTATCATATTATCTTCTACATGTTTAATTTATCAATGTGCCGGTTCCAATCAAAGTATTAGAGCAGATTGAACACATTTAAAAAAGGAGTGGGAGAATGTGCAAAGTAAGGGTCAATGCAACCAATTATTGCCCTGTTTGTATTACATACATGTGCCCCTTTTTTAAACTGTAACAAATCTATGTATTTCTGAACCATTATCACTTATTCTGTTTCAACTATAATCTGTCAGGGCCAAGTTCTTCTATCAGACAGTGAAAATAAGGAAGCGTTGTTGATGATGAGGGTATAGCTGAATGAAACTATACAGGGTCCTGCCTGCTGGCCTGATGGATGTGGGGACGTTTGTGCCTGAAACAACTCCCTGATGTCACCTGGCCCTGCTCTTTGTTTCTTTTTTACAGGGTCTGGTTGATTTTGAGAACTCTGATATGGGGCGGGGTGCTGCTCATACCCAGGAGTGCAGATGAGTGGAAAGAGGGCCAGACACACATGCATGTGAGGTTAGCTTCCATCCACTCGCTGTCATCCAGTGGGGGGGGTCAACACCAAACCAACAAGGGGGCGAACTGACTCCCTCCCGGACAGCGACATGCACTGCCTTCCAGTTAATCCAACCACAAAACGCTACTTTGGTTCTTTAGAAGGATTAATGCTGGTTACAACAAATTTTCTTTAATGTCATTTAAGACAAAGAAATAGACAGAAGTAAAAAAAAATAAATAAAAATAAAAATAGCATACAGGTCATGCAGCACAAGATGGCAGACACAATGCTTTTATGAAGAAAGAAGGCAAACGAATACTGATAAAGACAAGACAACAAGGCACGATGACAGGCAAGAGATTCGACCAATCAGACAGGACAAGAATTAGATGTAGGCAGGTCTTACCAATGCGGTCCAATCGGTCAATGGCAACAGTTTCGAAAGCGCGTCGCATCATGGGGTACTCTTCTAGCACCTCATTGAAATGGTCAACAGAGAGGGAGAAGAGTCGACAGTAGGTGTCTGCGCGCACACTCGCAGTTCGTCTGCCCTTGGTGAGCAGACAGATCTCTGTAGGGCAGGAGCACAGAGAGACAAAGGGAAACAAAAAGTGAGAGCGTAAGACATTTTGACACGTGAAGAAACAGTGACAGAAGTGAAGAGTGCAGTGGGACATTAAGGTATCGTCCCAGTAATTACAGCACAGATTACCATATAGATGAACCTTGAGTACAAAAGGGACAGAAGCAGAAACTAATGTGAATGTAAATAAAATGAGAAGCCCATCAGCGGTGCTGTCACTTGCATTATACTAAGATAATTCATCATCCAGCAGAGAGCTAATGGTCCCATAATACGATACAGTAGTCCGCTTTACAAAAAAAAAAAAGCCTGTCAGGCATCACCGCATCAATACACTGCATCAGTTCTCGGATGTAATGTATAACTAAACAGAGGTATGGTTACATAGCATTCCTGTATTCCTGTTCAGTCACTGTGGTTTCTTACATGAAGAGATGTGAAGAGAACACATTGCGCTGTGTTATGTTCAAAACAGTAGAACAGTGCATCAAAACACCCGACCCTGCTGCTCCCCTCACATCAGATAATAACATAGCATACATCTTCTTTCCAGTTTGCATATATGTTTAGCGACATTTACCTCTAAAATTAAATGCAATAGCACTATACACACTAGATTACTGAGATTTACAAATGACAGATTGTCCTAAAAGATACTTGCCTGTAATATACACATGCATGAATGGGACAATAATCGATATGATTAAAAATCTCAAGAAAATGTAGTTATAGTTTTCATTATCATCATCAGTGGTGGATAAGTACTTTTCCTAGTAAAGTAAACGTAGCAATACAACAATGTAAAAATACCATTACAAGTAAAACTCCTGCATTTTAAATCCCACTTAAATAAAAGTTCAGCAAAATTAAATGAAAGTATAAAAAGTAAAAGTACTTGCTCTGCAGAAAAATGCCCCCCTGTGTCTGATTTATCATTATATGTGATGTATCAATGTGTAAGCAGCATTTTACTGTTGTAGCTGGTTGAGGTGGAGCTGATTTAACTACTTTAATACTGTTAGGTAGTATAGTTTCCAACCAAGGGGTTGGGCCCCTCCAAAGGGTTGCAAGATAAATCTGAGCGGTCTAGAGATGATTAGTGGGGCAGGAAAGAAGGAAAAAACAAAGTTCTGCTACACAAATTTGTATTCTTTTTTCGTGAAAATATTGGATAATTTGACAAAGTTCAGAGGGGAAATCTCTCTTTGGCGAGAGAGATACTCATAGACTATCTGAAACGTGACAAGGGGCCCCAATTAGACACTGCTTTTTTTGTAAGGGATCACAATCCAAAAAAGTTGGGGACCACTGTTTTTATTTTCAGTGATGCATTTGCATATTATAAACTTATCATATGATTTTTTATGTAAAATCTTAACTAGTGATTAAACTGTCCAGAGTAAAAAGTACAATTTTTCCCTCTGAAATGTAGTGGAGTAGAAGTACAAAAGAGGATAAAATGCAAATACTAATAAGTAATGTGTCTCAAAGATATACTTAAGTATAGTACTTGAGTAAATGTACTTAGTTACTTTCCAACACTGATTGTCATTATCGATACACCACACACAGGACTGGGCACAGTGGAGGTTGGTCCTCCTAATAAATCTGCTAGAGTAGTCACATCTCTGAATGGAAATGTTATTACGATGACATTTTGGCTCTCAGACTGCAATGCTAAAATTTGTCAGCAGGGTTTGTAATCTGAAAGAGGCTTGATGGGGGGAAAAAAGAGAATCTACCCAAGTTTATCAACCACACTCTGACCCTACATGCAAAGACTAATTCAGCCCACTTAATTAAGAGGATGTGAAATATGTCGGAAAAATGTTCTCTTAGTAGGGTGCATATTATTACTAATACTCATTCGTACTAAAAATCATTTGAACAGCAATTAGATGATTGCAAACAGAACTCATGTTGAGAGAAAAAGGTCATGCTTTTGATTAAGCTTCAAATTTTAATGACCAAAAGAGAGGTTTTACTTCTGATGCCAATAACAACAGACTCAAATCCAGTTTCTATAATTCTATGATTAGACAAGATGGTTTTATACAACATGTATTTATGAAAAACTGCTCTCATTATTGCTGTCCTGACACAGCTCCATGCAAGCAGATGGAATATTGGCTTTCTGTAAAGGAAGTTCAAACCAATCTGAATTTCCTCACCTGTGTTGAGCTAGCAGTGAATAAATGAATATGTGTGCTACTGTAGATGATATGTGATGGTAACACTTGACATTAACGCCTGATCTCCTCTGGGTTTTCATGAATCAGTGACACAAGGCAGAAAGTGCATCTATCTCTCCGCCCCCTATTCATTCAGCCTACATTTTTTTTCTTCTCTTTATCTTTCAGTACCCGTCTTCTTAGTATCAACTTCCCTTGGTTTCTGATCAGTCCTGTTCAACCGCTCAACCTCCACCCACATTAGCACTTCTGTCCAGTTTACAGCACAACTTCTATCTTCATTAAGTCGTTAAATGTTAAGTTGTCGTGGTGTGATCTTTCTTGGCTGCGCCATGAGCTGTCATGAAAATAGAGCACAGAGTGTGCAAGGTGTGAGAGCAACACTCTCAAGCTGTGGGTGTGAATAAGGTGTTAGTGCTGTTGGAATGGAAATGCTCCCTTTTTAAGCAGAACCTCTGTTAACACAAGAAGATACACAGAGAAAAAGAGACAGAGAAAGAAAGAAAAACCTGTTTTTGGTAATTGTATTTTCAGATAGGTGAAGAAACAGAGGCAGACAGATATTTCGTGGTTAATCCACAAGCTTGCATGATGCACTGTGTGGCTACATGCAGAGGGAAATGTGTTACTTGACAGTGAGCGACTAGTGGCTCAGGTCTAGAAAGGTGGGTTAAGTTGGCTGTGTGGGTGAGCTGAAATGCCCCAAATAACTGCCTGCCATAGCACTTAATTCGGACTAATGCCATATGCAGCTTTGAAACTAGTTAAAATGAAGTTCTTCTCCTTCAAGCACCAGAGGCTTCCAATTACTGTTTAGTCAGTTCATATTAGAGACATTTCCCTAATACAGATGCAGCCAGTTCAGTCAAATTATTAGTTAGAGCAGTGCCAAGGTAAGCTACTGTTGTTGCATCTGCTATTCTCTAAATATATCGTTAGGTATAATTGTAATTGACAAATAGGACCAATGTGACGTGAACGCCCTGCAGTGGTTGCTAGAACGCTCCACAGAAACACTAAACATGTTTTAAAGGAATAGTTTGACATCTTGGGAAATACCGTTCCTCGCTCACTTGCCGAGAGTTAGATGAGAAGATTGATAGTACTCTCATGTCTGTATGCTAAATGTGAAGCGGGAGACTGTTTGCTTAGCGTAGCATAAAAACAGGAAGCAGGGGGAAACGGTTAGCTTGGCTCTGTCAAAAGGTAAAAAAAAAAATCTGCCAACCAGCAGTTTAAAAGCTCACTAATTAACACATTACATCTTGTTTGTTTAATTCACACATAAACGAAAGTGTAGAAACAACATGTTGTGCTGGAGTCTTGGCAACCTGGCAACGTCACGGCAACAACGTAGTTCTGCACCCCTGTAAAACATGACTTGTTGCTTTTATACTTCTGTGTTTTGTACGGATTAAACAAATGGAACATAAGGTGTTAATTAATGAGCTTTACAGATGCTGGTAGGCAGATTTCTTGATCTTTGGACAGAGCCCCAATCTTTATGCTAAGCTAGCTAAGATGACCGTCTTCTAGTTCAGCTTCATATTTGGCGTACAGACATGAGAGTGTTATCAATCTTCTTAACCAGCTCTCAACAAGAAAGTGAATGAACGTATTTCTCAAAATGTCAGTTCTTTGAATAGTAGAATGTAGAATTTGGAAAGCTTTTAGCCAGACATGCAGGAGGTTTTATTTGACTTTTGTGCCAAGTCGACCCAATCTACGACTAGGAGTCACTACTAAAGCAACAAGGATGAGAACTCTTGCCAGCTTCCCACCCATGAATGCAACCCAGACATTACAATACCCAGAATCAAACCACAGGCCCCTGTGGTGGCGGCAGAGAATTTAGCCCCTCAATTTTTTAAGCGGTGCATGTTCCGTTTATCCTCAGAAACCTCAGTGAGGCGGACAATTTGCTCTACCTAGCTCTGCTTTGATTCTGTTGTCAGGTAGCCACTCCACCCCTTAACTGAATTTTAAAAGCAGCAGAATAACGGCGCAAGCAACAGTGGGAGACTTTCTTTTTTTCCCCAATCTTTTGCTTTCCTCTGTTGGAATAGCACTTTCAAATGGTGCTAATTCATTCTGTCAGACTACACTGAACTCCAGTGGTGAGTGATTGTTTGAGAACATGAAAGCATCACGCCGGCAATGAGCTGACAGGGAGCAGGAAAGTCTGTATTTTTAGGCTGTACTTTCGTCCACTGTTTGAACACCATATACACACATCATACATCACAATGCTCCTGCTTTCCTTCAAAATGCAAATATCCAAGTGTCACTGCTAAGTGTGTGGCAGTACACACCACAACAATGAAGTTAGAGAGAGAAATGGTAAGGGTATAGTGGCCTATGGCTCCCAAAAATGACTGACTCTTACTTATGATTTAGGTAGGACTCATGAGGTAACTTACAACTAAAGTAGTCTTTTCACTTCACACTTCTTACTCTTACTCAGCTACTTTTGAGCAGCCATAAATTGTGCATTTAAGCAGAATTTAGGTGGCTACTTTACCCTCCTCTGTCCCTGGCAGGTGGCAAAATTGACTAAATTTCAGATTTGGAATAGATAGATATTTTAACACGCTCTCTAAAGGAAACACTGTCCCCTGAAAGACCTTTTAAGCGCACATGTGTATTCCAAGGTGTGTGTGTGTGTGTGTGTGTGGCAAGGCCCTGTTAACACTTCACATGATGCGGTTTGACACGTGTCTGTTGCCTTGCCACACAGCGTCACCGCTGGCCCCAGGAGCATTTTGGATAATTTGCCATCACTTCATTGTCACATACTCTCATGGCAACCAGCTCCCCTGCCCCTGCTCCCCCCATGGCTGGGACTAAGTAGAGGGAGTCCCATATGACTAAGGCATTCAAGCCCAATAGGGATTTCCATCCGCTGTCTGTCATTATCCTAGCATTATACTCTATTAGTCTCTTAGCCTCAGAGTGACTTCACTACAGAACTGTGTGGTACCAATATGTAATCCCATTCACGGAGGCCCAGGAGTGATTACTATGATACCCTTTAAGCATGCAGGCGTAGCATTGAACATGGTTGGAGGTGCTTTGTGACCTACTGTCCTCATAGATGTCCTGCTCATTACTATGCTAATAGTTTCCTGTGGCTGGGCTCGGTTTTGGTACTCGCTCTCCCTCCCTCTGTTTCCGTCTCCGTCCCCCTCACCCATTTCTCATTCTGGCCACGGTTTGGCCTGGTTGTAAGGGGAGTGTGACTCATTGGAGAAAAGGGGGAAGAGTGAGGTGCCTGGCACAACCAGCTGCTCCCAACTCGGGGCTCATCTACTTATGCCATACAAACGGGTAAAAATACCAGCTGGGCAGAAGGCAACAGCAGGTGGCCGTGCACCAATAGAACACAGCCAAATGAGCAGTGCACCCTTTGTTATTTGGACAGACAGAACACATATCTTTTAATTAAAAGATTAAATGATTCATTAAATGGGAACATCTACTGTATGTTCTCCATGTTCTCTGTATGTTTTGTCCTTTTTCACTGAACTGATTTTAGATGCTGGCGTGATCGTTCACTGCAAACTCTCCTTCACCTCCTTGCACTACCAATTGCACTTATGATGAACTCCTTTTTATATTCTGCTAAATCAATATGGACTGAGCTGTTATTTGGGGATCTCTGCACAGAAAGAGAGCACACAAGACAGCAAACACACACGCACAAAAAATTAGTTAATATTTTCAGAATAACCTTCAAAATGTTTTAGACAAAGCTTGAAAAAGATAATCCAAAAATCCCTGAAAAGCACTAACTGTCTAGCTGCCTCAACACATTTGCTCGATTTATAAATTTGGTCTCCAGAGGTCAGTTTTCAGGCGAGCAGTTTGTTGAGACTCCTGTTAGTTAACAGTCTAGCCTTCATCTCCTGCAGGAAGCCTAGCAATTTGCCCCTTTTTACTACATGCTTCGATTATACTCCAGTCTAGAGTTTAATCGATTACCCAATTAATCAATTAGTCGATCGACAGAAAATCAGTTGATGAATTTGCTGTGTCCAGCTTCTAAAATGTGAGGATTTGCTGCTTTTCTTTGGGTTATATCATAGTAAACTAAAGTAAATTTTGGGGTATCTTTGCACTGACGCTCAGACAAAATAATTTGGAGTGTTGGCTTGCGTGATAGGCATTTTTACACTATGTTCTGACATTTTATGGGCAATTAATTAACTAAGAAAATAACCTGCAGATTAATTGACAATGAAAGTAATCTACTCCAGTCCTTAAACCTGCAATAACTGTTTTTTTGGCCACTTGGGGGCAGCGGGAACAAGTTGTGAGCACAATGACAATTCACTTTTTAAGTTGATATGGTGACACATAAATCAGTTACGAAGCAACATTATCATTCATTAGGAGTCGTGTTTCTGACCACCTGATGAATGTAAGTCCAGCATTCACTCTCTTTTAGCTCTCATTTTAGTCTCTTCCAACTTCTGAGGGAAATATCTGGCTGCTAAACGCTCCACTATGTTCACCAGCTAGTCGCTAACTGTGTCTGCCTGCTGTTTGATGCTGAGCAGGTAGTGTACAGTGGGTTTTTAGAGCTTCTTCGCTGTAAACATCTGCCTGCTCTGGCTGGAAACAAGGTTGTGAGAGTGAACCAAAACAGTAAAGTTGTGGGTTGGACAGCTAAACAATGAGCTGAAACTCACTATAAAGCTCAGTGAAGCCGAGGGGAGCTGCAGATTCAGGTGTATAATCTCTGTTGGTTCATCACTGCGAGCGACCCCTTTCATATTGTCACATTGTCATTTGATACATTTATCACAAAAATATTGATTATTGCCGCTTTAACTTATTACATGTTAGAGTCGCCAGAAAGACCACCATGGGATATACGAGACTAAACGTTTTAGCTTTTAGCTTTTTGTATGTGCTCTGTCACAAGCCTTAATCGGCATACAGTTTTTATACCAAAGATCTTGAACAGCTGAATTTACATGATGATACCATCAAAACATACCATTGCCCACCACTGGTAAGTCTACTTAGAGCTACCATTATTTCTTTTCATGCTCTAACTGGAAACAATAGCCAATTAAACTCCTGTGGTTTCCTTTGTTTGATAAATGCACTCACACTCACTGCCATGAAGATCCATTTGTCAGAACCTTACTGGCCGAAGGTTTTATCCTGACATTTCAGCTTAGTTTCTTAAACAAGATGTACTTGTTCTGTGCCACAATGATTCTTTAGCAGAATATCTCTTGAGCTGCAGCCCCGGAGGATTAATTGTTTGAATGCTGCACTGCAACTGCCACAAGTCTTACTATATGACATGTCCACTCTATGCAGAATTTAAAATGCCCCCCTCCTCCGGCAATCCCATATTTAAAGCAAGTAACTTTGCACACTGGCATGACAGCAATCCTGTGGTTTGAACAAGCAGGAAAAAAGACGACTAACTTCTTTTGTGATTCATTGCCTTCCTTAGCTCGCCTGTGAGACATGAACTGCATGCAGTAGACACACCAAAGGGAAGGTATTCTTAGACTCCTCAGCCTCCTTTCATAGTGGGGATGAACTCATGAGATAAAATATGCAAGAACCTCTAAAATAGGAAACTTTGCTTTGCTTTCACATTGACAAAATCCGCAGGCAGACATTGTCATGTCTGAGTAAACAATGTGCAATGCAATTACATTTGACTTTTAAAAAATTAATGAGATCTGTAATGTTTTGGAGAGGGAATGGGACTCGTGCCGAGAGAAAGGGAGTTGGAAGACAGAGAATGAAAGCACAGCGGAGGACAGAGCGAGGGAATAGCTTCTGATTTTTACACAGAAGGAACGACTAGCTGCTCTCTTGTCAGTGCCAAGTATAAGCAGCAGGAACGTATAGAAGGGGAGAAGAGTTCATGTATGTCCATGTGCGTGAGGGTGAGCGTGGGGGAGGAACCTCTGTGTGTCCTAAGGGATGCCTGATCCACGCCTTGGCCTACTCCAACAACCAGATGAGGGGTTATGTAACTGCAGAAGCTGACTAACGTCCAACACTGGTTAATGAGAATCTACATCTACAATAACTTAACTTCAAACAGCATCAAACGCAAGACCTCAGGCTAAACTCATGTCTCAATATATAACTGTATGAACATACTGCAGGAATGCATGCATGACTGTTAGTGTGGTGCTCTTGCGTGGCAGTACCAACATATATATAATTCATGTTTGCATTTTCATGTGAAAATGTATATAAAGCAAATTAAACAAAACAGAAATAATTTAAAATTTAATTTCAGATTGTTACGTTCTTGTTCGTACCTCCAAAGTAGGATCCATCAGTCAGCTTCATCTCCTTGTTGAACTTGGTGATGACACTTGCAACACCATGTTGAATGAAGTACATCTTCTTCCCGACTGTGCCTTCTCGGATAATGTAGTCGTTGGGTTGAAAGACCTCAAACTTCAACTTGCTCAGCATCCCCGTCACGAAGTTGGGGTCCGCGTTGGCAAACAAAGGCATGGTGGCCACAAGCTTACGGCAGTTGAAGTTGACAATTTCCTGGTGGAGGAAAAAAAGGAAAGTGTTGGTCAAACAGATGAGATCTTGCCATAAATAATTTAGTAATTTCCACCTACAGCTTGGAAAATGAGCATCAGTTAGGTACCACAACAAATCCTTCATTTCTGCTGCCTTTATCTTCAGGCATAAATGAATTGGATGCGTATTGCTGCTTTATCCCTAATACTTCTAAAGCACTTCCCATCGCTCCTGAGAAGAAACTTTTTGGCACACGAGTCAGATCCTGATGAGTTTGCCCTCCGGTGCCGGCTGCAGGCCATCTCTCTGGTCTCATCCTGTCCCCTCAGACCCAGCAGGAGATTAGGAGCTTGTTGTCTGTTTACCCATACATCTCTGTTGCTGTGCAGATGGAAAGCCGGGGCACTTGGCATCCGCGGCGGTGTGTTGCTGACCCCCCGTGAGGGATAACTCTCCTCCAGTGACAACAGGACATCAACAGAGAGATAACCAATCTCTGGGACGCTCGCTAGCTAGACGAGGGCGACGCAAAGAGATGTTAGCTCAGTCTCAGATGCCGGTGTCAGCTAATGCCACGGGGCTCTGACCTCAATCATGCACCAGAACTAATGAATTAGAGAGTAAGCAATTTTCATGCCCAGCCAGGAGTCCTCTTGGGGAAACAATCTTTGGCTATGGCTATTTAAAGATTTGTCATATGGCAGAGAATCAGAGGCAGCAAGACAGAGGAAAGGAAAGGTGGGGTGGGGGGACAGAGAGAACAGCAAAACAGTCTGGCTGTTATGTTATATTTTAGCCCATTAATGACAAACTGCACATATTTGACGTTGTTATATTTATATATGTTTTACATTTTTCGTTTATTTGTTTTACTGGTCTGAAAATCAACTTGCAGAACTTTTAAAGTTGCCCAAGACAGGCAGTTCATCACAATGAGCATTTTGTCACATTATTTTTGTCAAAGTCATTTTGTGGTAATACAGTTGTGAGCAGCTGTTTGGAAAATTCTCCCTGTTGGTGCATTAATGGACACTCCAGCATCTGAAATCTGAGACATGGCTGCTTAACAGCAAACCTTTTAATCTAATTGTCCTTTTTCCTTTTCATGATGATTCTTGGTTGCTTGTGCGTCGTGATGACAAGGTTTTCCAATACAAGAGCTGTCAATCAATGAAATGCTTTATGCCAGCTATCAATCAATTATTGGATGTTGGGTCGTCCTTGAAAGAAACACCACAAGGAGAGATTTAAAGTGGTTTCTGCCCACAGCTGCAGTATAGCAACAAACTGTTCAATATGATGGATTACTCGCCTCAAACAAGTTTGAAATCACTGCAAGTTGATTTTCATAGCATGCCCAAACGAATACAAACCAGCAGAGGGTTCTTGACCCCACTGATGTTAAGCCTCACGTCTCGGCAAATCCATTTTAAATTAATTCTACCATTGTCCATAGCTGCACACACCAGGATGATTAACTGAGGACTTTGCTGTAAGCATCATTACCTCTGACCTTCCCAACCCCACACCAAACCCCAAAGCTGTTTTATCCACCGAAGCAGATTGTCATGTGAATCCCAGGTAGTCTTAATTGCTTGAGCCAACAGCAGCCTGTATCCGGCCCACATGGTTGACAGACTCATGCAAGACTTGTGATAAATGGCATGCCAGAATCAGCTGAAGTATACTTGGACTGATTTCATGGCCCTCCTTTGGCCCAAAGTGAGTCTGAGTGCTGCTAAGTGGAGCTGATTCTGAACCCAAATTGACCTATAAGTCAGCACCCCCAAAATCGTGCTGGAACACAACGTGCCGACACTAAGCGCAATCAGCCCGACTCCGCCACCTCAGTCCCAGTCAGTCTACCTGGAATGGGTCTGGCTTGAAGCTGCATTAATTGATTTCCGACTGCTAAATGGCTAGGGACTAGGATACAGACTAGGGGAGATTGAAAAACAACCCCCACTGCTCTCTTCCTTCAGCTCTCAAAACAAAACATATGGCCACTTTACTACAGTGGCCAAGTGGGCCAAGCCTCGCACAAAAGAGAAGGTGCGATTAGTTGTGCCACACGGACAAACCAAGATGTATCTAATTTAATAAGCTATCATTTATTACTGTTTGTAAAGTGTACAGATGCTTTTAGTCTGATATGATTCAAATAGGAGCTGGCAAAAGCAAGCTCATTTAGAAAGGTGGCACTGGCGCTTGCGTGAAGGTTGGCATTACTCATGCAGCTTTTTAAAAGCATGGTCTAAGAACAGAAGAGGTGAGGGGTGGGGTGTAGGTGGGTAACACAGACAATCATCAAGCTAAAACCTGGCAGTGACAACAGCTGGATAGCTGGCAGATCTCAGGTGAAAGGGACATACAGCGCAGTTGCTTTCTTTCACATTCATTTTACAGCACCTAAATGTTGTTATTACAGTATGAATGCAGCATTAAGTATTCATCTTTTAAAGCCAAGTATTTACCTCTCATTCTTACTTTGTTTCGCTCACTGTACTGTTCTGACATGTTCTGAGCCACACTTCATGTGAGCTGCTTCAGATTTCTTATGTTTCTGTTTTTATTGTGTTTCTTGAAAAATATAATAACACATGTTCCATAGTAATTATGGACATTACTCAATCAACCCCCAAGGGACCTAATTCTATTATGGATGATGAAATACCTTCATTTTTAGAGATGGGGAATACAATCTATTGCACTCCATAGAGTTAGTAGTACAGTAGTAGCAGTCACCGGATTAGAAAGATTGTGAAACCGACCAAAATTCATTTGGTTGGCTGTACAGACTTGGTTCTTATATTTATATCTAAAAATACTGAGCCAACAAAGTGAAGAAAGTGGACTGAAGTCAGCAAACATGGAGGAAATGTAGCAAAACAGGAGACTTTCACCAAGTGTCTGGAAATTAATTTCCATATAGAAAACAGGGCTGCCTCACTACTGGAGAATAGTTTACAGTAATACACAGTGTAGAAAATGAGCCACACAGACACACACTTATATGGCTTTTTGCTTGAAAAGTAGTTTCTGAATTAACCTGCTTCTTCTTCCTTCTCTGGGAGGAAGACACTGTTGAAATAACCCATAACTGACATATCTTAAGATGAGTTATTGAGTGAAATGGCGACGTAAGCTAGTTTATGTGTCCTTTTGCTCTGGTGCGACACAGTTTGTTTTTACCTGGCGGCCCCACGGGTATAGCTTTCATTGTGCGACACTGTCTCCATGCAGATTTTACCTTTTGCTTTGCTACGCACGGTGAACTAAGCCTGCAGGATTTTCTGTGTAGTAAGTCATACCTTTAAATCCCTGCACCTCCCCGTGAGTGTCTGGGATCGTGCAGCGGCTCCCCCCCACCCCAGCGTTCGACTCTGCAAGGTGACTTAATGGGGCTACATGAGAGATGGTCACGATTCCTACGCTGGCTTTGCTTTTTATTCCTCTCCTCTCCCATGCACCTATGCATAATTACCCATGTAATCTGCTGACACGAGGAGGTCAGCCAAGAACTTAAAAACTGGTCACTGACTCCAAAATAAAATATTCCTTCTCATTACCCCTCTTTGTGGATTATATACAGTATACTAAGTTGATCCTTGTGTCGTGTGGCTGTGTGTCTGTGCTACACTGATGACTTCAGACTTGTAAATATTGTAAATAAAAGAGTGGAACTCTGGTTGTTTATCACAAGTAAAAGTCGGGCACAGGTAATGTTTCTGTACTGAATATTCTCATATCTTGACAGATGCTCAGTCTGGGTTCACCCAGGATGCTGAGGAGAATCCGTTTTTGCTGTTTTTCTCCTTGACCTTGTGAAATGAGATGACGGGTGTTGGGTGTTTCAGTTTCAGGTACTGCGCACTTAAAGGTGCCAAATGAAGATTCACTCTTCATCTTGAGGGAATAAACTCATCCATGTTCCAAAACTAAAACCACCATGTGACAGCTTACCTGTCAAGAATCATTTTTTTTTTTTTTTTTTAAAGATTTGAGGCGTGTGTATTTTTTACCTGTTCCAAAAATAAAACTAAAGCCTTCAAACGGAAACTCTCCAAATGATTTATAAATGTTACCAAGTTAAGGAGCGTCTGAAAGAACCAACGCTTGAATTCAGTTCAGGGTCTTAAGAGCGCAGTTGTCTCACCTCTTTGAGTGGGTCGTTGAGTTCACTTAAGATGTTGTCCTCGTCGAAGATTTTGCCTTGGTAGCGGTGTTCATAGTAGTCGTGGATTTTCTGCCGCATGTCTGCTGGAAGCTTGTGGAAGGACATGTATTGCTCCACTTGCTTGTACTGGGGAGGCAAAGAAAGGAGATGGATATCAGCTCAAATAGGAGTCACTACATCTATATGTAAAACACCAAATATTCAAATCACACTGTTAATTAGTAATAAAAACAAGCAGAGGCTTTCAGAGTACACCTTGAACAAACAGCAAAGTGTGTATTTGTGTTTCTGTATTGAGGACAATCTCACATAGTCACAGTGCCATGTCCTGGTTCTGTGTGTGGGGAGGGAGAGACAGAAAGAGGCAGGCAGGTGGTGAACGAAAGTAGGAACAAGTACAGGCCCGGGGCTATGTCAGACCAAGGTAGCAGTTCTGATTATCTCACCCATGCAGGAAGCTCAGTCCTAATAGGCAACCAAGCTATGATCTAATGTGAACTAGCAAGGTATACCTGGTATCCTGGAGAGATTTGAGAGCTGCATAGACTGTGAACCAGATGGCACAGATTGCATGACTGTTCACGTGATAATTATTTGCATGATTTCTCTTAAATATTTTGTTGTGGTTTCTTTAATTCTGAGCACATGGGTAGTACTGAGTACAGTATTGTTTTTTAGTGTCTGCCTGCCAAGGTGATGCCAGAGGGATTCTCTAACTCTGCTCTCTTTTGTCTGTAATTCTCTTGTTTTTTAGTGTCTATGAAGTAAAAAAAAAAAAAAAAAATCATGTCAAGAGCTTTGAAACTGTGTCAGTGTATGAATTCTGCTACATAAGTAAACTTGCCTTGCCTGCAAGCTGTTAATGTATCATCAATGTATCAACAATTTATTGATTAGAAATTGTTCACGTTCAGGACAACTTAATTTGCAAAAACTAAAGAAAATGAGTAAATTTCAAAAATAATTTAGCAGTAATCACTGGCTTGTTTTAAAAAAATAAAATAAAAGTGGCATAAAATTTTAGATATAAACCCAAATTATTAAATAACTGTCCTTTTGTAGTTTCCTATTTTAATTTATACTGCAAGGAAACATAACTGACTTCCTGTTTTGTGTTAAAATGTCAAAATTAAAGCAGTATTTCCAGTTAGAACTACTGTAGCAGCCATAATTTAATTAGAAAAATTAACAGTTATTTGTTATGATTTTCAGATACATCTACTACCATTGAGCACATAGATGCAACTAAAGTCTAATTTAGGGTATATTTACTGCAATTTAAATCACTGGTTAAATAATTCATTGGTTAATTAGTTACTAGTTGTGCTTTACATACGATTGCTGTTGCTATTGTTACTCACAGTAGGGAGGGAGAGAAGGAGAGAGGGATGGCAGGAGAAAGAGAAAATAGATAGAAGAAAGGGTGAAATATTTTGTGGACTCACTATCAGAAAGCCAGACTGTGACTCTACATTTGTTTCTTGCTGGGTCCTGTTTCTGTTAAGTAACTGAATGTTAGTGGGAGTTAAAATTCTCTCCACATTAACCTGACTGCAAATATTGACCCAAAGGAGAAGGAAAGAGAGAGAGAAAACACTTCAGCTCATCTTTTGAGATCAGTCTCTGTTTCCTCACACAGGGTTTCTTTTCACAGACAGGGCCGTGAAAACAATCTTCCCTGCCAGTCCGAGGCCCTGACACCTGAAAATAAACACCGTCTCTCGCGCTGCCTCTGGTAATCACAGTAGAGCAGTAGGTGAGAGCCAACAGTTGGTAGCCCAGTCCAGTGGCGGGCACCATGGCCAGTGTGATTCAAGCATAGCACACAAAATGAAATTTGTCAGTGAGAGAGAAGTCGCAATGTGTCCCTCATTGAGTTGTGACAAAGGTGGCCTCCAGCTTTAGGTCATGTCAAGTTTTCATAATGATGACTTAATTCCCACTCCCACACAAATCCATTTTTTTTTTTTTAATTTGATTGGTTTATTATCCAGTTATACTTTCTAATGGAGCAATTTAGATCAATGCTGACTACATTCCTCATCATCCCTCCTCATCCATGTCCCTCTCTGTGCCTCTCATGCTTTCTCTCTACGCTCACATTGGGATTAACCATGTGGTACAAAATTAACCCACTTCTGTTCTTGCCAGTGGCACTGCCAAGTATTGCTGTTGATATAATACAGCCTCTGGGCCACTTCTGCAAAAACAAAAAACACAACATCCCGTGGAAATGTACTGTATGTTTTCATTTACTGTAAAAATGTAACTTGTTTTCTGTTTGCAAAAAGAGGGTGAATGTGTTCTAAGATGAGAAGGACAACTTAAAGGGGGAAGGCTTGGAATTCATGAGACAAGATAGAAAGGTTTCTGCTCTTTGCATTTGCTCAAATGGATCGTTCAGAAATGGATCTGACACCTATTAGTTTCATCTAGAGGAGGAAACAATCAAATGCTTGTGTCTCTCTGGCTTAGGAAATACCCATTTTGTATTTTACAAAGCTGTTGAAAAAACTGAAGTAAAACGATTTCAGAAATGTTGTAATGGCGATTAATAGTTGTCAAATTTTATAAACCATTTGGAAAAAACAAATCAAAAAATTAGCTTCACTATTAGCCACTCACATGTCTGTGTGTTACATATGAAGCAAGAGCCAGAAAGTGATTGTCTTAGCTTAGCATAAAGACTGGAAACAGGGGTAAACAGCTAGCTAGCTTTACAGGTGCTGATAGGTGGATTTTGTTACCTTCAGACAGAGCCAAGCTAGCTGCTCCCCTGTTTCCAGTCTTTATGCTAAGCTACGCTAACCATCTCCTGGCTGTAGCTTCACCGACATGAGAGGGGTATCAATCTTTTCATGAGAAAGACTGTGAATAAGGCAAATACCAAAAATATGTTTGTAGTATTTTCATACTTGGGTGCATCCAGATTTCACTGTCTTTATTTGAATCTTTTTAACACTGATGGCTGCACGGTCAGCATGTTCAATTACAGGCTAGTTTGCTATTTTACTTTCACGACTAACATTTTATGACAACTGGTTTTGAAACTTTTCAGATTTTTTTTAAACCTTATTTAACCAGTCCAGTATTTCAGGTCAGACTACTAGTTTAGTTAGGTTTACATTACAAGCCAAGCCCTGTATATGAAATACATCACAGCTTTAATATGTCTTAAAGCAGATAACACACAGCTGTATGCTGGCTTGCAATGATTCAGCACCAGGGCATCACAGCAGGCATGTCTTGAGACCATACATGCTTTACACCATCATTTCCTTCCACCCCCTCCCACGATTTCTATGATTCCTCTCTTCCTCTATATCTTTCTCCTAGTCTGTTTCCTTCCGTCGTTTCAAGTGATGGCCTTCCTCTCTTTAATCATGTTGCAGTTTTTTTTCTTTTCTTTTCTAAACATAAGAGAGCACGAAAAAGATGTTATAACAAGTCAATTAAGGATAGGGCTTTTAAGTAGAACCTATCAACAAGAACGATTCCTCGCATCATTCTTTCTCTTCCTTCCTCATCTTCTGACCTTCTCATAAACATCCTCTGTCCTTAACTAACCTCTAACCTCACACCCACATCCATCTCCCGGTCCGGGTTTCCAGCCCCCCCAGCTGATAGATGTAATAACTAGAGGCTGAGCACCCTGAACCCATCCCTGCTGCTCCTCAGCCTGCTCCACTGATATGCACAGCCATGCAGCAAATCCGCCCTAGCTGAATCTGGCTACACACTGGGGCTCCGTTACCATGAGCATGGCATTCCCAGCCTCAAAGCTGTCAGTTCAGTGCCTGGAGGGAAGTTGAAAGGCTAAAGTGGGGATGTATAGATTAAGCAGATTTGCTGTGAAGCTTATGTACATCACATACTGAGCAAGACACGTGTCACTAATTCAAACTTCGAACGGCTGACTTGTTTACTGTGGGCGACCCGCTGTCATTAATTTTGGTGGAATGTGCTGCCTGTGACATCTATATACCTATACCTATATACTTATGATCAATCATAAAATTATGTTTTGGATTATAATCAATTCAACATATGAAGAAATCAGCTCCACACTGTGAATTAAATACCCATATTATTCGGCAGTGATTTTTAATTTTTAATGGGTTTTTTTTCGCTTTTCTTCCACTGCGGCTGCTCTGTCCCTCCACATCTGCATCATCTTGTCCTGATTCTGGAGTGCATTGACCTTTTTATGATCTGCTATCAGTTCTGTGTCAATCCTCACCTGAGATAATGAAGAGACCTGCTGATGATTAGTGTGAGGATGATGACATTTAATGATTAGCATTTCAGGATCCCTTTTAAGGTAACTTCTTTAGCATGATGTTGACGAGATTATTCTTCTCCTTACGTGTGCATTTCACCATTTCCACCACTTTTTTAATTTTTTTTAAATATTTGTGTGTTTTGGATGGCTTTGTACCATATTGATGCTGTAGCACTTTTATTTGTATTTTGCAAAGGCACAAAAGTTAAGCAAAAACAGACTGTGTTCCTAACAATGAGTTTTAAGTGCCTTGTATAACAACACTGCGGCAAAAACACAGAGGGGTTGTTTCTCTAGATTGCATTGACCATGAAAGCAGCTGGCAAGGTCAGGCCAACGTTTTAGAATGAGTTTATCAGCTAAATGCTTTTATGTGCAAGGTGTAAATTAATGAACTGGTATTTTAGCATGTCCTGTTATAGTCACAGTCAAGGTGACTCTGCTGATGCTCCGATAAGAATTGTGGCAACAACCTCCCGCAGGATAATTGATGTGTACTTTGTGCATCTGTCCAGTCCTGCATTAGTGCGTGTGGGTGTCTGTGTAAATGCTCACATGAATACAGTAGGGCTGCAACTGACACTTATTTTTTATCATCATTTAATTTGCTGAAACAATTAGTTGATTAATCGATTAGTTGAAAAACAATCGTTTCAACCATTTTTCAAGCAATCATTTTGAACAGATGTGAGGATTTGCTGCTTTTCTTTGTCACATATGAAAGTTAACTGAATATTTTTGTCTGTTGGCCAAACAAAACTCTTGGGAACTATAGTGGCCATTTTTCAGTATTTTCTGACATTTTACAGACAAAATTATAAAAAATAATCAACAGATTAATCAATAATGAAAATAATTGTTTGTTGCAGCCCTAATTTGCTGATTATTTTCCCAATTAATCGTTTGGTCTAATAAATGTCAGAAAATGGTAAAAAAAACAAACAATTCCATCACAATTTGACAAGTTTATGCCATCAAATAGTCTTCAGTCCAAAACCCCAGATATTTGCTTTACTATCACATAAGACAGAAAACACTGCAAATTCTCAAAAGTGAAGAGAATGTTCTTCTTCATTCTTGCTTGAAAATAAACTTTAAATGTATTGTTAAAATAGTTGCAGAACATTTTTCTAAAAATTGACTAATCATTTCAGCTCTAATACGCAATGTGTAAATGTAACTGTGACTGCAAATACAAGAGCCAATCATTACCAATTTCTGTTCATCGCTCTTTCACTTGACTCAATGTCCTTAAATTACATTAAATACTTTTTTTTAAACAAACTATTTATATTAAAAAAATATATATGTACATGATAGATGAATCAGTCTGTCCGAGTTTACGTCATATATGTTACCTCATAAGTTAAAGGTCAAATCTTCATTTTAATCATAACTATGTCCTTAAGTGGATCAAGACATACCATAGAGGACTGTAATCCCCTGGGCTACAATGGTGTATGTACATGGAATTCTGCAGCGTAAGCGGAGGAAAAGTTTTGGAGTTAAACTCTTGCGTGCGAGCACAGAGCGCATCAGTCATGGCCGTGTGTTCTGGGAATTGCCCAGGCCCCTCAGCGGGATCACAGATGGTGTCTCGGCTGAAACGCTGGATAATCACCCTCTATGCAAAAAAAAAAAAAAAAAAAAAAAAAAAAGGGATGTAATAGGGACTGAAATGAAAGGGAAGAATAAAATGTGTTCACTGGCAGCACACAGACAATGAGGTGGCTGGTCATGTCATAGACCTCCTCACCCCGTTGGCCTTGTATGATCTGTTTGGGGCAGGGGCAGGGGCGAGGACGGGGGTGGGGGGTGGGAGTGAGAAAATCCTCTTTCCTAGTCATCGCTCTGGATATTGTGATCTGTGAGAGCTCAGCCCATTGGTCCACAGAGCCACCGAGAGAAGACCTAATTTATTTAAGTCTAGCTCCAATGAGCAGGATTTTATGCAGTCGGAAAGAGCAAAACCCTCAGATTAATACTTTAAGACCATCCCAGCGGTAATTAGCATTACTTACCTTGAGACAACAAAACATTTGTACTTCATACCACGCAGTTCCTTTTTTTTTAATAGTTACCTAATTGAAATAATATCCAATATAATCATGTAAACCCTGCCTTCTTTATAATCTGCAGGTATTTAATATTATAATGTGTGTCACTGTTTGGTTCTTACCTTCTCTTGGTATTGCCTGCGTGAAGAGTCCAGTGATTGGATTAGAGCCGTAGCGTGGCCCACAAACATGGCGTAGCACGTGGCGCCTACAATCATACTCAGCATGGTGATCCAAAGGTCAGACATGCTGACGGGTGCCCGGGCGCCATACCCGATGCACAGCATGTGGCTCATGGCTTTGAAGAGGGCATACGAGTACTGCTTACCCCAGGAAACGTTCTGTAAGGACGGAGACAGAGCAAGAGAGGGGGGAGGAAGAGGGAGGCACGGAGAGACAGAGAGGGGTTGGGGGGAGTTACTGCAAGGCAAGGCAGGCAGGGAGGGAAGGCTCTCCAGCAGGCAGAATGGAAAGACAGGCTTTCCTTTGATGGATCACTGAACCTCTTCCAAACATTCTGCCAACATTCTCTTCATGCCTCAGAGCCTAATGCCCTCACTGAGTGGCTGAACTTTCTACCTGTCTTTTTTTTCCTCCCTCCTCTTCCACTCAGTCTTCCAACACCCTCTCTGCTCGCCGTCTGCCTGGACCTACCTGGCCTCATTCATTTTCCCATTTGCCAAAGGGTGGAAAACAGTTCATGTTTGCAAGTGCTCAAAGAAATCACAAAAAGGAGGGGAGGACTGGCCTGGACTGTTGTGCCCTCTCTCTCTCAGGTTTGATTTTCATATGTGCTGTAATGGGATTCAGTGTGTTGGAGGCAGGGGAACAGAAACGCAGAGCTGGGAGGGAACTCTTCTGCAGTCTCCACACACTCATGCAGAGGACTCAGAGCTGACAGTCATGTAACATATTAGCTCGAGTGTATAACAGTCATCCTAGTTGAAAATTTCATGAACGACTCTTTTGAACAGCTCTTTGTTGCAAACGAAGGGAAGTAATTTGCGCTGGGTGAGAGTCATTCCTTTTATCGTTTGCAGCATGAGTCCTCTTCACAAAGTGATGTCGCCTTGTGTGCCTTTAACTACACAATAAGATCACGAGTTGGGTTCATGAGGCTCCTATTATCCAATAATGTGTCCAGCTGGGTTTATGAGAAGCCATTTCATTGTCGTCTCGTCATTACTCAGACTACGTTGTTTGAAAAGAACCAGATCGGTCGCTGCCGACTGGGAAACAAGCAGAGACGCAGCCAGGCAGAAGTGTAATTCTGCCGGTATTATGAGGCATGGATGGATTATGGGCATAGATATCTTAAAGGCCTCCCCCACCATCTCCACCTCCAGTTGTAGATTTATGATTTCTTTCAGCAGATTCAGAGGGCCCATATTGTAGACGATCAGTGACAATCTTAAACTGAACATCCTAAATAAGTGGTGAGGGAATAAACACTCCTGTGACGTTATCATGAACTTTCTTTCTTGTAACAACCTCAAAGTTAATGTTTAGGGGTCACTATGCTTCAAGCAAAGTGCTTGTTGGATAATCAAACAGCGTCTGAAACCCACTCCCTTCACACCTTTCTCATGTCGGAATTGGGAGACTGCGGCAGACAAGCTCTGTAACTTTTCCGAAACCACCAATGCGATAATCCCGCCCTCTTTTCTTATTGGCCAGGCGTAGTGAGGCAAGAAATTAAGGAGAATTTAAACTTCTCCCTCAAGCTCTCTTTTAAATTCTTAACACAACTACTTCGGTCGCTTTTTGAGTGTACAAACGAGTGAAACATTATGAATGCCTTCCAGAAGAGAGTCTGAAAATGTGCACAGTCATTCCCGTAGGTAAACGTGTATCACATCTCACTCTTTATGACAGCAGGCTTAGAGCGTAGCCGTTCAGAACAGCTATAAACGCTTTCGCCTTCAGACGTTGTCGGATGACACACTGGCCTTTGGGCAACTCTTTCCGATTTTGAAAAGGACTTTTTGCTTTTTTGCTTTGCAATGAGAAATCTTCCAACTTCCCACAGAGGCTCTTACTGTATGTAGGACCCCTGGCCCCTTGGGCACCTGGGCCTACACCCGACCTAGACCCTTTTTATAACCCATCCACGTTATCCGGTAGCATCGCTATAGAAGGCTTAAAAATGTGCTACTTCTTTAGTTGCATTCCAGATTTCACAGATTTCTTTCCCACTTTTTGTTGGTGTCAGCCTCAGGAGAAGTCATGTCTTGGAGTCGGAGCAGGATTTAGACTCCTCATTAATACAGTGCACGTCAAATGTGTGCCTTTTTGCCCGGAGACATGCAAAATCTCTAGTGAGCAGCCGAAAAGGCCCATCAAGGCTACATCTGTGAAACCCAGTAAGTTCCTATCTGGAGGCAAATGTGACAGCTCTCCGGTACAGGCCTTGAGGCCACAGCCAAGTTGCTGACTCCTCCAATTGTGAACAAGAAATGCTGAGGAAGCGCTCCATACAGAATACCTATCTCGCCCAAAACAGAATAGCTAATGAAAGAAATATGAAACCTCCAGAAAAAATAGTTAATCTCTGTCTTTTCCACTGGCTGACATAGTTCCACGTGCCACACTGTAATAAGGCGCATCCCATCATGTCCTTTTGTCACGCCATTCTCCATTCTACTCGACTCCACGAGGTTTATCAGCTGGGATTTAGTAAATGAGTAAATTTGCAGTTAATAATCTGCCCTGGATGACTCACCAGTTTTCATCTCCATGCTGATTAGTTGTTTCTTCCAGAAACTGATTAGAAAATTTGTGATAATTACACTTGCCAGCTTTAATAACAAATAGAGTCCAGTTTATTTGTCTTGGCAGTTAAGAGTTTTTTTCTCCAAAGGGTTTAGTCACCAAAATGCTGCCTTCAAGTGCCAGACAAACAATCACCATTTTTTTCCACAATATACACTGTAATGGAAACATTTGTAGCTGCCGTATGAGCAGAAATGCGAAGTATTTTTCTGTGCCACCCAACACATACACTGAATAATCTATTTACACAGCGACAGAACAAACCCACCCGACCATGTAACAGGAACAAATGCCATTTGTGAGGTCATGGGCCTTAGGTGTCCTTTCACATGTGTGCATTTAGCATGTGTGGTTGAGATGGTCGGCGACTTATTGAGCAACACTGCAGAATGCTTGTGTTGACATGAATTCGTATGCATGAAAAGGCAGAGAAGTGTAGTTTTGCCAGGTGAAAACAGATGAGCTGGGGTGACTCGCCGCACCTTTTGGTATTTGTCCTTGTATGTGTTTGGTGCACAGATAAACACATCCAACATGGAATGACTGCACTGCGTGAGCATCTCATTTAATCCTACCGTAGTACAGGTTATATAGGGCTTGGGAATTGACGTCACATTTTGTTGCACTCTGTCATATTTCTGATGTTTGTCTATATGTAGAACATATGATGCAGGCGCTATTTTGGGGCACATTTCGGTACAGATTTCTGAATGAAGATGAACAGTGAAATCTAAAAGGTACAGGTAAAATGGCGAGACAAATGTTGAGGATGTTGTCATCCGCCGCAGAATTCACAAGAAGTCTCTAACAATTAAGAATTAGCATTTACTAGAGTTGTGAATGTTTGAGTTGTAGTGTCCATGTGAAATTTGATAACCTGTGCCTGTTTGCATTTGACATAAATCTAGTCTACATTATAAATTAAAAACGGATTTGATCGAGTGTCTCAATATGCTAACAGCCCAGTTAGAGCTGAACGATTTGAGAAAACCAGTATTGCCAAATATTGCGATTACGATTTAAATTTAATTTGTTCTTCTTTTTTTATAATCACAAATTGATGTTGTTTTTTTACATGAATAGAATCAGATAAAATAATGCAGTTGCTTAGGTTCTTTTTCAAACATTCAGAGAAAAGTCAGTTTCTAAGTGAACTTGCTTTCTATCGGAAAATTGAAAAAATGTTATATTAATGGTATACTTAACATTAGTCAGTAATATTAAAATATAATCATGACATTGAAAGTGGGCTTATAGTTACTGATAACAGCTGCATAGTCGGCCACTTATGATAATACTGAAAAACTTTTGTTAAGTGATGTTGTGATACTGTTAACAGCTCCGAACTGTAGCAAGTTAATCAATACATTTATGTAAATAATAATGTAAGTTATATTTAAAATCCCAGCTGTTGCGATTTCAAAATTGCTCTTTCAAATCGCGATTTCGATATAAAAACAATTTTTCATTCAGCCCTTAGCCCAGTGATGGTCAGCTCATTGGTGAACTAACCAATCACTGTCTCTATTGAACTCAACTGACACAGGTGTGGTTCCTAATTCAACAGGTGAGACATCATTGATGCTCCGTCAATGTTAGGTCAAGTCTTTATAGATATGAACAGATACAAGTTGTTTAACTACTGTAAAAGTCAGAATGAAATACCTACAGTATTTTTAAGGAGTCAAGTTTCATAACAAATCAGTACAGAAATTCTACAAGCAAAGCTGCCATTTGGGAAAAAAAGCCATCTGTTTGAGCTCACATACTTCTTCACACAGATTTAAGGATTACAAACTGTAGCACTTCCTTAAGCAGACAGTAAGTGGCTGATTTTTATAAAGATTTGTAGCAGGTACTTTTAGATGCTAATAAGTCGGATAGTATTTGTATAACATGGGGCTGCAGCAACGTTTTGCATTGTCAACATGACAGTAAAGCAGCATTGCTAACAGTTGCATGTTTGCGGGTAATGCAACAGATTATGTGGCATGTTGTAGAGAGTCCTCAAAGGCCCCAAAACAAACGAGGAGAGAGGACGGTTTTATTGGACACAGACAGGGTGAGAAAGAGAGACCCTTGTTAACAAAGAACATTGCGGCAATGACGTCTGCGTGTTTACTGGTTTGGTTCATTGAGCTTGTATTTTTCCTGCTATTACAGTAAGTGACTCACAGCAGGTCTAGTGCAGAGCATTATGATTGTAGCAGCCAATCTTACGCATAGTACATACTGTATTTTTTGGTCCATTTACAGTAGCAATCAAAGGACATAAACGTATTTTTCTCAAACATTTTAAAAGTGTTAAGAGCCACCAGACATCGCCCAGATTGACAGATTTAACTGCTGTTTCTTGCCATATAGCCTTCTGTCCTTTCGGAAAAGTGAGTCATTGCAGTATTAACACATTTTCTCCAGAAATGCAGTTTCTACTTTTCCCCTATTCTCTACAATCCCCTTGATTTTAATAAATGCGGCTAACACAGCAGATGTATTCAGTTCCTCCAGAGGTCTAAATATAATTAAGCTCTGGATGCAGCAAAACAAGTGACATCAGATACTGCATATTCATCTTTCAACAGCTCTGCCTTTTGTTTATAAGTAGAGCAGTAAAGTGAATCCACAGACTTCATCATCACATGCATTAATACTAATCTTACCCCACGCCATTGTCAAAGTATTCAAATCAACAACTTAAACGTTTCTATAATTAGACTCAGCTAAGTGTTTGACTGTGAAACTTGTGAGTTTAACAACTAGCCAGCAATTCATTAGTCACGACATCGTGCCTCCAACAGTCCCCCTCACACAAGATGTGACCGGTTATGTGACCGGGAAGGCAATCGATGATTCACCGTCGTCCCAGTGTCAAGTGCGACCCAGAGACGTCGGTTGTTGCTGATACCAACAAATAAGTATGAAACTAACAGGATGTAATGCACAGCTGCAAAGGACAGGATTTAACCCCTCAACGGCATGAGTGCTCATAGGGCAAATAACAGTGATTTCTCATCTGTACTCCCACAGATGCACACTGATTCCCAGAGCTGCCCTAGTTTTACTGCAGCATTACTTATTAGTGAAAGCCAAGCAAAATACATTTCCTTTTATATACTTGTGAAAGTCACACTTGAGAGAGTTTTTAGAATGTGTGTGCATGTGTTGATTTTCCATTTTGAATATGTTTTCGTGCCAAATTTCATCCTATTTTGATTTGACAAGCATTTTGTGTTTTCATTTCCATGTTTCATTCCAGGTAAATGCTCCCTCTCGTGTGTGTGTGTGTGTGTGTGTGTGTGTGTGTGTGTGTTTTTTTCCCCCCATATTTAAAAAGAATGAGCAAAACATTCGCATTAACTGATGGTTTTAATTACTCAATCAT
The DNA here is from genome assembly GCA_008360985.2 of Macquaria ambigua. Lineage (NCBI taxonomy): Eukaryota > Metazoa > Chordata > Actinopteri > Centrarchiformes > Percichthyidae > Macquaria > Macquaria ambigua. Next base: position 286,602 of record VMKM01000017.1, on the reverse strand, counting down.
ATAACTCTCTAAAACCCGGCAAGCTGTCCCATGCATGGGAAGGGGGGAAAAAAAATGTAATGCACAATATTCATTTTTCAATTACATAATCAAACTACAAGCTGTTCTCCCTGGGAGTGCACAGAAGGCACAACAGTCTTTGAACACATAAGCGAGGAAGTGAAAGGGGTCTGCGAGGCCGCACGAGTGCCAAACTGTAAGTTGGCAAGAAAAGCGCTCACAGTGGTGTATCTCAGTGTGAAGGTTGTGGTTCTCTTTGTCTCGTAAGTTTGAATGCTTCTCGTCTGCTCAGCAGTCCTGATGAAGGATCCTTCTTGGACTTGGCTTGCCAAAGCTTTCTACAGTTTTCTTCTTATTGGTTTTTATTGGGTTTTTTTGTTTGTTTGTTTTTTTGCAGAGGTCTTACTTGAGTTGTTAGTGGGGTTGCAACTAATGATTATTTTCATTATCGATTATTCTGCCGATTACATTCTCGATTAATCGTTTGGTCTATAAAATGTCCGAAAATTGTGAAAAATACAGATTATAATTTTGTAAAGAATTGTCTTTTTTTGTCCGACCAACAGTCCAAAACCCAAGGCCGTAGGTTATGCAGGGCTGTTACGCCTCTTCAACGTGTTATTCCGTGCTTCGTGATGCGTTTACACCCCTGTATTTTCTTTATCGCATAATATGTCACTTCATTTTGTCACCTTGGTATTAGCCCATTCTTTGTACTTTCTCTGAAGGGTAATAAATACATGTCTACGAAAAGAATGACATTCTCAGGAGTGAGGGGGCTTTTTCTTTTTCTTTTGGTGTCCAATCATGTGCAATCAAGTATGCAGCAGCCACTTTCACTGATGAGCACACTCTCAATCAGAAAGGTTAAACTAAGCAAGGAAGCAACCTGTTTTATGTTTGGAATTGAGAAGCTGCCTGCACTCTCCAGATGACAATAGCCTCATTCAACCTCAACAAAAGTGACCTTCCATCAAAATAGTTTCAGCAGCAAACTGCATTTTCAAATGTCCTGCGACAGCCCTTTTAAACTCAGCACCACTGGCGTCGAGTGCTGTCCTTAGCAGCCGTGCTTGACATCTCGACAATTCTGGTGGAAATACTCCAGAATACTTTCGGAATAAACAAAGACCTTCCCAGACGAGTGTGATTAAACTCTCCTATTATCAGCAAGGACTCTCCAAGAAGGGTAAACACTGAACACACCCAAAAATTTCAACCAACCAAAGGTACCCTGCACCAAATAATTCACTGCACAAGCGAGCTGTTCACATCAGGGCAAAAGCACTCTTGCATTTTATTCAGATGAAACCAATGTGTCCTCTTGTTGATGAGAGAAAGTTTGATTAATTCATAAACTCTGGACTGAGCCTGGCTGTTGGGAAGTGACTCATTCAGGGGAAGAGAGAGATGGGAAAGTAGTGGGTGGTCCAGGGATAAAAGAGGCCAGGAAGGGTGACTGATGCTGAAGGGTGGTTATGCATGGCTAGCCAGGCCTTTCTGTTTTTTTTTTTTTTTTTGTCTGTCTACCTACAGTATCTGTCTATCTGTCTGCCCCTGAACCTCTCTGAGACATGAATCCTCAGCAGGCTGCTGCTCAACTGTCTGCCTCTTAATATGAGCCTGGGCAGGAACAGTGAGCGCACAAACACTCACAAAAGACATACGTTCCTCCGTGTTCCTGAACACGTATCTTTACACTGTACAAGCAGACAAAAGCAACAGCCCATCACCCTCTCACCCGAGCAACAGCAGCATTATCTCGTCTGGTGATTAAGTAAATGCAGCCTCTAAAGAGTAAGAAGCTACTCTCAGGCCATTAGTCAAGAAGATAACAGTCCTACACCTTGTACTGCACCACTCAACAGTATCTGCAGTCCTCGTAGGCCCCCCTCTTCTTCTCACAGCTGGAGACAATAAGTACCAAGCCAACGACAATGACGTAATCTTAAATTGAAGCAGTCATTCTTGAGAGAACGCAGCCGAAAGACACGCCCTTTGAAGACGACGTTCACCTGACAGTCCCTCTCCTGACATTACGCATTTATACCTGCAGTAAACGGAAGGGGAGATATCTTATCAAGATTTTTAGCTCGTGAGCACTAATGCGTTGTGATGGTGTGTGAAAAGAGGAATCCCACATGTGGGCAGGGCTTTTCACTTTGGATTTGCCAGTCCACAGTCAGCACACAGGCCTCTACTTCTACAAGGATCCACAGGGAAGAGATTCCACAAATTGCCCACTCTACCACATCACAGTCAATAACACTATGTTAGCTGCTCATGAGCTGACATCCGACAGTACAGTACCAATTACATATACAAAGATTTTGCCTCCAACATGTCTCATTTAGGGCTGCAACTAGCGATTCTTTTCATCAATTATTTTTTTTGGATTAATTGTGTATCTTTTGCAAACTTAGGTCCAACGCAAGTGTTCAGTCATCACAAAAACCTGAAGGAGAAATCAATCTGGAAATTAAAATATATCAAAATTAAGTAAAAATGTTATTATTTTGAATTCCTGATTGCTTTCTGTATCGATTTATCCTCAGTTTTTTTTTTTTTTTTTTTTGAAGTTGTATCTGTGAGCTCCACAGATACATTTTGTATCAATCCTGAACTGCATTTCCCACGTCTGCTTTCATTAAAAAGCACAGATGTGTTATCTTTAATGTCATTAAAAGCATTGAGATTCCCTTTTGTCAAGCATTTGCCCTGATGAAGGTCTAGTTTGTGCAGAGAGTGCAGAGCCTTACTTTCTCAAGTTTTGATGTGTTTGGCCTTCTTGAATACAGGTCAGTATTCTACATGTATATTATTATTATGTTTTTTGCATGGATCACCTGACTTGTGTGGATTAGAATACATTTGTGTGTTGGAGACTCTTTTCAAGTTTAAGTGCTGGACATTTAAATGCACAGGAAGCAAATGTTATTTGATTAATGAGTCAGAAGTTGGAAATATATATGTAGAATACTGACATTTATTCAAGTTGGGTCGTATTTATTTGTAAAATTGTTTTATATTTGTTCAAATCGGTTGGCATTTGTTGGTGGATTGGAGAATGCATTTGTGAACGTCATAGATTACTCACAAATCATCATTGTAAATCTCATTTTAATTTGTGGATCACAAAACACATATTTGTCACCAGTATTGAGGCTAATTTCTCTCCATATTCCTGCGCCGCAGCGTTGTGTTGTGAGTGCGGTGATCCTCTCAAAAGTATTGACTCATCGTTTAGCCATAAAATGTCAGTAATTGCCCAGAGTCCAAGGTAACTATTCAAAATGCTTGTTTTGTCTGACCAACAGTCCAAAACCTGAAGATATTTATATATTTTATTTACAGTGAAAGAAAACGGAGAAAAAGCAGCAAAACCTTTTATTTGACAAACTGGAAGCAGAGAATGTTTGTCTTTTTTCCTTGATACACGATGGATTGATTGATAAAAATAGTGATAAATCAATTATCAAAATTGTTGTGGATTAATTTTCTGTCTATCGATTAATTTATTAATCGACTACTCCTTTCAGCAGTCTGAATGCTGTCAAAATCTGCATTTTCATACCTGAACACAAGAAGAAAAAATGGACTAGATTCATGAAATATATGGTAATCCTAATCCACCGGTCCAAGAAGCTGCGAAACTGCTGAGATTTGAAAGCATTATTGTACCTTTTAGACTCCTGTACAGGCGAACTCTCTATATATAGGTGTGCTAGTCTGCAGACAAGCAGCTGCAGTCGGAACATGTCAGTAGAAACCTTATATCTGTGAGGAGCTGGGAGACATCTTTCTAAAGTCGTTTCTACAAACTGAATACAAATTATTCCACAGTTTCATCTTACCAAGGAGAGAGAATTTAGATTAATCAGTCGTCACAGCGGTTTTAACTCACCTATAAGCTTCCAGCACACAGGTATCCTACAGTATGTTAGCTCTTTGTTTCAGAGGACCTTTTTGCAATCTCCAGCTATGGCTATAGATTTCCACGGCGCAAATGACCCTGCCACACAGGGAGCAGCAAATTAGCCTTTTACAAGACTCCCATTTCGTATCGATTTGCATACAAGAAGGGGGAATATATCGTATTCATTCTGAGCAAGAGGAGCAACGCGTTTATAATTAGGCAAGTGAAGGAAAGAAAAAATCTAGGGTGCAGTTAATGAAGAAGCTGTTTGTCCAGTTTTGTGTACATAACCATTAGCAAGGATGAGTTGTGACAGTTATGTGGGAAATTATATCACTGCAAATTCATTTTGGTGCAAACAGAGACGGATAATGTCTGTTTGGATGAATAACACATGTTAGTTGGTATCGGGCTCACTTGGGCAACTCGTTGCCTCAAAGTGCAAATAAGAGCGGGATACAGAGTTGTGATGCTGAGGAAAGCCGACATTTGCACCTCCAGTCTGATGCCTCGGAGCAGTCAGTGTGCATGTGGAGTACAGAAATGTTTGTCGCAGAGAGGGAGACGAGAAGGCAGAAGAGTTCCTCGGGTGAGCATTTACAATCAGCGTTACCCAGGAGGCCTGTACACACTTCTACGCTATCGCATCGCTCGGAGAGGAGCAGCCACAGTCCGTTTGACCCAAACACAGCGAAAGTGCAGACAGAGGGGGAGACGTTACCCAAAGACCTCAAACTAAACAATTTTCTGTATGTATGGAAATCCAACCTTTAGTTTATGGAGAGGCCAGACATGAGTAAAAACACGAATAAATGACACAAAAAAAGATTAGAAGAAGTGTGATATGTGTAAACACTATGGAACAAGAAGGCTAAGGAAAACTTTTCTACTTTACTGTAATACAAAAAAAACATATAATGCAGCACATTACTGTTACAATACCAGTGCTAACCAGTGGTTTGTACGTTGGCAGAACAAGAGGGGCTTAGCGAACTGTCAATTGGAAGACGGCTGTGTTCAGTTGCACTGACTGTATATACAGTACATACAGTACATAGCAAATGCCAAAATAACAAACAAAAGAGAAGAGTGTGTAATACTTACAACCATACCGTTTAAGGACACCCAGCAGTCAGGGGGGAAGTCTTGGAGGAGAGGCACCAGATACTGGAGACAGCCATCCCAGTGACACAGAAGCAGCATCATCCCTATCAAATTAAATATTCTTACCACTGCACTGGCCAGGTCATAGGTCATATGGAAAATCTGCCAAAGAGAAAGACAGATGGAGAGAGAGACCTCAGTTAGACCTCCTCAGTATCTCCTTTGTTGTGTGAAAATGTACACTCAAAATCTGATTCGGATTCAAGTACAGTGTTTATGAAGTGATACAACTCAACACAGACAGATACAGTGGTTTGGATTTAGAGCTGTTAGTGTCTCTGAAACATCACCTGCATTGGTATTTCAGAGATACAAAAATATATATTTAAAAAAAAGACACTTAAAACGTTCACAAAAGTACAAAGTCACCTTTGAAGTGGAGGGCATGGTGTGCCTGTTTGGCCACCAGAGAATTTGGTTGCCGCCAGTGTGTGTGTGTGTGTGTGTGTGTGTGTGTCTCACAGATGTTGAGCTGCATAATTCAACATGGCTTCTTTCCAAAACAAACTGACCAGTGGAGGAAATACACATACGGCAAAGAGTAGGTAATGCAGAGCGAGTGAGGTGAATTAAAGACTGATCATGACGGGAGTGCAGACCTCTGGAATAATCAGCCAGTACGTGTGTTTAAACGCCAGGAGCCGGGGCAAGCGTTACTGCTGGTGTGGCGGTTAAATCAGAGCAGGAAGTTTCAGAATAGAAAGTCATCAACAGGGTGAGTAAGCATATCTGCAATGTGAAGCGGTTTCATTTACGTGGGATCTGGGCGAAGAGAATTGACTCACGGCCGGTTGGCTGTGGCACTAATTTAGCATGAGAAACCCATTACCTCTTTCCAGGTTAGTTATTCCATAATCGCCCTCACACTGAAGCTCAATTTCTCCTTCTAAAAAAAAGTTAAATATGGAGAAAAAAAAGATTGGTGATTGCTGATTGGTGGGTTTTGCATAATAAACCTGCCTCATTTGCCAGTTTGTTGAATGAAGGATTTCATGTATAATTATTATCTATTTTTAAGTTGATGGCTTTCCATTCTCTGTAAACTGCCCATTCTACTTCTCATAAGTGTAATGACAAATTAATTGAGCCTCATGACAGTACACCACGCTGTCATGAGGTTAAACGAAAATAACCCAAAGTGAGAAATGGTGAACATTTAGTTTCAGGTACATTTTTCTACAGTTTCAAAGTTGTAAATGAAGCAAATAAAACAAACTAGTTCTTGATAATAAATAGACTAAAATGATGCCAGACTGTAAAAGATATAGAAGTATAGAGGGTTGAAGTCACACAATAAGTGTATATGTACAGTACATTTAATTATAATCTATTGAAGTAAGAATAAAAGATTAAATAAGCAGTTCTTTGTTATATCGAACATTTCCATTTTCTTACAGCATCTTTTACTCTATATTTAACTCCAGCGCCAATCTTTATTTTAATGTTATCTGCCCTTTATTTTTCTCCTCAGTTCTATTTTTGCTTTTTCAGGCTTGTACACCTGAGAATTTGGAAAAATACTGGACCACTTTTGACCAAATTGCAAGGGCTACTTACTTCCTCATCTCATAGAGTGCAATCACTCCAGAAAAGAAAGAGAGCCTGAGCACGGACTTCATGTTGTGCCGACATTGTATTCTGGCATAATTCTGGACCAGTTTTGCCATGCGTATGCAAAATCTGCTGTTAAACCCCCCCTAAACCCCAGGTGTTTTTAAAAGCTCTTTGAATCCACATCTCTCCACCCCGGCCTATTGTGACTGTCCTGTAACCTTTCTGCACAAAGGACAGTGTCCACACAACGAACAGATGAGAGAACAAGAGGCTGAGCTGATGCTCAGATCCCTCTATGGTTCAACTCATCCACAGGGAGATACAGTGCACTGCCCCGACGGTCTAAAATTAGCCACTAGCTTACAGGATGGCTGTCTCAATGCACCCAGTATCTCTTTGGCTGCCTACATCTTTATTCTTAATTTAGCAGAACTCTCTCTCCCTCTGTTGTGTGTGTGTGTGTGTGTGTGTGTGTGTCTTCACATTCATCATAGTTTGATGACTTAATAGGAGAGAACAACAGACACAGGGCAAGGCAGACAAAGAGGGAATGGGGGAGACAAAAACAAAGACAGAAAGAGAGATAACATTAACTAATAGAGGTACACATTCCTGGAGGATTGCAACAAGATTGGAAAACAGGAAGTAGCACTTTGGTCCCTCTTTGAATTGCAAATGATTCACACCAGGCAGAAATAGAAAAGGGTCGACTGCTTGTCTGCACTTTCCTCTTTCAACTAATGCATAATCGAAAAACACAACAAAAGAGGCTGAAAAATGGGGGGCGCATCTGCTTTTGTAGCAAGCAAGTGATAAGGTGACGTGTGTGAAGGTTGCAGAGAGGTTTTACAAATTCCCAGGGACCATTTCACTTTGCCGGGAAGCCTCTGCGACCTTTGGGTCACGCTGAGTCACCGAGGCCAGAGAGGAAAGATGTAGAAACTCGTTAACACAATGCTGGATTTGTTTGGGGTTGTATTTCAGGGGCACCCGTTTGAAAAGTCTGCTAGTGGCAGCAGGTAGCTACGAGGTAGCGGCCTATTAATAGAGTTCTTAATAATAATAGAGGCTCCAGGTGTAGATCAGTGGTCAGGTCACAGGATTATACAGGATAACCTTCATTGTGACGTAGGGAGATATGAGGATGGATTTTAACTATTTGAAACAGTGATGTGTTGCTCAAATACACTCTAGGACAAAAACAATGTCTCTATATAGCACTTTATTTGTATTAATACAAAGAATATAATGTATTTTGTGCAGTTTTCTGTGCATGTTCCAAAATAATCATGTGCATCCAACCTCTTTCTCATGCCAATACATTAGTTAATTGCACAGTAAAGGCCCTAAGAAATAAAAAAGTTAGACAAGGGGTGAAGGAGTGAGGGAGTTTATAAGTTCAGGCTCAGAGAGTACACTGAGGTCTGCTGTCTGAAACACTGAAGGAAATGAAGGCTACTCAGAGGGCCCAAGTTCCTGTTGTGGGGAGCGGTTCGTATGTCAGGCTGTGTCGTCAGAACATAAGATGCTAAACAGTCCTCAGTTTCCACAACTTGCCACAGAGAGGGAGACAGTAGTGTCTCAGTGCGGCACACAACGTTGATGGGAGAGGATTAATAAATAGGCCTGACACAGTTTTATTCAACATGTAAAGTAAGGGAAATCAAACCAGATCTAAAAATAAAAGCACCACCGCAATAAATGTTTCAAGTAAAAGAAAGAAAACGTCAGCATGCTCGAGAAAGTTACTCTGGAGTTCAGTAAACTAGCTAGCTACTAGTCAACTACTAGCTTGAATGAAGTAAACTAAGACTACAAAACTATTCAAAAACTTCTGTAACTAGCAATTATTTTCATTATCAATTAATCTGATAATTATTTTCTTGATTAATTAATTAATCACTTGCCCATCACAGTTTCCCAGAGCCCAAGGTGACATCTCCAAAATCCAAAGATATTTAATTCAATTATATAAACAGAGAACAGGCAGTTCATTCTCACGATGAGGAAGATGGAACAAGCCAATGTTTTGCATTTTTGCTTTAAAAGTGATTAAGACAATTCTTAAAATAGTTGCTGATAAATATTTTGTTGATTGATTAATTGACTAATTACTGCTGCTTCAAAAAGAAAAACAACACTTGCAGAGGAGCATGACGTGAGAGATCGGAGCATCAGAACCCTGGACTTAAGAGATAAACAAAACCATTATGGATGTCATTTTAATAGGTGAGTGAGTGCTTTTTCAAGGGGATTCGGGGTTTCTGATTGGTTGCTGTACCAGCCTCTGATTTTGGTCACCTCTCTACGTGTTTTTGCGAAGATGTGAGCAAAGCCGCTGTGCAAAAGCATAATTCGTGTAAGCTTGCACCGTGTTCTGTCATGCAAGACCCTGCTTCTTTTTGCAGGTCTGTGGTCTGCTCCTTCGTCAATGTATTGATTTGGTTTTGAGACTGTGACACTTGTGTTTGTGTTGATCCATGTAGTTTCAAAGTCTAGCCTTGCTTGTCCTGGAAAATTCCAACACATCTGCTTCCTTGGTGCAGTGTTTGTGTTTGTGAATTTGCATGATTGTGCTTGTGTGTCTTGAGAGGGGTCGTGTAAAAGTCTTTAACCACCTGCTCACATTACAAATAGAGGGAGGCGATGAACCTTTCAGAACAACATCCCTAATGTTAGACACAACAAAGCAGTTGACTTTCTCTGCCACTATAAACTCTCATGAACTGTATGACAACGGGAAATAGGTAGAGTAGGTAGAGAGCCAGAAGCACCACCAATACTCTCGCTTGGCATTGGCAAAATATAGGCTTAGAATTAAGTGCATCAAGCTTAAATTTGACCGGGGACAGGGGCATAGGTCAGCATAATCCCCTAATACAGTTGAGACGAACGGCCAAGATGTGATGTGATAGCGGCACAAGGTCACATGTTGGTTGTGTCCAGCCAGCACGACACTCAGTCACATCTGGCACGCCCCCATCCATTCAACAGTAGAGTACGATAGAGTAGATGAGGATTTGGAAGTCGACCTGGGAGGTGTTCAGTGTTTACATACACAAATACACCTCTGTAAACAGGATGCGGGCACCAAAACTTAAATCAGTGCCTTTATGGAGAATTGTTACATTACTGCTGAAAAATACGACAAATCACGTAACAACCAACATGGAAGGTGTTGATTTTTGATGTCAGAGCGTTACAGTATGAAAATCACAGAGGTGATTTACACCGCTGCAGTCTGTCAGGTTGGTGTACTGGAGGTTGACTTTTTAAAATTGCAATGTGCGAAGAAAAGAGCATGCAGGAGAATTACTCATCATCAAGCTGTCGGCCTCGAACACGCAATTACAAAGTGTTTTTTTGTGGATCTTCAAATTGGACATGAGTGACCTCTGTTTGAGGTTAGTGAGGATTAGCGAGGGACTAATTTGAAGGGATTAAATCCACCACTGGCTATTACGTTGAAGGATGACAAAACTGCTTCCAGGAAAATCTGGAATTCTCCCGCTTAACATCGTCTTGTAAATCTCCTTTTGGATCGTTCTTGGTTTTGCTTAATCACGAAATTACAGTTGAACTTGGATTTGAAAAATCATATTATCATGTAATGGGAATTCACTGGGATTTAGCGAGTCTCATGTTTTTTCTTCTTCTGTCTCTCTTCTTCTACAGTGTATACTAAAAAAGTTGTTGGCCCTAAAACTCTCTCAGTTTACAAATAACTCCTGAGGACAATGTATCTTAGCAGATAAAGCTGAATATGGAATATTTTATATACCCTGGAAATAGACTTCCAGTGTCATTTTCGTCCCCCAAAGAAAAGCAGCTTGCTGGAAGTAATCACAATTCACATGTCTGTAATGCCCTATGCGTAACCACGTTGATATATGTATAGTTCAGCAGTAAATAAACATAGAGTCGGCATTATTTCAGTGCTTCAGGCAGCATACTGTACACTCTGAGAAGCTAATCGGTCTGCAAATCTGTCTAAAATACAGACTAGAATATTCTAGACTACACAAGAAGAGGAGAGAGGATAGAAAATCTTTTCAGCAATGTTATACATGTAACTTAGTTCTCTCCAAGGCATGTTAAAGCTGTGAGAAAACTGCAGAAACGTTGTCTCTCTGCATAAAAAGCTCAGGATCCTCAGCTGCAAGCAGTACATTTAGGTAATGAGGCCCAAGGGTAATTTGTAGCCAGAGACTTAATTAAAAGGCAGGTGGTGATCAATGGGATCTTTACACAGGTCTGAAAACAAGTAGTGATCTATTAACGTAACAGGGAAGACTTTAAAGAGGAGGTCATTATTTCTTCACTGCATGCACCCCTGCCTTACATGCACAGTAAAGCATGACACCCATGGAAGACGTACCAGTAAGTACTTAAAAGAAGTGAGTAAAAAGTACAATATTTCCCTCTAAAATGTTATGAGAAGTAGCAAGAAATGGACATGCTCAAGCAAAGTATAAGTATTTATTTAGATTATGAAAAAATAACCTCAGTCTCAGTTATTCTTCCTGATATTTGTCAGAAATACAAAACATATTTTTTTAACATGCCTTTCATCCCGCACAAATCCCCACCATCCTCTGTGCCAATCATTGTGATGTTTATTTGGTTACCATTTTAAGTTGTTACAACCTGATTGTTGCATCATTTCAGCAGCTAACCTTTAATGAAATAAAAAACATTTATTTACAAGAGTATTTCTTGCAAAGACGATAAAATATTTGCACCACTGCACTCACCGCCACTAATGAGCCACAAAGAACAGAACTGTAGTAGTATCCGCACATTACAGCTAAAACTAATTGGGAATCACATGTTGAAATGTTACCCACACAGTCTGTCATTTGATTTGCAGCTCACAAAACAAACTCAGAGACTGGGGACTTATTTTTATTTTTTGTTTTCTCTTGTTTTTTCTCATGTTTTTTTTATTTTGTGCAGTTACTTTGATATAAATTCTGCAACACATTGAATCTACAAATGTTTGAATGTAGCCTTGTGACCTCAGCAGGTGTGTATTCCTGATCATCAAATACTGCTGACATTAAGGACTCAAACATCACAAATTAATGTAAAAGTGTTTGAGTGTAGAATAAAAATAGGCGGTCGATGTGTTGCTGTAGAGGATATGGTGATGCTGCTCTTTTCTGGATTAGCCCGTACCAGCGATCAATCAATGGTTTCATTTAACTGGAAAAGTCATCCCTTGGTAATGTGTCAATCACGAGTTCAAATAAAGACTCTTTCTGCCCAAGTAGCTCTTTCCTACGGGAGTTCATCCGCTCTGTTTTCCATCATTTCAGTGCCCGTCAGCAGTATTCTCCTGTTCTCCCACTAAGCACATCACACTGTACTGCGAGCGTAGCTGCCTTGCCCGCTGTCTCACCCGCTCTGCGTCTATTTTGGTCGTGTGAGCGTGATAACCTCAACACTACTGTTCCGCCTTAATCTGCGCTCAACCATTCAGAGCTGCACTGGCAGAGGCAGCATCCTCTGGGGCAGAAGCTCACACAGCCGCAGGGGTCACATTTATGATGTTTTCTGCATGGACTTCATTGGTGGATTGTGTGAGGATACGGTGCTTTTAATGACTTTAGGACGGGGGGGAGTTTTTCCTTATCCAAAATGAGGGTCTAAGGATAGAGGCTGCTGTACGGATTGTAAAGCCCTTTGAGGCAACTGATGCATTTGACTTGACTTAAACATTAACTTGTAATGTTATATAAGAATCCTGCACCTCTTCTGTCAGTATTTATATATTGTGACACACACACTGTGCTAAGCCTTCCACTGTAATAATGTCCCCGTGTTGGGGATTAATGTATGCAGTTAATTTATGCACATTCTTTTAGTAATTTCTTTCAAGGCTTATAAAAGTGTGCTCTATGCGGCGAAAGACTCTGTGCATCAGGGGAACATAAATGTATTTATGGATGAGGAGGAAGTTGAATGTTCTATTGATTTGTACCTGTAACCCGAGCAGCGGTAACAAAATAAGAACATCAGCTCAGCTCTAAGAAAACATGTACACATGACTGACATCTCCAAATACAAGCAGCACTTATAGTTCAGACAGCGGCACCTGTGTGTGTGTGTGTGTGTGTGTGTGTGTGTGTGTGTGTGTGTGTGTGTGTGTGTATTGATAACTCATCAGTGCAATGGTTCAGTGGCTGAGAAAACAAATTAATATTGGTAGTGTGGACATATGGTTCAAAGATATGCCAGTAGGCTCAAAAACAATTGTTTCCCCACATCCACATGACCCATTTTCCCTCCAATTGTCTGGTTATGCAAGTCTGTTTCAGCACGACAGTTTGACAACATCATCCCAGGAATTAAATCAGTGTCCTCAGTCAGTCTATGATGGAGAGACAAAGAAGTGAGAGGGAGAGACATGCGACATTGATCCAAGGCACTGCTGCCCGCTATCGTAAAACAGAGACAGATTCATTCAGTAAAATATTTAGAAAGGTACACAATAAGATTGTAATTAATGTTTGATTTCAGGTAGCATTATTTCTCTGCAGTTGGCATAGATTTATTTTTATGACTTCCTATATAGTAAAGCCTCTTGCCTCCAGGGACTATACAGTATGAACATTTTACAGTATATATATTTTATTTGTATTGTAAGTTAATATTCCTCTTAATTTAATAAAACCTGCAATAACTGATTTTTTTGGCCACTTGGGGGCAGCGGAAACAAGTTTTGAACACAACTTTGACATATCATCACCTTTAAGTTCTTGAACTTGTTAGCAAACAGTTGCTTATTTACACATCCAGCAGTTAAGGAGCAACATTATCATTCATTTGGAGTCTACCTCATGAATTGAAGTCCATCAGGTGGTCCAATATTAATTTTTCTTTTAGCTCTGTTTTTGGTCTCCACCAACTCCCGAGGGAAATATCTGGCTCTTTAGCTGCTAAATGCTCTGCTATGTTCACCAGCCAGTCTCTGTGTCTGTCTGCAGTGTGGTGCTGAGCAGGAAGTGTACAGTGGGTTTTCGAGGGTTTTTGCTTTTTTTTTCATTTATTATTTGAATTTTAACCACACTTAATTTACACAGAGAATAAACAGCAGGAAGGAGAGAGAGATAGAGAGAGAGAGAGAGAGATGCAGTTTTAGCAAGTGTCATGGAGGAGTGAAAGAGAGGAAGGGCGAGTGTTGTAGCCTGAGTCGTGGTTGTGCTAAGAAGGCAGTCAGGGAAGATTAGTGCCCATGTGAGAGCAGGAGGGATTTGACTGGATTGCACAGGGTGACCTGCTGTGCTCATGGAAACATCAGCAAGATGGACCCTTCCTACCACAGTTTACAGCGAGGACACACCCTTCCCGATATGCCGCAGGGGGTGCGATGGCCTCAAAATAGTGACTTATGATGGCTCTAATTGTAGCCGTGTTTCTTCTTAGCATGATGTGGTAAAAATATACAGTAAAAACATTGGGTGGTATGATATTATTATAATATAACAGTCATATAACTGAGGGGAGCAACAACACATTATCTAGTCTCACATACCTCTGACTATGTTAGCTGTAGCAGCATGAGTAACTACACTTGATATGCTACATAATCTAATCTGTGCTGTGGTCGCAAATGGACATCCATAATGATACTTCTCTATGGTGTAATAATAGTTAATCGCTATAGTGGCGCCCCTATACGAGCCAATGTAAATGGTTGTGTTTAGATACATAACAGCTAGGCTTCAATAGATGAGCACAGCTGTCGTCGTGACAGATGGATGAAGGGTGCTTCAGTAAATCCATCCACTACAACATTAACTCTTGGGAAGTGAAAGTAGAGGAACCCTAAATGCTTCACTAGTTACTAATTAATTATTTTGCACAAGACATCATTACAGGATGTCTGCCATGAGTGGTGTTACCCCCCTCTAAATAACAAGGGATCATTATGTGCCTCATGGAGAATCAGTCAGATCATAAGAGCTTTTCTCAGCTAACTACCAGGGATCATCCATACGCCCCCTCCCACACACACCCCACATACTCCCCACATACCTCCTATACACACACACACACATACACACACAGCAACCACCAACAACAGCCCAGCGAACAAAAATAACCAAGATTAGCCTAATCTCCACACTTATCACTTTAGCCCCCTCCCAAGACTACATCTGTCATCTGTCTGCTTACTGTACTGTGCACACCATGCAGAGGGAAGCTTGTGTTCACAGGGGGATATCCCATGGGGATGGACAGAAGATCAAAGCTGCTTTCACTGACTGTTTTCTTACTCTGGAGGGGGTTAATACAAATCATATATATGAACAAAATATAATGTTGCTGAATATCAAAATATGACATGGAGTTTAAAAACAAAATTGTGCTAAAAAATAAGCGGCAGATGTTGGAAGAAATAGCAGATGTTGATTTAGCTTGACTGCTGTGGGGCTCAATAACAGAAGCTGGCAGCAATTTGAGGGCACTGCATGTACCGCTTACTCTAATTCAGTCATTTGTATAGCATAAAACCTTTTCCATTTATCTTTCAGAAAATATCTATGATTAGAACAATTTTTTATTTTTTTATATTGCATACGATTTTGCCTCCTGTCTAGACAAACTACTGCTTCTCTTCCTCTCCGTCTCTGCCTTTCTGTCTCACTGTCTTTACTGTGCGGACATGTCTGTTTATATCTTGCAATAAAAGGGCCGAACCGAGGGACAGACTGACGGTGACAGTAAGAGATGAAAAGACTGTGTGAGAGAGAGAGAGAGAGAGAGAGAGAAATAAGAGGTACTCCCAGTGGAGGAGTATACAACATTTTAAATGTCATACATCAGCTTACAGTGGCAGTATGATACAAAGTGACCTGTAAAGCCAGCAGTTGCTAGTATATAGGCTGACTTACTGGGAATCTAAGCTGGATGAATATGATCGATCAGCAGTTTTTTGAAATCACATACAGACTTTAATTTGCTCAATTGCCTCAGCGGACAGAAAAATTAGTTTATAAGAGGCAGAATAGCAAGAAGACATGTTTTTCATAAACAGCAGCTGTCAACGTCTATCTAGTATCAAGTATAACAGTTATGTCTCTCCAATGATAAAGTGAAATTATCTAATTAACAGTTTAAACATATGTTTGTCCGTTTAACTGCCATAGACCTGTACAGGTGACAAAGGGCTTCACATTTAGGTGGAAAAACTGTGTTTTTAACACTTTTATTTAAACACCACATTCACATTTTTCTTCCTAGATTTGGCTAATCTAAATTTTCCCCTGTCCAAACCACGTCAACTTTTCACAAAATAAGAAAACCAGCCTTGTTTTAAGCTCTTTGGAAATTTATTTTTTAGATTCACTGGGTTTTTAGAGTATTTTTCTTTTTAGTCTAAGAATTCTGAGAGAAAATACATAGTTTTCACTGGACATAGATATGTTTATTTTATTTGTTTGTTTTCTTTTGTTTTAAGCTTGAAACATGTGTGCTGACAATGTAGCCTATTTTTAACCTATATATCCTCTCACTTGAATGCTTTCAAGCCTGCCTCTCCCTCTTCCTGTTTGATCTATTTATGAAGGTATCTAGAAGACACACTTTGGTTGTTTAAGTGTCTGTGTGGTACATCCAATATTTAAAGATATCAAGAGCAACGCCTGCACGCAACCTCCAATCTACACTGTTATTAATTTATCCAAAAAGTTTTGATAAAAGAGTGTCTTGGAGCTGCTGTGCAGGCCTTACTGTTGACATACAAATTTTAGTTACCTTGTATTTATAGTGATGTGTGTAAAACTGTGATCTCCTACTAAGATCCAGTCTCTGACTGAACAAAACACAGAAATAAAGCATAGCTGATTCTCTATAATCAGTGTGTTTAAAGCTATACTTTTCTCTCTGCTTTAACACCATCGGTCTGACAATTAACTCTGTACTCTAAAGCATATGGTCAAGCAATTAACACTCTCTTCTGCAGTTAACAAGACCAACTAGCAACAGAAGGAGAACTGAGTGACTTGGCAAGGGAAAATGGGTTAAATCTACAGGGGATGAGGAGGAAAAACTCTTTCTTGGGTATTTTCCACCCCGTGGGCCAAGAGTGAGCTTCCCTCAGTGAGCTGAGCAAGAACACGATTCAAGGCACATTATGTTCATCGTCAGGGAGCCGTGTCTTAAAACAGAGAGGACAAGAACACAGGCAGCATGAGAGGGAAAAAGCATTGTCCTTCATTTTTTGTCTGCTAGACAAAATTGGACCGGAGGAGTCCATTAGGCTGTTGAGTGTGTGACTTTACTTGCTTGTTTGTGTGTATTTGTGTGTGTGTGTGTGTGTGTGTGTGTGTGTGACAGGGTGAAAAAAGAGAAATAGACATAGAAGGAGAGAGATAATGTTTCTTTTGGACAAGATTAATTGTTAACTGCTGCACTAAAAGAACTGCACCCCTCAAAAAAGTGTGAGCTGCTGTTTTGTTCAACTAAATTTAGTACTACATTAATATCTGTGGGAGAAAGATAATTTTTCATTTTAAATGCCTTAATATATTTAATGAAGCACAATCTAAAGCTCAAATAGTCTAACAAAAAGTCTACAACTGTGATAACAGAAATGACAATATATGGTTTAAAAAGCACATTTCTAGTATATTCTTTAGTCAAAATAACACATTCTTGTGACATAACATTGATTCTGGTGAGTAGTACTGCTATGACACTGTGGGTGCCTCTAAAACAGGGAAAGGTCTCCTTCCTCACAACATGTCAAATATGTGACAGGCAGATTGTCACACATAAAGACATGTGACAGAGCTCTTTAGCCCCCCGCAGGCTGCAACTCCCACACTCAACAACAAAGGTCTGCTTTGCCTCCAAACAGCCTGCCTGGTCATGCTCTGCAGTACTATATACAGGGTGGGGTTCCCAAATCTGTTTATGCCAGTGATTACCAATATGCTACGATGACCTGTTGGGTCCTCCAGCAGCAAAACACAGGCTGTCACCATTTACATACTATTCAAAGTGGAAAACAATCTGATTTGGATTGAAAATAAAGGCACTCACACACTATCCTAAGTCAAACCTGAATAAAAAGATGCAAAACATGGTCACTGCTAACATGAAAATGCTAATTTGTTAGCTTTTGTCCATAAAAAGGGCTGCTGTTTTAAGAGTTGCTCAGCCAAACGGGATGAAGCATGCACAAACACCACTACGGAGCTTGAACACTGATGCAAAATGCAAGAGTGAAGAAGAGCGAACAGCGAATACACTGTTCTGTAGCCAAGTGCTCGAGCAAGTGCTGGACAGCAAATTTGCTTCTACTCATGCTCTAGTGATAAACGCAAACTATGCCCACATTCTGGTTGCTATGAGCTTACAAGGTGCAGTTTAGTGGCTCAGAAAAGAATAGATAATTATTAATATAGTATTGAGCTCTAAAACACAACAATTCACCTGCACCTGCAAAGCAAAAAAAAAAAAAATATATATATATATATATATATATATATATATATATATATATATATATATATATATGGCATCTATTCTCATAAAATCATAATAAATCATATTTATAGATAGATTTGTAAAAAGCAACAGGAGTCATTCAACCTTTTAAAGACATTCTGATAAGATGGAGTGACATAATGTGAAATAATTAATAAAAAGAAAAAGCAGTAAAAAGTCACTTCAAAAGGTGGAGAAGCATCAAAGCACAGACAGGTGACCCAGACAGAGCAACTGCTCCAGCTGAAGCTCAGATCAGAGCTGCATGAAGGCTGTAGGTGGCACTGATGACGTGATCGATGTCTCCCGAGAGAGACTCCCACTTAACTGTATCCAAATGCACACTAGAAATGGCCCATGTGGGAAATGTCATGGTGCAATCACCATTGTGCGTTGGATATCAGGTTTATCACAGCAAAGATAGAGGAATTCCACTCAAACCTAAACATTAGTCTGTAAAGGTCAATCTACCACATGTAAATCTCCTCCTTTAATGCGTATGCATAAAAAAAAAAGGTAAACTTCACTCATGATGACGCACAAGCTGCACCTCAGATTACAAACTGCGCTTCCAGGCTGCTGCCTCTGTTAGATAAATGACATGTAGGTCTGCAGGCACGGGAAAGTGGTCCCTCAGTGTCCTCAACATACCTTCAAGTGAAACCGGAGCTTTGTGTGCTTCGCAAAACAATGTCCAATGTCCCAACTTCTTCTTGTTGGGACATTAATTACAAACAACAAGCTGCGCAGCCTTGGCTACATGTTTCGTGCAGCAGCAAATACAGAATCTGGGCTAACTAACACCTGCTCCAAAGATGAAACATGTCCTGGGTTGTACAACTTTACCAGCAGCCTCACCTCACAGTTACTGTAAATCTCCACAGGCAGTGTGTGAGTTCTTTTCAAGGGGTGTTAAATTGAACTCTAAAGATTATCTTATTAATTTGTGTGCAAGTGTTTTACTTAAAAGTAACTCATCAGTTTTGATTTGATGTCTCATTATTTCCATTATTTGTCTATGCTGCAGTGAAGCAGATTGATATTTCCTAAGTATCTGTCGGCCTGTGAGAATACAGTATATTTTAGGAATGAAAAAGATCGGTTGTGCTACCGAGCTGCCATATGCCACCTCTAGGCTACAGGGTATGACATATCTAGATGCACACACACACAGACAGACAGACAGACAGACAGACAGACAGACAGACAGACAGACAGACACAGACAGACAGACAGACAGACACACACACACACACAGACAGACACACACACAGACACATAGACATGACACATTCCCACAACAATCCACAGCCTCACACATCACATCAGATCAAATCACGTCACATAACAGGAAATAGTTGTATACCATCATCAGCCAGCAGCTCTGCTCCAACACAACTCTTCTGCAGCCGCTCACATTCCTGCTCCTCACTACTGTATGAATGTCCTACAACTAAATGCCATTTGAGAGAACATGGTAATCAGGCCAGGCTCCTTTTTAATTATCCTCCCATAAATGTCACTTGCTGTTCTTCTGTGATAAATGCATTGCATACTTTCTTTATGGATTGATGCTGTCTTTGTTTAAGGCAGCGCTGCGGTCACTGTGATAAATTGCATGTAGGTGCAGCTTTAAAAGAGCAGAGATCGATTGCATGTACTGAAATGCAAACAGACAAAACAAAAAGCTACTAGGTCACATTTAAAAACCTTTGTCCTTGCTTCGTTTACAAGCTGTAATTACAGAGAAGGAATAGGGTCAACACAATAGAAAATCAATCAGAGGAACATAGTGCAGGAATCACTGTTGCTGCTGTGTGATACACACAAAGATAAAATGCAACACATACTGCCGTCCTCCCTTTGTTTCTTTCTGTTTCCATCTGTTTCTCCTGCTCTCTCTTTCAACCTCACACATGATTCAGCACTTCATGATTCAGCACACCTTCTGTGTGTGTGTGTGTGTGTGTGTGTATGTGCGTGCTTATGCACCTGTGTCCCTGCATGAGACTGAGGGCGGTGGCCTCAAGGCACCTAGGACTTGGCATAGCCTATTCTGAGTCCACAGGACTCTATAAACCAAAGCCAACTAATCTCCTTTGACACCAAACTATCTGTTGCTGAGGTGGCAAATTACAGCACGCAGCGGCTTCACCGTGATCTCCCCTTTTCACCTTACGATGCCTGTGCCTTCCATCTGTTCATTATGTTCGTCAGTGGGATGGTAATATATTATATATAATATATATTAAAAAAGGCACATAAATATAGTGCTGAAACAATGAGTTAATCAACAGAAAATGAATCATCAACTATAGACAATCAAGCAATTGTTGAAGTCATTTATCAAGCAAAGATGATTTTTTTTCCTGTTTTTTATCATTGTAAACTGTTTATCTTTGAGTTTTGGACTGTTGGTTAGAGAGCTCTGGGAAATTGTCAAAGAAATAATACACACAGAGAAAATAATCGCCCTATTTTCAGCCTTCTCTTGTCTTATACCTTGACTTGACATTTCTGTTTTCTTTGCATGAATTTATCGAATTTTGTAACACTAAGAAGTGGTGTATGCAACAGATAAAGAAAAGCTATTTCTATAACAATGTATACCAGGAAGCACCTTTTCAAGTTCTGTCTTGGCTTTAATTCAGCATTAAATTAAAAAAAACCATTAAGACACTGTGAAAAGGTGCAGACAAACATCTCCACCTCTACTGTCGGTCTGTTGACATTCTGTGTCTAAAGATGGAAGAGTTAAAAAAGGTCTGCTGTCAGACTGTCGCACAATAGCATGGGTTATTTCAGTGGAGACCAAATTTAGCCAGTGTAATGTAGTTAAAGTCTCCTCTGCTGCTCCCACGCAGTGAACTAGATACCCAGGTCAGTTGGCTCACATTTTCCCCCTTTCAGATCAATTTACCGACTGAGTTGTGAATCAACCGCACACCTTTGCTTAGGACAAGGTATCCCTACAGACACTATAATTAAACAGATCACTTGCATCATGCTCTGCTGTCGGCTGTAGCAGATACTACCTATACAAAAAAAAGAAAAAAGGCAGCTTAAGAGACAAATCAACAACCAGTATCTTTTCCAGACAACTGTTATTAGCGGTGAATTAATAGAACAATCTGATCTCGAGAAGTGACTCAGTCTGTCACGTTGACGTTCACAGAAACAGGTTGTACTTTTGCATGACAGCTCTGTGATTCTGATGCTGACAAAGTGGAGCCGCACATAGGGGCTAGCGGAGCTGCCACTTCCTACAGGCAGCTGCTAAGTGCCTCACTCGCATTCAGCTCACTTTCCTATGAATAAAGTTTTAACTGCATGCGAGAGATCATAAAATAAATCAGAAAAAACAATGACGCTTCAGGGCATATTCGTGCCACAAACCTAACTCATGATGACACGATGGCATGAGATGATGACAGTTTCATCACCAGGAGCACCCTTTAAGAAGCATAAAAAAGAAATTGGAAAAGTGCACTTTATGTTTTATCAATGTAGCGCTGCGTCACTTTTGGGTAGGAATAAAAATAAATAGTAAGAATAAAGTAAGGTGGTAGCAGCAGGTGAAACTGGTAACATTACCTCATGTGCTGCTACTTTAGTATGTTTATACTGACAATAGGGGGTGGGAATCATTGTGTAACTCACCATGTGTGACAATGTGTTACAACGGTATCAAAATACAGTTGACTCTGCAACATGACCAGACAACATGTATTGTGATACGCCACAATATATAATAAATATAACTAAAGAGGAAAACAAGGCCTAAATTAGAGGGAAAATGTGTCAAAATGTGTATACCATATGTATTCATTTTATCCTGAAGTATGTGTTTTAATGATTATGGTTGATAGTGTGTGACACAGCAGAGTCTGTGCTGTTTTAACACACACACACACACACACACACACACACACACACACACACACACACACGCACAGACGATGTGCCATCATTCAAATGAGGCCTCAGCTGCCACAAAGCAGAACAGTTTCACAGTTAAATGTCAATAGGACAAATCTCCTTCAGTGTCATAAGAGCATACATACATCATGATTTTACAGCTAGTTTGTCAATAAATGCAATATATTTAAATATATTGTCCCAACAGAGTAGAAGGGATTACACAAGCTTAGACTAATGTTAGCTCTCTGGTTATGCAGTTTGCTAAATAAGCTTTCAAAATGTCATACTAATGCATTCATTTAAATAGTCAACACAGCATCACAGAGAGAAAAAATAATTAGGTTCAGATGTCTTATAAAAGCAGAGAAAATACTTGATAAAATACAACAAATGGTAAAGTAATTCAAACGGATGTTTGTAATTTTGCCAGTTAAAAAGAGCTATTAAAACTCAGAATATTTAAACTTGGAATGCGACCATAGAACAGTAACAGAAATAGTGTCAGTTAAATACGACCACAAACGTCTCAAAAGCTTTAGCCTGAGGCTTAGATGTTCCTCTTTTTAGTGTATACAGGCTTATTGACAATTATGGTCAATATACCTTCCCCTGAGCATAGGCATAGTACTAGATTATAAAATGTGCCATTATTTACAGTGAAACACAACATAAGTTAAGTAATACAGTATATCAGTAAACTAAATGCAATGCTTTAAAGATCAGGTTTAGTGTTTTGTTACTAAGTTTTAAACCATAGTAGGGTAAGACACAAATTCTGCCTAGGGCCTCAGAAAGGGTACCACCCTTGGGGGTTGGTATGCTGCCACAAGCCCAACCTGAGCCCCTTGTGCTTGAGCTGGGATCTGGCGGGAGGCCTGGTGGCAGTGATGAGCCAGATGTGGCACTGGGAGCTGTGGGGATTCTCTACAGCAGTTTAAAAATGTTATCCCTTTAGTCTGCTTTTGCATTTTTTTTTTAATTAAATACAATGAACCAAAAACCAGCACTGGATGATCTCTCCAACATTAGCACATATCCAAAGGTGACAGCAGAAGTTGGAGACTGTCATGACTGTAAGGTCATTGGGATAATTAGCTCTGTATCTGAGAGGACTTGAAATAATAAGAAAAACATAAGGGCAGCAGGGTTAGAAATGAATAGGAGCAGGGGGCAAAAATGCCCTTGAAAGATCTAAAAACACCTGTGAAATTAAAGATGAAAGGGCAAAAAATGCCCCTAATAACTGTTCTCATTATTTCATTGAATTATTAAATACTCAGCCATCAAATATGATTCCTCTGTGGGCCAATATAGGTGAGTGGTAGGGACCTATGACTAGAGGATTTTTTTCAGTGCTCTCTGGGTGGGAAATATTGAGCCATCACATAAACTTTTTTTTTTTTTGGCAGCACGATGGCAGTGGAACAAGCTGAAAACACAAAAATACTATCAACATTAGCATTAATTTGGAGTCGTGTTTCTGGCCACCTGATGAATGTAAGTCCAATATTCCCTCTCCTTTTAGCTCTGTGTTGGTTTCCACCAACTCATTGAGGGAAATATCTGGTGCTTTGGCTACTAGTGTAAATGCTCCACTATGTTCACCAGCTAGTCGCTAACTTTGTCTGTCTGTTGTTTGATGCTGGGTAGGGTTTATCAGATTTCAAAACAGTAAGGTTGCGGCTTTAAAACCAAAACAATGAGCTGAAAGATGCTAAAACAGTCCGTAGAGCTGCAGAGTCGGGTGATAATTCTCTGTGGGTTCGTCACTACAAGCGACACTTTTCACATTATATTTGACCCATTGTTAATGTGAAAATACTGATTGGTTAAAACATAATGCTTATTTCACACAAATACATATTGTAAAAGAAATGTTTTAATTAGTAGTTCTTCAGTAAAATTTGTTCTGAAAAATTACCAAAATGAAAAAACATTACATTAGGCAGATGGTGTAACTTCGTCTACATTTCGTATTGCCCTTTTTGGCGTACATACAAAGTGCCTAAAACACTTTCTGTATGCTCAGTTTGCAGTTATACATGTGTTTGAGTCAAGCTACACATACTGCACAGTGACAACATGCTGATGTCACTTAAAGTCACTTAAAATATTTAATTTAAGTGTCTACATGGCCACAAGAATATAAGAAAAACCACTGAGTTACTTCCAGATGTGTAAACAGCGCATCAGCCTCTATTCGGTTGGTGCTTGTTTAAATTGTGGTGTTTGAGTACACAGCGTATTTACTGCTCTGCATGACCTTCACACTGTACGCAGCAATTTCCCTAAGCACTGTGCATTGCAATAATTATGTGCGAGCAAACAGATGAATGAATGATTGAACAAACACGCGGGGAATCATGCATACTGATAGGAATAATAGCATGAACACCAAGTGAGCTGGAGTCAGAGCCTGTATAACCAAAAATCACAAATTCCATCTTACTGGTGATATTAAACTCCAGTAGAGGTAATATTAATGCTTATTCAAACTTTTGCATCAACATAGATATTTTTCTTTTTACGCCATCATTATTTCTTCCTGACTAATTGGCACAGCCAGATGGAGTCATCTACTACTCCTCTCTAATGAGTGACAATTGAGTGAGTTGCTTAAATAAGACGCATCAGTTCCTTTGTGGGCACTAATACTGTAGCCATTCAGCTGTTTTACTTAGACACTTTCCAGCAGTACTGTCCGTAAGAGGTTCCTCTTTTGGCACAAGCGACAAAGGAAAGCTGAGTATCTACTGAGAGAACTCGAGACATTTCAACACACATTAAGCTAACTCTTTAGAATCGTTTTAACATGTACATCTCCAGTATCCATCATACTAAGCAGGAAAATTGTGCTCCTGTGAGGTCAAAATGAAGCTTGTAGGAGTGTGAGGCCTGTGAGAACACATGTTGAGATGCAGCTTCTGCCTGCTGCAGACCTTTGGCGGGTGTGACATTAAGATCTATGAAAAATATAGAGGAGTATAGCTCTAACAGAGAGCGCTGACGAACCAACAAATCTGACTTAGCACAGTTCTGACTGTCCAGCCTGCGCTGATGAAATAACGACCCGCTTTACTTCGCAGATGGAGGGAAGGTGACAAAGTGAAAAGGGGGGGGGCACACGACAGATGAAGGAATGACGGACGTACAGGCTGGAAGATGATTTATTGGTGAAACTCACTGTCTGAATAACTAACTGAGTCCATCCCAAGGCTGATGTAATGATGGTTCACTGCTTGAAACCCATTATGATGGCAGGAGACTGCATTTGTCCCTCCATTAAAGCGCTAATCCTGCATCCTACACCTAACATGTTACGACAGCTTGGAATTTTTCCACCGAGTGCCTTTTCTTTCCTCTCACGTCTCCTGTGGATGTGTCTGATTCGCTTTTGTTTTATTATCCACTGTGTCTTTTTAATGTGGTTACACCAAAATAACTATGTTCAACTGCTATACTGTATTTTTAAGCGCACTGAGGTTAGACACACCATTATCTAGAGAAAGACAGAGCGCTAAAGGAGGATGACATACCGTGAGTGAGAGAAGGCATGCAAGGGGGAGAAAGGGCGGGAGGGCGGTTGGGGACCAGAGAGGAAGAAACGGGCAGAGTTTGATAAGCAGAGAGATAAATGGAGACAAAGAGGAATGACTGAGCGTGAGAGAGATGAACGGGCAGGGCTGTAAGCTCTGCTGTTGTATCCAAGCATTATGACACATCCCTATATACTGCACTGCCCCCCCCCCCCCGCATGCTCACTGCAGATTTTCATTAACCTTGTGGCACCGTCTATTTGTGTTTCTAACCTGGTCCATACCATCTCATCCTCCCACTGCATACAGCTCTGCGAACTAGACAGCGATATAATGTACAGCACTGCCCTATCTGAAATGTATAATCAACTTCCTACACACTGTGTGCATGCCAAGATAATAACACCATGCAACTGCAATCCATATGGTGCTCACTTTTCAGAATATGGTTTGTGATGTGTGTCTCCTACAGTATATCCAAACTCCACATTTAGCAAAGCTTGAATAATGCTTTTGTTTTTCAAATGCCACATGATGCAGTAAGAGTAATATAACGCAGTTTAAAACATACTCTTGACAGATAAATATAAGACACCATAAACACTATAATAGTCTGCTGCCTCATTGGTACTTGAGCGCAAAGATGATCTTTTCCTGCTCCATAAATGTTCACTGATCCATAGTGTGGGGGGCTGGGAATTGGACATGCTGCACACTTGTACTATTTACACTTAAGTTCTGGCCGGATTCTGTTCATGACTATAGCTATTAGTGTGCTTGTAAAAGCTTATGTTCACAGGTTCATAACATTTAGTTTGCCAAGTGCATCTTTAAACAGTAAGTTATCTATTTTTGCACTTCCATTGTTAACTGATAAATCATTGAAGCATACAGTATGTGCTCCCCAAAGAATGTAAGGTAAGGTTGAGCCCTGACAACAACACAATTTGCTTCAACCAGTGTAACAAACAGCATGGATAACAGCAGCGATAACAACAGGGGAGTCAGACAATAAGGGAGGGACAGGGAGCTGTGGGGCAAGGACATTCAGGACGAGGTGAGAGAGAGAGAGAGAGAGAGAGAGGTGGTGTCATGGTCAGCCATTTACATTTTATCCAAGCTACATTTTAAATCAAACGTAATGTCAGTGCTTTGGTCATGATGTCCACAATGTATCCATCTGCTGGAAAGGTTCGGTCATGATATGGAGAGGCGCAATCTTTCGATCAGTCAGTGTGTAATGAAATCGTTACCAGGAGGAGGAGAAGAAGACTAGAGCTTGGTTAAACAGTCTGAGTCAGGCAGTGCAATGACCCGATGGAGGGTAATAATGTATCACTCTCGGTTGTGTCCAGTGGGGTTTAACCTTGTGGATGTTCACATCTAGAACTACCACACCAACAAAACATTAAGAAAGCAGTTCATTTAGCCTCTAATATACATTACCTTTATATAGATACCTTGCTATACTCTCTTGATAAAATAGATGACTACGTTATACTATGCCCTGAATCCATATATAGCCCCTTTATAATTAGAAATGAAGCATTTTTTTCTGAAAAAACTGAGGCAATTACTTTTGATTTCTGATTTTGAATTAATTTCACCCACCAATGAGCTGAAACTGACATTACCACTTGTTATCCACAGATAAGCCTTCTGACCAGTGGTGATTGACAGCACCTAATAGTTTTATACGTGCACAATTATATCTGTGCATTAACCTTTCAAGGTTGTTGCCATGCTGCTGGGAAAAGCACCCAGCCAGAGACCCACCATGCAGTACAGAAATATAAACAACCATAACTCTCTTACTCTGCATTATTGTCCTGCTCTCTGCTTTTATATCAATCCCTTTTTGTATTTTTCTCTGTTCACTGATGTGCACAGACAAACATATACGCACCTCCTCCCACTGATGTATGTATCTGATGAGTCGGGACAGTCTCAACAGACGCAGAAGACTGAGGATCTTGGTGAAGCGGACGATTCGCAGGGCACGGGCTGTTTTATATACCTCCGAGTCAAAGCCTTTCTCCACTATTAAAAAGATATAATCCACTGGAATGGAGGAGAGGAAGTCCACAACGAACCAGCTCTTCAGGTAATTCATCTTGATGACCTTGGGGTCGAGGATGATCTCGGAGCTCTCCTCATTGACGATCCCCGTCCTGAAGTTCATGACCAGGTCCACCAGGAAGATGGTGTCCGAGGCCACATTGAAGACGAGCCAGGTGGTGGTAGTCTGCTCTGAGAAGAAGGTTATTCCCACAGGAATGATGATTAGATTCCCCATCATCATGATGAGCATTATCAAGTCCCAGTAGAACCTGCAGAGTGACACACATGAATCAGTAATGCAAGGGAGAAAGCATGTTGTAGAAAATGAATACTGACAGTTTATTTACATAGGTGCAAGTCTATTCATATATGTCCAAAGAATGTGAATACACGTGAAGGATTTGCCTGAGAGTATAAAGCTGTCCAATTTTTCATCAAAATCTCTATTAAGTCTGGAGTGAGGCTAGAAAGCATTAAAGTAAAAGAAAATAAAGAATATACAGTCTACAGCGACAATAGTGCTTTAAACTAAATGCTAACATCAGCATATCATGATCACAATGGCAATGCTAACATGCTGATGTTTAGCAGATAGAATGTTTACCATTGTCACCATCTTAGTTTACCATGTTAGCATGCTAACATTTGCTAATTAGCACTAAACAGCAACAACAACAGTACAGCTGAGGGGAAAAAACCAAAGGATTGGACAAATTCAAATTTAGACCTGAAAGTCAGAGGGTCGTCAAAGTTATTACAATTAATCCTGAGGGGAACATGAATGTCTGGATTTCATGACAATCCATCCAATAGTTGTCAAAACATTTAACCCACAACCGCAAATGTGAACTTCTTGGTGACACTAGAGGAAGTGTCAGAGGATCACTAAAGTCAGCAGGATTCATCCTCTGGGGACCATGAATATCTGCACAACATTTCACGGCACTTTACTCAATATTTGCTGAGATATTTCAGTCTGGATCAAAGTGGTGGACCGACCGACCGACCGCCACTCCTAGAGCCATGCAGCTAACGTGGCTAAACAACAATGTAATGGTTGTTATTACAGTCAGACTTATTTCCTATATGGAAGTTCGACTATCAGCATAAATCTTTTGCAAGTCAGGGCCCAAAGTTAACTATGATTCAAGGACATCTGGAAATGTGCCGCTAGCTCTTACTGTATGTATTCAGGGCCCTGTTAGAATGAGACCCTCTCATCCTTCCTGGCTGTGTTAATGTCCCTGCCCTCTGTCTTGTGATGAACAGAGCCAGAAGTGATTCATCAGCACCCTGCTCTTTTCACGAAGTGTCCTGGGCCTCGATAAAGGCCGGACAACCATGAATGAAAATAGATGCTTTCAGGAATCCTATCTCATGCTAAAAACTCTCCACTGACGCCATCCCTGCTGCCTGACTGCCTGCCTCTGCTCTGCCTTGCTGCGCGTCCATTGCTGCTGCTGAAGATGGAAATGGACTGGCTGGCTGGTTGGCAGGCTGCCTGTCTGGCTGGCAGACTGGCCACCCAGTAATGGATCTGTTTGAATGAATTAAGATGGGGCCTTGGCTTTATAAATATCCACAGATCATGTGTCTGATAATTGTCTTCACTTCAAGCGGTCATCTAGGTGGTTCATAATACACACCATAGGTTATTTTTACACCAGCAGGTATTGAACTGGGGCCTTTGGAGTGGGCTCTTCATATGGAGAGCCTTGACTTAACACCCTGGGTGGGACATCAAAGCACAGAACATCATGTGCTTTGGATTATTTGATGCTATCCATTCCTCTAAAGTCTTAATAGTAGCAACTTACTTGTGCAACAATGAAAATGATAAAATTTTGAATACACACGTACTATTGTCAACCTTTCAGTCTATCGATGCCCCTTCCGCTGACACGCCAGGATAATGTGCACACAGTATGCGTATGTGGCATGAGTTATTCTTTTTGTTATTTATATTTAAATGTGTAATAAGAGGCTGCAGTGAATGGTTCATCTTTTTGATAGCTTCATAACAAGATACACTGAAAAGAACTATTCATATCTGAGGGGAACAAGAACAAAGATAAACACGAAACCATGATTATAAAGATATAATAAATATAATAAAGGAGAGCTATATTAGAACAAAGAAAAAAATAAAAGAGGAACAGTTTAAAAACAAGACCTCAAAGTCAAAGTTCATGATCTGAAATAAAGTAATTTATAGAATAGTGTGCCAAAAAGTACTACTGATTTTTTTTTTTCTTTTTATATTGAAAACAGTGTAAAAACTGACATTGGCAATACGGTATTAAATTAACTGTTAAATTGATTTGAAACCAGAGCAAAAGTCACACAATAAAACAACAGTGAGAGTTTAAAAGGAAAAATCAGAAACATCCTTATACCACTCAAGAGCTCAATATCTATGTATATAAATTGCCGTGTTTCAAGTAATACAAATGTTGGATGTTTTCCACTCATTAACATAACCAAAAGCCTTGTTTTGAAAATATGAGCCCACGGAGTGCCCACATCTCTAATATATTTCTATTTCTCTCACGACTTGGGTAGGTGGAATTTATACTGTACGTGACCTCTAAGACACCCACTTACCTAATGAATAAAACATTGTGTTTCACTTCTTGAATTAGAAACTATAGAACAGGAAGCCGCAAAACATGCTGCATTAGAAAGAACTTGTTTACAAAGTTAAAGAATAGTTGAAATTCCTGAAAAATGAAGAGCATTTTGGATGCTCCCTTTCTTTTTCAGTCACAAAGTGTGCCAGTGCAGTCAGCTCCAACAACAGCTCTAAGACTACATCACTGTATTAAGCTCTTGCTTCGATGCTCCAACTATGAGAATGCACTCAGCACCAGTTAAACCAGTAGCTGAGAGCAGTGCACCCAGCTGTAACTGCAGCTCCTATACTCCAGCAATGCACTCAGCCACCAGCCCTGTGGACCGACCTACAACAGGAGCTGGGAGCTGTAGAACCCAAAAAAAGAAAAACCATGAAGCGCTGATGATTAAACTGTAGCGACCACCCCTGTGGTAGATCAGAGAACCAGCTCCAGCCGAGGATGAGGAATCGTTATCGGAACAATCCTGCTCCAAATCAAGGCAGCTCATTTCTTCTTGTAGGTTTCCTCCCTACAACAAGTGCTCCATCATAATCAATGCCAGACCTCTCCTGCCAAGCAACAGAGGGAACCCCACACAATCTTACTCCGCACAGCCCGACCCTATCCAATCTGCACTGTAACGAGTATACCGTGCTACATGCAATCACATACTGTACTGATGCATACAGCGAGAAAAATACGGACTTCAGATCAAATAAAGGGAGGTCAAAGTCATCTATGACTGGTGAGGTTACTAAAACGCAGCGTATGGGTACAGATAGTCGACCAAACATCCGTCTCTTGGAGGGCAATACATTTGTTTGAATCGGCTACACTGTTTTTTGGCTTTACTCAATCCTTGAATCTTTACATAGAAGCATTTCTCATAGGGATAGTAAAGTAGCATTATTAAATGTGGGCTTCTAAACACACAGCCATTGACGAATGACGAATGATGTTTTATAATATGGATCCTCAAATTTTTATGAATAAAAACATGCATACATTTTCTGCACAGTACATTCTAGGTAGCATGACAAATGTAAATGGCTAGAAAAATGATGGTGAGAAAGACAAGCAGTGTGGCATTTTAACTATGAGACTTTGCAATGGCTAAAAGACACCCATCTGTCTTGGCCATACAGACGCCCTCTTTAAAAAAGACAGAAAGAAAACATCACTGAGGGTCTTTTAGACTACGACGAAGGCCTCTCCTTAGCATAACCAGAGGTGTATGAGGCCATGCATGAGGCCTCTCTAAAAATCTATGAATAATGAATATTACTAACCTGCCATTAATCTTTAAGCAGCCACTGTGTACAAAGAATATGTTGGATATTGAGTTTCAAACACTCGCACAAAGCAATATAAAGCCCGTGTGAATAGTGGTGTCATTCATGGACTGTACTTACGTAAGACTCTTCATTAAAAGACCATGCAGTGTTTTTTGTTTTCTCTTTTTGGTCATACGAGGTTCTGCCACAGTATACAAAAGAATAGGGGACAGTAAATGTTTTAATATAATTATATGACAATGAAAGATTGCTAGTGATATACACTCCTGTAGCAAAAAACAAACAAAAATAATGAAGTTGTTAAGCCCCACAGTAGAAATACAGATTACCTTTTAAGCTACGGTACAGTACCAGCACGTTAGGTAGCCTGAAGCACTGGGATATAACCCCACAGTACTGTACCACTTTCAAGCCAGGAGGCAGTCTCACTGGTATTGAAGGGTGTGTGTCTTTAAACTCGCTAGAGGACAAGGACTTCCTGTGAAAAACCGCCCTTTGGAAAATGTCATGAGGAAGGAACCTTAGGGGGCCTGAGTTAGTGGAACATTTTCCAATACAGCAGAAATAAAAGGGATAAATCTCCTTGAGCAGAGATTAAATAGCAAAATCCCCATTGATGGACCAATTTGTCTCTTATTTTACATATTTAGAATATGCATACTGTATGCATACTGCAGTGACATGGCCCATCATTTTCCAAATGGAGCTTTTTTCCTGCATTTTTCCCCTAAATTCTCCCCCTCTTACAAAAAGCTCAGCATACAGTAGGTTACAAATACAGCCCCTATACTTTAGACTAACTAATTAATAGATTAATTAATAACTGTGAAAAAGGTACATATCACTTAACTGTTCAGGTCCTACCCTTTGGCCATTTTGTAGAGAGGGGGTCAATCTCCTTACATAATTGTTTTCAGAGACTGTTAAGCTCATTGACTGTTGTGTTGTGCTGCTAATCCTTGCCCACCATCATTGTACATCTATGTGTGCACATGGGCACGTGCATATGCGTGGATGTGTACAGGATATCCTTATTAGCATTATGTGTAATTATATGGCAAGTGCAGTTTAGAGCTACCATGATGTGTTTTATCTCATTGTTGCACTATTGTATATGAATAAAAGCAAGACAAAGCCACACAGTCATAAAGGCCAGTGGTAGTACAAAGTGTAACTTTCAGTGCACCAGTCCTTTTAGGTTTGAATTCAGCTTGCAGAAAGCTGCCAGCAACAGAGTGCTGCATACTCAGGCCTGCTCTGAGTTCAGGACCATGGACAGCTCTAACGTGCCCTGGCATGTTACATGTAGCTTCAATGGAAAACGTGGATGATTGTCCCCATCATGCTGTGCCAGGGGACACTGGTGCAGAGACTGGGCCAGATGAGATGCTTAATTGGTTGAGTGGTGAACTGTAAACACGCAGCGTGTGGAGCAACCGGTCCTGGCTGTACCTGATCTCATTTGTTTACCATTTGAAACGCACTGTGCCAGAAATGTTGAGCAAATTAGAAGCAGTTTGTCTCAAGTCAAACTGACTGGGGCTCATCTGCTACACTGCTTGTCATAGATGTGTGATAATATGGGGAGTGGGTGCGTCTTTCACCGGGCAGTTTTTAAAAGGTAGTTTTCACTTACAGCCTCGCTCTTTAGGACAATAGGACAATGCACTACTACAGGCTTGTCCGGGTGAGAGGATGACAAGCCAAAGAAAAAAATAAACACCAATAATCATGTCACTGTGGCATTTAGTGAACACCAAGGAAGGGAAGTGTGGCTTCTGCAGCTCCTTTCAAACACATTCCATCACATTTCCTCAGCATTCATTAGAGCTGTCAAATGTTTGCACCTCTATGACTGGATTCTAAGATCAATGTTAGCTGATTAATTCAAAACACGGATATGTTCTCCTTAGTCGTTCCCCTGCACGATTTTTTTTTACCGCATTCTGTGCGTTTTTGCACACAGGCCCGTCGTCTTACCGCCGCCTACAATGAAATGTTTACAAGCGAGATGGTGCAATGGCATTGTCACGTTGTGTCCAGGTAGCTGTAGCCCCTGCACATGAATATGTCGCAATGAGGACCCTGACACCGGGCTGTTAACTGTGGAACAATCAGAAAAAGGTGCGCGCGTGTGTGTGTGTGTATGTGTGTGTGTTTTCAAATCATGACATTCACCCTCCTTTTTCCAAGGACATTTCACTGATACACCTTTAGTAGCCTTGATGCGTCCCTCTCTATTACAATAAAAATGCCGCAATGAAACACACTCTCTCGCTGGGCACATTTTGTCAGTGAAGCCCTCAGCCAGCGGAAGCCTGATTGCCTAAATACAGAGGTAGATTAGCGTATGCGCTTCGGGGCAGGCTGTGCGTGTGCCGATGACAGAGCGTTATGTGTGAAAGTGTATAGCTTGCAGACCCTAAGGTGACGGAAGGGGTGGATAAAAAGGGAGGAGGAGGAAGGGGGGTGAGCAGGTGTCTTTTCCAGCTCTTACCTAAAATCGCTATATGGATGAATGATCCAGTATCCGGCCGTTTGAACCCTCTCTTGCTCTTTCTCCACGGCTTTCTGACTGCCGAACATACGCAAGGAGAACTTATTGACTCCGGGCTGCATCATGGCCCCAAATTGCCTCTGCATAAAACCATGTTGCCTGGACGCCCCCTCCAGATCGTCAAAACCGACCATGGCCTCTTCCCGCTCCCCCTTGAAGCCCACTGAGTTGCCGTGGTCCTTCATGTTCTGGCTCCCCGTGTTATTTTTCTGTATCGAGTCTTGCCTCTGAAAAACATTATTCCCATCCGCCTTCTCCTCCTTGCTGCTGGAGAACGAATTAGATTTGTCTTCCATGGTGTTTTTAGTTTTCCCGTTTTTCTTTGTGGCAAAGCGTTCCGTCTCCTGCTCGGGAGGGCTGCGCGCTAAACTCGAGAGGGACCCCGCCGTGAGCTCTCCTGGCTGTCGGTTGTTGTTTTTTTTCTTATGTCCTTCAAACTGTTCAGCTCCTCTGCCTTCAGTGCGAGTGCTGCAAACTGAGACAGAGTGCCCGAGAGCCCGGTGGATCAGGTTTCTTGGGTTACCGCCATCTACCGACGGCCCCGGCTTCTACCGTCCAAAGCCTCTGCCTCGTCTCACTTCGCACGGCACTGCGGTTTAACTTGCACATGCCCCTGCACCTTATTTACATAATGTGGCTCATGATAGCCCCCTGCGTCTCCCCTCTCCTCCTCTGTCATCAGTTTCCCACAAGGCAGGAGGAAGCCAATATAATCTAGAATGTAGGCTAATTCAATGGGATATGAAGTTCAGGAAGACGTGTTTTTTTAAATCAATTGATAGGAGCATGTGTGCTTCCTGTGGCTCGGCTGGCGGCAGGTTTGCTTCCTACTGAGGAGTGATTGTGGAAGACAACACGGTGAAACAGATTGTAATGTCGGTGTGATCATAGTTTGAGCCAGCGGTCATATGAGAAAAACTAGTTGGAACATCTTGTGGATATCACACCTTTTTAAGGTGTTGCAGATATGGTCCAACATTTAGAGTGTGAATGCACTGACTGTAGCTACTGTACTGTCTATAGCTGCAGGCTACAAGCACATGCTTGCACAGCCTACTTTTTA
Source organism: Macquaria ambigua (assembly GCA_008360985.2). NCBI lineage: Eukaryota > Metazoa > Chordata > Actinopteri > Centrarchiformes > Percichthyidae > Macquaria > Macquaria ambigua. The sequence continues at coordinate 251,421 of VMKM01000017.1, read as the reverse complement.
CAAGCAAACTGGGCTTTAATATGCATTGCAAGTAGATAATATATGCTGATCTGCATGGTGCATTTTAAACCAGAGTTAAGTAGGTAGTGTCTGCAGAATGCATTATGACTATAGGGATGACAACAAGCAAACATCAACAAACTTTGTTAAATCAGCATTTAGCTTTTTCAGGCAGCATGTTTGGCCGGACATTTATAATTTGATTGTAGAGATCATTGTTGTTTTGATAATGGGGCACCTGGCCAAATAAATGAAGGTGATTACTGACAAAAAATGATCCTTCACTTAAGTAAAAGTACTAACACCACACTGTAAAAATACTCCAGTAAGTAAATGTCCTGCATTGAAAATGTTACTTAAGTAAAAGTATGTAAGTTTTATCAGAAACATGTACTTAAAGTATCAAAAGTATCAGAGTACTCAATGATGCATTTTACCATTGTAGTTGGCTGAGGTGGAGCTGATATTAAACTATTATTATATAAGGCTGCCTGCATCTAATGATTAATTTCATTATGGATTCATCTCTCGATTAATTGAATGTATTGATTGTTTGCTTTGTAAAACTTGAGTAGTGTTCAACAGTGAGAAATTACATCACAATTACCCAGAGCCCAAAGTGACACCTTCACAATTCTTGTTTTTGCCCAACCAACAGTACAAACCTCTGTTTCATTAAAAATACATTAAAACTAAAATAATTAAGGGAAAGCAGCAAATCCTTACATTTTAGACGCTGAAACCATGAAATGTTTTGGCATTTCACATGAAAAATGACTTAAACGATGATCAGAATAGTTGCCAATTCATTTCAGGATAATTGTCTAATTGATTAATCGACTAATCTACTTGTATAAGCTGTTGGGTACTTTAGTTTATGACAAAGCATCATATTTCATAAGCTCTTCATGTGTGTTATATGCATTCCCCTTTGAATTGTTGTGGAGTAGAAATATAAAGTGGCATGAAAAGAAAATACGTACCGGTAAGTAAATTACAAGTACCTCAAATATGTACTTATGACAATTTGCTTTTTTTTTTTTCAGTTTTTTATCATTGTAAATTGAATATCGTTGGGTTTTGGACTGTTTGATGACATTCATTCGAGGTGGTGATGATGGAAAGTTTTTATAGACAAAATGATTAATCAATTAATGAAGGAAATAATTGGCAGATGAATTGACAGCGGGTGAAGAGAACGCACACAGAGCGTCTCATTCTAAAGGAATACACCGGCTTATGTTTTCCCCCCTGTGACTGCACCATTGCTGTACAACATGACAAACACACAAACCCATCTGCTGTGGACATGCTGCTAAGATCCAGCGTATTTTGTGTAGGGATGGAGCTGGAGTCATGCCTTCTGCTGGGGAAATCCAGTGCTGCCACCTCCATGTCAGGCATATAAATGTAGAATTTTTTCATAAAATGAGATATGCATGGTTTTCAATAAGGTAGAGGCTACGTATAAGAATAAGCAAACCTGATTATTGTATGGTAGCTATTTTGGGGTTTTTTTCTCATTGTCATTAAGACTACATAATGCTATGGCTATCTGATAAATATGTAAAATCCATTTTCACATGGCTTTCCATGTCAGCTCCCAATTGGATACTTTGGTTTTCCATGAGAATTACCCTTTCAAGCTGGAGCTACCATAGAGGACATATTTGCAAATTTGTGGATTTTAGCAACCTGGAGATTAGTTGACATTCTACAGTTCAAATAAAACAAATGGTGGGTATTTTATCAGCTGATTCCAGTATTTCTAGACTCAATAAATTAATAATTCAGCCCTGTATGTATACAGAAAGTATCAACAAGTTACTAGTTACTATATACAAAACATATGATCAGTTCATTAAGTACCATGCATTGTTACAGATGAAACTACCCAACGGTATATAAATTAGCTCCACCGTGACAAACTAAAACAGCAAAATGCTGCTTACAAATTAATGCATCAGTAATAATAATCCAAAAATCAAATGTATAATAATATAACACTAAATGGGGGCTTTTTTCTGCGTAATGAGTATTTTTGCTTTTAATTCTTTAAGTACATTTAATTACTTCTGTACTTTTACTTGAGTAAGATTTCAAATGCAGCACTTTTATTTATTTATTTATATATATATATATATATATATATATATATATATATATATATATATATTTGAGGTATTGCTACTTTTACTGGATCTGAATACTACATCGCTCCACAGACACAGATTTTTTTCGACTTTTATCTGTGTATATTTTATTGTGCCTTTTATTGTGAGTTAAAACATTCAAAAACATTCGTGCTTCATTTTTGAATGAATACACGTATATTGAACCATTTAAAACCAGCTTTTGTTAAATTTGTATGAAAAACAAAAATCACAAAAACGCTTCCTAAAACCATTCTGTTGGTTGAGTCGGGGAGCACCATTCAGAGAGACTGCGACCCTCTCCATAATGTGGCATTACATACCCACGCTGAACCCACGCACTCTTTCCATGCTACACAAAACCGCAGCTGGCTGTGTACATCACTAGAGAGGACATTAGCTCAGATATTTTGCATGTTTGGTCGTGGATTATTATGTAATGATCCAAATGTTATCCTAATTGAAACAGACATCCCTTGATTTTTTTGTGTGTTTTCTCCCTCAGCTGGGTTTGTGTTGGGTTGGATTAGTTGGCATGCCAACTGTTTCCCCTACACAACGCTTGTGTAACTTCAGTTACACAGTTAATGGGGCAGGGAGGGGTACTGACAGAGAAAAAAAAATGTTGCATAAGATTTATGGCTTAAAGTAATACTGATATTGAACAAAGTGCAAAATCTCAGATGGCCCATTCACATGTCAGGTAATAAATACAACAAGAATACATTTACCGGTTGGAGAACATGCGTCACAGAAGGAAGGGATTCATGTAGGGTAAACCTTCATTTAGACTTGGCCAAATCTCATCACTGACTCCAAGTGTCGTCATGCATCTGAATCTGCATGAGACCTCCTCCAATAAAATGACAGTGAGTTACTGTAGGAGGAGGTAAACATGTCAAAAATGAGATAGGTGAACCATTGCATTTCAGAATTTTCATCAAATTTATAGTGGAAATTGCAGAAAATAAAATATATTGAGATCTCAGTACTGAGATTTCTAACCTTATACAATTTTGACAGTTGAATATACTGTATGTTGTATCCAGTTTAAGCTGTTCCCAGTGGGATTTAATCCCGCTTTATATTATAATACAGAATATCCAGAAAATGGTGGACCAAATATCCGATAATATGTGTTCCTGATTCTTACGATGGTCTCATTGGCCCTGCTGAAATTGCATTGTGTCTCTAAGATTACATTCAGTCATCTCTGCTTACAGTCAATACCTCATCTGCACATGAAACATTACATACCCCCGCACTGCCAGCCATTGCTTATGCCACAAATAGCATCAGCCAGCTACAGGATGGCAGCATTGTGTTACAATGCCCCCTTTGGCCTCTTTTAATTTTCTGCAAGTCATTCAATGTATAGCCAGTTTATCCGTCAGAGAGGCTTTGTTTCTGCTCACAATATTTTGAGGAATGCTTAGAACGAAATGAGAAAAAAACTGCTTTTTTTTTTTTTTACCGTAATAAGTATTCTGGAATAAATCATCTGTTACCTTATTCGTTGTTTTAGAAGTCTTAGATATCCTATCCTATCTTAGATATTCTCTATCTATTTTTAGGAGGTAAAGATCATAAATCACCTACAGTGTCACTTAAACATCTGAGAGACCAAGCTCAATAACTGACTCAAATTAAAAATACAAATCTTCCACCTCCTGGGCCAGACATGACGACTAATTCACTTGTCCTCTTTGGACTCTTGTCCCATGACCGACTACTTTAATTAAACCACGATTGGCGCTGGGAAGATGGTAGTGTTGTAATAGGATTGCAAGCTTTGGTCCGTCTCCAGCTGAGACCGTCAGGGTATCATGGACCTCAGGGATGAGGCTGCGGCATTGGACAGGAACTAGCTGAGGCCAAGGTTGACTTAATCAGCAAAGCAAAGCGACTGGTATAAACAAACGAGAGCATTACGGAGCTCAGTCAAGAAGATGATTATGATAAAATCATTGGGTAAAGGTTTGTAAACATCAAAATGAACAACCCAATTAAGGGAATGTACAATAACAAACCTTCTCATTGTTGTTCTTCCTTACGAGTGAGCAATTTCACCCTTCTATGAACCTCGTGTTAGTGTAAAATATAAAAACTATGCAATATTTCATCAAAAAAGTTAGAATGAAGCATTTGCAGCACATCCCATGTCCTTTAACTTGATGTCGGTTGCATCAGGATGGTGGGCTGGGACTTAGTGCATCAATCAAATAATTAAACCAGTTACATGTTAGTGGGGTTAATGTGACAGTTGGCATTGCCATATCATAATTAGATCCACACAGCTGAGCTCTTGTTTAACCTCTGAAGATTATGCAGCAACAAGGATACAGCTGCACTTAACCTTTAAGCTCATATCCATGAATTAATGGTCATCTACTGCTTATCAACATATTACATAAGTAAGAGATATTGTGAGCCTCCAAAGCTAATGAGGCCTTGCAACATAGTCCTGTCAGTGGCTGAACTTGCATAGTGTAGGAGAATATGTAAAGGATGACCGGTGCCTGACCCACACATAAAGCCGTTCACTATCCCACAACTTCTGACTTGAAGATAAACGCTGTTGTTGGACTGTTGTGTGCAGGATTTTAGGCCACGTTCATGTTATGTGGGATGGACGGTAGAGATGACGGTTGTAGAGTTGAGCCATGTAAGGGTTAAAAATACTGTGCATTGACATAATAGCACTATATCCTTGAATGACAGACTTGTGTTTGCTTACAGTTGAAATCATGACTTTGATATTGATGTGAGCGCTGTTTGCTGTACAAGTCGGAAAGTGGTAGCCAGAAATTACAGTGACTCTGATGTGACATGAACGCAGCATAAGCACTGGTGAATTCGCACTGGTTGTCATGGATTGATGGCAGGTAGTGTATGGTAGTACTGTGTCCCCCAATTACACGCTACATTCAAAAGTCTAAGCAGGTTTGTTTTTACAATATCACTTCCTGTTTTTTTCCACATCAATGTCTTGTCCAAAATCAGTATACTATATACTGTACAAAGTAACATACTGTGTACTAATAGTATCATGTAGTATGGAATTGAGACACAGCAAAAGTTAGTTCCTAATACCTTAGTGGGCTTGCTGCCTAACCTGGATGCAACCCAGCTTTTCCAGACAACAGAGTGACCCAGCACCTGATCCTGATTAGCTTGGAGGACTAATAACTGTTGGTTATTACAGGTAAATCGCTTTAGAGGTCCATTAGCTCACTGTGCACACAGTACCTGGTCCCCACCGCAACATGAAGGACGATCATGTAGCTGTTCTTTCTGTTTTATTTCTTAAAGCATAGTAATACTCCAACAAATGTATTGCATCTGCGATATGCAACATACACAAGCTCACACAGATCAATCATCAGCCCCTCTCCTGTGAGTCTGTGCCCCCAAGTCCTCTGACAAACACTGCAACCTATTATTGCCTACTGAATGAAGTATGCAGTTACTTTTAGAATGGATTTTACTCTTCATATGTCTCAATTCTAACGACATTTCTAGTATAGTGTGACAGAATGGGTCAAGCCTTTGACTACCTATTTTCTCCATAAAATGAAAAGTGGCTTTGCTGCCAGTTTCTTCTGAACCTTTTTCAAAAAAGTTGACAAAATTCAGTGTAACATGTGGCGCAGTTCAGTCGAAGTGACACAGTTACAGTCACCTTTGCCCTGGGAACACACATGCCTAGACAGTGGATCAGGTGCTGATGCACCATTGACAGCCTTTCACTGCCTAATTCCAGATTTGTGGCATACACAGTGTCCACTTGCTATGCGTAGTAATCCCAAAGGATTGGCAAGTATTTTTAGTAATGGATTTACTGCCGTCTGTTGATCCCTTGATGGGTGGTGTCTTTCAGAACAGTCATGGAGGAGTGGGCCACCCCAGCCTTGCTGAGCAAAGTGTATACGTGTGTGTGTGTGTGTGTGTGTAGGCTTCCTACTTGCAGGGCCTACCACAGTGTTTAAATGATGGCGTAAACCTGATAGAGAAATGCATTCAGGTTTTCTTTCATTCTAACTGAAGAGAGTTGCAGTGTTTTTCTGTTTTTCTGTCTGCTTATCTGAAACTCATCGTAATGAAAACCAAACAAGAATCTGGTGAAGATCTCCTCGCAGTGACCACAGATAGGTTATCCCTCTGTGTGCTCGGCAATGTTGGTTTGTTGAACTGTCATTTCCTCCTCTAAGTTTACTTTCAACTTTGGTCCTGCTCGGTTTCCTCCTCATCATTTCTGCTCCACAATGAACCAAACGTTCACAATACCATAGGAAACTGAACAGATTTTTTTTGTCAGTTGCTAGGTTGATGTCCTGCAACTACTGAGCTTAAACAAGAGAAGTTGAGGAAATCACTGTTTAAAAAAGGGTGTGAACTCTCATTTGACTTACACATTAAATTTACTACAAGATAGTAATGTTCCACCTTTAAAATATTCCAAAACATTTTTAAACATTGCCTACACTGACCTGCACGCACCTATTTCAAGACAGATCTGTCTCCAAAGTGCTTCTGTTAATGCATCAGTAATTGCTTGGGCTCTTAACCATCACACTGCGTTTCTGTCCCAAGAATCAAGATGAAATCAGAGTGTTTTTCACCTCTCGGGAACCTTTGGAAACACTTTTGTCAAGCAATTACGGAAGCAAAGCATATGAGCAACCTTAGCTCTGTGCAGTTAAGGACTCTTCTTTTACTTTGAATAATATTAATATAAAAACAAGCTTCTGGGAACTCTCACGTTTTAGCACTGTCTTTCTGTCTGTCTGCATTATTACTTTCAATGTCTGCTGTATGTCTTTTCTCTCTGAGGCACCTGTTGCATGTGTGTCTACTTTGTGGACACCGGGCTGGACAAACTCCAGTTTCTATCTCATTATGTTTCTTATTTTTATGTCCTTGTCTGTGTCATTAGTTATGGTTTCTTGATATAAATGACAATATATAGAGGCTGGATTTTGTTTGTTTTTGTATGTATGGACACTTAAAAGACACGCAGTTTCTTGTCACATCTATATGTAGCGATAACTGGTGGAGTTCTGTTCTGTTTTTCTGTTTTTAGGATACATAAACAATCTGTGGTTCAGCTTTTAAACCTTATCATGTCCGAAATGTTGCGTATACATGTCTGCCATGCTATGAGCAAGTTGAAACCCCGGAGCGAAGCGGGGGCTACGTCACGGCTGGCTGACTGTGAGAGGAATCTAAACGTTAATTATGGCTCCAAAAAGTCAAATCGCCTAAATGTTGAAAGCCAGAGATTTTAGAGGCTGTTGGGAAAATCCCATAGTAATCCATGGTGATCTGAAGTACTCTAGCTCCCAGACAGCGCAGACAACAGCCAGTTGCAGACAGACAAGTGTGCATCTGTCTGTGTGTGTGTGTGTGTGTGTGTGTGTGTGTGCATGCTTGTATGTGTGTGTCTGTCTGCATTTGGGGCAGGGAACGAGAGGAGGGAATTACTTTAAATGAATTCAGAACATTTTAGGGTAAGAGGATACGATGTGTTCCTGGTCCAAGGCTGGGGAAATGAAGTGAAGGGTATTCTGAAGAACTCATATACGTAACCTGTGACGTCACCTCATCCATCCTTTGCCATATCCCCCTCTTTCCTGTCCAAACACTGAGCCTCCCTGTCGACTGTTCCTCTCAACCCACATTTTTAGTGGTGACACTCTAGCCCTCCCCTCTTCCGACCCTTTTGTTTATCCTCCTGTTACCTCCTACTCCTTCATCTGTCCTCCCTAAACCCCAACCCCTCACTCAGCTCTCTATATTTTCCCCATTCTGTCATGGCGGTAAGGCTTCCTGGTGTTTTGGTCTGCTGCCTCAGCAGCTCAGCAAGGAAAAGAAAGAGGTTCCCCACAGCTCTACCCATTACCACACACGGTGCCCTCACCTTGGATGGGTGACAGTGTTCAGGCTTGATTATACATTTCACATATGGAAAGCGGAAACAAAGGGGAAGCATTGAAATATACATGGCAAATCCTCAGTATACAATCAATACAGTATACTTTTGTTTAGATTAGAGATGACTCAGGAGTGCACAGACCCCAGTGAAATGCACTAACAGTGAAGAGCAGATCAGAGCGTTGTGGTAAAGGTGAAGGTGTCCAGCTCAGAGGTGGTCAAGGAGGACTCAAGGGCATTTCACGGTGACAAAGTCTCTTAATCTCTGATATTTCTTGCCTTGAATTCAGCCCTTCAGGCAGTGTTTAATCCCAAGCTGTCCGCAACAAGCTCCACCAGTCAAACGATTATGTTCAGGGTCTGCAAATCCTCATGAAGATGTCAGGATTTGTAAAGCAGGCAAAGTGTTTGTCTCAGACGCTCAACTCGTGACGGGAGAGTCCCTGATGTCGGGACCAGGATAAATTCAGTGATGGTTTTGATCTTTTCATGGGATTTGTTTACAATGATGACAAAAGATATAACATCAGCCTTATCCTTTGGCATAATATATGATTACATGTTGCATAATTATTAAAGAATTACTTTTACTTTACCGTTCCTATCAGTAATAACAACATTATACTCAGCAAGTTAATTGCTGGTAGATGCAACCACAGCTGTACACAGGTGTAACTAATAACATTAGTTTCAATGGCTGAGCCAGTTCCACGGCTCTGCTGCTGTGCACGCCGGCTGATCGGCAGGGCTTGGGGGGGGCCTTCAATTGATCATTAAGGTTATTAGTCACACCTGTGCTTTTCCTGCTATGACATGTCAAAATGTCCACTATGAGAAAGGTCTATTGACCATGGGTAATATTGCCAATCCCCTGACAGACACAGAGCGGAGAGATGCTCACAGATAATTAAGAATCACTTCCGAATTATGAAGTTGTCTGAGAAGGAGCTAGAAGGAGAGTCTCATATGGGCTATCTGTCTCCTCATCGTCTTCAGCTTAATTGTTTAATTATGTGTCTCTTTATCTGCATGCTGGACCAGGCTCATTTTTATGTAGTATTAATAAGGCATCAGCATATAACAGCTCAGTGTTTGATAAAAATGGGTGATGCCCCACCCCCACTGTTCCTTTAAAATGTGTATCTGTCAGCATCTATATAGCAATGCTAAAAATGTATGTGAATCTGTACAAATACACGCATTAATCCTGTCTATCAAAGTTAATATATGAATTATACAGTACACTGTGGTGAATATAGGGCTTTTGTTGGAAACCAAATTATAGAACTGAATGTGTCTTGTTTGGCACTTGGCAAACATGTCTTTGCTTGCCTTGTACTGATGATGAACTGCATCAGTAGTAGAGTAAACAAGATATTATATCAGTCATATATGTGCCGCCGCTGCTGTATTGAAATATGACTTTCGTTTCACTTTTTTCATGTCCCAGGTGGTGAAGAGAAATGCAGCGTGCATTCAGAGGCTTAACACAGCAAATAAGTTGTCTGCTGTTCATATACAAAGCATTCACAGCAATCACAGCTAGCTGTAAAGCAATGGTCTAGAGAACATCCCTAAGCAGAAGTACAAATTATTCCAGCTTCAGGTGAATTTTAGCCTTAAACATCTTTTATTTTACCTTTTAACGTGATACAAAATCTGTTACTGACGCATGTAATTGGTTTAGATTGCTGTAGCTGTCTAAACCAATGCAATATTTATTGTGTTCTCTGTCTGCCAGGATCAGAAAGTGAGATAAGAGCCTCGTGGTCACCGCCATGCTGTCAGGCTCTCTTAATGTTTAATTGACCATTGGGAATCAGGTTTTTAAAGTGTGCGGTGTCCATTTTAAACAGCCAACCCCGATTACACATGTAATTTCTTTGTGAGTGATTTGTCTGATTTAATAACTTGATTGTGATGAGAAGAAGATAAAATCTGTGGAGAAAGTTGTGACCAACATTTGTGACCAAATTGTGACCACAAGTATATAAAGCAGGTATATGGAATATGTTCTTCTCTATAGTGAGTGACATAAAGTGAGTGTGATTAACATTGCTTCTCTATCTTTTCAACATTCATTAAAAACCAAAAGAGGCTCAGGACAAAGCTTTAAATCCAGGTTTAAGTCCTTTGAGCTCATCCTTATGAATAATTAAGAAGCCTACAATGGCAAGGTGCCCCAGTTCGATCCCAAGCTAATGAATCAATCACTAATGAGTCACTTAGCTCATCAGTCTTGACATCAGTAGACCCAACATTTAACCAACAACACCTCAGCATGACTCTGTTAGCTGGAAGTGTTAGTTCGGGGTGTCAGAGCTCCTCTTCTGTCTCATCTCCAGCAACTCTTATTTCCCCAGAGGTTGTAACAGGGTAAAACCAGTCTGTTTTATTACCCTTCTTGTCTCATTCTTCTAAAATATTGAGATTTTAACAGGCTGGAGGTTAGATTTACTGACCTAATCTTGTTTTTACTGCATTTTAATCCCTGTTCTCTTTAGGTGGATTTATCTTGTCTGTTATGTCTCATTATTAGTTAGCACCAGAGTGACAGCTTTATAACTATCTACATACTTCCTTAGATCTGGACAATTCCCCCTCCACCCAATACATCAGCTCTTTCCAAAAAAAGTCACAGAAGCAGCCAAATCTTTACATAAGATTCAAAAATTAAATGGTGTAAGAAGTGAAAGTTCTTATGTCACATGATTATCTTGAGACGACACAAGCATTGATAGAGCGCCAGTGGAAACTGTCCTACATCATCGATACTCTACACAGAGCTCTTGGATCAAACAAAACGTGTACTTAAAAATGTTCAAGAGGTTGATGGGAAGGTTAGTCATTTTGCAGGTATTTCGTCATAAGCCAAAGTATAGGACAAATTGAAATTTTGATCTGTAGATGGCACTAGAGGAAAAGTCAAGGGGTCTACGTCCTGAGGGGAGCCATGAATGTCTGTACAACATTTCGTGGTCAATCCATCCAATAATAGTTGAGATATTTCAGTCTGGACCAAAGTGGTGGACCGACTGACAGACTGACTTAACCATCCAGAGCCATGCAGCTAGCATAGCTAAAAACTAGTCAGCTGCTTTAACAGTATGTTTTGCCACCTGAAGGCCTTTACACACCGGCACAGGATAAACTGATCTACTCACTATCCTGCATCCGGTGGTGCTGCTCCACACGTTGTCCTTGAGTTTGCTGTCTTTATAATTTTGTGTTCTTTGTCATATAATACAGGGTGATGAGAAACACAAACAATTAACAGGTCTGGAGTTGTGATGTAACGTCTGTCCCACACAGCGTGCTTGGTTGATGCCTTTATTCACCACACGAAAGCTCAGGAAAATTTACCTCGTTTCGCAAAAAAATTACGCCACTTTTTCTCCGTTCTGTGTGAAAGTACTCACGACAAAAACAACAGGTCGAAAAAATACATTGACATGCGAATTAATCGTACGAAAAAACCGCCTCCGGTGTGTAAAGGCCTTTACACTGTTAATAACCATGCGCTCTGATAGCTATTAATATCTTTAGCTGGTTATAAGCGGATTAATAAGCCAATGAGATGGAGCTGGAGAAGCAGGCAGCAGGATATGAGGTGGCTGATGAGCTGAGAGAGAGAGGTCCAGGTCAGGATATACAGTATGTTTAGCCTATAGCTTAGCACAAAAATATGATGCAGGGGGAAACTACTTTTTTGGAGAGTTGAAATTGTGATTGTGTATCACAGCAAAAGCTCCAGACTTTCATTCCAATAAATGAATTCCTATATTTGTGGTTTAATCACCACCCATATATTGAGAATCATATTAATGAGCCACTGGATTGGTGTTTATTGTCGCTACATTATCTTCCCACCCACAATTCAAAAACCACAAATCTAAAGTCTGTCCCATTCCCACAAGAATTATTAGTTAAAGCTTTAGATGGAATCCCTCAAATGAATAAAAAATCAATTACGCAAATGACCTCTGCGCTCATATGACGTATATGTATTTTGACTTACGTATTTATGACTTACAACTTGTTACACAAATCCAGTAATAACCAGCTAAAAAATACCAGTAGGATCAATGTAACATTACATTCCTTATTTAAAAAACAAACGACAACTTCTTGCCTCTTTTCAAGAAAGATAAAGACCAGGGAGAGATAGAGAGAGAGAGACTTTTAAACGTGGTAGTGCCGACAGCATTTTAAATAATAGGATATAATCAACAATAATTCATTAAGTCTACTGCAATTATCTGGCAAGCTATATTACTTCCTGCGTTAGGAGATTGTGTGATTGTGTGTAACATTTATCATACGTGACTCTATTGTTGGCAATTATCTCTTCCTGTGTTGGTGATGTAGAATACACATAATGTGAGGGATTCATCACTGCAGCATGCAGCAAAACATATCTGACCTCAAAGAATCCAAATTGTATTTGGTAGAACGATTGCAGCACTCCGAAAAATATCACTCCCAACTGCTCCTAGAGATGTTGCTGCCACCCCCTAACTGAGAGGTCACAGGATAAATATTGGTTCCTGGCAAACCGAAACATTGTTCATGAAACTGTGGGCAGTAACTCTCAGCCCTCAAGCTCATACAAGCTGATTATACACTACCTGGACAGCACAAAATGGCAGAGGGCCAAGGTAAACAAGTGGCTGGTGAAGATAGTAGAAACAAGGCAAAAGACTTGGATATTTTTCTCAGGAGCTGGCAGACAAAACCAGAGCTAAATTGTCAGTAAATATTTCATTTACATTCGACAGATGGCGAGAGAGGATTCCAGTGCAATGCCCATTCTGCGCTGTAAGTTTTTAGAGTTATTTTTCAAGACAGTGGATCCTTCTCTTACCAATACTTTCACCTCCTCTGTCCAAGCATATGAGAAGTTTGCTTCTTTTTTTTTTTTAGTGCAGTACACTTTAACCCCCTCCTGCTCAGTACACCATAGAAAAGTGTGACCGTTCTCACAGATTCAGTGTCTGAAGATATTTTACAGCCATCCTCTAGATATTCTGCCATCTAAATATGTAAAGAATTATTATGAACTATTGGCTATTGGCTCTTAGCAACATAAATACTTTGTATGAGACTCCTTCAGTCAGATATTTACCTGCTCTCACCTTTATATCCTCAACATTTACAGACACATTTCTAGAGTACAGTTTTTGTCAAATGTTTTTGAGCTCCTGGAAGTATTATTTTACAAAATTCAGCCATTTAGTTGAGTTTTTTAATGAAGAAGAGGTGGAAAAAAAAAGTGAAAAATCATATCAAGATCAATATAAGTACATTCACACACAAAATATATGCATTTGTTAAGGATAGTGGATAGTATGCAGGATAGTGGATGTTCCCTTTTTCCGTTATCCATTGCTGTCTCTTCCAAGCTTGCAATAAATCTGCTCTGCCGGGACAGACTATGGATGACTCAGTGTCAGTCCCACCTACTTACATCACACAGTCATGCATCACATGTGAGAAACCTTTGGCTCTGCAGCTGTAACCCCACTGACAAAAAGCTATCAAGTAATACAAAAAGGCTCCGGCTGAGCAGATACAAACTGTCGCTGTAATTCAGAGGCGGCGGTTGCGGGAAGCTGGCAGCGTCCGGCCATTGACTGATGTTATAAACATGAGGAGGCTTTCAAGAAAATGAGGTTTCAGAGCCAGAACATACAGTCACTGATGGATTGCTCTCAACTTTCAACCTTTATGGACGTCAGGGCAGAGGGTTCCTTCCTGTTCCCCTTTTTACTCAGTGCACAAGATGGTTCGATGGAAGGCCAGTCTGAAGTCTTGCTAATAAATAATAATAAATAATAGAGTGGCACGTGTCTCCTGCTGTGTATTCTGCCTGAGACCCACAGATACAGTATGTACATTTACAGCTGTTCATTTGGATCCCAAGGCAAAGGGCTGTGTTCCAAAGCGATGATGAAAACTCGCCATAAACCCGACGTAATGTTCTGCAGAGCAGCAGCAAAAGTAAACAGCAGCTGTCTGGGACATGTGACTGAGCGCCCGCCACGCAGGGAACGAGCTATATCATGATTGATAAGCCCAAACATTGCCTTAATTGAAGACAGTGTGTCAGCCAGGCATATCAGCTTGAAACAAACACACACGCACATATTTGTACGTACTTTATGCCTGAATAAACAGCATACACAACACACATGCATACACTTTTCTAACGAGCACTCCCATTCATTTGCCGTCCTTCACTTTTTGTCTGCCAGTCCTACATCTTTCCTTCCTTTTGTGGCTAACCGAAATCCCTTATGCAACAAACGGAAAAAAAGCCTGTCTCCATGTATTATCTGACTTCGTCATCATACTAATAACGTAGCCAGTGTAACACGTGGTGAACAGCTGGTGCGGCTACCAGTCCAAATGCAGCCAGTTCCCACCCCCGCCCCCCCTTCTTCTCTGCCAGCATCCTTACCCCGGGAGGTCAGCTGTGTGCCATTCCCCTTGTGTCATCTCATTATGCAATTCTGTTTTTGCTTGTAAATGTTTCGCTATAAATATGCTTCATGGTGATTCCGGGTTTTTCCGAGAGAGATGTAGATTTGATAATCCTTTTTAATGCCTGTTATCACTGATAACTAATTTTGAACACAGTTTTCTACACCTTCTCTTAAAGTCAGTGTCAATGAAAAGGGTGATTCAGTTGCTATATTTATTTTACATGATGCTATGATTTATTCTTCATATAGGGACTTTCTCAAGATAAATGCATTCATCTAACCACAATATAGCCTCATATAAAGTAGATATAGAAACTGAATTGTCTGACTCCATATCATTGGCATCTCATAATAATCAGAATAATAAGGTCCTACGGTAAGATAATATACTGTATCTTCTGTCATTTAAGAGCGCGCACACACACACCATCACTTCATTCTGGAAAGGTCAGCTTAAGGCTAATGTGTATATACAAAACAGGCTACAGTTCATTATCAGATCATTCATCATTCATCAGGAAGGCTGCCGTACCTCCAAGATACTGTATCTCTGTGTGCAGCCATCAGACTAACATATGGACGTTATGTGGTGAGATATTTATAGTTAAACCTGCAATAACTGATTTTTTTTTGGCCACTTGGGGATAAGTTGTGAACTCAGCATATCTCAGTATCATCTTTTAAGTTGATATGGTGAACTTGTTAGCAAACAGTTACTTATTAACACAAGCAGCAGGTATGTTGTCATTCATTTAGAGTCGTGTTTGTGGTCAATATTCACTCTCTTTTAGCTCTGTTTTTGGTCTCTACCAAATCCTGAGGGAAATATCTGGCTTTTTAGCTGCTAAATGCTCCACTGTGTTCACCAGCTAGTCACTAACTGTGTCTGTTTGGTGCTGAGCAGGTGGTGTACAGTGGGTTTTTAGAGCTTTTCTGTGAAAACAGCTGCCTGCTGAGGCTGAAAACGACGCTATGAGAGCAGTGAGAGTGAATCGAAACAGTATAATTGCAGCTGGACAGCTAAACAATGAGCTTAAACTCGCTATAAAGCTCCGTAAAGCCGAATGGAGCTGCAGATTTTCATCACTACCAGCGACTCATTTCACAATGTCACGTTGTTTTCACTTTGTCATTTGATCCATTGTTATTAAAAAAATAGGGATTATAGCCACGTTAAAGTACCTGCATAGGCCCATTATAAATGAAATTCTGGCTCAAAATCCTGAATTATAATACAATTCTAAATCATAAAATACATCCCAGTAGGTGGGATAAAGGTGTTTCTGAGCATAGGCGCAAATATTACCTACAATATCTAAACTATAGTAAATGAAATATAATACATTTTCATATGATTTGAGAAATATGTTCCATGTATGCACATGTTGACCATTTTGATTGATAATGTTGTACTCTACCCTATTACCCAGACATGATAGCTACAGCACTATAAATCCACTTTTTAATGATGAATGAGGGAGACTTTGTCATTGCCAATGGGCACAAGTGTTTCCTAGTTAGCACTTCCTGTCTCCACAGACACTGCTGGACCTTTGTGTGAATGTGTGTGTGTGTGTGTGTGTGCGTGTGTGCACACATGCATGATTGTGTAAATGTTTGTGCATTTGCACATTTTGTATCTGTATATCCAGTACCCTTATAACTCTTATAATCTACAATACAGCGCAGCATTTAATCATTAATGCAAACTATAAAACTGCACATTTACATGATGCATTACTGTTTAAGCCTTCTTTAGATTTCATTGTGTGCAAACTGGGAGACATTTGTGTGCAACATTAACTCTATGAGTATGACTTAGAATCGTTCACGATTCTTCTAGAAAGGTGGGCAGAAGCTCTCAGGTTTCACAGTGCCACTTCTCTCTGTCTGCGAACTGGGATGTGTTTACAAGTGCAACCAGGGCACCTGACACTTTGTGTGTAATACTAGAACAGTACCCACAACACTCACACCGGCACTGCGGGATAAGATTTGATCACAGACACCTCAAGTGCAAAGAAAGGACAATCCATCTGAGCTGGGACTAAATCACTGGGATTATTAACCTTAACAAACAAATGCTTTATGCATTTTGTATTTTATCATTTATGTTTACACTAACCTAGTGTTTGTCTATGTGCTCCAGAAGTGTTCACTGCGGTACAAATCTGCTTATTTGGTCAGTGCTGACCAGACAGTTGTATATGACCAAATGGGTCAAACGCTTAAAAACGATTCCAGTAACATACACTGTAAATGCAAATCAAATCCCCAGTCAGGCAGTGTGAGAATCCTTCACTGTATTTTTTCTTTATCCTTCTGAACACAAACAAGAACGGAGAGTTGGTTGCATTTGCAGGTTTTAGATTATGAACGAGGCACAGTTCGCTGCATGATTAATATTGCAGTTAACCAAGAAGCTGGAGATAAATCACAGGCCCGGCTTAAAATATAATCTTCAAGTCTTTGATGTCAGCACAACTGTATACAAGGACTTTTATGTAGGTCAGGTTAATAAATTGTATTTTCATGGATATCTAACATACAGTGTAAGATCAGACCTGGAGAACTAATGTGGAATTATTTGGCTGTGACTTTAAGTGCAATCAGCAACTGATCCCCAATCCCAAACTAGATATTCTCACAAAATAAACTAATTGAATATATCAGCCAAGGTTTGTACATTTGATATATTCCAGCCCCCTGAAGTACCTACAGTGCGGCCTGCATTTGGCCTATTTTCTCCCAAACCTTTACCCACATTCTCATACATGTTTTCAAGCACATGCCTGCTCTATGCACGCACGCACACGCACACACACACACACACACACACACACACACACACATGCAGTACACATGGTACTGTTTGGTTGGTATAGTATTAACAGCACACTCAAGTGAATATGCAGCCCATCTCAAGCCCTCTTGACCATTACTTCTGCTTCCTGCTCTTCAGGCTAATGCCCCAATGCAGCAGCCACTTGTACGTTCTGCACAAATACTCACCGAAGACCTTTTCATCTCGTGTGCATGAGACAAACATTTTTCAGCCTTTCCAGCTTTTCATTAAAACCATTAGCCGCACATATTTTACATACAATGAATATTCAGGCCAGCATTTTCCTCATGGACTGTGAGTAGTGGGAATATTCTAATACTCAGACCATCACTGCTGCTAACATCAAAGTATATTCTGGTTGCATTCAAATTCCCTTGCAAAGCTAGTTGAATTGGTATTTGGAATTAATTGCAATTAGAGTAAACAGTTTTTTTACAGCATGCATGTACTGTAGGTCCTCGCTCTGAGATGCCGAGGTGTGTGTATTCTTGCAGTACACTGTATGTTCTCTGTCTGTTTCTCACACATACTGTACAAGTACTGTATGTTTGCATGTACACAGACTGCACTGCAGTAGTCTACTGCCTCCTCCCCGTCAGAGCCTTCGATTTTCATTTCACGCAAGGCGTTCATTGCTGTGATTTTTTTTTTGTCATGTTATGTTCTGTGGTAATTCTCCCATTTGCTATTTTCTTTAGACTTTTCATTCCTTGTGATTGTCGCTCTTTTCCGATCATACTTTCAGTTTCACTTGCATCTTGAAAGAGCTCTGCACACATGATAAAGTGATTTTTGCTCATTTATGTTTATATCTACGAGTCTCAGCATGAAAAAATCATGGATCATGTAGTGTTTTCACAGAGACAGAAGAGGGAAGGTGTCTTTGAAGTAATAAACCTGAGAGAGAAATGAGTGGTGTAGATTGTAAAGGAATATAAATTATGAGAAAGGTTGATACACAGCTATTTTAGTCTGTGTGATTACCCTGCAGACACAGCTTGGCAGCTGGTGTGGGCTACTTGACAGTTGAGTGTATATATGTGTGTGTGTGTGTGTGTGTGTGTGTGTGTGTGAGTGCATGCATGTTAGTGTGTAACATACAGTTTGTGGGTCTGTGCTGTATGTGCATTATCCCAGGTGTCAGGTTTGTACTGTATGATACAGCCCTACTTTGTTTGGTATTTTAAGCTCACGGGGAGCTTAACTGGGTCCCTCACCAACACATCCCGCCCTTCCCTCTCCCCTGTGTCATCATCTCTCTGTCCCAACCCTGCAGGATGTGAATATAGGGTTGTATTTGTAAGCGGCTGTGGTGGAGATATATGGGCTTGTGTTGTCCCAGAAAATATATCTCTGAGGTTCAACACCAGATAATATACCGAGACACGTCAAAGCATTGCAGCATTTATTTCTGCTGCCAAACAAACCTGAGTTTTTGTCCAAACCACCAAACAAAAGTACAAAAAGTATTCATTCATATAACACCCCCACCTCCTGTGCTTCGAAATATTCGTACATCACTAATCTGGCAAAAATAGCTTAGTCTAAACCAGCTTGTACGTTTATATGTCTCTTTTTTGACTAATAATCATGGTCAAGCCCATCAGACAACAACATGGCCAGATGGTGTACACCAGATGTTCATGATTACTGAGAATACAAAATGATTCCCGATTTCAACGTCATTAGCAAATAAAAAAAGAGGGAGGGGGTGAAAGAAATTCCTGTTTCTGGCTCTGAATCAACAAAACAAATAGGAATGCCCTTCGTGTTTAGATCCCATGGGGTGGGGGGGTGTTGATGTAATCACCACTGATTTATAAAAAAGATGTAAGGCCGGTCTCGCAAGGTCCCTTGCCCAGATGTAGTTGCGTAACAGCTCATTGAAAATTAAAGAGCTGTTGTTTAGTATTGGCTTCCAACCTCTGGGAGCAGCCGGCCAGCTTTGGCTGTATGTTGCTGAGCAGGAGGCAAAGCCCCGACCATTGATGATGAACTGTCTGTAAGCCAAAGCATGGATGGACACTCTCCTGTGCAACGTTTGTAAGCCAGAGATATTAGACAACTATGGCTCCAGCTCCATACACATTTAGCAGACATGACGACAAAGACTATTTGTCTTTAAATGAAAGTGGATACACTGAGCCTCAGTGGGTATTTTGTGTCAGTCGCATGCAGGGTTTCATTGACATTTATTAGAAAATGGTGAGAAAGGCTATGATGCTGATTGGCTGGCCTCACTTTTGTGAGAGGGGTGAGGATATCAGACTACTGCTCAGTCACAGTGAGAGGAACAGGTTGTGTTTTTTGAGGATGGCCCCCACGACTCTGGCTTAGATAAGTAGCTTGAGAAATGGATGGGTAGCTTGCAATGTGAAATAAAACTCTAATGGGAAATGATATTAAGCATGCTGCAGTTATAATTATTAATTTAATGCATAGGCACCTAATTTGGGAGCATATCACACTGTGACTATCATCTCGCCAAATACATCCAGAATTATGGCAGTTTAAACAAACAGGAGACACTGTTCACAGATGTATGCTTTCACAATAGATCATTGCCTGGTTCTATTTAACCTCCAGAAAGAAATCTGAATATAATTAGTTTTTGTATATGAAGTTAATTTTAATGTCATTAGTTTTGCAAGTATTTAGTCATAAATCATTAACCATTTGGACATACTGAAATTATGACCCAATGATGCTGCTAGATGAAAGGTTTTTATAATTCATCCTGTGGGGAACATGAATGTCTGTACCAAATTTCAGGCAAATCCATCAAATAGTTGTTGAGATATCTCAATAAAATCAAAAATGTCAACCTGCTTGTGGTGCTAGAGGAAAAGCCAGGGGATCACTGAAGTCATTATGAGACATCATCTGGAAACCATGAATGTCTGTACAAAAAACTTTCACAGCAAACTATCCAATATTTGCTGAGATATTTCAGTCTGGGCCAAAGTGGTGGACCGACCGACACACAGACGTTGACATCCCTAGAGCCACGCTTAACCAAAACTTAAATATAGCAAACAATTTAAAGCTTAAAAACCTAATCCAATTAATTAAACAGGTGCACCTGATACAAGTGTTTTTAGAGTCCTCTTTTGACTAACCAGAAAGGTCCAGTAGTATGCAGAGATTGTGTTACCCCTTCAGACACTGTTGCATTATTACTGTAATCAGAGCGGTCTCACCAGGTTCCTAGTGCCACTTAAACCCCCTTAAGTCCTATGACACACCTCAGCTTTTCAGTCCACAGGCCATTCGAGGCAAACTAAAACTAAAGATCAAGTTGGTAAGAGGTTGCTAACATGACAGCAACACCTGCTCATACTAAAATAATAAAACGGTAAGACATTTTAGGCTATTTATACAGGGCTTTTGTAGTTCTAAGTGCATTCGTGTGAAGGATGTGAGCTTTGCTTTCTACGCCTTTAGTCTTATTTATTGCTGTCCAAAGGTTAGACAGAGCCAGGCTAGCTGTTTCTCCCTGCTTCCAGTCTTTGCGATGAGCTAAGCTAATTGTCTGCTGGCTATAGCTTGTTATTTAACAGACAGATATGAGAGCGGTATCGATCATCTAACTCTCGCCAAGAAAACTAATAACTGTATTTCCCAAAATGTCAAACTATTCTGTAAAGCTTTTCTCATAACCTGTGCAGGCTGATACTTTAAGATTCTGGTACTTCCAAGAATTCACATCTAGCAAACTGGAAAATCAGAGGTGAAGCCTTTCACCATGTCCTCAACTCCTTCCTGTCGTCGATCTGGCACATATCACAACAGCCTGAATGTCAATTGGCAGGCAGGCAAGCACGTCCATATCACATCACCGACTGAAACCGTACCAGAGTCTTAAGTGTCTCCGATGTACATGGGTCACACACTGCCTGTCCTGTCCTGTAATAAGAGAAGAGAGGGTGCCAGCCAGGATACTCAAACAAGCCCTTAGCCGCCCAGGCACACATCACATCACCGCGTTACCTCAGCAATTCATTGACCCGCGCCCAAGTGCCCTTGTTTTCACAGCAGCCCTCATCCATTCACTGTGTAGATGAATGAGCTCCTCTGATTTTGGAGGGGAGCGGGAGGAGGAGGTGGTGGTGGGGATCAGGTGACCTGTCACATTCCTGTGTTGCCTCAGTGAGACTATGTAGGTCACACCCTCCTTTGACTAATTAAAAATTCAGGATGGAGAGACCTGCTTCATTCTCCGTAGTCATGAAAACATATTTTACTACAAATAAAAATAAAATCTCAGGTGTTTTGCAAAACATAGCCGAAATAAAACTGAATCTATAGTGTTATAGACCTTTTAGTTCAGCCCTGGTCTTTCCACAGTCTGCACTTAGCACAACAGGTGACCAAATATGTCAAACTGTGGAGCTCAGGTTAGCAAAATCACATCACTGTTACCTTTTAAATATCTCCTTAACAAAATTGCCTTTTTCTTTTTTTGTTGTTGTTGTTTTACCTTGAATTCCATGTATTAGTGTACAGCACTTTATAATCTTCTATTTGTATTCCCTTTTAGTTTCAGCATGATTACAGTTTTTATGCTGTAAAGGGCTTTATAACCTTCAAATTTAAAAGTGCTACATAATAGCAGTTTTATAACACTTTTTGTCATTGTCGAAATGACAATTAAGTCTATACAGGAATGCAAAAAAATCTATATTTCTATTTACCTGCATCTCTCTCCATAACCACTCTCTAATGAGAGCAGAGGAACAACAGAGTGTGGAGGGAAAGAAAGAGAGAAAATATATGAATCCAATGACTCTGCACTTTCTTTGGTGATATTGTAATTTTATTTGGACATCTAAAAGATAATGGCAAGCTCAGTGAAGCAAGCTCAATACTGTGTTTTTAACGCCTGGGGTTATTTTTCATGGCAAACACTTTTAAAGGTTTTAGATGTTTATGGAATAGAAGAGGATAACTGTCAACATGGCGACATTGTACTGTGTTAATGCATGAATCTGTTCATAATACGACTAAAAACAGGAGAAAGAGGGGAAGCTGTTCATTGCAAATAAATGCGAAATTTGATGTTGATTATTGCACCTAAATGCAGAAAGACCATAAAACATTAGGTTAATGTTAAAACTGTTAAGTCATTCCATAAAATATAGAGTGCAGTTACATTTAAAGAAGTGGGCTGGATTCAATTTGTGCACTGTATTTCTTGTACAAGCTGTGTGTGACATTATTTTTGTGTGAGATGGAGGTAGCTGACACACTGAGCAAATAGTGAGTTGATTAAACCACAGTTACATATATTGAAGAAGCCCATTGTACTCTAAATTATTCAGCTGGATAGGGGCCCTGGAACATGCCAGGGATTATTAACATTTACTGTTTAAGGGCCCTGAGGGAGCTTAAAGTGGGAGTACCAGAAGCAGGGCCCCTGCTGATGCCATTTATATATTTATACATCTTGGGAAATAATCTTATTGGCTTTTTTGCCGAGAGTCGGAAGAGAAGATTGATACCACTCTCATATTTGTCTGTTATATGAGGCTACAGCCAGCAGCCTGTTAGCTTAGCTTAGCATAAAGGCTGGAAGCAGGGGGAAATAGCTAGCCTGGATCTGTCCAAAAGTAAAGAAAAATGGCCTACCAGTGTCTCTAAAGCTCACTAACCAACATATCATATCTCATTTCTTTAATCCGTAGAGACAAAATGGAAATTTGAATTTTTACGTGGGGTTATGTTCCTTCCTGTAGTCTCCTGGAAGTCACTGCTCCCAGCCAAGAAATAGTGCAACACATAAACCCATGTAAAACAATTCAATTCTGTGATTACATGGATTTCACAAATTAGATATAAGGCGGATTTTGTTACCTTTGGACAGAGGTAGGGTAGGCTAGCTGTTTCCCCTTGTTTCCAATCTTTGTGCTAAGCTAAGCTAACATTTCCTGGCTGTATCTTCACATTTAACAGGGTTAGACAGATATGAGAGTGGAATCAATCTTCTCATCTAATTTTCACTAAAATGTTAAACTAATCCTTTAACCTGGTAACACCATAGTGTCATCTTGTGGTAGATGCAGAGTAGAATTATGTTGGCTCAGGACTGTGATATCTGCAAAGCAAACTAAGGGAGACTCATGAATTCCACGATCGTTAATTAAAATTTATTTCAACATATGTTGGCGTAACTAAGGCAGAGCTCATACTCACTTTCACTAGATGCACGCTGCACAACTACTACAGTACTTATGCTGATTTGCTTCCATGCAGTGTGCTAAATTATGTCAACCCCCCTCTCGCTCCACACTGCTGCCATAATTCATGTAGCCCACTTTATAACAAACATGCCATCCTCAGTGATTGCTCCCTATGATGCAGGTCATGGATCAACCAAAAGTCCTGTTGTCTTGGCTTCACAAAGCCAGCTGTGACTTTTAATAGATGAAAAAAGCTGGACAAATTAGGAGATACCCATGTGCCTCTTTGAAACTGAGCAGAGACATTATTTTTGTGAATTGCACCTGGGTTAAAACAAACATAGGTGGCCTAGTTAGAGCGGAGACACGCGATAAGTTCTTGCTTTTCAAATAGTTTTATGATGCAAACTAATGCCAGGTGCACTTATTAGCGTCTCAATCCAAAGAGATGCATGCGTTAGTGTTACTCAGGTTTAAAAGGTCTATTATTGCAGTAATTTGACCACATGCCGTTTGGCATCCAGTGTGTTGTCATCCATTTGTACAGATCAAATGAGCTGATTGGTAGAAACAGTGTCACAGAGATTAGCTGACAGCGATGTGCATCATCATCTACACAGGATCTGTTTGTGTGTGTGTGTGTGTGTGTGTGTGTGTGTGTGTGTGTGTGTGTGTGTGCGTGCTGATGATCTCTGTTCATTCTCAATGCTCTCTTGAACTTGCTTTGGGCAGTGGTACATCTGAGTGCAACAACCAGACTGCCCTCCTGTGGGAACAGGAAGTATTGCATATTCATAACCAGGTCTGGTCACACAAACTAGTCTTACAGTATGTCAACAGTATTCTTCTGCTACTCCTAATTACTACATAGCAAAGGTTTTGCAGCTGCAGGAATTTTATAGGCTATCTGTCTTTATAAAATGTGAATTTTAAGGCCTTGGCTCATATGATTAATGGAGTGCTATTGAGTTTATAAGAGGTTTCTCTCAGTGCTTTTGCACATTTAATCTGAATGAGAAAAAAAGTCCTTTAAAAGGATGCCACTGACGGAGAATATGGTAATTCAGATGCAGAGAGGATTCATTTTCGAAGTCTGCTTTCGAGTTTGTGTTCAACAAAGTTGGTTTATTTCTGCAATTCAAACCATAATTGGTCTTTGTACTGCTTTCCTAATTCTCCTTTTACCCGCACGAGCAGCAAGTAGAATTAATGCACTTACTGCTGTAGACAAAGTAGTGTGACAAAGGGAAGGCATCTTCTTTTTGCAGAGATTTAAAAGTTCCTTTCAGGTCCAGATAATCCCTTTCTGGAAAAGAGATCTAAATCAGATTTTAAAAATGTATTGTTGAAGCATGTAATTCCAGCCAGGATATTTCTGATGTGGCTGTATTGGTGTGGGTGGATCTACATTACAACTTAGTGTGTGGTAATGTCCTCTCCAGTCTCCCCAAATGACCTTTTGCGTCTAAACACATTTGCAATAGGATTTAATATAATATACCTGAAATCACAACTGCATCACAGTAGAAATAACCGGTTGACTCCAGGCAGTGTAATTCAGCTGTACCAAATGTTGTTTTGGCATCATTTTTTTCCCCACATTGGCCTTTCCAAATGTGTGTACTTGTTAAGTTGATAGATGGATGTTATATTTATACCTGGCGAGGGCTCTCATGAAAAAAACCTCCCTCTCTCAGCTGCAGGCCTGCTGACTGCAGGTTGAATTCTGCCTTACTGGCCACACTGCACACAGGGAAACAGATGGGTAATAAGGTCACAACAGACGTACCTCTCACTAGCACAGACAAATTGCAGACTCACCAGCTGTGCTGACTCAGGACAACATTAGACTCAGGGGAATTGAATTAAGATCCCTTTTTGTAATAAGGGAAGTTGTTGCTTTGTGTGTTATTTGCCTTTCGTGCGGACGCTATTGGTAAATGGAAATTAAATAAAAAGGTTTAAAGGCTTCTTTTTTAATTTGAAAGCCGGTTTTCTGCATAAACACCCTATTTTCTGCCAAAAAAATAGTGGGCAGACTGGGTGTTTAAAAACAGCTTTTCACTTGAGAGATTTCTGTATTTGTGTGTTTTCTCTGTGCTCTTCTCACTGGTTTGAAATAGATGGGGTTCCACTGGAAAAACTTAAGGTCTTGTACTTTAAATCCAAATGTGATGAGTGTTGTGTGGTTGTTTGCTTACTGTATGTTGCCAGGCCACTGTCAATCAAATCTGATCAAACCACACCCACACAGTCCTGATGTTGCAGATTAGCAAAGTTTTTGACTGATAAACTGTTAATAATTTCATGTTATAGAAAAATAGCTTTCAGTAGCTTTAAAGCTGGGGACGCACTGGAAGATTTCATTGTATCATATATGGCAAAATGTCAGGTTTTTAGCCATGCTAGCGACGTGACTCTAAGGATAGCAATGTCGGTCTGTTGGTCGGTCCACCACTTTTGTCCAGACATTTTGTACAGACATTCATGGTCCCCAGAGGATGGATCCTACTGACTTTGGTGATCCCCTGATTTTTCCTTTAGAGCCACATTAGGTTGACATTTGTGATTCAGAGTGAAATATCTTCACAGCTATTGGATGGATTGTGTGAGGATGAATCATAATGACTTTGGTGATCCTCTGACTTTTCCTCTAGCGCCACCAGCAGGTCAAAGTTTTCACTTATTCAGTGATACATCTCAACATCTACTTGATGGATTGGCACCAAACAGACATTCATGGTTCCCAGATGATGTACTGATCTTGGTGATCCAATGACTCTCCACTAGTGCCACAATGAGGTTGACATTTTTAGGTTTTATTAAAATTTCTTGACAGCTATTGGATGGTTTACGATGCAATTTGGTACAGATATTCACGGTCCCCAGTAGATGATTTCTGAATACTGTGACTGTACTAAACATAGACAACACTTTTTTAGAGTTTAAAAAGAGCTATCTGTAGTAAAGGGTGGGGGACAATGTTCTGCTCCAAATATCGCAACCTGAAATGAACTCCTGTAGGAACATACAGTATTACAGATGATCACTTATTTTTGATTCTGGTTGGAAATATGAGAATAAAGGTCAGGCTTACAATCATCATTTCTTACTATCATACAAGAAATGTTTATTCTGTTAGCCTCAATCTATTCACTCTTTAGCCTCTGCATATTTATACTCTAATTACACTTCCTGTTATCAGTTGGTCAAGTTATTCTCAATATGCGGTTGCCCCTGTATGCAAAATCCCATCCACTGCTAAGACAAGCAAGCGTTGCTTTTACTTACTTAATAGAATATTTGCTTAATTCATAATCTGAATGTATGTACTTCTCGTGATGTACACCTTTTTCAGAATAAATCAAATTAACTTCTCATTTGGTTGCAGAGATTTCAAATACAACCACCCAAAATCCTTATTTAAACACTCTTTATTTTACAATAATACTGCCTTTGTGGGACAGGTCATTAAATTATTACATATTTTCAAACAAACAGGCACATTAACTCCTTTATTGTGGCTTATTCACCTATATTTTTTAAAAACCTTATTCTGTATCCCTGTAGTTTTGATTCAGAGTAAGCACTGCAATAATTACAACACCTTGCACAGTTGGAAAACCAAAACTACACATATCTTTAAATCAACCAACATATAAACAGTACACTACCATACAGGTTTGGCGAATAAAAATCTGTGTTCAGTGCATAATGTGCATGGCATGGGAGAAGATACATTCATCACACTGTTGACCACAGCTAGCTGCTTCAGTCCTCTGCGTCGGAGCTGTCTGCTGGGTCGGTGTTGTGGGTCAGCATGTAGTTGTCCATGTCGATGGAGGGGCAGTTGTGGATGGAGTAACGCAGACGCTCAGCGAGGATGGCCTGGCTCGTGTACGGGGGCAGGCGAAACAGGAAGAAGCAGGTCTGAGCAGTAGGGAGGCCGTTGACGGGCTGAAGGAAATGATAAGAGAAAAAAAGTTTATTGTTTGTACTACTAATATTTGTTTGTTCTTGTGAACAGGGTTACTTTATTATCGATGAACTCACCCTATCAACCTTGATGATTTGGAACTTCTGTGTGATATCAGCTGGGTTGGAAGGCAACCTGGACCGGCCAGAGACGAAACGTAGGAAAAGCACTCGCTCCTCATTGGTGAACTCCTCCAAGCTCTGCCAAAACCAGCCAATGAGCTGGTGGCTCTCTGTGATGTCACGGTAGCGCACCAGCTTCTTCAGCATCTCAACAGAGACCTCTGGCAGGCCACAGACCAGCTGCTCCAGCTGCTGAGCTGTCAGCAGGGAGAGGAGGGGCACAGGGATGATGGCGGACATGCCCTCTCTGACTGCTGCCACCTGGACACAACAGAACAACGTCAGCTTTGATACTTCTGAGGACGAGATAAAGGGAACAACAACAGTACAACAAACAGGCTGTCTAGTGAGCACTAATGGAAACTGGTGGGCAGACTGGGTGTTTAAAATGGATGTAGAGTTTCAGACAAAGTAGAGAGAAATCCACGCCACAGCATTTTTCATTGTACAATAATATTGCCTATGTGGGCCAGGTCTGTTTGTTGAATTTAGCTAAAATAAATTAGTTTAAAGTTTATTGTTCCTAACCAGCCACTTTAAAGTCTAGATATTTGTTAAGGTTTCTACGAAGGCAGCAACTAACGACTATTTCCATCTGTTTACTTTTTTCTCAATTAATCAATCGTTTGGCCTATAAAATATCAGTAAATTGTGAAAAATGCCCATCATATTTTCCCAGAGCCCAATTTACTATGATAGAAGATATTCACATTTCTTATTAGTCTTAGTCTATTCACATTTGAGAAGCAGGAACCAGTGAATTACTTTAACAATGAATTATCAAAATTCTTGCCGATGTTTCAGCTCTAGTTTCTACCTCCATACCAATATAAAGGCAGTGACTAGAATTTTGTTTGTGGCGCTTAAAGAAAATGGGAAAATGTACCAATTACTCTGGATACACCGGCCTCATTGTCAACATCTTTCATTAGGAACTATTTTTAAGGGTAAAAAACAGTGAAATTTACCCCGCAAAAAAGTCATTTTTTAAACCCCATTTTCTTTTACTGCTACTTTGAATCATTTTAGTATATCAATGGGTTTGTTGTCAGTCATTTTATATTACTGCTGCTTTTGACCTTCATATTTAGCATAATGTAACTAGGAAAAGAGTTTTGGTTTGGGAATGACGTTTTGACTGCGTTCAGTTTGCTGAAAGGGAGTATAATGTTCCCTCCTCTACACAGCTTGTGTAATGATAGACAGTATGAGCTACCAAGGACTGCACGATGGAGGCAGAGGCAGAGCTAATGACACATGAAATAGACTTTACTTTACTTTGGTGTATCCTAAAGACATCAGTATTCCCTGATGTCCAAATATGTAAACGTAGCTAAATACACCCAAATCATTCTCCAACAGTTCAACCCTTCAAACCTGTGAATCCATTTCATGCAGCCTGTAGTCCAGAGCTCTCTCCACATATTCAGTCCGGTTGGCAAAGGTCAGGGAGATGTTTTGACCTCCGGGAACCACAGGTACCAGCCTTCCATCTGCACTGTGGGCCATAAACGAATCCAGTGGGATCATCTTAAGAGGGAGATATGGCAGGAGTGAAAAAAGGTTAGTATAGAAAACATCTTTCAGTTTAGAAAGTTGAAGATCTGTCATTAAGACAATTTGCATAGTATCTCACCACATGGAAATTATCCTCTGTGATTCCACTGTTTTCCAGGTGAAGGATGCCTTGGAGGGTGCGGTAGGTGAGCAGGTCTACTTCCTCCAGGTCAGGCCCTCCCAATGGCATCGAGCAGAGCTGTTTCCACACCCAAGGAGCCAGATGCAAGTCCAGAGGTTTCTTGGTGCGGATAGCCACAGCCATGAGGATGCCCAGGAAGCGAAACTGGACCATGTGATCCTCTGAGAGTGCCGCTGGGTTCAACAGGAACCTGTGAGGGTACGCAGCCAATGCCACAGGTAAAGATCGTAAAATTTGATGTTCTGTTATACTTTAAGGGTACTGTTTTGATTGGTATCAAAAGATGACTACAAAATGTGCACCTGTCAGTGTTGCTGCCCACATCTGCAAAGCTGTTGGGAGTATGAATCAGAAGATCCACCACACCAGACTGCAACTCCTAGTGGAAACACATTTGTCAGTTTGCAAAAAGCAGAGAATATTCCAGGTTGCATTATTAGCTATCTCTGTGGCTCTTAGACCATCTCTGTGCGGTTTTCATCCTACCTGGCACATCTCGGTGATGGTGTCATCAAACACTCCTCCAGCATCGTCGGCACCCTCTCCGACAAGCTTGACCTTCCAGGCTCGTGATGGAAGCCGCAGCTCCAGAGGATTCAGGCTCACCACTTGCTTCGCGATCTGCACAAAGATGGGCTTGCTCGAACGCCCTCTGTGGGAGTGTAAGGGAGGGCAGTGCATTCGAAAGACAGTATAAAGACAACATGCAACCAAAAAAACCAAGATACACATGCTGAAATTCTGCAAATAAGCCCTGCTGGCCAGTTGGAAACACAGCAAGTACTTTTTGTTTTTCCACCCGCTGACCCCTGAAGACATATAGGTTCTGCCAACAAACTGAATATAATGGTCATCCGTACCTTGTGGAAATCCGTTTCACTGTGATCTGTGGCCCATATGTTTTGCCCTGGGTCATTGTTCTGCCAATGGAGCGCACCAGAGGCAGAGTGTTGACCTTGGGTGATAGAAGGCCTCTGAGCTCACCCCGGATAATGGCAGTCGTCCCTGAACTATAGCGTGAAGTGGACACCTGGATAGAGGGCAGGACAGGGAATGAGATGAGAGGAAGTGAATGAGGCATCACAATGAAAAATGATAGTGAAGCAGAGAGAAGACTAACACGTAGCAGCTGCATGATTATTAGCAGGGATTCAATCATTTTTTCCCAACATTTGTCCTTTTAACATATTGTAAAGTCTACAAAACGGGATCAAAGATTACTGGATTCTTGGCGTCCAGGTTGAGCAGCCTCCAGGACTTGTACATGAGATCAGAAAAGTTGTAGAGGACTCTGAGGCGCATGCTGAGGACATCAGGGCTGCAGTCTTTCAGAGTGTTGTACTGGGGAGGGACTGACTGGGGAAGGCCCAGCTGGAAATGTCCAGGGCCACCTGGAGATGAAGGTAACAAATGGGAGTCCCAAGTGTATTGTCTTTCATGGATCAAGCTGCACAGAGTGTTTGCGTGTGTACATGATGTACTGTAACACTGTATGTATACCTGAGTTTTTCATCGAGGTAGAGGGGGTGGTCCATGCTGAACTGTGGCAGCGGCCAGCGGAGATCTGTCTGATATTTTTCCCCTGGAGGGCTGTTATGAGTGTGGCCTCCTTCACTGGGTTGGAGTGTCCAAGGCCGAGCTGGAACACACACATAAGAGACAACAATACAGTGTTTAGAGTGCTTCTTGTGTGCAATGAAAGCAAACTTCAGCTTGTGTAGGATTTCATAATAGAGGATGCTGGTTACCTGTCCCTCGCTGTTGCAGCCCCAGGCATAGACGTCTCCAGTGGAGGACAGAGCGAGCACATGTTCACAGCCCACAGCAATGTCTTCTATGAACAGCCCCTCCAGAGACGGCACCACCTGGGGGCAGGACTTGTTCTTCAGCATGGAGTCCGGCAGGCCAATCAGGCGCTCTGAAGGATGAACAGAAGGCAGCCAAGTTACACATTTGCATATAACAGTGTGCTCAAAAAATAAACCAACAAAATTGTATATTTTTCTCTGCATGCAGCTTTCAAAATTGTGCCAATTTAAGAATTTCCAATCAAATCATTTACACTTAGTTGTTAGGTTTTTGCAGCATAGTTATGACATAAGTAAGAAACACTGAAGGTGTTTAAAAAAGTAAATAGAGGAACAGTACAGCAACAATATTTTAATTAATGATGCAGACATTTCCACAATAAAATGTACCTTGTCCAAATGTGTAAACATGCCCATCACAGGACAACGCCACAGAGAACTGAGTTCCACAACTGATCTTCTTAATTCCTTTGTTGCAAAGCTGATCCACTTTCTGAAAACAGGTATAGCCAAGAATAATATTTTATCTATACTATACAAAAGCACTCAATAAGAATAAAAAATGAAAAAAATACTTAAAGCAATGAATACAGTGGACTTAATGATAAGCATGACTTACAATCTCCAGGGAAGCAACTACTCCACCAACACTTTTGTCTTTTGATGATTCCTAAATTTGAGCCTTTGTCACTGTTAACTTACCTGAGGGTAGTATTTCGCTGTAGAGGAACCTGTTCCCAATTTGCCGTAATCCCCCTCTCCAAATGCCCACACAACCATGCCATCAAGAGATAGCACTAGTGTGTGGTTGAGACCACATGACACCTGAGAAAGGTAACCAAGTTAACGGTGTTTAGTTATATTTTAATCATTTTTCTTATTTCACTGTGGAGACTGTATCACCATCTGACTATAAGAATTAAATCAAACACAGTCCATTTTATTACCTGTCCCACATGATATCCCTCTAAGGCAGCCACCCTCTCAGGCAGCATCTTGTTGGATGTTGACCTTTGACCCAGACGACCAGACTCACCACTGCCGAAGGTGAACAGTTTCCCATCTGCTGTTACCACAGCTGAGTGCCGGAAACCACAGGCAAGCTGGGAAGAGAAAGACAAGCCATGTGAAAGTTTCAAAAAACATGAAGTGTAATTGATTTGTCAATGTGTATAATTTAATTTTTTTGTTCATTTGGCCTCTTTAACATGTTGCTTGCTTGCTGTTTTTTACAAATACAATATAAATGAAAGAAATTGCAGACTCTTCTCTTCATGCTGACCAATTGTTTTAAGCCTTAATGAACTGACCACAATGACGACAAAAAAGTTTGTGTGAAGCAGTATTACTGCCTGTCCAATGCGACTAATACCTAACTTTCTTAACGCTTCCAACAATACAGCATAAAAGCACAAAACTATCCCACAGGAGTTCAAGGCAGATTTATCTCTACCTGAATGACATCTTCTCCTTGTAAGGCCTCTATCTGCTTGGGTCTCCTCTGCCTTTCACTGTTGCCATGGCCCAGTTTACCGAAATCTCCATCTCCCCAACTGAACACCTCCCCAGTCTCGGTCAGGGCCATGGAGTGTCCATCGGATCCACAGGACGTCACCAGTTGAGTCACCACATACCCTGCCCACAGATCAAAGAGTCAGAAAAGCTCAACTTATAAAAATTATTAACAATTAGGCCTAAGTAGAAGCTACCACATCAAATTGCAATACTGCAATGAAAATAGTTATTTTTGGTCCTTTCTGTTGTGGATAAAAACCTTGTTTGAGGCAAGAATAAAAATTCGTCACAACATCCAAAAGCAGGACAGCTCAGACTTGGGTTCTGAGGCCCTGGATGGATATTGTACCTTGAAAAGCAGAAATAATAGTAGGGACATAGAGGTCATCAGAATTCCCCTGGCCCAGTCTGCCATATTGTCCTTCTCCTACAGCCAGTACTGTCCCATTGGACTGGACCAGAAAGGTACAGTTCTGTCCACACACAACCTGAATGACAATGAAAACACCCACAAAGGGAAAGAAAAATGAGAAAACAGTAGCAATCAAGGACAGAGTCTGTGTCCTGGGTGGAAAAAGTTGCTACCTGTTGTGTCTGTAACAGAGAGGGTGCAAGAGTAGGCAACATGAGGTTGGTTCCCATTCCTGCCAACTGTCCGTAACGTCCGTTCCCCCACAAGTAAACCTCACTCTTCCCCCCTTGTTGCCAGTCCTAAAAAACACAACAGGTGAAATAGAAATTACAATCTATTATGACACTAGCTATACTATCCAACTGTGCAGACAGAAGGTATATTAAAGAGAACTTCAGTTTAAAGAATTCATCTTTATTTAGCTTAGAAATTGTTTAAAAGGGTATACTGTGTACTGTTTCAAGATGGCTAAGCTGTTACCTCTGGTCTGGTGGTGGCCCATGACATCAGCTGTTCATCCATCCTGAAGCTCCACTTACTGTTGTCCTAGAAGACAGAGAAGTGTCTCAATAGGTGCCTACATTGAGGAAACTTAAGTATATTTCAGTCAGTTTAGATTCCTGAAACATATCCAACCATTTTCTACACAAACAATAGCACAAAGAGGATTGTCACCGCTCACCAGTGCCTTGGTCATTTCAGTGTCATCCACCTCCTGAAACTCTGAAACAATGAAGGATTCTGGGAAGGCAGTACCGCTGGCAATAGCCTCAGCACTGCGGACAGTAGTGGCGTAAGTGGCGAGCCAGCTCCACTCTGATGGGCAGGAGTGGGCATCAGGACTGGTGTGGTGTAGGGGGCGTGGGTAACGGCACAGGTGTTTCTCAAGGGACAAACCAACAGTCAAGGAGGCCAGGCTCTGCAGGAAGGCACTGTGGACTAGCTGGTCACCGGCTGCCACATGGCTCTGCATTAAGAGAAGGAATTCAAAATCACGTCTCAGCTGAGGCTCACAAGACAACACAAAAACAACTTTAAAACGTAGTTTCAGTAATGACCCGCTCATAGCTGTACTGCTCCTGCAACAGCAAGGGCAGCCTCTCCAGGAAGACAGCCAAACAAGGTGCCCGATTTAGACCCATGATATTCTGGCTTCTGAGGACCATGCGACAAGAAGCTAGCACGTGATTTTGACTGATCCAGTCAGGGGTGCAGCAGATCAACAAAACGTCCTGGGAAAGAAACAATGACAGAACAGAACTGTAAAATGACACAGTTAAGAAAATATTGCATCTGCAATATTTATAGAAATAAACATTAATATAGAATAGTGTGAAGAAAAGCACTGTGACATTCTGGCTGCCCTTAAGGAATAGTTCAACATTTTGGGAAATATGCTTTTTTGCTTTCTTGTCAAAAGTTAGATGAGAGGATCGATACATGTCTGTATGCCAAATATGAAGTTAAAACCAGGAGACAGTTAGCTTAGCATAAAAACTGGAAACCGGGTAAAACAGCTAGCCTGGCTGTCTCCAAAGGTAAAAAAAAAATCCATCTTCCAGCACCTCTAAAGCTAACTTATCAAATTATATCTAGTTTGTTTCGTCCATACAAAACCTGATATGTAAAAATGCTAACTTGTGGCTAACTGTTTCCCCCTGCCTCCAGTATTTGTGCTAAGCTAAGATCACATCTCCTGGCTGTAGGTTCATATTGAACTTACAGATATGAGAGTTGTATTGATCTTCTCCTCTATCTCTCAGCAAGTAAACAAACAAATGTATTTCCCAAAGGTCAAACTATTCCTTTAATGTTGGATAGAAATTGAAGTTATGAGTGATCCAGATTACCTTCGACCTCCCAAAGCAGGCAGCTACACCCAAATTTGGTATCCAGGTAGTATTGACGACTGAACCCAAACCTGTAACAGTCTGTGAGACTGAACCATCCTGCAAGATGCACAGAGAAGCACGAGGATTAAAACTCTGAAATTAGACTTCTAACAGATTTATATTAATACACAATAATAGTTTAATTGTGTTGTACTGTTGATTGTTCAGTAAGTGATCTTTGTACTGACTAAGTCAAGAATTAGCAGCAACAGTGAAGGCTGTTTTCTGACCTGTAAGGACCAGATGTTGAGCAGTCCCCCTATCCCTCCAGAGACCAGAGCCAGTCCACTGGAGCAAAATGAAAGGGACTTCACTGCCGTAATGTGGCCATGAAGTACGAACACACACTTTGCACTCTCCTGCTGTAAAAAGAAACAGATTGGATGATTACATGAGCTAAACTCAGAGGCAACTGTCGCAAACTAGTCAAGTCAATTTTATTTATACAGCCCAATGTCAAAAAACACAAATTAAATTAGCCTCAGGGGGCTTTACAATCTGTACAGCATATGGATCAAAATCAAACTATCCTGATAAGATTTCATTATACCAAAATTTAGATAGTAGTAGAACCAGGGCTGCAAATAGGAGCTCCAACAGCAGATCCAAACTGACCTTGACATCAGTGCTTTTATCCGGGCTTGGGGGGCTGTTCAATATGTTGGGCAAAGATACAACGGTACCCCCCTGTGGCAGTGTCCACACATGCACAGAGCCATTCTGACAACCTCTACAGAAACATGGAGAGAATAAAATGAGAATCTATGACAAACATATGAATTACTTCTCTTTCTTTGTACAGTAGCATTGTTAAGGTTTTGGTTGTTCAGTTAAGGGTAATTTTAAGAAAGAGGCAGAATATTCGACAGAGAAAGAAAGAAGAATTAGTTATGTAAACTCACGCAGCCATCATGAGCCTGGGATCTGGTGTTCTGCCAGCGAGTGGGCACCATTCGGCGATGTTAACGGTGCTGGTGTGAATGAGGGAGTGGAGGGTCTCCCAGGTGCCCCCAGAGCGTCCCAGTATCTTCACTACCTCTGACCTCCCCAAACAGAGCAGCAAGTGTCCTGTGGGGTCCCATTTTAGAGAACTCACATTGTCCTGTGGAGTGAAGGGAGGGAGAGTGGTCAATAACAGAAAACAGAGTGAATAATTATTTTATGTAAATTCTACATCACAATATGTAGACAATAAAGTCACATATGTAGACTGACTTAGGTGTGAAGTACATACAATTGTTTGTCTTTTTTGTTGTGCTCTTCAGCATATAATGAGTGTGGAGTGCATTTTGCAAACAAACCTGGAAGACAGACAGCACTACAGGCTGCTCATTCTCATAGGTCTCAGTTGTGGCCAAAAGGATCTTTCCACTGGGGTATCCCACTGCAAAAGGCTTGTCCTCAGTGTGCCAGGCGACACACTGGGGAGCTAGGAGAGATCACAGGAGAAGATCAGTCTTCTGAAAAATACATTTGTTTGCTTTCTTGCAGAGAGTTAGATGAGAAGATCGATACCACTGCCATGTCTGTACAATAAACAGTAAATATGAATAAATCTGAGTTTGCAGTTATATCTGGCAGTATATTTCATGAGAAATATTCACCCTCTTTCCTGTGGCAGTGGGCGAGGTCGGTGCTCTTCACATGCAGGTCGATCTCCTGCATTGTGACCTGCAGCCAGCAGAGGGAGCCATCCAGCTGTCCCACCAACAGGCTCTCAGCAGGTCTGTTCTTACAGGCCGCTGGCTGGTCAAGAACCCACAAGCTGAAGGCCTGAGCCCAGCAGAGGGCTGTGACCCGAGACAGCTGAGCCTCCACATGACAGTGAGATCCTGTAAAGGAACAGAAACATTCAAATTGTAGAAACTATTGTTCTAATTATCAGGCATCTAACTTTTAAGTCCCCCTCTATTCAAATATGTGTTTTGCTTATCGTTACCCGTTACTGATGAAAATAGAGATACGGCAGACTTACCCCTGATGTTCATGATGTTGATGTGCTTGTTCTCTGGGGCAGCCAAAAAGTTCCCCCCTGTACTCCAGTATACAGGAGACATGTGATGACATCTACCAGCCCTCTCACTGCTTGATCTGTCCGTCTTACTGGAGAGAGAGTCAGAGGAAGGAAAAGTTTACAACTATAAAGTAATCCCAGTTCTTTGATAGCATAGCAAACCCCTCTGTGAGATCTGTAGAAATTTCTAGGTTTGTTGTTTCATCTACAAGAACCCCAGAGCCTTCCCATTAACTTTTCATAATATGCGTTAATTAAGGCTAAAAGGTATGTATTTGTGTGCAACTATATTAGACTTTTTAAATCAAATATTCTCAGACATTACCTATAAATAAAATGAAAGTTTTGGCAGTTAGTCACTAATCTTGCATAATACCCATACAAATCAGTTATTACAAGTTGTAGCACAGCAGGCGTGATTGCCAGACAATCAACAACAAGAAGTTCGAGCACCCAACACATAAATGTCAGTCCATGTTATTTGAAAGTGACCTTCAGTTTACTGGTATAAATGTGAATGGATATTCTTTTAAAATCAGTATGACACAGTAAAACTCTCACTGGACAAAACACTACTGAAACAAGCAGACATAACCTGGTAATACAGGAGAAGGTGGTCTGTAACTCCACACTGCTCTGGTTGAGGCTCCATAGTTGCACCACCTTATCCTGAGAGCATGTAGCCAGCAAACTCTGCTCGCTGTTCCAGGAACAGCTGGTCACCTGAACAGAACAGAAATAATGTATGAAACTGCCAGTGGCCAAGTTAAACCCAGGTACAAGGAGACATGAATATTCCCACTTATCTGTGTCTCAGACTGTTTTTAAAAAGAGTACCACTAAAATAATCTGTCTAATGGTTTGAGCAGTGATTAAAATTCTTCATATTCTCAAGCTAAAGTACAAAATTGTTGGATTTTGGAGTAGAAATGAACATGCACTAATACCCTTAGCAGATTACATTGCGAGTCCCTCACCTTGTTGTAATGCCCTTCCAGCCTCTTGAGAGGACATTTGCGCAAGTCGCCAGCCAGGTCACTGTATGTTTGGGGCCGATTAGGACTGTCCCTTCCTGTGGCAGCTAAAGCCTGCACCAGCTGCTGTGCTGCCCACTGGCGGTGTTTACTGGTCAGCCTGGCAGACAGGACACATGCTGCCAACGCATTAGCCAGCTCCAGGGGGCCCACTCTAGCACTCAGGTGAGGTAAAGGGGAAGGAGGCAAGGACGAGGAAGACACCCCTTGGTTTCCTGTATCTAGATAAAACAGACACATATGCAGGGGAGAGCTACTATGAATAACAAAATCACAAGATTTCAAACACAACTACTTAATTAAATGACTTTCTCTCACCATTGGCCTCGTGTTCTGCCCTGTCTGGCCTGTAACAGTGAACACCCTTTTCAGTGAGCAGGGACACCAGACTTTGTGTGACCAGGAACGTAGGGGGCATCTGCTCATTGCAGTCCTTCTGTTGCTGGCCTACTTGGGCTGCAGCTGTTAGACTGGAGTTCAGACAACCTCTCTGCTGCGGGTCACTGATGGCCCCAATGTTCACCCCAGTAGCTGCTGCCATTAGGTCCTACAGGCAGTAATATTAAAAGGATATTCAAATTTTAGAATTTCCGTCTGCTTGCTAGTAGGTGCATTTGTCCTTTAATCCAATAAATTACATGTTTAAATGGATCATAATTTATAATTAGTAGGGCTGGACAATAAACCAAATGTATTAATTAGTAAGAGTTTGTCGACCTAAACTTGCTCACATTTAAAGTATTTATCATAAGTGGATTGGCCGAAGACAACTGACCTGAGTGCATATCTCCACTAGCTGTCTGTAAGCAGTAGGGCTGTGGGACACCACACTGCCGATGGCTGAGGAAAGGAAGCTGAGGCAGGTGGAGTTGTTGCGCTCTGTCGCCAGCCCCTTCACACCTGGCTGTCTGTCCACACAGGTGTGAGCCCTGCCCCCTGCTGCTAGAGTCATTAAACGAACCAGGATACGGATATCTGCTAGGCCCAAGGACTCTAGTCCGTTAGACTGGCTGCACACGGATGCACTGGAGAGGGAGATAAAAGAAGACTCTTGAAACCACTCTTGAAGAGTGAGGTTTACTTGTGGGGGAACGGACATTACGGACAGTGAAAAAAAATATATCAACAAGGCTATATTCTGGACAAACGTACCTGGAGGCAGTCTGAGACAGTGCTCTCATCACCATGCTGTAAGCTAGCAGAATCTGGGCTGTGGAGGTGACTCTTCTTAAAGCTTTTAGTCTATCATGAGAGTCCCTCAGTGATACCGCCTGCTGTCCAAGGCTAAGAGAGGTTTTCTGCTCAACAAGGGCATTCCCTGGTGAGGAATACACATATCAAAATGCAACCTATTATGGTAAATCACTGGACAAATACCTGCTACATCTTGCTAAACTCACATTTTTAAAGCCAGACAGTACAAACACTCTATCTGGTGTGGGCATGCAAAACAGTCAAAATACTGGATCAACTGGGGACAACTGGGAGTACTGTATGTGTGCTTCAGATGCCCAGCTATGATAAGTGAGCAATGAGTCACTATGCTGCAGTGAGTTTGGCTGTGGTTGGATTCTCTTGCTGCCAACAAGCACAGAGGGAAT
This sequence comes from Macquaria ambigua, assembly GCA_008360985.2. Taxonomy (NCBI): domain Eukaryota; kingdom Metazoa; phylum Chordata; class Actinopteri; order Centrarchiformes; family Percichthyidae; genus Macquaria; species Macquaria ambigua. The sequence continues at coordinate 211,752 of VMKM01000017.1, read as the reverse complement.
GTGGGTGTGTGTTACAAGTGGGATAAATCTTTCATCAGATAAAGTTATAGAAACATTCATTGCAACATGAATAAGAGGACTGTTAGCTATTGAGTAATTGCGACCTAATGATTTGTATATGGCCAGCAATTTAATATTTAGAGGTGTGCAAATAACAGAATTTTAATTATGGTCGTGGGTGGCTGGTTTGATGTCACACTGTCCTAGAGTCAGGGTGGATCTGCAGAAAAAGCGACCTGAAAATCAATTTGAAATGTCTTAAAAACTACATAGTTATAAGTTATAATAATTGTCTAAAAGTGTAGCATGCCGAGACAATGTCAACCGTTGCAAAGGTGTGTAAAGGTGTTGTCTTCTGGAATTCTGTTTAATAACAAACATTTTTCTGAATAAAATATTTTGGGACACTTTTGAACTCAAAGTGTCTAGAATGCATTCAGCAAATGACAGGACTTTGGTCTTTCTATACTAAAATAAGCTACAAACAACCCAAATATAATACCTTTGGGAGCTACTGCTCTCGTAGGGTCAGCTGAGCTGTAAACCAGAGCTCCGAGGGGATCTGGCTCAGTGAAGGCAATGGGGTCTGGCACCAGCTTCTTTTCAGTCAGCCCCAGTGGTCTCAGCAAAAGCCCAAAGTCCTCCAGTCCTGTCAGCTTGTCTGTGTCACACTCTTTTTGGTTTTGGTGGCTTATTTCCCAATCATCTGAGCAAACAGAAGCACCATTCATTATAAAATTAATTATAAATTCAATTTAAGGATTAAATCATTCTGTTGCACCCCATTTTAGAGTGAGAGTGGCCTTCCGTACCATCAGAAGTGCTGTCCAATTGGCCAATCAAATCAGATGTGAGACCTTTAATCCTGAAGCAAAAGGAAGATAGCAATCATAAATAACAGGCCATGTAACCAGTTTACTAAGTTTTTACGAGTAAGAGAACAAGAAACAGTATAGAGGCACCATGTGTTGCATGCATCCATTACTTCCTGTATTATCTACAATACCTTTCATATTTAGAACTCGGGTCGCTCAGGTTTGCAGCCAGATACTTTTCCCTGCAGGAGCTGCAGAGGAGGTAGAACGGGAAGTTGGAGCCGCACTCCCCTTTGAACCAGACATCCACGTAGGCCCCGGTGCTGTCGTAACCCTTACGTGCAGCACTCTGACCGCAACCCGGGTGGCGCCGCTTTATGTGATTGTTAAATTGCAGGGTAAGGGTGTTGCACAGCTCACATTTCACCATCTGACTGTGTTCCTCTCCGGCCTAAAAGAAGGGTAATGAGATGGATCATGATTTTTCTAGTACAGGACAGTGAGAGAACAGAACAGGCTTACATTTATGTTTTAAACAAACCATGAAACAAAAAGACATTATCAGGCCCACAGGCAACTAAGTGAACTCCAACGTTTGTTGTTTTGTATATCAAATCATGACTTGCATATTCAAAGTAATCACAAATTGTATTTTTGCATGCAGCCTTGGTGATGACAGTGTGATGTTTGTGTGTTTGTGTGTGTGTGTGTGTCACCTCCACTATCTGGAGCGTGTCTCTCTCCAAGCTGAAGAACGAAGGGGTGAGCAGGTCCTCGTAAGTTTCTTCATGGTATGGGTCATCCATGTAGCCCAACTCTGACTCCTCCTCAACAGAGTAGGGATGAAACTCCACCTGCTCTGGCCAATCACTGACCGATGTGTGCGGTTGGTACAGCTGCGGGAGGGGGTTGGGTGACGGCAAGTCTGAAAAGATGATGTTCGCTTCAAGTGAAAATGCACAGTAAAATGTATAGTAAATGTGTGAATTTTGTTTTTAATCAGCAACAAAAAAAGATTTCATGGAGGGCTGTTATGTTAATATCAGTCACAGCACAGGTGGATCACAATATTTCATTCAGGTAATGGAAGCTTTAAACCAGCATGTAGACATTTGTGTTGTTTTTTTCTTAATGTTTTTACAACGTCTGCATTTAAACCAACACACGATCTAACACAGCTTTGATGTGCACATTTTATTTCTGGTTCAATGCTGTGACTCTGACCTGCCCTTCGGAAGGAGGTCCTCTGACTCGGGCCTGAGCGTCGCCGCCGTGCTGGAGGAGGTCTGTTCCTAGTGAGGTGGACATCCAAGAAGTTCTCCCTCTCTATCCAGTCAAGCCCCGGCAACAGACTATAAACAAAATAACATACAGTCCATCATTCTACTGGTTGTAACAATGATAATACCACAATACCAGTACCAATTGAAAAATGTCAATATGTTCCTCAAATCCCTGACCTTTCATTGTGCTGACTGGTGGGGCGCTCAGGACATTGTACCGTCTCTGGCCCATCTGGTGACGGGGTGTCAGGAGCACCCTCCGGTCTAGGTGACTCAGCTGCCTGCTGCTCCTCAGTCAGGGGGTGCTCTAGCATCCAGCTGGCCAACACCTCAATGGTTTGAGAGTCCAGGTCACCTGCTACATCTGGGAGGGACCACAGGGAAGTTGAACTGTCAGAGTTCAAAAAGAAAAGATGGATCATGGAGTGTTGCATTGCTAATTCATGTCGGATATCATCACCAGATGATCATGCTTCTGTGTGCTGCCTGAGGTCAGGCTGGCACATCTGCTCTGACGATACAGAGTGTGTGTGACGAAGGGTTAGTGTGTGAAATTTGTGAAATCGTAAGTGAGGGAAGGCCTAAAATGAATCCGGGGAGTTTCTGTGAATAAAAAAGGTGATGCTGAAAACATTACGATGTATATTGGTGAAATGCGTAAATTTGTATCCATATCCTTGTCATAACACATACATGATCTGTGCCATGCGTGAGCAAACAATCAGAGTTTGTGCACTTTTACCATGTGGTGAAATGGCAGTCTCAGAAGCTGATATATTCTGTGTGCAAAACTATCCAACAAATGACATTGCTCCAGGAGGTACAGTCTTTGAGGTAGAACAGCACAAACAACATGCGCTCTTTGAACACCCTCCTAATAATAATATATATATAAAATATATGAACCAAACCAAAAAATATACAATTATACAACTGGGGAGCCTCCGTTTATTTCCACCATAAGTAACAGATAGAAGATTATTAGTTTTTATTAATATACTAAGAAATACGATGCATTTTTTTCATTCAGAAACTATACTTTTCTGTATTCTACATACTACAAAAAGGCTGCAGCACACGGTGAAGGACAGATGTTTAAAATAGAAAGCACATGAGGTAAAAAAAATTTAGTGATATCAGACACACTCCACAAAGCAGTACCTGCTGCCTCCATGGCCCAGTAGACATGTCTCATAGTGAATCCCATTTCTAGCAACCGACTGGTGACAAACATTTGTGTCCGTTCTGGTGGTTGGAGAAAAGGAAAAGTACACAAAAAACAGAAAACAAAAACAAGCCCACAGCTCCATTTTGAAATGTTCATATGTGTAGACTGTAGTGAAATTTGTCAGATTAATAAATTATTTTCACATTTTGTTTTTCCCCTCAATTTATGCTCTGCTTTATTATCTTACGAAAAGCCACTCCATCTCAAGTAAATATATTCAATGTAGGTTTTGTATCCACAATGAATGATTAAATCTACCAATCAACTACCCTGTTAATCCTAATGTATCCTAAGATATCAAAGTTAGAGCAATGACCTTAAGTGTAATGCACTTCCCAGAACTGTTAAAAAATAACACCAACATAACTGATGATGAAAAAAATGGTGCCATTCAAGCATGTGAGTGCACAAACTGTGTCATGCATTTGATAGTTTAAATATCATATCTGTCCAATAGCAGAGCAAAACGCATGCTGTTTTGAGCAGCAGATCATTTATGACAAATAGCTGAACATATAAGACCATGCAAGAGACGGACAGTTCCCACTGAGTGATCATAAATCTACCTTTTAACATAACTTAATTTTTAAATTCCATTAGTAGGATGTTTGAATATGAAGCCAGCATGGGGAAAAAGTTTGTTAGAAACTGAGCTGACCAGCAGGACTGGAACAATTAGCAAAGCTATTCTCTTTAACACAGTATGTCGTTGATCACTTATTTTAAAGGACAAACATTTAAATTAGTTTTTTTGTTTTCTTTTCTATGTACTGCTAACGTCCGACAGCTTTTCCCCCATTAACGTCTCTGCGCTTGTTCTTACCCAGGCTGCTTCTGGCCTGTGTGCTGCAGGGACCTGGTTCCATGAAGCTAGTCTGCTGCTCTGTGAAGGCATCACAAGAAGCAGAGCTGGCCAGGCTGAAGCAAGGATGCAGCACGGGGGGAGTGCTAACCAGGCCGGTAAGCGTAGGGAACCGAGTTAAGACCATGTGCCTAGAGGGAGTGAAGATACAGTATATACAGTAATAACACAGTGCAAGGGGTGCTACACTGCCAGTTCTCAGTCCTGATCAAACATTTGAAATATAAAGTATCTGTAGGGATGGTGGTGAGTGGAGGTGAGCTTTATTTAACCTGATTTTACACTTGGAGATCGCACTAAACCAAGCATTCATCCTTATATGTCAGTTATTTGAATGTCAACATTATGCTCAAGCCTGATATTTGTTGTTGTGGTATCAACTCACATTCAAAGGAGGTGGTACAATATGTGCATTGTACTGTGAGTCTTTGGCAAAGAGCTTGGTACTATTCTTGTCAAAACTCTCCTCGGAGGGCTTTGATTCTATTTTCTGTTTTATTATATAGCACTGAAGCTGTTTGTTTGCCTCTTGAAAGCAGGAATAACACTGACACTATGGTCAGCTGGCTGGGTTAGGAGAAGAACAAGCAGGCCGAGCTGCAGCCTAGGTTAAAGACAGTGCAGGCAGAATCCTCACTGTCTTTTTTCATATACATCCTAACTCACCCATTCCCTGGACTTCAGAAAAGCTGCTGCTGCCAAAAGATACAGTTCTGTAGTAATCAGTAACACCTAGAGAATTGTTATTGTATTCGTGTCCATCCAACATGCTTCTGAGAATACGCTGGACTAAGCATTTAGTATGAATTACTCAACCAACAGTTAAATTAAATGAAAATCATTTATGGTTAACCCATTCTATACTCACTGGAGGAGGCTGATTGGAAAGAAAGGGTTGAAATTATCAAGGCCATCTGCCTGCAGGTTTGTTGGCAGAGAAGATGCCAAGTCAGTATTAGAGGATGAGGCAGAGGCTCTGTTTGATTGGCCAAAGATGGCAGTGCCTTCTGAACCCGCACTGTACAAGGACACAGAGCTGGAGGACTTGGAAATGGGCTGAGACAAGTGGTGGCCAGATTCTGCAAGGACAGGGTAGAGAGGAAGGTTAGATCACACCAAGAATTTATTATCATACTATAATTTTTTAGTTTGACCCTGAATACAACAAAACAGCTGTTTTTAAGTATATCAGTCCAACTCCCTAGTCCTTGAGGACAAGTCTAAGTCAAGTCACAAGTCTTCATAAGCAAATTGCAAATCAAGAAGTCTTATTTCAACATTTTCCTTTTAAAGCTGTGTTAATAGTGTTTTTTACATACCAACTAGAGCTGGAACGATTAGTTGATTGACAGAAAATGAAATGGCTAATTGGACAGTTGATTGTTCTAGCTATTGTAAACCGAATATTTTTGGGTTTTCTACTCATGCACAGACAAAACAAGACAGTTAAAGTCTTCACTTTAGGCTTGGAGAAATTGTGATGTTTTGTGGACCAAATGATTAATCGAGAGAAAATAATCGGCACATTAATCAATAATGAAAACAATCAATAGTTGCAGCCCTACCACCAACCAAGTCCTTTCAATGCAAAGACCAAATAATTAAATATTCATAGTGTGTGGCTAAGCAAGGCCTCCATGTCACTATCTTATTTATTTCTTAATTGTTCCTGGACATTACAAGGTAAAAAAAACATCCTAAGTCCTCATCTTTGTGACTTCAGTCTGACAAAAGTACAAGTTTCTAAACTACAGTTCTGCAAACACAGTAAGAACCTAAAACCTAACGAAAATAACCACCAAAGTATGTTCAGTCTAATCCACAAATCTAGATACCTTTGTGGTCTTTGTCCTCCTGCAGTCTGCTAATGGCTCCTTTGTAGATCATGACCTGAGCCCTTTGCAGGTCAGCGAGAGACACGCTCTGTTTGATGGGACAGGGCCTGACTGCCCACTTCACCATGCTCTGCACCACATACTGCAGCACTGATCTCAGCTCAGCACTCTCATCCCACTGTTTGCTGCTGGCCTTGGCCTGGTCAGGGTTTGGGCTGGAAAGGGGACTCATTGAGGAGTTGGGAGGGTCATGTTTAGGCACTACGAGCAAATCTGATAGCTTCTCACAACTAAAAATGACAGTCAGGGATTTCAAAGCTCCAATGAGAAGGTACGAGACTCTAACTGCTCTCAGTTCAAGGGAAAAGGCATCCACTTTGGAGTTTTGGGATGTTTGGGTCAACTCCTGATGGTCAACGATCTTTGTGGCATCTTTGGTTGAGGATGGTGATGGGAAGGGGTCTGTCTCAACCTTCTGCTCCTTAAACTTTTTCCTCTCATCTTCTGTCAGCCATCTGACGTCATCGGACATGTCTTCATCCAGACAGCACTGCATCTCACTTTCTTTCATGTTCTCCTCTGAGTATTTCCCTTTGGGGGCTGGATGAGCCCCCAGCCATCCCTGCTCCTCGAGCAGCCCCATCAAATAAATCAGATCTAACAACACCGTCGGTTTGAGGCCTCCGAGCGGAGTGACATCGCAGCAGGATATGTCACAGGGCTCCAGTGAGATGATCGGCATGTCGCTGGGTGACCAAGAATTCATGGAGCTTAGTTATTGGGAAGGTTGGGAAGAACCCACAGATACAGCATGGAGTGACACCAGGACGGATTCAACAGGGATTAATGAATTTAAGAATGAAGAGGAAGAAGCAAGAAGAAAGTAAGATCAGGGGGGTAAATGATGAAAATAAAGTAAAATGTTAGACAAATCACAGAGGAGGAAAAATAAACACTGACAGAAAAGAATTATACAGAATAATAAACATGCTGAAAGGACCAAGACAAGAAAAATATAAGAATTGTTTAATGGAAGTTAATGAGAATCATTTAAGAAACATATGCAAAGACATTCTATCATAAATAAGTGGGCATATGAATGTATATTTGTAATACCTGACAGAGAGGTCTGCCTCTTCCCACTGAAGCTTGGCCAGGGAGCTTCCTTCTTTCAGGACTCCCAGCAGAATGGCCCTGCGCCCACTGGGCTTGTGCAGGCACAGACCTCCTGCCCGGAGACCATTGTCCACTCCTCCGATCAGAGCCAGCACTGGCCACACTTCAGTGCACAGAGCAGCCAGCTTGGCCTCTGACAGGGGTCGACGATGTGCCAACAATTCCCCTGTGTCGTCACCAGCAAGGTCTCTGTCCCTTTCATTCTCTTCCTTCTCAAAGTGTGTGGGACTGAGGCCTGAGGAATGCACAACAAAGAGTAATAAGTAATAGCCATGAAGAAAATATGCTTTATAAGGATAATACATTTCATAAACTTCTGCTGATCCAATACTGGATACTCTTTAACAGTCAGTCAGTGACAGATGCTTAAGCCACAGATTAAATCAAACACAGTTTCCAGCCGGTTTTCATCCATCTGTCTTTACACCAGCTGTTCGTTCCTTCGTCCCCTGTGGCTTAATTGTGATTGACAGGGAATGGTTTAAAGACTCCATGCTAACTTAATTTTAGCTTCACGTAATTGAAAGACAATGTGAAACCCAATTTGGTCAAAGAGAAAATTAAACTGTGTACCTCAGGGAGGGTACTGTGTCTATTGTGATGGACAGGCTGGTATGGCAGTATTTAGGAATACTGAAATTACTGTGCATCAGTACATTTGTAATAAAACATTTCCATATTAGTTTGGCAGGTTTATTCTGCGAGCCTGCATTAACAGAGCTTCAGTGATTAAGGTAAACAATGAGGGTGGCTGCACAACTGAGTAAAAAAGCATCAAGGTGCAAACTGCCAGGACAGCCGGCAAGACTTAACTTAGCCTCAGCAGTCTCAGAATACGTATGCGGATTACTTAACAGGTCAGGTATCTGCTTTCTCCTCGGACAAGTACATCTGCACAACAAGGGTGCAAATTGAGAACAAAGTTCTCTAACGCAGGGGTGACACCGTGGCTTAAGGGTTAAGACGCAGAACATGAACTGCAACTTCCTTGGTTCGAATCTGGCCGAGGACATTTGTTGCATCTCTCTCCCCCGTTTCCTGTCATCTCTCCACTATCGCTATCTAACAAACGCATTAAATGCCCCCGAAATTAATAATAGTAAAAACTTTCTAGTTTTCTTTCTAATGCAGAGGTGCATGTTCAAGAATGATTGTTGTGTGTAAAATATTGTTGGTAACACAAGTGCAGGTCAGAGCTTGTCTGGGCACATGGTAGCAACTGCAAACACAATTTATTCTGTCTATTTATTTTTTAACCTTACTTAAAAATAGATGATATAAAATTCAACAGTGCTAGAAAACAGTGTTGAACTAAAGCAAGGTCTGTTTACTAAAGAGCAGGCTAAACATGCCTATAAGTGACCACTGTCGAAGCTGTGTCTGACCTGGATTGAAGTCATCCTCTTTCAGCAGGGGACCAATGAGCTCCAGGTGGGTATGGATGTAGTGGTTGATGTGCGAGGCCCACTGGTCACACTGATGGAGCCTACGGAGGAGCTGCACTGTTGACTCCACCAGCACCGTGGTCTGAGGGCTGCAGAGAGGCTCCCCGGGAAGTAGGTTACTGGGCATACCTCGCATCTGGAGGTCACGCAGTGCCACCTAAAAAAAAATAAAGAGGCACAATTTTGCCACAAAATGTTCTTGAAATAAAATTACTGTATTGGAAATTTTAGAAAATTTCCTGGAATAGCCAAGAAAACCCATCTTCATTTGCTTTACACATAAGAAAGATATAAAAGATATACTTATTGTTAATGTTTCCTCACATTTACTCTGCAGCCATTTCACTGTATGGGTAGGTCGCTATCTGTTTTCCTTGACATTAACTTAACGTGGTTTTGTGGAGTTCCCGGGTCCTACTATTAATGTAATTGTGTTCTAGTTCTAAAATTATATTTTTATTAAATGTGGCCGAAGATTATCAATAACAAAAATCTTTGGTAGCAAAAACACACTAACGCCTACGCAGGATTCAAAGATGGGGGACAAGAGTGCCACTTGCCCTATGGAGTAAGTGCCTATAGTATGTACAGTACATCAAGTACCTTCTCTCCAGGATTACTGCTGTAGAACAACACACAAGGGTACAGTTCAGAGGCAACCACACCTTCAAATGCCAACTTTGGCTCCTAGCAGAAAAACACAAACACGCAAAGATTGCAGAAAAACATAAGAATCAATAAGAGTGAAACTCCTGAATACTGCCTGTGAATATTTAGTCAGACCTTGTCATTCTTAGCAAATGATATGGTGTGGGCCTCCATGTCCAGGATGCAGGTGATGGTGTCACCCTGGGTAAAGGAAGGAAGTGTGCGGACCAGTTCCCCTCCATGGTACAGGTTGCCACTATAGGCACGATACAGCCACATGTCAGTGGTGGTGTGATGGTTGTGATCTCTGATTGGCCAGCGTGAAACGCCAATACATGTGCCCTCATTGCCTCTGTTCTCTTTGGTAATGTAGAACTGAGGAGAGAAGATTGGTATATATCAGGTTATTAGACATGTTCTCTCAGCACATTTCAGTGGTAAAATCTTGGCAATAAACAATAAAGAAAGATTAACTGTACCAGTGTCTTTGTGTGGATACCAGTCCTTACCTTCCAAATGAAACACCCTGATGTGATGGCAGTGGTTGCCAGGCCGTAACCTTTCCCTCCTGAACCATGGGAGAGGATGTTCCCACTCTCCAAAGAACAGCAGATTAGCTTGTGCGGGTCAAAGGAAAAATCTCCAATGGGAATACATTCATCATAGCTGCCAGGATTCTGCAAAACATCAGTTATAAATAATTTACATGTTGCAATCTGCAATAACAGTGGATGAATGTAAAACAATATAAAGTGATACAACAATAAGACATGACGTCACTTTGCAGTCAACTGTAAAATACAGAGGACAGTAAGTGCTTCACTCAACACAGACACATAATTCATTAAAATTACAAATGCCACTAAAATGTAGAAATCCTGAAAATGTAACATCACACAAAAATGGAAAGGGTTACAGATGTATGAAAACAATTATAACTAACTTACTGGCTGACAGAGTTCTACTGTAAATAAATGGTCAATGATTAGCAAATCATTATCATATTATACTGTAGGGTTACATTTTATATTCATGCTCTTTGTGATTTGACACTAATTCAATTTGTTGTTATTTTTCTGTCCTTTCATCCCATCACCACCATGGAGAACAAGCCCATCTGTTCTATCAAGTAGCCCTGCTGTTCATTACTTCCAGGAGTGATTTCACTTCTTCCTAAACACAGCATGTTCTGAGTCTTGGATTACTGCATTCATTCACTATTTTCAATTGTTAAGAAACACCAACACCTTTTCCGATATTGTTATGAGGGTTATGATAGGCCGTTTATTTGGAAACATACCTATCTAATTATTTATACTATTTAAATAAGGTGCGTGACTTGCAATAATTTCTACAAATCAAGAAAAACAGGATGAATAAATAAGAACACACAACTTAAGTTGAAGCGTTTGCAGGAGAGTTGCTACAGTAGAGTTGGGATAGCTCAAACCTTTAAAATGTTAGCTACAAATAGTTTGTTAATCCTGTTAATGAAAAAGGAGAATGACTTCCCTATTTTTCATATACACTAGGTGACTGATCAATTTTTGCCTAATTTTGTTTTCCGGGCAGCAGATCAATGAGTAAACACTTATGTGTATGCAGATCATCAGGCAAGACGCAGGGACAATTTGTTTTACATAGTAATATACTGCTTATATAGTAGTATTATATAGTAAAAGGTAAAGAACATAGTATTATTCATGTAATACTGCTGTATTACCCCCTTGTCTTTTTCAGCCGTCTCCTCGTGGTTCCTCTCAGCTAGTGGTTCTTTCCACATATAAACAGACAAGAGCTGAAAGAGTTGTTTAACAATCTACAAGAAAACAGAGAAAAAGGAAAAAATGTCATGGATAACGCCTTCATTAGCAAATTCACAATTTCAAGCTCGCAAACACTGTCAGCCTGTAATTTTCATGTTGAATGCATTGATGTCTTCTTGAGCTACTTCACTTGCATGTTGCATTTATATTTTTATAATCATACCTGTTGAATTTGAACAGGCTCAGAACAAGCAGGTAACAATCTTTCTAAAACATGGAAGGCCAAAAGCTTAGTGCGAAGGTTCTGGAAGCATGGAGATCCTGAAAAGAGGACGGAGGAGGTGAAGAGGGAAGTAAAAGAAACCGAGGTAAACTGTTATGCAATGTGGACAATATCATTGCTGTTTTAAATTATTATTTCAAACTGTCTTACCTAAAGAGCACTTGTGTGAAATAATGGCGATGAGTGGATCAATCCATTTGACAAAAGTAGAAAGTCTTTTCATTACTTTTAATGACAGTACTCGTCTCAGAAACACCAAGAAATCTGCGAGCTGAGATTCAACCACTTTGCTGCTTTCCACTCCTAAAACAACAAAAACAGAAGGACAACTATACTCAAAAACAGAAGGGCTATAAAAAAAAGCTTTACAAATGCCACATCTGTCCTTAAAAAGAATATATTTCATTGTGCTCTTTAATTATATAGCATTTGTAAAAAATATTTAAGTTAAGTTTAATATAGCTAAATATGCAACACCAAGTAGATTTGCGCTCTTGCTGCCGGAGTCCAGATCTGTTCTCTCAGCTGTTCCTCTCTCTGCTGTCTGCTGTTGGTGGAAGGTATACAGGATATCTTGGAGCTGCTCACACATCACTTCCATTAGAGCATGGGATACATCCATAGGCAGCAAATCCTCACAGGAGCTGAGAGCACAGGGCAATTTGTTATGCAAATGTTAACACTAAAATCAATCAAATAATAGAAGTAGTAGTGCACGCTTCATTGCAGCTTTTTACCGTCTCTACATTCTCACCTCGCAGCCACAGTCAATATCTGAAGCAGGCGGGCGCAAGCTAGTTTAACAGCCCCACTTAGTAGCATGGATCCAGATGTAGAGGCTGCAAACCAGCCCTGGTTCATCAGTGCACAGCTGTTGTTGGTCAGCATGGAAAGGATTTCCAGGATGCCACATTTGATGACCAGCACCAGGTCCACTGGTTGGTAGCAGAAATTCAGTGCAAACATTGTGGCTAGAAGAAGATGCTGGCAGGAACCTGGGTATGATGAGAGACAAAATCTCAACTACATGCAAACTAAAATAAAATCTACCAACAGTAGTACAAGGCAGTTCAAATGAAAGCATAATGTGTGTGAAACAATAATGAACAAACCTGGATGTTCTCTTTCCAACAGGACCCTCTGTTTGAGGACATGCACCACCTGCTGGTAGAAGGTGTGGGCTGCAGATTGTAGCTCTCTTTGCGTATCCATAGAAGCTGATTGCGTACCAGACTGGATGGAGATAAAAGGGATTGGAGAGTAATTTATACAACAACATGTTAAAGCAGAAGAAACATATCAAGTGAATCCAATAATGTCTCCCCTCCTCATCTCTGCATTCAGCTTGAATATAAATAAATAGTCATTCATTCTTCCTTACTGATCATAAACATCTGCACAAACATTGTGATAGCATGATTACTAGATGTACCATGTAATGCTGCATCTCATAATTAGCTTCAGAGTGGGAGCCAATGATTTGTGTTCCCAAAGCAAAGCATCCAGAGAGGAACTGAAGCTGCACGGACTGCAACAATGCAGGAAACTCAGTGGAGACGCTGAACCCACTGCTCTTTTCCTCCATCTTAGACAAGAAGGATGACATCTGACACAGGGCCTCCAGACGCAACTGATCACAACAAAGGGAATAGTTAGTAGTTAGTTAAGCCCTTAAAATGCATTCACAGGACACCCCTATGTGTTCCAAATAATTTCTAGCAATGCATTTTGAAAATATTATATCAGGTTTTCAATAATTTCCACCTATACTTGGGCCTATGTGGCTGATTACTTCTGCTATTACATTAATGAGACGTAAAAACACCCCAAACACGATGAAACCAATGAATGAACAAATAGCTGCAGGTGTTACAGAGTTCTAATTCCTCAGCAGTAATAATTAACTTTGCTTTTAATATAATGTAAAGGAGAAAAATATTTTTTTTACCTCAGCCCTCTGTTGCTGCTGCAGTATAGCAAAAGTAATGGCCTTCAGATCTGCCTGACTACAAGTCTGTCCACCGGGCAGGGTTGGTGGGGAGGACGACAAGTGGATCAGGCTTCCACAGACAAAGTGGAACACCTGGTTAAGAATAGGCAACGTGTTGTTGCCATAGTAGGACATAGAGGTGGTTGGGCTGATACACTGCCGCAGGCGATCCCAAGCGTCTTTCATGATGCCCAGAGAACACAGAGGTAAGCCTGGAACAGACAGAGCAGAAGAATTAATAAGTCCAGTATTGTCTCAGTCTTTTCTGATATTACTTTCAACACCTCTTACAGTGTTAATCATTCGGTGTTAATTTCTGTATGAAAAAAATTGTTGGTGTGATTTTTCTCGCTGACAAAAAAGAAAACCTCAAGTTGTGCTCAGAGAAGGAAATTTCCAGTCTTTATGCTAAAAGCCAGTCTTTGTTATATAGATATGAGAGTGGTTTTGATCTTCTCATCTAACTCCCTGCAAAAAAGCGAATTATTTCTTTAATACAGGACTGTAAGATATGACTTATCTTAAAAAAAATCATTAATTGAACAAATATTTAGGAGTAAACATATTCTACTTACCCATTTTATTCTTGGAAGATCCCAAGGAGTTTTTGGATTGGTCAGACTAAATAAGACAAAGACAGTTCATTAGCACTGATAAGGAGGTGTGGGGCCAAACTGTGGCACAGTACAAGACTTACCTGTTTTTGGCCATCAACAGACATAAAGAATTCTGTTGTTGATTTCCTAAAAGTGGGATGATGCAGACAGTTAGTGTAGAAACAGCTCACAGGAAACACTGCACTAAAACAAAACAAACAAACATACGCCGCCTAACACAAACTCTACCTCGCTCCAGTGTTCATAGCCTGACTAGTCTCCCTTTCTCTGGGTTCCTCCCAAGCAGGCCTGACCCCCAGCAGGAGGAAGAGACAGCGGGACACCACCAGATGGCAGGCAGCAGAGAAAGACAAGCTTTCCTCAGACTCCCTCTGCTTATCCCACTGCTGCTTGGGATCCAGCTCCCTCTCGGGGCTGATGGGGCTCTCCATGCTGCTGGGGAGGGCGGAAGTGCCAAAGGATTCGTACACGGTCATGTTCTGCTGTACTTGCATGGCCTCCCGGGTGGCCATGAATGATTCTAGGACTTCTGCAGAGACAGGAAACACACCTGAGGATCAGATGTGTTGTGATGATGATGATGACTTGTGTGTGTGTGTGTGTGTAATGTGTATTTCTGTCTGGGTCTGTCTGCCTACAAGCGTTAAGATACAAAAAAAAACATTTTTAATGTTGCTGGAAGAAGGGCACAAATAAAGATACACATATCTAACCTGACAGGTACATACGGCTGTTGCCAAATGTGTCTTCCTCTGCAACCTCTTCCTGGTTGTGGTTTGCTGTGGGGGGTGGGGGCACCTGCACCTCCCGGCTACAATGACCTCTTGACTGCTGCTCTGGATCCTTTCCCACCTGCTCCACTGAGGTGCTTGGCTCTTGCCTGTCTGCATCAGGACTTTGGGGAGATTGAGTGGTCTGCAATTCAAGAAATGTGTTAATACACACCTGTGTTTTTTCTCATTTTAATCATAGTAACAGTGGAAAAATAGATGATGACAAAAAACTGCCATTATAGAGGGGTGCAATATTTACAATACAAATATTAAGCTATATATTATTTATAAATCATTCTGTTTTGTTCTATAAGCGTTTAACTTTGTCAAAAGTAGCTGCATTGCATATATTTGATTATGACATAAAGTGGAGTAATTTTAGTAATGGTACCTGTTTGGCAGCAGTCTGCACTTGTGACGTCCTTGGACAGTGTTTTTGGGCCAACAGAGTGCTTCTGATTTTATAAACTGTTTCATAGACGTCCAACAGCAACTCAGAGGGCTCATATCTGTCTCAAAGTAGAGTAGATAATTAGCATTGCTCTGCACATCAGTATGGATCTTACACAAAAATGATTGATTCACATCATTCCATCCTTTAAAAATGATGGTTTAAACACATAAACCTCAACATATAAGTAGCCCATTTAGGGTTTCAAAATAAAAGGCACAGGAACAGGCATTTCAGTAAATATTACATTTGTGTTACGGACCTGTCCTGCAAACAGGCTTCATTCTGAAGCCCAGTGTGTTTCAGAAGAGCAGCAAGACTGCAGCGGCAGACAGTCTGCAGCAGACAGTCGCCTGAAGAGCCCCCACTCTCCCATTCTGCTCTCACAGCAAAACAACACAGCTCAATTACAACAAAGTCACAAAAAGGAAAAACACACAACCTAAAGACTAGAATTAAAAAATGAATCTAAGATGTATTGTGCGGCAATTATCACAGCAAGTACAGGTATACAGCTGCATAATATTCATAATTTCTCTTTTAAAACAAGATTTTTAAAATCTCCAGTTAGTCAATTATCATCTGGATATTTACATTATAAGCTTTCAAAGACAGGCATGCATTGCACTCATACACACAAACAGACACGTGCAAGTCAAAGCACCTTTGCTGTGAGCATACTCCTCCATTTTCCGCCACAGGCCACCAGCAGGTGCTCTGGAAGATCCCAGTGCCAGTTCCAGCAAAGTCCTGGTTTCCTCATTCAGACTGAGCTCTGCCAGCCTGGCATCACTACTGCCCAGCAGTACCACTTCAGTCAGCCATGTCATGCTAGAGTCTACAGGACAAAGCATCACATGACATAAGACGTGAACAAGTGAAAACTACACACTACATTTAGAAAATTACTGATTATGTCCTCATTTGCATAATAAAATATCTCAGATTAAAGATGCCCTTCTGGCCATTCCTGTGGCCTCATGGTCAAACAGTATGTTTTCCTACCCAGCTGTTCAAAGTCCATCTCCAAGCCGTTCCTGAGGAGGACATTTGATAGCCAGAACTCTGATGTTTTCTCCTGCAGTGAGGGCGGCGGGCCTTGCAGCATGCCACCAAGGCAACGGCCGACTGCCAACGCTACAGACCGTTCCAGGTCCAACAGCCAAACCCACTTGCATTCCTCCTCCTGTTGCTGCTGTCCAAGGCATGTGTTTTCTTCACTTTTATCTGTAAGGAAGATCCCTTGGTATTGTTGAACTAGTCTATATTTCCTACTGTAAGAAGAATCCTAAGTGTAAAAATGTGCTTTTTTTTCTTTTAAACTATACCAGTGACACTGCTGTAACCGCTAATAACAACAATATCCTTGATTATGAGTCAAGCAGCTAAATCAAATTTCACTGACCTAAACAGGTTTTCTGAGCCGCCATCCCTAGTTCTTGTTCCTCCAGGAGGCCTGTCTCTGGCAGCAACCTGTTGAAATCATTGAGGTTCTCCAACAAGGCCAGTAAATGGCTCAGGAGAGGTTGAACCGTGCCCAGGGGCAGCAGCAGCAAGGAGTACATTACCTGGCACAGCAGGCTGCCAGCCACAGAGTTGTACAACACCACTAGGACAAGGGTGAGATGAGAGCGGGGGATTAGAGAGACTGATAAAAAAATAACTGGGGAATACAGATAGACAACAGATACAGAAGCAAAGTGGAAGATTAAATCATGGATTTTAAAATTTGTAGAATGTGTATATGTGCTTGTCTTCAGTCCAACTGACACCGCAGTGTTGACTAACCCAACTGCACACTGCTCTAAAATCTATGAACCTGAACATGTTATTATATAAATAAGTAAAGACAGATAATTATACCTGATGCTGTCTTTGGTATACAGAACCCTACCCTATGCATACAGTATAAACATAGATTTGTTGTATAAATGTTTGAAATTGTCCTTCCACTGGTCACTAAATAATAATAAAAAAAAGAAAAAGAAAACATTATCTGGGAAGTGATTTTAATTGTATTTTGTGAATAAGCTATAGAGATCTGTGCAAACCGCTCACATAAAACAGAAAACCTGTGGGACAGTAGAGTCACTAGGTTATAATGACACACACTTGTTGACAGTCAATATTCTTACTGTGCAGCTTCTTGATTATTTGTTTATCCAGGGAACTCTCCTTCAACAGTTTGGTGGATCTCCTGAGTGTCTCAGCAGCACAGGGAAGCAGCAGGTAAAGATGTTCACGAAGCAGCGTTACACTGCCGTCATCCTACAGAACAGCGGCATCAATGGTAACATAAATACAACTATATGATTACAGAGCTCTGGGTAAATTAGGTTTAAATATACGTGACTTGTCAGCAGAAGACTATTGTGTACAGTTTCACAGAAAAAAATTGACAAATGTGTGGTTCCAGTCAGTTATTTCTGTAAACTTTCTGCTATTTTTTCATTGGGTATAGCTGATTCTGTAGTGTACCTCAGGTCTGGAATGGATGTAGCAATGGGCGAGCAGGTGTTTGTGAAGTCCAGATAGCAGCTGGTGGAAGTGAGAGGGAGGGTCAGTCTGTCCCTGGCTATCACTTGATAGCTGCTTGTCACTGTTTTTCTCCAATTCCCCAAATGCCCGCTCCTGTGTGAACACACACAGAAACAGAGAGCATGTGGAGGAGCAGGAACATCACTCTAATTCACCGGTAACAATGTGTAACAAAAGATCCACAAAACACAGGAACATTTGTGAAAAATTTGCCCAAAAGTTAAATTGGAAATCTCTCCCCAATTCAACACACATGAGACACAAAGTCGCACACAATCGCACAGGTTCCTCTTTTCCATACCGTGTAAAAGCCTATGCTGAGGAGCAGGGTTCTGAGCAGCACCTCTGCCAAGTGCAGAGGGTCATACGCCTCAATGGAGCTGGATGAAGAGGGCGGCCGGACGGACATAGCGGGTGTCAGAGGGGGTCCCAGGGAGGTCACCTCCCCAAAATTGCTGTAACCTAGTAGAGAAGCTACATGGCTTTGATCCTGAAGGCTGCTGAGGACCATGTCTAACTGCAGACGCTTTGAAAGATACAGAGGAAAGAAGAAGAGAGAATTGTCCGGTATTTGATCATTTAAATGTGAGGTTACCAAAAACATTTCTACGGAGAAGAAATAATGTTATTTACAGCAATGAATTTTCACAACATTCAAGCAGTCTTCGACACATATTGCCTAGCAACGCTCCAAGTTGGCGCTAGCTTCATCCATCCATCCATTTTCTAGCCAACTATCTAGATCAGAGTTGTAGTTAAAATGAGGAAAACCAAGCAGCCAAGGCAGAATACATGTCCTTTTTTATGGCCATTTAAATGTCATTGTTTATCATTGTGTCCTTTGTTTACACCAACATGTTCTATAAAAACCACATTCTTGGCTGATAATGTATTGAGGCACAAATGCACAAAAAACACATTTGGTGTATCTATACTATACTATATTATATTAGATATTCTGTTATATTGCTGTACTATACTATATTTTATGTTAAACTATATTATTACATTTCACCTTATATCTTATATCCCATACTATACTATACCATATGTACTGTATTATACTATATTGTGTTAACATGTTATACTGTTTCATTACATTATATAAGATATAATATTTCTATTATATTATATTATATATTATATATCAGTATCATTACTTTATCATATTAGTTATTAGTCTGGTGTACACTGTTTACATATACTAGACTTGCTGACTTTGCTGCTACTAATAACATCTCACCACTGTCACTTTTGCCTAGTCATTTTGTCTTTAATTGCTCTTGGACAGTTACTATTTTATTTTAGTTTTATATATTCATATATTATTTCTTTTTTACTTTCTCTATTTATCTGTACTTATTTCTGTCTTCGTGCTGCTGCAACACCCGAAATTCCCCTCTGGGGATCAATAAAGGCTTATCTTCTCTTATAAACAGCACTACCATAACAGCATATAGGCAATGTTTCAAATGGCACAGCTCTACATACCTGTCCTTTTGAGAGGACATTCAAGCTCTGAGGGCCCTGGGGAAGGAGGGACAGGAGCAGTTCTGTTCTTTCCCTCAGTGGAGGCAGCAGCAGGGACGCACCGATGGACAGCGTGTTCAGAACTGCCTGAGGATGGACAAGAATGTAAACACAATATGAACAGACGCATGGATATCAAGGGTTAGCATTTACTGCGAGCTAAAAATAAAATAAAATTAGCACAAATGGGATCTAACAGCCCAATTTACACTTTAATTTAGACACAAAACAGTACTTATTATCTAGGTTCTTACATCAGCAGCCGACACCAACAATTCCTCCACTTCCTCGGGTCACATGTCAGCATAAGCATAATATGAATGATCTAGTAACGGAAAGACTGTTAGTTTACCTGTTGTATGGAGTCAGGCATGTTGGTATCTATGAGCCTGAAGAGCAGGTTTCTGAGGGGCCTGCCCTGAGCCCCCAACACCATAGCACCAGTGCCCCCAGCATGGGCCAAGGACAAGTGGATGGACAGCAGCTTCATGCACAGCAAAAGAAACTGATGGTGGTCCCTGAGGAATACATAACAGCACAAGAACATTTTCTGAATAAAGTTTCAGAAATAATAAAATACAATTTTATGTTACAGGTTATATAATCAAAACTGATGGGAGTGCTCTGTTAATTTAATTTCATACCTTTTAGATAAGAATGGGGCAGGGGGTGTGTCATTCCCGATGCCATCACAGTAACTTTCTAGGAAGTTGCGTAGGTAGGTGAATGTACTCTCTTCCAAGTCGACACAAAAGGGCCTGTGCCACGCCACCAGTTGTCTGAAAAAAAAACAAGTCACTTAAAAAGAGCTGTGCCAGCACAATTGTGTCAGAACCAATAAGAAAGAACCACAGATTTCACAGGGGATGAGAAAACAACAATTCAGCAGTATAAAACAATGCTGAACACTGAAATATTGCAACACAGAGATGCCACTCTGATTTATTTGGTGAGATCACATATGTTTACAGTGTAGAGGACTAGAATAGAACTTCCACAATACCAGGGAAACACAACCAGTACAGAAAAAGGCAGACATTTTGCACACTCGCAGACTTTGCTCACTGAGTGGACTGTAGATTGGCTTAAGAAAATAAACACTTGATGTTTTTTCAGACGAGATGAGGCTTTACCTGTCAGTTGGAACTGCAGTCCAAGCCAGGCTGTGAGAGGTGCCAGCAGTGATTTGCTGGATCGACACCCCCTCTAGACCAAGCACTTTCTTGGGTTTGGTAATTGGTGTCGAAGTGTGGCCTTGCCCACACTGGCCCATGGTGTTGTTCCCCCAGGCATACACTTCATTCTCTGATGGAAGGAGAACATCAGAGCACATTCACAATTTTAATATCCCATTAACAAGCCTATAAAAACTCTAATTCTTAGACCAAATTAGAATTTAATTCTGAAAGCAAGGTTATTACGTTTTTTTATACTAATCATCTGACTATTAACTGCTGAAGGTCTCTTACCATGGGACAGAGCCAGACAGTGGCTGTCTCCACATGAGATATCAATGATCTTGGTGATACTCAGGTCTTCTATGAACCTGGGTTTCAGAGAGGTTGTCTCAGAGGAGCCACATCCTAAACACGAGCCACAGCCCCATGCAAACACCTAAATAAATAAGAATAAACACAAATGTATGCATTATTGACCAAATTATCTGTCTAGTTCTTTCTTTACCTCCCTATTTGTCTTTGTATCCTACCCTTGTATTTAGGATGTAATCAAATACAAATACATTTTTTGGACTAAACATATCAAGCGCTGATGAAGAATGAGAGTGGCAATTGTTAAGGTGATGTTATTATGCTCCTTCAAAATAAAAGAGAGCTCTTTTTTCAGCAGATCAGTTTTATATAAGTGTTTTGTCAAAGAGCTGTAGGTGCAAACTTCAGTCTTAAATTAATAAAAAAAAAAAAACATTGATACATTTGATACTAGCCAATTCTGACATTGGAAATCCATGTCTGACCCAGCATGCTGCATCTCACCTGTCCTGCAGAGGTAAGGGCCAGAGATGACTGGCTGCCAGCACACACTTTCCTGATGATGAATCCATGCAGGGCCTCTATGACCTTGGGGCGATACACACGATTGGTGTCTCCATGACCTAGTTTACCTGCAAGGGTGAGTCATGTACCAGCATTAGTCCACACTAGCTCACCACCTTTCTGTTAAGATAGACCACAAGTGATACTACTATGGTACTATCGTTTAGGTAAAAATTGACATAGTGTGTTATTTTCATGAAAGTCATCAGATTTTGTGGTCAAGCTAATTCTTATATATTTTCTACAGAAATAAAAAAAAATAAAACTTCCACTCAAAGTGTGATTTTCACCAGTTCACACATATGAAGCATTATGGGCTTAAATCAAACTGTATGTCATCTGTCAACATACCATTGTCCCCTCCTCCAAAGGACCACACAGTGCGTCCATCCTGCGCCACAGCAATGGTGTGGGAGCTGCCACAGGCCACCTGCCCTACACCACTGACGTCCTTCACTAGTGTGGGCACGTTCCGACTCTGACTGTCACTATGACCTGCTCAGGGGAGAAACACAGGACGACAGAGGGTGTTGCTAACATACCAGAGAAGGGGTTTCGCTGAAATTGTTGAGACAAATAAGCACAAGCAACTTGAGAAATAAGGTGTGTACCAAGTCTTCCAAAGTCGCCTTCTCCCCAGGTATAAAGCTCTCCATCATTAGTCACAGCAGCACTGTGTCTGTAGCCAGCAGACACACAAACAATAACCTGGCAGAGATACCATAATATATGAAAAAATATGTTAAATCATATGGCATTTCAAAGAAATATGTGTGAATAAAATTAGAAGGCCACTCCCATACTCAATTTCCCATCCACCTTTTCCCCAACAAGCAGCGTTTTCTGCATGCTTACTTTGCCAAACAGCGGCCCTTGTATGATTTTGGGGTATTTTTGTGTAGCACTGTTTCCATGGCCCAGTTTCCCATATTCTCCATCACCCCAGCTGAACACCTGAAAGAATTATTTTGAACATTTTACAATTCATTCTCACCTCCAGAGGAACACCTACAGAGGAAGTGGGAGTGTAAATCATGACTCTCACAAACTGTTGTTACTGTAGTTTGACTGATTTTATACTGTTTTGTCACCATCAACAATTTACTGTAAACTAGGTCTTTAAAAAAATGGGGGAAACACTTCTTAAATGTATTATGTGACAAAAATAGAGTAGGAAAAACTGTCAACTGTCAAAAGTACAGTCTGTAACACCTGCGAAATATGTACCAGTAGCTGTTTTAACTTCTTACCTCTCCCTCTACAGTGATGGCCAAAGTGTGACCATCAGAGCCCTTGGAAGAGGACACTTTCTTCATGTTCCTATGTGGCTCTAGCACAAGTTTTTTGGGCATGGACTGGTTATTGGAGTCCCCCAGGCCCAGACGGCCATAGCTGCCTTTTCCACATGCTTTCACTGAACCATCTGCAGATACTGAGAAGGTACAGTACTGGCCTGCTTCAATCTAAAATAAGGACAAAGTGGATAAAAGTAAGGACATTAAAAGAATGGATGTAAAGTGGCAGAATAATATTTTTTCTAAAAACATATTTAAAAAAAATTGTATTTAAGTTTCTGGCACACTTTTAGTTTTTCCCACCCACAAGTGCAGAAGTCAATACTACAGAATGCAGTGATTCTGAAGTATTTTAAGGTGAAAGAACATTTTAATTTATTCTTTTTTTATAATAATTCAAAGAAGGGTGAGGATGTCTCATAATGTCACAAAATAATTTTGTAACAATTTTATAAAAGCCATAACCCACCTCAGGCCTGTGGTATGTGATTTATATTACAACTAACTGACAAATGTATGTTTTGCTGAAAGAACAAAACACACCTGTATGTCTAAAAAAGAACAAAGAAATATCATAAGTAGTTACAAAATAAATGTGAGGATAAAGTTAAGTAGACTTTGTATGACTGAGCAAGATTTCCTTTAAATTGATTATATATAAATTCTATTTATATATAGCTTTTTTAATATTTAGAATATTCTAAACCGTAATAATGATAATAAATAAAGTATAAAAATAAATAAACCTGTAAAATGGAAAAATGTTAGTCCTATGCTTATGGGTAGCCATACCATTTGGGCATCACTGAAGCCCTGAGTCAGCTTTGGCAGCAGGATTTTCTCCAGAGTTCCCTCTGCCAGCTGGTGGCTGCTGTTGCTGCCCCACACATACACCATGACAGTGTCGCTCTCTGTACCAGGAGCAGCTGCATCAGTGCTGCAGGAGCACAGGCAGTAGGATGCTAGGTTACAAATCTGTCAAAAGGGAGGAGGGTGAGGTCCATAAAGTCAGTTACTGGAAAGTGTAACAGTTCTTAATGGTGCCTATATGTTAAGAGTATGTGACTAAAATCTCTCCTACCTCCTCAAACAGGCAGAGAGCTGCCTGGGAGAGTCGACAAAGTCCATCTGCATCCTTCTTCAGCACCTGAGTATTAACGGAGTCCCCACGGAAACCCTGGGGAAAAAAAAAGAAAAGATTTATGTTTAGCCTTCAACATAGTGTCTGTTTTTACTATAACCTGTGGCTCACTGTGTGTAAATATTATGTTGGTTTGGATAGACAGTAAATAACATTCCTAACCAGAAGTATATATCAGAACAAGAAAAGCCTCTCATCCCAAACACTGACATGTCACTGCATGATCAGACAGAAAGTGAAGTCAAGAAAGACAGAGGCCTAGTCCTCAGATGCAGATCTTGATTGTGTTTAAAGTTGTGTGATCCCTCAGAGCTTTCTTTAGCTATTACAGAGCTCCAAATTATATGAAGGATGTCGTTTATCGGCAAAATCAATCATGAGGTTGTTGGCAATACCCACGCCTGGTTGTCAATTGTCCAGAAACATTGCAAAGCTGATTAGCCTGCTAAAGCATGACTCACTACGCATATCTAGAGAGGGCAGGAAGACTGACTCAATCTTAATCCTTATCTGCACACTAATGCATCACTCCAAGCTTCATACAAGACTATTCAAATAAAAAGGACAGCCTGCAGCAGGGATGGATGTGGCAGTGAAGAGCCATTTTCCTGCTTTACAGACAATGGGTCTCATTTCTCAGTGCATGTAAGTTACCTCATATAATCTAGCTAACTAAGTACTAACAACTGCTGCCATTGGAAATACATCTATGCAAAATTAATAAACATACCAAGGCAAAGCAGAACAACCACATAGACAATTTCCAACCACTCATATTGATTCTTTATAATGCATCCATATTAGAGAACAAGTTATTTTCTCCCATACAGTAAGAACTGGGGTGATCCCTTCAGGTGATCCCATGTTATAGTCTGGAAATGTCAAACTTCAAAAAACTAATAAATCTAAATTATCATGTGCTGTCAAGCACAAAGGAATTTAAAATGAGTCCACAGGTAGCTTGATAAACACTGCCAACAATCTATAACATAGACACCAGTGGTGTTAATAATAACAGTTATGGCTGAATAGAGTAAAAGAAAGAGTCCTCCATTTGAAGAACATTTAACATACCGAATATTGCCTCATTTGGATAAGCGTTTGATGGATTACATCAAATCCCACACCAGCTGACTGCTGGGAGCCCAGTGAGGAGGAGGAAGACAGTGTAGAGGTGGATGAGGACATGGAAGCAGCCAAGGCTACCTCCACCCACTCCAGCAGAAACTTTAGAGAGCCTCTCTGCATGGCCAGGCCAAGCAGCAGCTCCAACGCTAGCCTCCGACCAGTCGGGTCTGCCCCGCCAGCCCCACTGCTCACTGATGTCTTCTTCAGGAAGTCAGCCACCTGTGCCAGGCAGTCCAGCCCGACTGACGGGATCTTATTCTCATTGGCCAGAGAGAGTGGTGGCAGAGAGGCCAGTACCGAGGACGCTGTGGCGAGCACGTCATTGCAAAGCACCGACTCCGGATGCACAGAGGCTGCGTATCTCCAGTTCTGCTGCAGTAACGAGAAGAGCAGACTCAAACCTGTCCTCACTCCCATCTCTATCAGAACATCTGTACCTGACTTGACTTTGGATGCTCCCTCTGGCAGACAGGGCTCTGAGGCCAGCTCAAGTTGCCCACATTCGGTCCCACTGTCTGTGGACTGGGGGGGCAGCTGTACGCGGAATTTGTCATGGTATTTGCTGTGAAGTGCGTAGTAGATCCTCTGGAGAACTACCAGCCTGTGGTGGAGGCCCAGGGTGTAGGAGGTTTGCGTCAGCATGCGGTGAGCCAGCCATCGCTGGCTGTGAAGCAGGGATGACAGGTACTCTTCTTTCTCCGCCGAGGCACTGGACTCGCACTCGAAGTCTGGCAGGCGTGGGCCGACGAGTTCTTGAACGGGTTGGGCCAGAGTCACCACTTCCTTGTTGTGAAGGAGCTTATTGTAGAGCACAGCAGCTCCATGCCTCATGGCCGTCTGTACACCATCTTCTGCTGCCCAGGAGCTATTGAAGTGCTCTTGCCACTTCAGCAACACATGGGTCTGACAAGGCACCATGTCTGAGCATTATCTATACTCTGATGTACACCTGAAAAACAGAGAGGGGAATATGATTAAAAAAGCTAATGAAGCCTGTATATTGGCACATTTATAAACTCGCACGTATCATTCCCTCACACTTGATTAGCATAATGAAATGGCTCGTCTTTTTTTTTTTATCTATCTCTGCCATTAATTTACAGGAATCATTTGCTGCTGAAAGCCAATGTTCTAATGCGTTTGTGTCAGGTTTCTCCTTAGTGTTGGCACTTTTCCAACATACAGTACATCCAGGCTAGTGGCATAGGCCCAATGGGTATCACTGAAATAGGTCAGCTCACCCTATGTTAACAGCTAACCAACACACCTACGCTATTGAGAGGACTTTTGCCTGACAAGCTGTTATGCTACACAATACAAAGAGATGTATTGGGCTTATTATCATTTAAAGCATTAGTTTCATAATAGTTCAAAGAATGAAACCTGCTTTGGGAGATTAGGCACATGGGTGATAATAATCCGATCCCCCTGGCAATTAATTCATATTCTCTGTCTGTCTCCGTCTGTTGACGCTGATGCTCTGAAATACAATCCCATGCAAAGACCACTGGGGCTCCACCTAACCCCCAGTCTGTCTGTCTGTCTGTCTGCATTTTATGTCTGTGTTCCAAACAAATAAAGAGCACGTCTGTTGTTGCTGTTGAGGAGAAATTGAATATATTCACAAGAACAGCTATCCTGGAACAAAGAAATACAGATTTTGGGTTTCCCCATCTTAAATTTTAGTTAATCATATGAGGGCTTGTTAACTGGACTCAACCCCTTTGAAAACCATGAAATCCATAATGGAGGTTAAAACATGACAGCCCCCATGACAGTTACAACACAGAAGTCAGCATTCATATCTTCAGTGGGTGTTTTCATGGGAATATCGGCTGCATGACATTCCCGTGGCATTAGTTAGAGCACATTCACCCGACCAATTCTACACTACATAAAAGAGTAGATTTGATCCACTAGGCTAGTACTAGAAATAATTATTTTTTAGAAATATTTAAGGCTTAATCCAAAACTATGCCTTCATTACAAATGCATTTCTATTATGCGCTATAATGACCCCAAGATAAGTGGGTTTTCATTCCTGTCAAGCAACACAGTAGAAATCTCCATACTCTTGGGTCATGGCTGATTCTCCTTCTACAATTAAAACTTATACAAAAACACAAACCAGTACGAGTGAGAGAATGCTAGTTACAGGCTGCTAAACATATGAGCATGCCATTTTGACCATAGTCCACAGTCACATTGCCTCATCTCTCTTGCCTTGCCTGAGGCCTGCAGGGCTATATGGTTTCCACTCTGTCCAAAAATAACAGCAAGCATTGATATAGTAATGGGCTCTTCGGTCAGGCAACCACCAGCAAGCAACTGCCAGCAATGTTAGGCGCAACCAGCACTGATTACAAACTATCTGGAACTGTGGGACATAAACATTCAGGACACCTCTTAAGTTTGGCTCTCTCTTGTTTTCCCGCTCAGCTAGCTTCAAATTTTTATCTAGCGTCAACTGTACAGTTCACCAATGTCAGTCCATCTAAAGGATTTACAATATATTGTGCACACACACAAAAACTCTTGTATTACATGTTATTAATTACAGATAACAAAATGAGTGAAATATCCCAGCGACTTGCCAGTAAGCTATAAAAAAGAAAATAAAAACATAAGGGCTCGTGTAGGCCTAGAGGCTAATGACTTACACTGAATGCATGCAGCACCATGTATAATAAGAGGAAAAGTAAATGTCAGTTATATTATAGTGACCGTGAAACTGGTTCACATTTTACCGTACACAAAGCTATTTCAACGTGTATCTGAATATCACATATTTTAGAGTCTTCTTTTACAAAAAGTTGCCACAATACTGATGACTGGTTAGTGGAATCAGTGGAAGTAACACATGCTTGTTATTTGACCATGGAAATAATTCACCATTTAATTGAATTTTATGGTGAATTTAAAAAAATCAGAAATTTTAACTTTGGCTGCAACTAACGGTTATTTTCCGATCGATTTATCTTGTCAATTAGTTTTTCTATTCATTGATTAATCATTTATGTATAAAAGAAACATTTCCCAGAGCACAATTAGACACCGTCAAATTACTTGTTTTGTCCTACCAACAGTCCAAAACCCAAATATATTAAATTTACAATGACATAAGTTAGAGAAAAGCACACGTTCTAACCCTCACCTGGGATCATGAGCTCTGATTGATTAATGCAACCATGATAATATATGTGGCCAAGATTAAATTTTTCTGCAGGATAGCTGGCCTCAGTCTACAAGACTATTTGGGAGGACCTCTACCAGCCTGCTTTACTTAGATAGAAGCCAGTCAAGGTGGTTCTGGCACCTGGATGCCCCTTGGCCACCTGCCTTTGGTGACTCTCTGTGTCTTGATGGCAGGAGATCCCTAAGGCTGACCCATGACCGGCTGGAGGTGTTACATATTCCACTTGAAAAGTCATCCAGAATGAGCTGGAGGAAGTTGCTGGGTCAAAGGACGTCGGGGCAGCTCTGTTGCCACAACAACCCTGACCACAATAAGCGTTTAGACAATGGATGCATGGATGGCTGTTAATCAAAAAACTTGCTAATGTCAGCATTGGATGGGTGATATCAAACGCTATTTATTCACCACAAACAGAATATCGGACAGCAACTTAATTATATTAAGCTGCTGGGGAAAAGGCAGTGAGCTAAAACATACCGTTAGTCCATTAACAATGTCATATTGTCAGAAGTTTGGTATGTAGTTGGGCATTCATGCTAATGACATTAGCCGACAGGACAATTTAATTAATTTACAATTAACGACATTATCCTGCCTTGCTATCTGGCTTCTTACTTTGACGCGTCTGTCAACATTTTGTAGCGTTAACGTTATGTGTTTTTTCATCTCTGACGATAGTTAGCTCACTGTTGCACTGTAGCTATTCGCGACACCGACATAAACAGCGACATATGTGAATTTGAAACGCAGTCTCCACCGTGTCATTCACAAACACCGGTAACATTATTCTGCATCTGCGGTGACAGCTGAGCTAACGCTGGCTGCAGTGCAGTTGCTAGTCTGGTCCATGGCTGTCAAAACCGACCAAGCCCCTCCGCTTGTCGGCTGACAGCTCTCGGCGAAACACTCCCGTGGCTCGCTAACGTCGTATCAATATGTTAAGCTATGTAGCGTGAAAATAAAATAGACCGCAGACAGACATGTAAGTTACCTTGACTGTAAACACCCGCAGATAAATGGTTTGCGTTACCTGTCCCGTCCCAGTGAGGTCTCCCTTGGACGTGAATATCATATCAACCTTCTCCTCTTTCCTCTTCTTCTTCGTCTGCTTGATTTTTCACCACTGGTTGCAAACCAAGTGGCGCCACCGTGTGTCTCGGAGTGTGTACTGTCATCATTATCATCTCATGTTTTTATACATCTATCTTTTATTTTTCTTCTATTTTACCATCCAGACTGGACGCCTGCCCGACACAATCCAGTATGTGTTATATGTTTTACACCCATCTAAGCTTGTGGATGAACCAGGGACGGAACAAGTATTTTGAGGGGCCTTAAAGACGAATTTGATTCCTCATACCCCCAAAACCCATATTAAAATCATTAAAGCAAAACAAAATTCAGGTGATAAAACTAAAACAAAGAAAAAAGATGCTCTAGAGGGAGCTTTATCAAGTCTGAGAAAATAACCTTGCTGGTGTTGCATTATGGGAAATGTAGGTTCCAGTGTTTTTGGACCCTGGGTAGGGACTATAAGTATGGAATGGCAATGCTAAATTGCTGGAGTGCCCGTTTAAAGCACTTCACATTTGTAGGCTATTTCGGCTGTGTGTGTTATCCATAGACTTTATATAACAACATATATGTATATTATAATTATACATACTATATAACAATAACATATATGATTACTTGTCTCTTTTATGCCCTAATAACATTATGTTGTTGTTGTTTTGTATTACCAATCAGTTCATTGCAAAGATAAATAAACAAAAACACCTTTACTCATTTTAAAAGTTACAACATCTAAAAAAGGAAGAAAAATGAAAAACGAAATAAAGATATCTACCAGACAGACTCTTCTTAAAAACTTTAAAACACTCCTGATTCAAATAGCCTAGTGATTTGTTACATGATACATTTGATGGCATGTTTTATTTATAGTAAGTTCCTTCTTCTTACTGTTACAGTATTAAAAACTAATGACTCTAATAAAATAAAAGAATAGTTTTCAGTAAACTATTTTTAAGATAACCTACAAGTGTCTGCTTATGCAGGCTAAATCATTTCATGTTATTTTCTTCTTTTTGCTTCATTTTGTCTAAGTCCCTGGAGGAGAGAGATAAATAAACATTCATTTCATTTTCGCTTTTGAACTTTAGAATTTTTAATTTAAACATCCTTAATTCAAGAGCATTACCTCATTCATTTTCATGTGAGCCTACAAGATGATTTAATTGAGCTTCAATTGATTTATCTTCTATTCCAGTAGGATGTTGCGAATAAAAACATCCTAACATAAAATGCAGGCCTTAATCCTTCAAAGCCGAGCCAGTCAGTCACGACAAACATGATGCAATTGGGAGGTTTGTGAGTTCTGTCACTCACTAACACACAAACAAACCAAAGATAACTTATGACATCAGGTCACACGAATTTCAATTCCTGGATGGCGGTCCAGAGTAAATCCCACTTCCCAGCCGGATTTCTAAAAAGGGGGCTGACTGGCAAAAAGGACGACAACACCGGAATGAGGAAATTGACGAGGGCAAGTCATGTGCAAAACAAAGTTGTTCATTGCTGATAACCATGCAACCTGATGAACCATAGGTCACTCCACTCAAGTCTCCCAGAGGTGGTCCGCGTCTCTGTCTCTTCCCCGAGACCGCTCATCCCCCCAAAAAAGACAGCAGCCTTCAAGCTCTCCGACTCTCCCTGCTGCATCCAGTGATGTCTTTTCTCCTCATCACAGTGTTGTCTTCACTCATAGTGCAAGATGCTGCGGCGTGGGGCGCCAATGTCAAGTACGCGGTGAACTGCCCGGACAGATGCAACGCGGAGCGGTGTGGCGGGACGCAGCGGTGCACACGGACAGTCCTGGATGACTGCGGCTGTTGCCAGGTCTGTGCAGCCGGCAGAGGGGAGCACTGTTACCGCACGGTGTCGGGGATGCACGGGGTGAAGTGCGGACCAGGATTATTCTGCGAGTTCTACAAGGATGAAGACGATTATGGAGACGAATATGGCATCTGCAAAGGTATATTCACATTCAACATTTTAATGTGCCTAGTATGCTATTTCTGCATGTATGCTGCATTTTGAATAGGCTATGTGATGCCCTGCTGCACCAAATGCAGTATCCCATTATGTTATTACAGTCTTTTAGGCTCTATTTATTGATTTATCACAATACATAGCACCATTGCCATATAACCAGTGGTTGAAGAGGCACATGTGCAGACCTGTGCATCTTTGATTTAACTTGATGATTAGCCCATTAGAGGCTTGGACTTTAGACATTCAAACATCAATGCTCCTGCAACTATCCATTTGCAGTTTTTTTGTTATTATGTTGACTGTGAATATGAGTCAGGCACACTAACCTTTTTCTCTGCTGCACTAAAATAATGTTTTCTTTCTTTACAGACTGTCTGTATGGAACCTACGGGGTAGAGTGCCGCAAGACATGCAACTGCAAAGGTGGCATTTGTGACAGGGAGACAGGAGCTTGTCTCACCCTCAAATTCTTTGCCAAAATCGCCAGCAAGCTCAAGACTGAGCCACAAACAGGTAAAAAAAAAATAGCGAGACTTCTTAAAATAAACATACTGCTTTTAAGTGTTTAAGTGTTTGTATCATTAGTAAATTCTCAGTGGGCTAGCAGTCAAATGTCTTACCAAATGGACTAAATTTAGTTCTGAAAAGACTTGTCATCTGTGAGATTGCACAGTTGCATGCATTGTAAGATTGGTGAATTCTTTCGCTTGTGTTTTCAGGGGGAGAGGTGGGCTCAGGAGAGGTCAGCACTGCCCAGAGCACAGACCAGCACACAGACAGATCCACCGCTCCAAAGCGACTCAACCCCCGCTGACAAGTGCTGACAAGGCTGAATCTATTCAGTGTGAATGTAGCATTAACTTATAAATGAACTGAAAGATATATTTTATTATGTTAAACGATGAAAAACTTTTTTACAGCATTTGGAAGTTTTATTTTGGTTTGTTTGGTCCTTATTTGACACCATCATCTTTTCTAATGAAATATGCAGACATTTCAAATTCTCTATCTCTCTTTTATTGTTCTTTATCTGTTTTTAGATTTAATTAATTAAAACTATCCTGTAGTCTGTTCCCATTAGCTTCAGCGTAGACCTGATTCTCTTACTCGATTTAGTGTGCCTTCATACATTATTGTTGAGAAAATGAGAGTTAATGTCACAATAAAGGACCTTGCATTTATTTTCAAACTGGACGCAGCAATATTTTTCATTGATTCATTGTAGTCCATTAAATATTTTGAAGTTTTCCATAATGATGTTTTATTTGTACTGTATATATTACAAGCGGACATGGAACATATCATGTGTATGACACCAGCCAATGTAAAGAATGCTCTTACAATTAAACCAAAGCTATCACCGACTGTTGTCATTTCATTTTCATTGCCTGATTTATCTATTAACTTAATTAGCGATGCATCACTTGGTACAGTAATTGCATTATCCAAAAACCCTGTCAAAAAGCCGTTGACTGGTTTTATTCTGTAGTAATCAATAATTCCAGACAGTAGCAGATTTATATTTCAGGCAAAGGTTAATGGCATCTATGTCATTCAATTAATTATACTGTGTCTTACATCTCTGTGTAGCTAAACAAATGAAAGTGCTATAAACCTAAGGGGAAAGACAAATAGTGATCAAATGACCAGTTATGGAAAAAGTAAAGTGAAAATTAAGATTGAGATTAAAAAAGTAAGTCAAATGCATTTAGAGAGTTGTGGCAAATCCACTCCAGCACTGTCTTGGCTGTGAGCTTCAGTTTATTGTCATGTTACTGTAAAAGTGAGATCAATCTGAGGTTGTGTCTTTGCTGGAGTTTCTTCAAGGATCTCTTTGTTCTTTTCTCGGTGCATCCTTCTTTAGTATTATCCAGGTGATGAGCAGTTAGCAGACGAAACGCTGGAATTGAAGCTAAGAGATCCTTTTTTAATCTTATAAGAATCTTTATCCTTGTGCTTTGAGTATTTCTTAGCACTTTCATATACTTTGCTTTGCTCTAGCCCCTTTACTGTAAAGTCCTAGTTGTGTGAATGCTGCAGAGACTGATGTCTATCGGACAGATTCTCTCTCTACAGAGGAGATTGGCACGCAAACCATAATATAATCCCCAATATTATATCATCAGTACTTGAAAAGGTAATTCATGGACCAGGTGAGTGAATTGAGAAAGTGAAGGTTGCGGCAGCTGTTCAGTGTGAAGTTTTGTCTTTTAACATCTTGACACCATGTTGGAACAAACATCCCTGGGATAAATAACATCAAAACTGATGCTGGTTGACTTTAAATAAGTGTCCTGAAGACTGAAGAGGATCTCTGACATGTAAACTTTAGAACATGTGTGCGCACTTTGTACAGTATTTCTAGAAGAATTTGACATCTCTGCATGTTTCAGAGACACCTGGCACCTTTGAAAATTGTGTGGACCCAGAAGCAAATTAAGTTCTGAATAGGATTTCTGTGAAAAAAAAAAATAAAAACAGGAGGAGACATTGATATTCTCAGGATGACATTAGAGGAAAAGCCTGGTATTTATTTATGGGAGAAAAATCTTCTCTGAACAATGTGAAAATGCCAAGAAGTCTGGATAGAAGTATGTCGTTTGAGTAGAAGGAATTCTTGAGTCTGGAGTCTTGTTTCCCATGATGATATGAAATGGTATCTCCAAACGCAGAAGCAGAGCACTAACAGTTATTAGTGCTGAGAAATTTTCAGGCATCCTTGACTCTTTAGTGGTGGAACGCCCTACTCTCTCAACTTCCACAAATGGCAAAATATTCTTTTTTCCCATGCAGAAAACATTTCTCAGGCATGGATAATTACTTTTACCACTGCTAGCATGAGAAGAACTGAAGAGCAAAGACCAGGTTTACTGGCTTTACAAAAGACATTTGAGACATTGCAGATTAGATTAGTCAACATGGGAAAACAGTCATGAATAGAAATGATTTAACTTTAGAGATATTGCTGAAGGTCTTTCTTGAGAAATGCATATAATATAATTTCCTTCCTGGAGGAAAACCTTCATAAAAGTCTTTAAACTCTACTCTCAGCCCTACTGAGAATTTCAACTTATACAATAGAATTGAAATTAATCATTTGAATAAGGAAATATCTTCATATTGTAAGTAAGTGGCATGCCAATATTCAATGCTACTTTACCTAAGGAAATAATAAAAAGTACTAATGTCTTCATAAAGAATACAGCTGTCCCAGAATATCTGATAAAGCTTTAAATTTGTCAAAGTCTCAAATCCTTTGATTATTTTACCAGTCTGTCATTGAAATACAGAACAAGTAGGTTTCATTTGAATGTAACTAGCAAACCATATTGTTTTGCAATAAATATATCACAGATACATTTAGCAATAAGTTGTGATACATTATCTGAGTTTATAACACATTTTGTGAATGGACTCCACAAAGTTATATTGTGGTGTACATTAAGAAAATGAAATGTACTCACATACATATTGGTCTGTGATAAATGCAGTAAATGAGCTGACCACAATGATTCAATTAAATATTTATTGTGTTTGTGATTTTGACTTTTTAAAGGTTAGAATGATCAAACATGACAAGTGACCCTTGATTAAAGGAAGTTGCCTTTTCTCTCAAGTCCTCTTTTAATACGTCACCAGGCAGAATTAAAGTGCGCAACATTTAATGGAGATCAAAATTATGTCAAACATTTTGGCCCAAACTGCAAAATAATCCGGTCCCAGCTAAAAATATCTCTTATTAGCCTCACCTCTGACTCTTACTGGTACAAAAAAATGTTTTCCAGTATTCAGCTTGTTTATTTCCTGTGCTTCCTGACACCTGTGAAAATGGCCCTTCTTCCTGTTGTTGTTGTGTCTCCTCAGGACAGGAATTTGAAAGCAAGGATTTTTTTTTTCAAGAGACACTCCAAAAGCTCAGAATTTATAAGTGACACACAACTGAACTTGTCAAGAGGACACTTCCTATCCGCTTTATTCAGTTATTACTTAAATTAAAAGCTCAACACCTAAACAGCCATCAACAAACAAGCTGTCCCTGAGACAGATTTTGAAATAGGGTCAACTTTAATGTGCTTATAAATCAGATAAATATAAGCGACAAAGTGTTATTCTATAACTATGATCCACGGGATATTTTCAAGTCATCTCATTAGTATAAATATGGGAAGGAAGAATTAAAAATGTAAGTGTTACAAGTAAGACAGCACTTTGCTTAAAAACTACAAAATCTGGCCGTTGCAGCTGCAGCATCAAACTTTGAATTAATCTCATTTTGTCGTTTAATTACAGTAATTATGAATTAAAGCCAGAGCATTAATGTATATTAATGTGTAGTGAAATTAATATCCTGGTTTTCACAGTTTTGTATGATCACCGTCAGAGGCATAAAGGATAAAATTTCCTGAAACTGACATGAATTCACTGCAGGGATGTATCCCCTCAATCCAAGGACAAGGTGACACACGCACATAGACAGACGCGCACACACACTCACACACAGTGATACAGACAGGTATGGGAGCAGTCTGTGTACGAGCGCAGGAGTGTTCATAAGTGCTCAGACTCGAATGTTCCTGTCATTCCCCTGAGAACCAACAGGCCGAGGCCTCGCAACCAAACAAAGGACCCTGGAAAATAACAGGAAAGCGTTGGTGAGAAATACCCTTTATCTGACTCCCCGAACACGTCACTGCCGCCTCTGCAGAAACAAAGGTGCGTGAACGGAGTAGTAAATAACACTGATTTACTACAAATAGATGTTCTGGTATTTACAGTTTGGCCCTGCATCAACAGGTTGTTTATTGTAGCTGTAGAATGACAAGTCTCATTGGAGACAACATGTAAACACTGTGAACAAGGAAATTAAGCGATGAGATTGATAACACTGATAGCACATAGCTAAACTGAGGCTTGTTACAAGTTAGCTCACAGGCTGTCGTGTCACTTGACTCAAAATGGGACCCAGTCTGATTAATTCATTCGTTGGCTCCTTTAATCCAGGTTTTCCCCTTCCCTTGTTCTTTCATTCTTTCATTATTTTTCTTTCTCTTTTTTTATGGTTCTCAGAAACATCTTAGAGTAAACTGGCACAACAAGCGTCTGGAGCCTTGACCTCGGCGACCTGACAGATTTCTGACCCCTGCAGGAATTGTCTTTTTCTTGTCGTGTGACGTGAGGAGGAGCATTTCCCAACAGGTTTATTATCACACGTCAGAATTATGGAAGTTTAAGTAGCCAGTCAAAAAATAAATCCAACTGTCAGACTGTCTCTTCGTGTAATTGTTTAAATATGAAACTTTAAATGTGATTTCCTGTTAAATGATTGATGGAGTTACATTTTGATCATGTTTAGTTGGAGCATTGTGTTTGGCTTAAAAATTCCATTCAATTCTCTGAGTAACTTTGTCCTTTTTTCTGCTTCTCTCTCTGAGTCAGATATAGCATAAATACTTTTCTTTTTACCACCACATCCTGCTATTTGCACTATGTACAAAATACTATCAGAGAAAATACTGAGCCAACAACAATCTGTTTGAGACTAGAGCGTACAATATCATGTCATGTGATCATATCCACATGAGGCAAATTATGATTTGTGACTACTGAGATCAAATATATTATGATAGGATGTTTTTGTCTTTCAGAAAGTAGTGTCAAGCAAATATTAGGCAAATAGTGTTATAAGGTTAATTGCTCAATTTCTTGTATGAATTTGTGAATGATAAAATGTAGTACATTTAGATAAATGCGATATACATTTGAGTAATCTTGTTAGCCTTTACTTGAGTTAAGAATGCAAAGTTGACACTTAAAAGGCTAAAAAGACTAAAAATAACACACTTTAATTACAGTAAATATTGATTTGGTGTATCCTGTATGCCTCACAAAATGTAAGTTAAATTCAGACCAGAATCATTTAATATGCATTGAGGCAATAAACTCATCACATCACTCTGCATGATCTCAGTATAGCAAGTGTGCAGTGTAGGGCATTGTAGTGTTTGTTCAGTATATCATGAGCAAATGTTACAGCGCTGGACGACTAAGACATCTGCATATTCTCAGCAGCTTTATTAATGAAGGCAGAGGCAGTGATTGTCCATGTATTGTAGATATGAAACTTCAGAGGGCAGGTATAGCATTTAAGATGTAGCTGCTGACGTGACTATTTAAAACTGATTTTAATGTATCAAATTAAGTTTTTAATTTTTACTTTGTAATACAATATACTGTATATATTTCGTAGGTACTGCACTGTAAGGTTTTTTTTTTTTGCACTTCTTTCTAAATAAATTGTATATACATCATATAATAATAAAACAAATGTGCTTTTGGAGCTGTGGAATGAGTAATACAGTGTTTTAGTCCAGAACAGATTTTTGTACAAATCATTTCTGAGTGCCCTTTTTGCTGTGACACATGGACCTCTGGTGGCTCCTTGATGGTATTGTATCATACAGAGACTTTGCATTTATTTGCCCTTCAGTTTGCCTTCAAGCTCTGACAAATACTGCAATATGAGATTTTATTTCAATTGTCTTAATTTGGGTTTATGTCTGTCTTTTTATAATATGTCTGATAAGAATCTTACAGCACTGACCCATTGTTAATTAAAGGCTACTTTCACAGTGCCAGACATCATAATACAAATAGTTTCTTTACATAAAATATTAAAGTTATGAGTATAAATGTGTGTGCAGAACTTTAAAGATAAAGAGGAACAGCTATAAACAAGCTTGTTTAAATTCCTAATCCAAAAGTTTTAGAAGTCACCACCAGAGAGCAGTATTGCATCAAGAAAAAGAAAGAGAGATGCTCTTTGGTGTGGAGGAAAACTTAAATTACTCTCTCTCAAGAAAAGATCAACTTTATTAATCCCTGATGGAAAAAGAGGCTACTGCAGTAGAAAAGAATACACTAAGAGCAAAATAAAACAACTGAGGACTGAAAATATAGAATCATTACCATGCCAATATACTGTATAATTTGTGCATCGTTGTATTGGCATGTGTAGAGGTTAAGAGATGTTTTCAGTTTGTGGGCATCAAGGTTAACCGGATTTTTCACTTTAATGTGGACAGGAGGAAGGAAAAGTGCCCCAGGGCCAGATAAATAAATAAAAGAAAGACGTGTGTGTGCGCACATACCTGCAGTAGTGTGGACATGTCTTTGCCTGGGACTGTGTGTTTGTGTTGACCTTCCAAATCCACTGTCAGCAAGTTAAGAGAA
The DNA here is from genome assembly GCA_008360985.2 of Macquaria ambigua. Taxonomy (NCBI): domain Eukaryota; kingdom Metazoa; phylum Chordata; class Actinopteri; order Centrarchiformes; family Percichthyidae; genus Macquaria; species Macquaria ambigua. The sequence goes on along the minus strand of VMKM01000017.1, from coordinate 173,411 downwards.
AGAGATGAGCCTTTCCTACTATATTTTTCTGTCTCCATTGAGGTCAGGAGACAAAATGAAACAAGCAGTGACGCGGATGAAACAATGTAGGTGGTGACCTTGACAAACAACAACATTGCGTAATCCCTCACACAGACTTATTACCTTTAACAAACTTACTCATGGATGATGATTTATAGCCGGCTTATGTTCGCTTTTACAATGTTTTTTTTTCTTTTTCGCATTTAATACTTTTAGAGATCATAGAGTCGACAGTAGAGAGCTGACAGGAAATGAGGGAAGAGAGAGAAGCCCCCCCGGCCACCAGAGCGCCTCCAACTTTAGGTTTTTATTCACAACTTTGGTGATCTTATGATTAAAAAGTTGTTTTTTTTTCACAATCACCTTTTGGATATTAAACCTGCAGTAACTAATTTAATCAGAAATAAGCTGAAAATGCAACATTAACATATTATCACCTAATTTAAGTTGATATAGCGAACTTGTTAGCAAACCTGCCTATTTACACATCCAACAGATATGGAGAAACAACATTCATTTGGAGTCATGTTTGTGACCACCTGATGGTTGTAGGTCCAATATTAATATTATTTTCTCTCCTGAGGGGAATATCTAGTTCTTTAGCTGCTAAATGCTCCATTATGTTCACCAGCTAGTCGCCAACCTTGTCAGGTAGTGTACTGTGGGTTTTTAGAGCTTTTTCATTGAAAAAAATCTGCCCACTGCAGCCGAAAACAATGCTGATGAGAGCTGTGAGAGTGAACCAAAACAGTAAAGCTGTGGGCCCTAAAACCAAAACAATGAGCTGGAAAAAGATATAAAGCTCCATAGGTGTACTTCAGAGTCAGGTGATAACTATCTGTGGGTTTATCACTACGAGCAACCTGTTTTTCATATACAAGTAGTCATGTGATCCATTGTTAATCTCAGTCTTTTGTCCTTTTGGCCTTTTTTCTGTAATATTGTGATTCTGTTCTCCTTGACAACACGCACCTGATTGCACTTTTCGGTCCGGAGTCAAGAGCACAACCCTTTCCACTTTTGACACATTTTGTCTGTTGAACATAAAACTAAAGTGGAAATCAAGAAGTCAAATCCCACTCTCTGCTCTTATTTGTGTCATGATGAAAAAGGAACTGCTGCCATACCCAGATTCAGTAGGGACACTGACTAAATATATTCCTGCCTTCATTCACAATATGACTATTTATGAGATTAGAATAGAACATAATAGAATAGAATATATAACAGACCTAGAGCCTTAAGTACAGAGCAATAAGGGTGAAAAAGTGAATATTACATATTAATACAGCAATATTAGACATCCCAAAATAATATAATCAAAGTAAATGAGTTCTGGTGTCATACTGGTCCACTTGGAAAGGCTTCTTGTCTTCCTGCCGCAGGCCTCCAAAGATTTTCATTATCTTTCCAGAAGTCACCAACTGTCCAAAACCTCTGACTGCAAGGCCATGAGAACAGTCACATCGAGGCAAAAGGCTTCCTCTGTGAAGATTCACCCATTCTAATCTCATGAGTTATCTCCTATCAGATAAGTTCCCCCTGAGTATCTCATGGGAGTAGATGCAGCTCCAGTTTGTTTACAGATGGCCACTTCTTACGTCACAAGGTCACAGTGTTTCATGTTCTGCATTCCACGTCCTGCAAATATAATGAAACATGCTGAAGGATGGCTGAGGACAGATGGCTCAGAGCCTGCTATTGTTTAGTCTCAACATTTCATTTAATCTTCATCTAATCTAATGAGGTTTTTCAGAACAGAAAACTAGGAAACTCACCTTCTGTGTGGAGATTAGATTTTATTGGGAGGAATGGATTTTACAATATTCTCACTGTTTACTGGTGAATATAAATATATTTGCATAGCTGCAAATAAAAAGTACTTTTTTAATGCAATTCAATTTCCTAATGACATATGACATTTCATATAGGGTAACAAAAAGAAAGAGGAAAGCTGGAGCCAAAAGTGTTCTACCAAGTATACCTAATAATTACTGCGCGTGAGCGAGCATGGGTCACAGCAGTTGTACCAAAGTCAGTACGCAAAACTGATCATTCTTTGCTGTAGCAACAAATTAACAGCTACATTGCAAATAACCAGAGCTAACCAATAAGTTACATTTAGGGTGCAAGTCTCATAATGATGGCTGCAGAAGACATGCATATTGATCTGAGCTAGTGCCAGGATTTATCTAGATCATTGGTTCCCAACCTGGGGGTCTAGACCCCCCAAAAGGTCCTAAGATAAATCTGACAGGTCTCAGGATGTTTAAACAAATAAGACAGAAAAAAAATACATATTTCTCTTGCACAAAAGTGTATTTATTTTTTCTAACTTTTTGCGAATTTGTGCTTTTTTCTTATTAAATACCAGCTATTCAGGCCTCTAAAAATGTAACAATATCACAGGGGAAAATTACTCAAGTAAACAGTGGTTTGTGTCTGAGGGGTCAGAAGCTAAAAAGGTTGGGAACCTCTGGTCTCGATGGCTGGAAAGATTGTGTATCTGTAACAAAAAAGTCACAAATTTGATCACTGCAGCTGCAAATATGCCATAAATGCAATGTGTGCTGTAAGATCCTGATTACTTAAAAATGAAGACAGGTTATTTGGCCAAAATCGGATCATGGTCTATGCATTCAGAAAAATGGCAGTTTCAAGCTTTGGACAGATTCATGTACTGCTGCTGCCTCTTTGATCAATCATTTGACAGATGCTAATAGAAGGTCCAAATGTGCCTGCCTCACTGCTCAGAGTCTGCCTAATAGATCAAACAGATCAATAGGCAATGTGTTCAGCCTGACCCTACACTAGACCCTCTAACACCTCAATAACCCAACCAGGATCATGTTTGCTGACCTCCTCCACATTCGACACCACGGCAGTGAAACTCCTCCGTCACTTTAGTCAACCAGCTCTTCGAGAATCATATCACAATACACACACTACCCCAGATTTTCCCCCATTCTCATATACTATATCTTATGTGAGTTTGTAAATAAACTAATTCTCATCTTGATGAATTGATTATGAGGAAGTAATTACTGTTGATACATCAGCCACCTCCCACATAGATTGGAATTTCCCTCCCTTATTAGTAGCGAGTATATTTTCCAGAACCAGGGGATGTGGCTGACACGTGGCAGAGATACATTAAGATTGTGCAGAGGTTCTGTATCTGTCTTGTGGTGATAATATAAATTGTAGCATGCATGTTGGCCATTTCAGTATATTATGGATAGGAAAATAGACTTCTTTTGGTGGTGAATATTCAGATTTCTTTGCTTTGTTTTTGTATATTTTATATATATATTTTATAAAACAACATAAAAAATAAACCTCATTCCTCCATCCGTCATTCTCTGCATTGAACTGTCTTCCAGCCTTTATATTTTGTATGCAGTTCTTTGGGAACCCCATGCATATTTCCAAACTGTTCTCCAGTTAATTTTTGTATTTTTGTTTTGTATATAATTACATATAATCACTTAATTTTCATTTTTAGAGCCTGCATGACAGCCATGCGTTGGAGTCTGTAAGAAGAGAGTAACATCTTTTCGTTTCATTTCGCCTGTTTTCTTGTCATAAATCTATAGTCTATGTCAGGTGATTAAGCAGGTTGTGATGAGTCGATAAGGAGCTCAATGATTGCATGATTGAACTCAGGAATGTACTTTACATGTCAGAATTCCTCAGTTTGTAAAAGGATAGCAGACAGTAATTACAGACAGTAAATAGTAGTTTGCTGAAACCGTGAAAGCCTCACATCCATTAAGTAGAACCGTAACTATGGTATGAAGGCTTTACCTGTGATATTATCTCCATTTATCATACCCATTCAACATTTTTACTTTTGTATTTTACATACAAAATGAAAAATGCTGTTCTTTACTCAGGTGGACATGTTCTTCAGAAGGAACCACTGCGAGACTATGGAATCGGAAGACATTTTAGACCACTCCCAGGTAAACAAGATGCACTTTCCACTGGTGTGTATACAGCTGGGCTCGCACCAAAGTGAGGATAGTGTCACTGAATAAATGTTTGTGGAGCTGCATGCACGCAGTCATTTGTATATGTCATCTTGGAGACACCTTAAAACTGGGGCAGCTTTCTGTGTTTGTATGCTGAATTACTCACAGTATGAACCAAAGTTTGTCTTTAAAAACTGCCAGTTGATTGTGTAAGAATCTGAAATACAAGAGAAAGTCAGCTGCACTGCTGGGGCACTGCTCAGTCAGAGCTCTTATCTTGAGACTTCCTAAAACATGCTCTCTCTCTCTCTCTTTCACACACACACACACACACACACACACACACACACACACACACACTTTCCCCCTCCCTCTCCCCTCCCTCCACCCACCTCCTCTCTGTAACCAACATACACACACGGTCTTCTCAGACTGAGTGTGAGCGTCTCACCAGCCAGGATGACTGGAGGAGTTAGGACTGCATAGGCTGCAGTGTTGGGAGAGAGTGTGTGTTTGTGTGTGAGCGCATGTGGGTGTGCATGTGTCTGGGCGGACTCCCGCTGTAATGGTGCCCCATGTGTGACTGTGCTGACCGCGACAGCCATCCTGTCCACAGCGGAGACTTTCTCAGCATGCAGATGGTGTGAGCAGTCAGGGGAAAAGTTTATAACAGCTCCTCTGAGCCTCAGCTCAACTCAATCCACTCTGTACACACTGAGTTAGTTCAGGAGGGAAGCAGCAGCAGCAGCAGCTGAGCTGGAGTGCAACTTCAGCTCGTCTCAGCCCAGGATTTCTGTTGTTGTTGATTGATTACCTGTCACTGGACTGGATACAGTAGTTGTGCATCACCACACAGATCAGAGCTGAGGGATTCAACAAGGCTGTTTATTTGAGAGGTGAGTCTGCTGTTTGAGGTTGTACAGTTTTATAGTATGCTTTTGCCTCTGAGGTATTGTTATATATTGGTGATTTTGTGGCAATGTCCCCATTGTTCTTGAACCACATTCACACATCTTTGGCATGTGATAGGACTGTGAAGATGCTGTAGGTAAATGGTCTGACTGACTTTAAGTTATGTGTATCCCTGGAGCTGAACTTTATTTAAGATTGCAATAGTAACACCACATTCTCTAGCATAGCAGTATATGGTATTAGCTACAATATTTGGTGGTGTTTTGGGGTTCCTGGATCTGTTTAATATTTTGCATGTTTTATTTACTTGCAGCACATATAATCCCAGGTCAGCAAGTGCCATCAATTTACTGAACAATGATAAGATGCATCAGTGCTCAGATTTTCAAACAAACTTCCAGCATCACCCGTTTTCTAATGGATTTCATCACTAGATTATTAGTTCATTAATGGGATATATTTCCAATGTGTTAAACTAGTGACACAACTCATCCAGCTGTGTCACCAGCAGTAACTGTCATATTGAGATTGCAGTAGAGATGCACCAGAGGAAGTAAGTGCACAACTTTCAGTTATATATACCTGGGCATCTGTGAAACATATTGTGAAAATGACAAAAAAGCTACAATCTTATTTAAAACATATTAGCTACATTGTTAACCTGTAACATCATAAGTGAAATACCAGTTTACTGTAAGTAACCATAGCAATGACTGTTGGACAGCTGGAAAGCATCAATTTTTTGTACTTTTCAGGTAGGTTTAAGTTAAATTCAAATTCACTGCACTTACTTTACTGTCGCTCTGTTAGACCAGAATTTGGCAAGGGCTCGCTTATTCTGGTGCAGGACATACAGATGGCGAGACCGTTGCATATGCCATCCAAAACACTGACCCCCTGTCTGGCTGTCGGCTGGCCAAACAGAGAAGAAAACTCAATTATGTCGGGATTAATGTGCTAGTTGTGCCGCATGTGCGAGGATGTCGCTGACTACTCACAGCATACTAACAATGGAAAAAGGAGGCAGAAAAGGAGAAGGAAAAATATTTCAAACAATAAGAATGAAAGGATGAGAAGGAAAGGACAAGGAGGGTAGATATTGGTAAAATGTCAGGGAAGACAGAAAAGACATCTCTGCAACTTGTTTCCCCCACCTGATGTGTTAATGGAAAAGGAAGATGTGAACGCAAACAGGGCATGAGCTGAGGTAGACAGAGGGAAGATATGATGACCCCCGTATGCCGGGAATGTCTGCAGTGCACAAGCTGTGCTGCTGGAAAGCCGAGGGATCAGGTTCCCCGTGTCAGCTGCTGCACTCGACTGTTCCCAGGTCTAACTCTGTGATGTGTTTATTGAGAGAGAGGAAGGGATGGAGATGAGGAGGACTGAAACTGCAGCAAAACTGGATTTGAGATCAAATTTGAAAATTCATAGGCAAAAGGAATAGTTTGACATTTTGAGAAAAACTCTTATTCGCTTTCTGGCAGACAGTTAGGTGAGAAGACTGATACCACTCTCATTTCTGCCCGTTAAATATAAGGCTACAGCGAGTAGCTGGTTAGCTTAGCTTAGCACAAAGACTAGAAACAGGGGGAAATAGTTAGCCTGCCTCTGTCGAAGGGTAACAAAATCTGATTACCAGCACCTCTAAAGCTCACTAATTAACATGTTATATCTCATTTCTATAAACCGTGTAAAAAATGACAATTTACCATTTTTATTTCATTGCTAAGCACAGTAACTTCCTGGAATAGCCAATGGTTGCCTAGCAACTGCTCAGTGGCAGGCAATGGTCTGGCACATACCCCCCACCGCACCCGTTTTGGTTTTTGCATGAATTAAACAAACAAGATTTTAATGAGCTTTAGAGGTGTTGGTAGGTGGATTTTGTTACTGTTGGACAGAGCCAGGCTAACTCCCTCTGTTTCCATTCTTTATGCTAAGCTAACAGGCATGTCACAGTAGCTTTAAATTTACCATACACACATGAAAGTGGTATCTATTTTCGCATCAAACTTTCCACCAGAAATCAAATAAGTGTAAAAATGTCAAACTGCTCCTTTAACGTCTGTTAAATTAATTTGACACAAGCTAGTCCACCCAAAGAATCTATAGTAAGGCGACTGAAGGTTAAAATGCAGAGTCAGCTTAGCTTTCCCCCAAACTGCTACAGCAAATGAAATCTCTGGGGGAAATGACTATGATCACAGCTGTGATTTTCAGTTCGACCTCTCACTTTGTGACCATAACATCTTGTATCTTATTTTTTTCTGGAAAATTTCCCTCTGTATTCACATTACTGCATCACAAAGGATAGCCACATTAACAGTATCATTCATTCAGTTCTAATAGTGTGTCAAACATAGAATGAGTCAGCGGTCGATGTGAAGTCTTCACCCTCGCTTCTCCACAGGGCTGCCGCTCAGTTCCCAGACATACAGTGACACATGGCGTGGAGGAAAACGGAGAGGGAGGGGCGGCGATGCTAGTCGAGTGGGTAATCAGTGTATCATACCAAAAGTGTTGCATTGTAGACTATGAAGGGGGCCACATACGGCATCTAAATTGGTGTGTAGACAAAATAGACACTGACTCATCACATTGATTCATACAGGAAAGCCAGCAAGCTTGTTTGGCATTTCAGCAGCAGGAGCAAAAAGAAATCATATGTCCAAGAAGCTAACCCTTCTGTGTTTGTGATACATTATATCGCCCACCCTCACCTTCCTTCCTCTCTTCCTGCTTCCATTTATCAAACTATCTTTCTGTGACTCACTGTGGTTTGTGTAGGTAGTGACCAATCATGGACTACGTACCTATACCCCATAATGAAGGATAGCTTCCCTTCAGCATTAAATCATGATCTGACTTGTGCATGTGTTGGATGGAGCAATGGATTAGGGTGTGAGTACTTCCATCTGTGACCGCTCTGAAGCCCTTCCTCTTTCACATCCTCTCCTGCGATCGGGCAACAGCAACTGCACAGCAGGAAACATGCCCTCCTCTAACCTCTGTGACTTTTCAGCAGGAGTCTAACAGAAACAGACTGCTCTCGAGGTAGCAGCTTTGGTAGCGAAGGGTTATATTTGTCTTTAACACATGTGGGTCATGGAGGCCCTACTGTGCAGACTTTAAGGGGGAAGGTTGCTTAGGGATATTTAAAGGGTTGACAGCATTGACTGGCAATGTGAAGTTCATGTTTCCTCTGTTGCACGTTTTATGGTGTCTTTTTGCTGTTAGCAGGGTACAAGGGTGGTGTGTGCACATACACAAGCAAATGAGAGACATAGTCAAATCTATTGGCTTTGATCTGAATTAGCCCTAGACAGATGGTTGCTAATGAAACACAGACAGAGTTTATATCATTGCCAAGTGGATTCAGTCAGCTGTCAAACATGCTAACTTGCATAGGCAATAAAGTTGTCACATCCTGTGTCCACCAATCCCATCTTACTGGCATCTTTGTGGTGGTACTACTGGAGGAGAGAAACATCATGTGATAAAGTTGAGTTTTCAAAAACAGAAATAGAGATAGTTTATGTGTTGACAGACAGACGGACAGAAGAGATTTTATCAGATTTGATAAGACTAAATGGTAGAACGGTTTTGACCCTCCATAGTGACTTTTCTGTTTAACGCATCATTGACCTTTGCATCATCCAAGGAAAGTTGGCACCGGCTTTACTGGCAAGCACTGGGGCCAATGTGGAGTGCAGCAGCTGCTGAAAATGCAAAACTGAGGACTGGAGACAGACAGATGGTAATGGCACTGTCGGCCACATGTTAAAGGACATGAATAAAGAATTCATGTCTGCTATTCATCAGTGAATCATTAAAGCTTCAAGTGGGAGATTATTTGCATCACTGTGATCATTGATAACCTTTAATATGAACACAAAATGCATAACTACTGTGAGTTGACAAAAATTGATTAATTGAAAGTCCTCTGCAATTGACCATTTGCTAAACCCCTCCCCCGAACAGCTATTGTCCAATCTTAGCTTAGCAACCATAAGTCATGGCATCCACATATTGAAGCAGTGTGCATCCATTTCAAGTTCAAGTTCAACAAGCTTTACACAGTACATAGTGAAACGAAACAACGTTTCTCCAGGACCAGGTGCTACATAAACATACAACAAAGATCAAATTCGAAAAAAACAACAACAGCACAGAGCTAGGACCAGGGTTTTTGTCCCAGCCACATAAAGTGCAAAGTGTACAACTATGTGCAAACAGTGCAAAGACAATACAGTGCAAACAGTGCAAAAAGAAAAAGACAACACAAGAATGAGACACTTTCACGTGCTGAAAGAAAGCAAAAGATGAGATGGAATAAACAAAGTAGCAGCGGTTGAGGTAGTGCAAATAGAATATATGCATAAGCATAATTATAAACATAGCAGCGTAATGAAATAATAACAGGGTTGAGGTGGTGTGTGGCCTTTTTTCTAGCCTTTCCAAAACCAAAAAATTCAAGAGCAAAAACATAAGAAATGGATTTAACTATGGGTTTCGATGCTCTAACGTGAGCTGCAATCGTTAGCATGCCCAGCTAACTAGCTTTCTAGCTACAGTAGAAACAACCATCAAGTGCATATTTAAGACCCCTATTAAGATACAATTTAACAATGTTAAAATGAGTCAGCTGGAAACATAAAAAAGTCAGTCAGAGACAGCGTTTTCTACGAACTCATGGAGCTAACATTAGCTTAATTAGCTAGCTAGCTGCAGCTGATGAAACCTGCTAGTAAAAGTTGTAATTTCAGCCAAAGAATTACTAAAAATGTGGTTAATCTTACACTGTTATCATTGTAAACTCCATATGTGCAGTGCGAGAATGGAAAGCTTGACAGGCGTACAGAGAAAAAGGAGGAGAGGCTTAGCAAATGGTCAGCAGTTTGAAAACTGTGAAATCATGTCATATGATGTCTGTAAAATGCACTGTAGCACATTCATGTTGACCATTTCGGCCTGTGATGCTTTATAGTAACCACAGAATGGGAAAGGCAGTAGATCTAAGTTGGTTAAGTCCAATTTTCTCTGGACAGGGTGCTCCCTTGCTGTTGTGACCGGCCACTTCCTGTGGTCACAGAAGATTTCCTGCCACTGTCCTTACCCGACACCAACATTTTTGGCAGTTTGGGCAACAATCTATAAAGTCTCAATTAGGGGGAACCGAATGCTCTTCTTATGCAGCCCAAAATGTATGATTTAGGTAACTGTGCTGTATTTTTACCCCTCAAAAATCTTCTCAAGTACAACTTTAATTTCCCAAATGATGAGCCAGACTGTGAAGTGAGGCCTCAATCTCCTTTCCTCCAAACCAGCTCAATTCAAACAAAGACGTGTCAAACAGCAGTTCAGGCTTTCTGTGTGCTGTTAGCTTCAGTACTTTCCCATATGGGGAACAAACAAAGTCTGTGTAAGCACTGAAAACTAGCAACCTCCTGCTGCTGTGAGACGGGTCCTGTATGGACAAGGTCTGCAGTATCACATTTCAGAGATTTTACAATCTCATGAAACATCCTTTTTTGTTTAGACCTCTAGACATCCTGATTTCCTCTCTGTATGGGTATAATGTTATTCATGATGTAGCTTACATATGGTGCTTCTGAGATCATTTACATGAAGGAAATACTCCACTGATATGTAAACACTTTATTATTGGCTGAATTATCATCCCATAGCGCTTGACATAAACAGAACCCTTTTTCATCATGCATAGGTTCATCATCACAAGTATCAGTTTACATCAAATGGTTTTGTCCCAGGAAACAATTGAAAATGATTTATTGTACAATTCAGTGCCTTTTGGCTGCTCTGAGAACAGCTTTCATCACTAAAGACACGTCCAGTAGCTGTATTTTATTATTTCACTGACAGATGCATATTTTTAAACCACAACAAGGCGTCCCTGATCCTGAGATGGCCTGGCTCAGTATCCATTTTACTGATGGACACAGACAGACAGAGAATACTGATACCTCAGTGCCAAAATGGAGACAAACACTAATGGTGGTTTGAAAGATTTGTACTCCTCATAGAAAAGTCCATCCCTTTCTCTTCTTTCCTTCTTTTCTTCTGAAAGTATTCGTTTTTATTCGACTGCCACAGAGCCACTGTTGCATCCTGCTAAGAAATGATAGTGCATGCCACAAAACCTTAGGGGTCTGATTCGTGACTATCTTTGTGTTGTCCTTTCGAGTGTAGAGTGTGTGTTTGTGGTGTGTGTGTGTGTGTGTGTGTGTCTGTGGCTGTCTGTGCTGTATACTGAGCTCTTGTTTATAGTGAAGGTCAGGGTGTCTCTTCCCACTGACTTCTTAGTATGGTCAAGATTCTCAGGCGTGCTGTGAGAAAACTCTGGGACATTCTTAAACTCATAATGTTTTGAATGTTACTTGACAGTTGAGACAGAAGCAAGTGTTAGTAGACATGAGCAGATGGTAATGTTGAGCGTTAATTGCCGCTTTGGAAATGAAATGCTCCATCATACTGCCACTCTCATTATTCTAGACATCAGACTTGATGTCATCACCAAACTTTGTAAAGAGTTTCATCCCCACATTAGTTGACCTTTAGCAATTTTGAATACAAGTCTTGCTTTATTTGAAACATACATATATGGACATTTTTTAACAAGGAACTTTAGGCATCAGTCAGAACATTTTGCATCTTAGGAACTATTTATATCTCTATTTCTATGATTCACAAGTGAAATTTCGTTTTTCTTAAAACTACCTTTCTACCATTTCAGGCTGCCTTGAAAAGTTGATATCCTATTTCTTTGTTTTAAGTGTTCCTTTTACAACCTCGTTGTTATAATGGGGAATATTACATAAATAGTTCCAATGCTTATTTTGGAGACTGAGGCTCAGAGGACAGAGACACTACTGCCACACAAGATACAGTACCCACACACGCACCTGTACACGCAGGTGTTTTACAGGGATACATAATGCACCTCTGGGCTGCTGCTTTCCATGTGCTGAATGAACAAAACAGTCAGGTAGTGATGTGTTCTTTCAAAGACTTTGCAGTTGCATCATAAATGTGCTTACAGGAGGTTCACTAGAGATGTGTCTGCAAAAAGAGGTTTAAAAAACAGGTCAACTACCTCGTCTTTAGCCCTTGTTGGGTTGTTGCTTCACAAAAATCTGGTATATTGACCTGAACAAATGTATTTTTTAACTATATCACAATATATTGTAACAAGAGTAAGAGTCTACAGCCATGCTAGCAGCTCTGTGAGGTTGTACTTGACAATATTAACATGTTGATGTTAGCAGGGATCTTAGTTTGTCGTGTTAGCATGCTAACTGAGGCTGATGGGAATGTTATTATTTGCAGGTATTTGGTCATACACCAAATTATTCGACAAACAAAAATTTTGGCCAGATGATGGGGCTTGAGGAAAAATTGGGGGATCACCAAAGGTATTACAATTCATGCTGAGGGGGACATGAATGTCTGTACCACATTTCATGGCAATCCACCCAAAAGTTGTTGAGACATTTCACTCAAAACCACAAATGTTAACCTCATGGTGGCGCTAGAGGAAAAGTTAGTGGATCACCAAAGTCATTAGGATCCATCCTCTGGGGACCAGGAATATTTGTATGAAATTTTATGGCAAGCCAATTGTTGTTCAGACATTTCAGTGGTGGAGTGACCGACCAACAGAGCAACATTGCCATCCCTGGTGCTACACCACTTGCGTGGCTAAAAAGACCAACATCTAAATTAATATATAAAACAGTATGTATGTCATCTTCCAATGTCCAGCTTGACAGCAGTTGCTTATTCCACCGTAGTTCATCTTCAAATTGTGCATAGAATATAGGAATCATTACTTTATGGCTGTTGTTAACACATCATTTCCCCATGATTCTGTTAGATATGTCTGACAGAACCCACAAACTGGCTTTTAGCAGGAACATAAAAAATTAAAATGAGTAACCTTCTAAAGGTCACAATTCATCATACTGTTCCTGCTTGGGCCAAAGAACCACTAACTTTTCCACTAATCTTACTCCATTTGTCTGTTGATTTATAGATTTAGTCATGATTATGCCTTCCATCCCTGTTTGGCAATTTATTACCTCTGGACTAGACCACAGTGTAATGTAAATTTTAAATAGTGTTTCTACTCTCAGCCAGCACCAAGTTACTCACATTAAGAAACCTCTGAGTTATTTACCATTTCAATTCATAGCAGCAAAGGCCAGTCCCAGCAGTGCTGTTAACTAGACCCGGTGCAGGAGGCATGAAATTGTAAAGGGGCTGTGGTACCAGACTGGCAACACAGCAGGTGACTCCATCAACAGATGGGTGTACCAACCCGAGACTGTGATTCATGCTGTGTCTGTGTGTCTGTGTGTGTTCATGTGTGTGCTTGCAGATTGTTTAAATTAAGAGAATCAAGTGCATAGGAAGCAGCAGGGATAGAGAGGTTATTCCCTCCAATATTAGTGTTAAATGATCCCACACAATGAAGAATTTTCCCTTGAATGAACTTAGCTCAGATGATAGCTTTCACCGCTGTTGAAGTAAGAGCACTGCCCATTTTTTCCCACATGGATCCAGCTTGAAAGTGGAGCAAAGAGATGGACAAAAGATAATAAGTAGGTTATGGCCACCACAATGCAAAACAAGTGTAGTGAGCGTGTTTGTGCATGCACATGCATACAGGACACGCTTACTTGGACTGTGTGCATGGAACCAGAGAAAGTTTTGAAATCACCACAGCAGCCCTGCTGCACTTGCTCCACTGCTGCCTGGAACACTGCTGGGCTGCATCTGGTCCTCATCTGGACCTGTGGGCTGTTTGGACTTCCACCAAGGCAAGCTCAACCAGAGCCACTGATAACATGGCAATGCTTAAAGCTGACAGCAGCAGTCTACGAGTAGTAGCATATGTCACTGAATGGTGCACAGGTTTAAACAATCTATTATGCTTATGGAAACAATATGTGTAGGGTGTTTTATTGCATGCTTGCTGTTGTTTGTGACTCCACTCATGTATGTACTGTATGTGTTGACGTGTGTGAAAGTTTCAGGTGCAGTCAAGGATATTTGTCGCGTTTGATCAGATTTCATCTACTTGAATAATAAGGGTTCTGTCATTAAAACTTCAAAATAGTCAAAAAGATTGAAGATTCAAAGAGACAGAGGGACAAAATGTTACCGTGAGACAAGAGAAAGACTGGCAGGCCAACATATGTAGGTGGGTGACACATGAAATAGATAAAAGAGAGTAGAGGTTTGGCCTGCGGTCTTGTTATCTGGCTTATGAATTCCTCCTCCCACGTTTCCCCTTCTGCCTTTCCAACACTCAACTCTGTCTGCCTCAAATTCCATAATGTTCCACAACTGGCAAACCACAGCAAATAAGCCAAACATTCCTGTTACAGAGTTGGTACCTCCAAACCACAAAAACAATTTACCTCAAGTGATATCTAACCATGCAGATAGGTGTTATTTGCTGAGGTTTTGAGAAAGACAGGTGATGCTTTTTTTAGAAATGAAAATGACATTTGAAAAACTCAACTCGGTATAATCCACAGACTCCACTGGAAGAAAAATGGTTTTCATTAAATGGGCTGAATGAATAGTTTAAATGAACAGACTTGTTGCTGTGGTGACTGTGGTGTCTGTAATTATTACACTCTCTCTATCATACAAGTACATCCCTCTTTTGGTTGAAATCTTGCAGAATATTAGGACTTTAAGGTTTAGAGTCACTGGACCTCTTTAGAATTTCTCTTCTAAATATCCGTACTGTGTTTGAAAGGAGGGTATTTATGAATTCAGCATCATCTGTTTGTAATATGTTGCAGAATGTATTTGTTTACCTAATGTTTACCCATTGCCTATACTTGGAACTTGCAGCATCTGTAAATCTAAACAAATTTAAACTCTTGTGCCTTTTTGCAGATTAGAGTTGCTGTAATGGACGATCAGTGCGTGTCCCACGGCAGTCCCCAGCGCAGTGGAGGTCAAGCCAGCACAGAGATCCAAAGGCAGGGACGGCCGAGTGTCATCAGGTGTGGGTGGCTCAGGAAGCAAGGAGGTTTTGTCAAGACTTGGCACAGTCGCTGGTTTGTTCTGCGAGGGGACCAGCTCTACTATTACAAAGACGAGGAGGAGACCAAAGCCCTGGTAAGGCTGCGAACACACTGAAAGACTAGTCCCAACTAGTTTTGAAATAATGGCACACAACAGATTTCACGGACTGCTGTGTCTCTTAGTGACAAAGACCATCAGACCCCAAGTCCTTCATTAATTCCAGCAGTCAACTAACTTGTTAGCTTAGAAAACTTGAAGAACAGTTGATCAGACCAGAAGTGCACGCTGCAGGTGGAAATCTTTGGGAATTAATTGGTTCCCATGCGCAGTGCCAGCTGCTGCACCTGTTCTTGGTCAGGTTAATTGATTTGGAACAAGTTAAGTATGCCTGCTCGTTGGCACACAGAGACACAAGAGGGAAAGAGTCACATCTGGACACACAGCTCTTTGTCCACTCCAGGAGTGAATGAGAATAAATGTGTTTTAAGAAGAGCTGCAATAAACGAGTATGTCAATTAAAACAGTATTATCGTTTTTACAACCACATACCTAAGGACGTGTCTAGACATCAGTTTGAAAATATCAAACATGTTTCAAAAAACAACGCCTTAACAGATTTGCACTCTCTTCACGCTACAAGATAACCTGTATGAACCATTAATCACAACTCAGCCTCAGACTGGGGATTCCCCTACAGATATTTTGTGAAGCCAGATATACATTTTCTACATCGTGGACCTTTAAGTTCCTAACTAAGAAACTAATATAAAACATGAATTAATACATAGTAATAGTATTGCCAGTATTAGCTTACAATATGAATTAAAATGTATATTTAAAGGTAAATAATACAAAGCTTGAAGAGTTTATATATCTTATTCAAATCGCTTGCCAAAGCCCAGAATGCAAAGTGGTTAATCATCAAGTGGTGGGCTAATGTCCCACTTTCCTGACTTACTTCTATGAATGTAAAATTACTCTGCTGTACTCTTGCAAACAAAAGGACCATCTAAGCTTCAGTTCCTGTATTTATGTTATTTTGTGCATTTCTTTTTAAAATAGGTCCTACTGGTTTTAAAAATACATGAGCAAATGTGAGAAAGTTTGTGTACATGGAATGAATCAAGAAACAAATTTAGTTTTGTCTCTGAAACATTGGACACCTGTGGTCTACAGAGCAGATGCATCTTACAGCCAAATGAGGTATCAAGATCCGAGTCTGATTCAAATGAGTCAGGTTGTTTTGACTGTTTGACTATAAGTCAGTAAAGTGTTGTGAGCTTGTTTTCACTAAAGCCAACACACAAAGCTATCCTGAAAGATTAGGAGACAATGAGTGATGCAGACAATAAAGCCGTCTCTAACGTTACTGTAACCAGGCAGCCTATTTCACTGAGCATGTGTAGACTGAACAAAGAAGCAGAACCACAGAAAAATCACAGACATGTGGAAATGTGGAAGAGAGGGGATACATAATTAATTCCACCAGGTTAGTTCGATACGCCACTGCATGTTTTCAACAAACTTTGTCTTTGGTGAAGTTGAACTGACAACCGGGATGAAGAGAAATTAGAATCTGTTGTCATTGATTCATGTTACTTCTGTTTTGGGGCTGCTCAGGGATCAGTTTGCTGGGATTGAGTGTCAGGGTTTCAGGGACAACTGAATACAGATTAGAAGCAATATTAAAGGAGTAGTTCGACATCTTGGGAAATAAGCTAATTCACTTTCTTGCCAAGGGTTAGATGAAAAGGTTGATACCACTTTCATATCTGTTAAATATGAAGCTACAGCCATGAATTGATTACTAGCTTAGCTTAGCAGAAAGACTGGAAGCAGCGGGAAACAGCTAGCCTGTATGGCTCTGTCTAAAGGTAAAGAAATCCATGTACCATCCTATCTACAGCTCAGATGAAATAAACAAGATATAACATGTTAATTAGTGAGCTTTAGATGTGCTGGTGGATGGTTTTTTTTTTTATCTTCGAATGGAGCCAAGCTAGCTGTTTCACCCGGTTCAAGTCTTTATGCTAAGCTAAGGGCTGACAGCTGATTGTGATGTCTGGGGACTAATTATTAGATACTTTGGATACTTATTAGGTATCTAGGTGTCTGTTAGTTAGTTACATATGTCATAATCCTTGATTCATACAGGGAGAGGAGATATTCTTCACTGCTATTTCTGGGTAGCTCCGGTTCTTAAGCAGCGTTTTTAAAACAGAGTGTGGTCTTATATTGGGAGCACCAACAGTTTTGCTTTAGGTCTTGGTGCTGTGAATATCCTAAGGGAATGATGCAAATACTGTGGAGCAGTTTTTCATAATAATTTACAGAAATGACAGGAAACAATTTGTTTCCCTTTGAAAGATTCTTGCCATCTATATTTATTCACCCAGACATGTTAATCATTAATGTCCCTACAACTTCAGCTACCTAATGAACACTCTACTCTTCTATGTTTTGTAACTTTCTATTCTTTCCTACTTCTGAAACAAAGCCAACATCAATTTCAGATACCTAAAACTGCCACTTTTTGCCTAGAATGGAAAATTTAAATAAAACTAGGTCAGGCACAGAGCAGTGTGTTCAAAGTCCTTAAATCTCTGTGACCTCCAAAGCAGAGCAGCATGGAATAGCACAAAAACAACACCCTAACATGACACAGTACCCAACAGAATACAAGATAACTAGTCTAGAGTTTCCAGCGTCCTGAAATAAAGAACACAAGTAGGGCAAAGAAGAGAGAGAGCCTTGACTGAAGTTGTTCCTTGCCTCTCACTCTGATGTTCAAGACACACAAATGTACCATCATACATCTCTTAACTTAAGAGTGTGTGCAGTGGAGTTAAATCTCCCTGTCCTGAGCCATGAACCACATAATGCAGGGGCGTGAAGCCATATTTAGATCAGCTATTAATTAATCCTCTCACGTGCTGTGAAGTCTCCATTTGTTACCTGTCACATTTGCCTAATTGCTGCCTCCTCACTGGGAGCAGGAACATCTGCCCCTCTCTGTTGCCTATGGAAACACAGACACATTACACATTGTCGTCTGATCCTTTGTTACTATAAGAATATTCATTATAGCCGCTTTAACCTTAATGGCAGATCAGAAAAATGCTCATATGAATTGTTTTTGTAATGGTCATATGGGTTGTTTTGGAAGCACTGACAAATTCCTGCAAGTTGAGGCGCTAGATCAGAAAACACTCAAAGAACACAACAGGTCATAATGGTTATAATGGGGATCTAAATGAATACTCTCCAGACATAAGGATTCAGTTTAACCAATTTACGGTGGTAATATTTGTTGCAGGACTGTTTTATTAGGTTGCGATTGTTAATTATGTTGTTGTGTTCACCTTTCGTGTGTTTGTTGTGCAATACACATTACATACTGTACTGAACCAGCACTAAGAAAAACAAAACTAGCATTTAGTAACTTAATGCAGATATGAGATGAGATTTTGTTTTCAAATGCTGCTGCTCAGAGGAATACTGATGTTTGTAGATAACATTATTAGGAAGAGCGTGTTATTATTGTCAATACAGGGTTGTGTCCTATACAGTCGGGCCAAACCTCTCCGAGCAATGCGTGGAATCTGAAGAATGGGAGTCAGATGGAGGTGAAGGGTCACCGAAAAGCATGCGTAGGGTATGGCACGTGTGGGCTTAGCATCAACATGCTATCTGCTTGCCCTTACTCGTCCATGGAGATGTATGCACGCACAAGCATGCATGTACTCACTCACATTCTCACACACACACACAAACACAGACGCACTCAGATTTCATGTGGCTGAGCCATAAACAAAGACAGTATTCATTCAGTGGGTGAAATGGTATGATTATTGTAATTTAAACCACTTAGGATTGTATCTGTATTCCAGTGGAGTAAGTGAGGTAACATTATGAATGAATGAGAGAATTGTGAATGAATACATTGAAGCAATTTTATTTTATCATAATGTATTAAGAAATGAAAGACATATTAAAATTTAATCAGGATATTACGATTCTCGCCACAACAAGTCTTACAAGTTAGTTAATTAATATTCATAGCACGAGGGGGCAGACAAAATTATCTGAAGAAAAGTAGTTGGCTTTAATGAGAAATTGCATTAAATCAATAATGCAGCAGTGCAATAATGCACTGAAAATCCTTTGTTTTCCCTGCTTGAGCTGGAAACTGTTTGACCTTGGCATTTAACAGGAGTAAATAAAATGCCACTGCAGTTGTGTAATTATTCATACTGCAAGACTGTGTCGTCTTACTGCAGTTTTGATGAAAAATTAACACTGTACCAGTTGTCTGACCTTCACTCCTACATAAACTCCCTTTTGTCACTTTTGACATTGACAAACATGCACATACACTTGCGATTTTTACAGTACCATCCGATCATAACCGAATGTATTCTCGTATGTATACTTGTAAGGTGTGAAGGTTCCAGTGAGTCACGTCACATCCAGACGCGATCTGCCTCGCATTGCATTTGAATGTCGGAGGTATGCGGACAATGATGTGGACATTATCCAAACACCCTCTTGTATACGTCATTAAACGCATGCCTGACATCATCTTCTGATTCTAATCCAAACACAGACTTTGTGTGGACATGGCTGGGTGCCACCTAAAACATGAGTGACACACTAAAAGCCAATTACTGCATCATCTCTTATTCCTGACATTGCTTTGGTTAGACAATAATATGTAGGCACAGACATTTTCTTCAGCAGGCTCAATACATTAATGAGCAGGAAAAAAATTAATCATTAAAGGGAGACATTTGTCAGGATGTCAGTATACCTAGTATGCACACTGAATACAGAGACTATTCCCTCTGACTCCTGTATGGCGACTGCATGTCTAATAAGCTCCGCATTGATGGATGGAAAAGTCAATAACTCTCATTGGACTTGCAACAGGTTCCTGCAAGTTCTGTTTTCTGAGCACTTTTTCTTTCCCCAATACCTTAGGTGGTAAAGGGGTACTACATGAATTTTAGGTATGTGCAGGTGTAGTGGTTCACAGGAATTGAGTATGCAGCTGGTGCAGGAGCGTGTATGGAGTGTTGAATCACATCAAAATTCCTCACACACAACAGGAGTTTCAGTTGGTATCCTCAGGCAAAAGACCTTGTTTGACTTAAAATACTTCAATACTTTCCAATGGCTATGTGTATTAGCCTGTGTACTGTCCCACAGAATAGAATCGTAAGTGTTAGTTAATGCGTGTAGTCTTGCTAATTCAATTTAAAGTGGCTGTAATCAGTATTTTTATATTAACAATGGATCATCTGACTATTTGTATGTGAAAGGGACCCTGACTCTGCAGTTCCACTCAACGTTTCAGCGTCTTTCAGCTCGTTGTTTTGGTTTTCTTGCCCGCAACTTTACTGTTTTTTGTTCTCCCTACCCCATCATTTTCAACCGCAGCAGGCAGCTCAGCCAAAGCCCTAAAAACCCACTGTACACTACTTGCATAGCACCAAATGGCAGACAAAGTTAGCTCCCAAGCTGGTGAACATAGTGGAGCATTTAGCAGCTAAAGAGCCAGATATTTCCCTCAAGAGTTAGTGCTAAACAGCACTAAAAGGAGAGTGAATATTGGACTCCAAATGAATGCTAATGTTGCTCTGTCTGTGGCCAAAACATCAGTTATTGCAGATTTAAATTAAAGGAATAACTCAGATTGTTTTTGGCATAAGGTGGTACCAGTTACTAACCTGTAGTGATATTAATAAATGTTTTTTTACAAGCTTTAATTCCTATCCAGCTGGTGGCATGCCAGATTATAAATGAATAGCCTAGCAGCAAATGTGGACAAGCTAACAAAGGCATTTTAAAGTACCAAATGCAAACTAGGTGCTTCTTATTTTGTGTGGCAGGTCCCCAGTTAGCAACAGAAGTGACCTGTCAGACAAAAATGTGTATCAGCAGTATCAGTTCATGGCATATAATCCACTCCACTGTGTCGTCTCAGGCGCCCTGGAGGGAGGTCTGAGAGCAGAATCAGGTATCAAAGATACACAAAAGATGTCTGCTCTTGTGGATGGTTTAAATATTCTTTTTATGCTCCCTATGTGGTTTAATATGTTTCTGTTAACTCAGCCCTGACTGCTGGGAGATTTTCAGTCACAGGACTCTTAGCCACAGCTAGAATCGAAGCATCAACATCACTTCTGGTAAGTAACTCAGACCGCTTTGCGTAAAAGTACGAACTGTCATTTTGAGACTTCTTTTTGTATGTGGCTGTTTGTGGAAGTCATCCGCCAATGGAATAACCTGCCATACTATTTAAATAATTCCATCACATAAGTATTGCTTTTAAGGTTGGACAGTGTATCCTGCTGTTTGCTGTGAATGTGATTCTATATCTTATTAATGCAATGTCAGGTTTAGAGTTAGAGATGAAACAATAGCTGAAGTGATCTGTTTTTCTATGTGGTTGTAAAACTACATGCAACACAGGATGTAGTAGCCCAGTGACATCTTCACCAGATCTTTATCTTTGAAACAAGCATTGCTTCACTTCCGAATGGGTAGTTTTGTAGTATATAAATGTAGTGCATCAGCTTATTTTCTGTTTTGTGAAGATCGCTGTGACGAAACTGACCAACACATGAAAGCCATGCTTGAGATTTGGTATAGTGTGTCTCAGTAAGGTACTCCACATCGTCAGCTTTAGAGAGAGCTTAATGGGTAGCAGGAAGGAAAGAGTTTAAATTACCACTAAGGGTACATCAAGGTGGAGCACATGTGCAAAGGGACATATCAATATGCACTATTATGCACACCGACAGACACAATGCACAATACACAAATGTAATCCATTAACTCAATCCAAAGATGTTTTGCTGTATTGCAATACACTGTGACACTAATGCAAAAGTACTGGATCATAAAGTTCCTATTTTTATCTGAAATGTTTTCTGATATCTCCGTTGCAAAGGGATTACGTGTCCCTTGAACAATAACTGACCATGTTTTTTTAAGAGGAAGTGGGTAATATACTGTATAGACACTGGTATGGCAGTAAAATCTCTGCTGATACAACGTACAAAATTACTACAGCAGCTTTCTGAGGTTTTGTTGCATCCAAGTGTGTGTCTTACACAGTCACAGTCTGGAAAATTAGTTTTTATTAAAGCTATAAATCTCACTACTTTGCAAAAGGATGTAATAAATCTAGTATTGTTCTGTCAACTGTACACAGTTATTCCCCTTGACCAAGACTCTGGTCATTGGCGAGGTATCTCAAAAATGACTGGTCACAATGAATTCCCTCTGGGTGTTCATGCTCCCCATAAGGAAGAACTCAACATCTCCTCTCTTCGGATAAATCTGTATTTCTGGTTACATGCTATCCACATGACAATGTCAGGGGTGTAAACCCACCGGCCTTGTTTCAATCTGCATCACTCATTTTCTTTGGTATAGCCGAACTAAATGTCATCATCACTTCAGAGGATATACAGTATATCAAGGGTTTATTCTACTTTTTTTCTTCTTGGTAATCTTCAAGTCTGGGGGATGTTTATCATCTAAGTCTCCAGGCAGTCTGCTTTTTAGATATCTCATTTTACTCCTCTGTTCCGCTCTCCCTGACTTAATAAAACAAAGCTGTGACAGTCAAGTTTAATTTGTGGACTTGCTGCAGTTAAGGTATCAAGTGAGGTGTCACAGTATTATTTATTTATTATTTAATTCTTGAATCAGTTGGTAACTGATCACACAAACAGTATAGGACACAAAATAAAGTCCAAGAATAGTTCATGAACAGGAATATGGTTTCTCTCTGCTCTGTGGTTGGTGCAGCTGTGCTCTAGTTTTAAAGGTGCTGTAACCGAGAGTCCAGCTGAACTAGCCGCAAACTCATTTCACTGGCAAATAGTTGATGAGCAGGAATATGCCTCCTGCTTGTTCTGTTGTTGGTTATTTGTATACTTTGCAAGCCAAAGTAGTGATGCCTCCCACAGCTGTGCTCTAGTTTTAAAGGTGGAAGATTCTCTGGAACTGAGAGTTCAGCTGAATAAGCTATAAACTCATTCCGCAGGAAACACGCGAAACTCGTATCTTGAGTTTAGAGCACATGCATACAGTATGTGTCTATAATATCATACTGTACTACATAAAAATGTATCCACAGGCTCAAGCTTCTACATTTGCATCTGAATTGTCATTAGCTGTGCAAAGATGAAAAAAGTGGTAAGACAGCTTCAGACTAATCACCATCAGTAAGCAGTATAAGACAGTATGCCCTTATAATGACACAGCACTTCGTATCTGAACATTTTTTGTGTATTATTGGCCTTAGAAGAAGATAAATCCATAAAGAACATAAAGTTAAGGGAGCACTCTGACTTTAATAAGGTTACATAAAGACGTTACTTATATATATATTTAATAAGGTTAAATAAAGACATTGAGAGACATTCTGCACTGCGGAGGAGGGAGGAACTTTTATTAGTGAGATATTCTGTGCATCATCAGAGTGCACATTTTGTGATACTTGTCCATACATTTACAGTATTGTATGAACATGAATATATCCTTACTGTATATATGAATAAGAACTATTGTTGATATACGACATGCATATAACATGCATGTTATAATGTCAAAATATGGCCGTGGGTACGTGTCTCACAAGGTTGAAAAATCACCCAAAACTGTTTAGGTAATAGAAACTACAAGGTATTAAAAACCATAAACCATTACATTTGGCCTCTTAAGGTTTTACATTTTTACAGAGGACTTTGTCTATTCTCTATCCTTTTGCTTTTATAAGATTTCACAGTAATTGCTTTGGCATTTTATATTCTCTTTAGAAGAAAAAAACAGATCAGTGTAGAATCATTCCTTCCATTATCTTTCCTTGCCTTTCATAAATTGAGAAATTTCAGACTCAAATCGTTTTTCAAAAAGCACTCCTGGTTTAGGCAGAAGATGTTTCATGAAACTTTATATATGGGAGTTCTTTTTGAATGAAGATAAAAGGACTCTCCGTCAGGCAGCAACAGCAGCAGCAGTGACAGGTATTCCTGCAAGAAAGTGACAGGACACCGTGTGTTTTCCAGCTGCTTGCACATAAATCACTGTGGGCTATCTTGCTTTTTTGTCTTAGGGATCTTGTAGTTTTTGATGGATTTGCTGTGTTTGTCAAAGAAGCATGATTCAGACCACTCTTGTGCTCGCTGTCTGCTTCTATAGCTCTCTGTCCCAGATTTCGTTGTACATTACACAATTATTTGCTAGAAGGTCTGGTGTTGTGTTTGTATTTAGTGCCAGAGATAGTGTGATTTTCATAAAGCCTGACTGTGTAATGATTCATGTATTTCAGATTTTGTTTTTCTGAATCAGGTAATATAGTTGGAGCTATATTACCTGATTCAGAAAAAAAAAAATCAAATCAGGTTTGAGTTTAATGGTTAAACAGTTTTGTGATTTTGCCAACTTTTTAATTCCCCTCTTGTTAATTTCAGTCCTCTCAGTTTCATCTTCTCCTGGTTTATCATGTCTAACGTCTCACATCATTCACCCACAGTTAATCCACCGAGTAAATAAAGATTAATGGAGAAGTCCTCTATTTTTTCCACCCTATTACGTTTGACTGGCATATTAATATTTTAGTGAATGTTATGCAGTCGCAGCTGTGGATTTACTGAGTGTTTTACAGTGGCTTTTGAACGAGGCTCAGCCAGTCAGATCTGAGTACCAGAACTACCTTTTTTATAACTGTGAAATAATGATGACATTTATTGGATTGATGGAGTCAGTGGAGTGAACAGAGCAGAACAACCATTAGTAACTCTTTGCCACTTGAATAGACAGGTCTTACAGCAGGCAAAAATAGAGACTCAGATGGTGAAAAGAATAAACACATAGACAGATGCACTGAGTTTGACTTCCTGTGTCTGAGAGGTCACCGAAGCTGGAGAACAGTAATTATTGGATAAAGGGACTACTGATCAACCAGCCAAGGTTTAATGAGCGCTTAAATGACCTGTTACACCAATAACTTCTGGTTAATTGACTGGAGTGTGAGCATTTATCTGTTTGCAATCGGAAATCAATTTATGCTCCACAATATATTGCTCTGCATTTTATTATCTTGCCACATGTCCTGTTTTCTACACTCATTCATTAAACCAGATCATTATTTAACAAACTAAGGTTATCTCTTAACTTAATAATTTTTATTCTTAAAGCCGCCTTAATCAATATTTTTACATTAACGATGGCTCCTATGACTACTTAAATGGAAAAGTGGTCGCTGCTAGTGATGAACCCTCGGAGAATTATCACCCAACTCTACAGTTCACTTCAGCTCCACAGAGCTTTATAGCATCTTTGAGTTCATTGTTTTCTGACCTGCAACTTCACTGTTATGGTTCACTCTCACCGCTCTCATGGCGTCATTTGGTGAACATAGTGGAGCATGCAGCTGCTAAAGAGCCAGATGTTTCCCTCAGGAGTTGGTGGAGACCAAAACAGAGATAAAAAGAGAGTGAATATTGGACTTACATTCATCAGGTGGACACAAACACGACCCCAAATGAATGTTAATGTTGCTCCGTATCTGCTAGATGTGTAAATAGCCAACTCTTTGCTAGCAAGTTTGCCTGTGAACTTTAAACGTCAGGGTTGTGTTTACAGCTTGTTTCTGCTGCCCCCAAGTTTTAAAGAATAATTTGCAGTATTCTTTTAACCTGTGTCTTATTCACATTATTGTGGCCATTCTGATGGGTTACACTAACTAACCACATCCCTTAGAGACATTTGTGAAACAAGGACTTCAGCAGTACTGTACTGGATAACAGTTGAAGCAGCGCAAACCTCCTAAAGCTTTCCACATAAAGTTCCAAATCAGTTTTAAATGAGTCTTAACAAATGTTTGTCGCAACATGAGGTAAACAACGGAAGTGACCTGAGTATCTAACTGCATAGGGATCGACTCTTGGGGCAACTTACAAGGTGACCCAACCAGCTGCTAATTCCCATGAGACTTTAAGCATCTTCTTTATCATGTAGAGGACACAATTTTAATGGTAGTAACTCATTAAAACATATACATTAATAATGGATAGCCCACATGCCATGGTGTATGAGCTGGTCCCACAGTCTTCAGTCATTTTATCGAGGAAGCCAATGTACCCTAAGGGGTAATTAATGAAACATCCTAAACTTCAGGGAACAATGAGGCGCACTACTGCATAGACATTTACCCTACAACTGTCAATATACTCCAAACAAACCTGACTGTTCACAGAGGTAAAATGTCTGGTTTATGACCAAAAAGAACATCTCATTTGGATTTAATTGCAGCAGTGTGTGCAGGCTGGTCAGACAAACGTGTATAGATGCCATTAAATGAGCAGAGCTGGAGTCACAGTCAGTATTCTGGTATTTGCTTGCAGTATGAGAAAACACACCAAATTTGATTTAATTTGGAGCACACTGTTGGACACAGCCTCAGAAATGGCCCCCTGACAGGCTGGGCTGCTGCTTACAAGCCTGAGCCTCCTGCTGTCGCTTTTCTCAAACAGATTTCTCTGAGACTTTTGTTTCCCATATGTGTGTGTAGCTTTTTGGTTGAGAACAAAAGATAATTGGGTTTGTGTCATTACACCGTTTCCAAATAATGACCTCATCCTAGTTAACGACAATATAAAAATGCAGAAAACACCCCAAAATAGGTTGGCTTTTTTTTTTTGCCCCGTTGGGTTGGGTCGGGCTACCGTACTCTTTGCTTGGTAAATATTACTCTGTCTGTGGTTGGGTTTGTCTGCAGCAAACAACAGCCCACCAGGGAGGATGTCAGCATGGAAAGTGTGGCTGTGGCTTAGAAACGGAGGAGAGGAATATCAGTGGTGTTGTGGTTTTACAGTATGGAGGGACTACACATGTCCTTTTCTTCTTTTTAAAGAATATATACAGTTCAAAAGGTACACATTTATGAGGTCTATCTCACCCACACACGATTCATTTAAGCCATCGCCTGTTTCCTTGGAATCAGTACCATGTGCATGACAAAAAGATCTGTGTTCACTGAAATAAAGTTCTCAAAGAAGCTTTTAATCCCAAGATACTGAAGCTGAGCAGATTCTCTTCCTGACAACCACATCAAACAAGCTCTCCCTCTCCCTCATTCCTCCACTTTGGAGCGTGCCTGTCCCATCTTTATAACCCCCTTTAAAAGCATTTCATCTGGGGCCTCAGGTAGGGTTTCCACTTCCTGGTTGTCACAGTTATGGCTCATTAAAGAGCGCTCTCTCTCAGCAGGAAGGAAACCGATTCCCCTCAGATCCTGTTAATGTGTGTGGGTCCTTAATACTGATGCTGTCACCAATGCACATCTTGTCCGCATTAACTTTAACCCAGATAGAGGGCACTCTAATGACTGTCAGATGCTGCATTGTGGCACTGAGGTCTGAGTTGTTAATCAAGTGAGGTCACAGTTTGAATGCATAAGGGGTCAACCTGCAGCTGGTTGTGTTGTGATCCTTTTTTATAGTCACCATAATTAGGAGAAGACTAAGTGAAGTAAGTAACTACTTTGTCATTTTCATAGGATTAACACAAGCAAGCACTTGGTAAGGTTACCAAATTGCTGAGTGTGCAGTGTATACAATTTAAAACATGTAGTCTATCACTAATACTCAGACCCTTTACTTCAGTAGGGTTGCCACTATTGATTAGTTTAATTATCGATCAATCCAGCAGTTATTTTTTCAACCAACCAATTTATCGTTTGGCCAATAAAATGTCAGAAAACAGTGAAAAATGGCCATCACAATTTCCCGAAGCCCAACTTCACACAACAGTCTAAAGCCCAAAGGTATTCAGTTTGCGATAATAGAATATTAAAAGAACAACCAAAAACTCACATTTCAGCACTTGGAATCAGTGCATTTTCTGACATTTTTCCTTAAATAAAAGCATTAAACAATTGTCAAATCGCAGTCGATTAATTTTCTATGAATTCTTTTAACGATTAATTAATTCATTGTACCTCTAAAAGGCAGCAATACCACAATGCAAAAATATTTTTACTCTATCAGTAAAAGTCCAGCATTCATAATTTTACTTAAATAAAAGCACAGAAGTATTATCGGCAACTTGTACTTAAAGTATCAAAAGTAAAAGTATTATTTAGGCAGCTGAATGGCACCTATCAGTGTCACATGCTTATATAATATATTTATTGGATTATTATTACAGATGCAACATGTAAGCAGCATTTTAATGCTGCAGCTGATTAACTGCTTTATATCTTGCTAGTAGTTTAATCAATAACAATGTATCATGTTTCATAAGGTGGTCATGTGTTTTTTAGGCAAAATGTTTATTAGCACACACTGTGACCCTTCTGAGTCCAGCATCGTTAGAGGTGAATATTTAAACATCCTGCGTTATCATTGGTAATGGTATCTCTGGTCCACTCAATGAGTGTGTCAGTCTGCCGTGATGCTCTGTGAAGATGAGGTACATAGATCTGGCCCACAGCCTTTCTAACAGACAGTAAGTCTTGACAGTAAGGTTGATGAGAGGTTGACTGTGGAAAAGGCTGATGCTGATGCTCCTGCTATTTAAAGCAGAGCGTCTCTGGCTTTTGGTGTCACACAGATGATGTATCATTGTGGACAGAGCTGAGCCAGAGAGATGGTGATCCTCTATAATGCTGCCACTTTGCCACATTTTATAACAGCTCAGCTCCATCATCCAGACCTGCCCCTGGGGACCTGTACGCCACCTTCTCCGCCTGGCAGAGATGCTGATACACATGACAATGCAAAATCCTTTGACAAACATGTCAGCGTTTTAAACATATTTTTTCCTGTGCTGCTGAGCTCAGGAGTGCTGCTGTTGCAAGAGAACAGCTGGAAAGGTTGTGCAAAGTGAATCATTCTAGATCAAATGGCAAATGTGCAGTTACGTGTTAATTTATTTTTTTAATGCATATAATCAAACACTGTGTGGTCTTTACCCAGGTGCAATTTTAACATAAAACTTCATTGAAACATCATTATGTCAAAGTTAATCAATCTTTATGTTGGATATCATAAAAAAAACATGAGAACACGTAGAATCTGTACCATACATACAGTGATAATAAAGTATTTTGATGTATCTATTCAACATATATATTCCTTACTTAACATTTACTAACAAAAGTAACATTTAGACCTAAATATTTTAACCAAAATACTCTGTTTGCCCACAGGGAACCATTTTCTTACCTGGAAACAAAGTTATAGAGCATCCAACCAGCAGCGATGATGGGGGGAAATTTCTCTTCGAGGTCATTCCAGGTAGGAAAAGATGAAAGCAATTTAATCACTTTTTATCTTTACTGAGGACAAAATGGTGATAGCAATATTGACTGGAGCACGAGCAGGAACAGAAACATACTGTGAGAAACAACTGTGAGAATCATCTAGGGAAGAATTTTGCCATTTGCTGATTCTATAGATACTGCTTTCTATGGCAGAGGGATCACTGTAATCTTACAACATTCTTTCTCTAACTTTCCAGTTCTAGCACTCTCACTTTGTTTTTTATTAGGAACCTTATGTTTTGTCTCTCATGAAGAGACGCTGTTGAAATTTGCCATTTTCGTGACACAAACCTTTAAATTAACAATTTTTGTTGGAAATGTGCTCATTCACATTCATTGCGTGAGTTAGATGAGAAGATTGATACTCTCATATCTGCATATTAAATATTAAGCTTTAGCCAGCAGGTGGTTAGCTTAGCTCAGTGTAAAGACTGGAATCAGGGGGAAATAGCTAGCCTGGGTCTGTACAAAGGTAGAAAAAAAAAAAAATAATAATAACCTGTTTCTATCTTTATGCTAAGCTAAGCTAACTGGCTGCTGACTGTTGCTTTATATTTAACGGATGGATATGAGAGTGATATCAATCTCCTCAACTTACCTTCTGCAAGAAAGCAAAAAGGCTAAAGGCTAAAACTATTCATTTGAGTACTGTACACAAGGTTAATACACACATAATCTCTGTCGATTGCCTGACAACTTCACAGTTTACAGTGACTATAAAAGTTTTTGTATGGATGATTTCTTCTCACTTCTTACCATTTTTTGCAGTTTCCACCTGCCTCCAGTCTTTATGTTGTTGGTGGCAATAGCTTCATATTTAGCATACAGACATGAGAGTGCTATCGATCATCTCATCTGACTCTCTGCAAACTATTCCTTTAGTTCAGAGTTCAGAAACTTGGCTCAGAAGCTGATTTATTGTAAACCACTGACCACACACGCATACTCCCACTCCCATAGACTCAAAGACGAACACATGCACAGACAGACGCCAGAAGACTGTATGGAAACATGGTCGGATACAACACAAAGGGATAGTGGGGTATTTTCCCAGGCGGAGCAACGCCAGGAATGTGAGTCTATGGAATAGATATTTAAAACACACATGCACACTGGGGAAACAGAGACAGCTGTTAAAAGATACAGTAGCAGAGTGCATCAACAGCACCAGTTGATCCAGTAAAACCATGTAGAAAACACCGGATATATGCAACAACTCCTTTATTTATCTGTATCTTTTCCCTGGTGTGTATCCACTACAGTTTCTCTCAGAGGAAACGAAAATATAAGTTTCAAGACATTTTCTCACGTGATTTGTGGCTCCCATTGGACACACACAAACTCCAAAACAATGTGACCATGCAGATAATGGTGCAAGTTCATCCCAACATTTGTCAGTAAAAGGTCAATTAAGGCTGCCCAGAATGAGCCAAAATTAAACAAGTAATTTGGGCAGTTGGCCAGAACTGACAGATGAAAAGTCCAGGTGTGTCACGCTTAAAAGACTCCTGATGATGTTTTTGTTTTTGGATGCTAATGACCTTGCTGGTTGTCTAATAGTTTCCACATCAGATCCAGATTAACAGTTCCCTGCAGAGATAATTTCATGCACTTTCTGTTGCTACTTTTCACTGCAGCCATTCAACGTTCACATTGAAATTAAGCAAAGTCAACTTGTCAACTTGTGATTAATAGTTCTCATGGTTGGAGGTGGTTGTGTTATAAGAGAAACAAAACAACAGTTTAGTTTGCGCGCTGTTTTCCTACATGGTTGTCTGCCTATGCCATGGTAGAATACATTTTGATGTATCAGCAAACATGTAGTGGAACAAGAAGGGTTTTTTACTTGTGTCTAAAAACATTAGATATAAGGGAATTTTGATGCTATTTTTGATGCTATTTGATCATCTTACAGTGCGTGATCAGGAGTTTGGAGTCTTGCTCAAAGGCATTTTGACAGCACATGTAACTAATAACACACTGGCTGCAAGATCTCGATCATGGGATAGGCGCTCTAACACCATAATATGACTGACATCATGCATATGGATCTAAAATCCAAATAAGTCCAAATAATCAGCTATGCTTTTGAATTTCTGGCTATAGTTTTGTATCTAATTTGTCTGGTTCTAGGAACAAAAGGGACGTTTCAAAAACAAAACTTTATATTTTTGCTTCTCTTTTTTAATTTCCACGAACTTACTCTGAAAAATACCCATAAAACATAGACATAAGTTATCTATTTTTAGAAGGGTATTTTTATACTGTTGATGGAGCCATGATATGCACACAGCTGAGGTCCCACACCCTACAATACTTAAAGAAATGCCTGACCAGAACATACGGTTTAAAGTTGCAGAGGACTGGTGACATCTAGGACAGATACCTTCAGCACTGGGGTACATTTTGGCCAACTTTTCTCTGGAAAGATGATGATGGTGAAATATTTTCAATTGCTGAAGGCACTGCTGAATGTGATCTCTGATCTGTACCAAGTTGCCAGGTAGCAGCAGTGTTGTTCCCATGCAGTTTGTATTTTGTATTAAGGCTTTAAATACCGTATGCTAAAATATTAATCACATGCCTCACTGATTCATTGTGCCCCCTTTCAGTCTCAGTTTCAGTTCTCCCTGTCCAGGTGCTGCAGTATATGCTTTTGGTTTTACACATTTACACCCTTACTGTCGAGACATCTTGTTACATGTAACAGTTTGTGGTGTGTGGTATGTGATGCACTGACAGATTTTCACTTTTTTTTTTTTTTTAACTTATTTTAGGCTACAGTTGTCATTTGTTTCTTTCTTCTGTGGGACCAGACTGTATTTGCTTCTGTAAAAATCTGAGAGAGGGGAGAGGAAATTTGAATTCCAGTGACTCAATTTTCTCTACCTGCAATAGCAGTCATAACATCATTTCCACAATACACCAGGTGCTGTTCCCAGCTGCCATATTCCACTTAACTCACTTTTTTCATCTGTTGGAGTATCTTGGTTACCTATGTTGGATATGGAGGTTTTCATGACACAGTTTGTTGTGTCTTTTGTGGCATTTAGTGACACATATTTGAATGTGGTCAAATATGTGTCAGGGAGCAGTTTCAACCGTGTTAAGCAGCTCATGTCATTGTTTCAGTACTGCATGTCTTTGTTCCTGTAAATCAAATGTTAACATAGTCATATAGCACTATATCATGCAGTTTCAGTTTTTGCCATCAACCATACCAGTGCAATGTTCATAATAGCTTCACTTCAGTGTATCGTTTAATGCAGGGAAAAGTGACTGAAATACAAAAAGTTATTGTAAAAGTCAAAATACTAATACTTTGAAAGACATGCTAACACAGTGCAGTTACGGTGTAAAAGAAATAACTGACAACAGATGCATTTTTTTTTGTCCCTAACAGATTAGGAATATGAGATACAATAATATATTAGTTAAATAAGGACAAATGTATCCTGAAATGTTTGTGGTGTGTTCAAGTTCAAACTTCAGGGACGGTTACCAGTAGGATGCCCAAAATAATTAATGACTTCACCTTCAGATCTCTGTTTTTTTGAAACCAAGGTCATCATTGACTGATGAGGCTTTCATTGTTGTATATGTAACATTTTCATCTTTTTGTCCTTATCCAGTTGGCATGGGTTGGTTTGTCTTTCTTTTTTGAATAAAATGCTCTTATATGATAGACATTTAGAGGATTTAGACTTTTTATTGAGGTGGAAAACTTGGATCCTTTTACATTGTATGCCCAAAGTGTGTTGTATTTACCTTTTTAAGCACATGATGTTTTCCGGGTACTTTCATTAAGGTGAGACCATGTAACTTTTGCTGAACAAAGGCTACTGAGGCCACGAGTTACACTTATGGGAAATGGGTAAATACTGAAGCATAGTCCGACAGTTGCACAAATAGAGAGGAGTCATAAAGTCAGCAAACTGACTCAGTAAGGTCAGTCATATCTAGCTAAAGTGTGTTTACTTACATTAGCTAACATTAGCCACCATAAGCTACTCCAGACCAAGTAAGGCTATAGCAGCAAAACCAGAGTGAACATTTTATTTTATTAAGAATTCAACTTTTCTTTTGTAGGACGAAGATTTTGTTATTTCTTCTTTCAAAAGTTACTTTGTCTCGCTCCAAAGAAATAGTTTGACATTTTGGGAAATATTATTCACTTTCTTAGAGTTAGATAAGATGTCTGAAGGATAAATATGAAGCTACAGCCAGCAGCTGGTTAGCTTAGCTTAGCATAAAGACTGGAAACAGCTAGTCTTTCTCTGTGCAAAGGAAACAAAATCCAGAAACCTCTAAAGCTCACTAACTAACACATTATATCTCATTGTGTAATCTGTACAAAAAACGAAGTGTTTAACTCCTGTATAATCCCAGTTTCTAGTCTTTATGCTAAGCTAAGATAACCTGCTGCTGGCTGTAGCTTAGTGATTGATAAAAAAACAACTTTTATTTAATCAGGTAGTCTCATATCAAAAATATCAGAGTGGTAGCAATATTGTCATCTAACTCTCTGCAAGAACGTAACTAAGCCTGTTTCCCAAAATGTCATATATTCCAAGCACTGTTCTTAGTATTATTGTGTAGTTCCAGTACACAAGGTTTATTCACACATATTTCTCTGGTTGACACACATAGGCTTCACACTTCACTCCACTGGCCACAATATCTGTAGTAAACTTTCTTCTTCTTCAAACTATCAAAGGCTGGCCTTGTTATGGCCTGTGCGTCAGATGCCGTAAAATTACTCACACAGACCAAAACATGTGGATTAGGATGTGACTACTCCTGGGTTGTTACACATCAGGACTCAACAGACTTGAAGAGAGATTCAGCATTCTTTGTAGTAGTAGTATTAAGTACCACTAATACTACTGAACTGTTTTCTTCATTCTGCAACATCCACTATGCCCTCATACTGATGGAAAACAAGAACATGGCTTGTTATGAAACAGCAAATAAAGAGGTCTAAGAGAAGCAGAGAGAGCAAATGAAAGGAAAACACAACACATATATTCCACTGGTCTAAATGGGGCCCTGCAGTTTGAACACAACACATGGACAGTCTCTGGCAGACAGACAGACGGGAAGTGATGGGGGGGGGGGGAGTGGAAGTCAGAGTTGTACAGAGATGTCCGTTGTCTTGCAAGGGTGGTGGTGAGGTCTGAACAAGAGCAGCATCAGGACATCTGTACGGGGAGGGAGACTCTGCTCTCAGATTAACACACTGTATTTTTAGCTTTTCTGGAAAGTTTTACTGAGTCACTCACTGTGCCTTGAAAAATTTGCAAAATAGTTCAGAAAACATCTCTGCAACTTTTATTCACCACTGCTGTGCTCGCTCTGATGCTTTTCCTGTTCTTTGTGTTCTTGTTCTCATCTCTCTTGTCCTTGTCTCTTTCACTGTGCACATCCACATCTGGATGATGCGTGTTAAACCTGCAGAAGGAGTAGCTGAGGACGAGAGGGGTCTTATGAAGCAGATTCAACACATGGCTAACAATATTTAGACTAGAATCATGGTTATGTCTTTATTTTTATTACATAGCTGCAGACACAATGGGGCTTTTGTTTTGCTTTAAGCACCAGTGACGTTGTCTTCCATCACACTGACACGTTACAACATGTGCAAGCACACATGGGCCTGAGCTAAAGGGAAGAGGAATAACAGCAAAAATACATGAATACAGCTCTCAGAAATTCTCTTTCTGGCATTAAACGTTTATTTTTAATATTATCTGTGCAGGACATTTTTATGCTATTAAGGATTACATTATGACATTTTCTGTGTAGCCATATTTGGATGCACCTGCAAACTATTCTAAATTCTGGTACTTCCTAAGGGATCACAGGAAAAGTGGCTTTTTAACAGTATCTCTCATACACAGGCAGCACTGACAGACTAAAAAAAACGGATTTCTCTCAGTCCATATATCTGGAATACATATCAGAACATCCTGCCGCTCAAGATCAGTGTGCACTTTTATCTGATGTTGCTGAATCCTCCCAAGAATGTCAGGTATAATCTGAATACAGCTGTGTGGTATAGCATAGCTCTGAGGACAGGGGATCTGGGTTTTTAGACTGCAATACAGTGAGCCAGCAGAGCCTGCCTTTCGCAAATTATGATTTTAAACAAAAATGTCTTCATTTATTTTTACCTGTCAAAGTTGCATGAATACCTGTAGCTAAATGTCACTCCCCATGGTCCAACTGTGATTAATTATCCTATTCCTATAAAACAAGAATCAACACAGGAAACACTCCCCGTTGTGTTTTTGATGGAGAAACAGTGTGTTCCTCTATCCCCAAGCTCTAATAAACACAGGGCTTTGGCTCCAGTATGAGTTCAGTATGTCACTCTCTCTCTCTCTCTCTCTCTTTGCCCCGGCTCAGTCTTTTGCTCTCTCTCTCTCTCTCTCTCTCTCTCTCTCTCTCTCTCTCTCTCTCTCTCTTGGTAGCCTGGTTATGGTAGCTGGTCAGGCCACAGCAAGTCACCGCTGCTGAATTATGGGAATATTTCCCTGCTCATCCCCGGGGGCCACCATCCCTTCA
Source organism: Macquaria ambigua (assembly GCA_008360985.2). Lineage (NCBI taxonomy): Eukaryota > Metazoa > Chordata > Actinopteri > Centrarchiformes > Percichthyidae > Macquaria > Macquaria ambigua. The sequence goes on along the minus strand of VMKM01000017.1, from coordinate 137,525 downwards.
TTCATGAGAGGACCTTGGGATCATGTTTCCACGAGAAGGTGGACGGCCTCAAGCATAAATGCTGTTTACAGGGCAAAGTCTGAGTCAACAATACATACCTGAAGAATAGAGTTTCCTCTTCTACCAGTATCAAAGAGTATGTTTGGCTTCAGCTTATTGTATAAAGTAATCTGTAGGCATTTCCTCATTTTCAGTGTGAGTTGACACAGTGCTGTAGTGACGGTAGGATGAAGAAAAGCCTCAGAGCCCCAGTCTAAATAAAGGTGATAGTGCCCTCATGTGGTTTTCTAAGTCATTACAGTACTGGGGAAAATCCTCAAATCCAGTCCTTTCACACTTGATTTATAAAACAACAGAGTTGCTGACTGGCTTAAATCAGTTGTGGTGACATGATTGGTAATATGAGAGAATCACTGAGTTTACAAATGCTTTGTAGAGCATTATAGCATCATTTTAATTGCTTGCATTATACACAATGCATGGTATTGTAGTGGGAAAATAGTTTAATAGAGCACAATCTAGTTTTACTCTTCAGCATTTGTAAACATTTACTTAGCAATGGCAGAGCAATCTCTATCCGCTGATGAAGACTGTGAGATGCAGTTGAGAGCTCTGGAAAAAAGCTACTTAGTGGACCTTGAGATAAGATTATTTTTAAATTCTTTTAAAATGCAGTTTATTGCAGATCTCTACACTCTGGTTTTATTATTACTTTGCCATCAGCACAAATCTCATCGTCAGTGATGTCAGAACATTTAATACGTTTCATATGTAGATTAGCTTTTTCTTATTAAATTTTATGATTTAGTTCGTCTGTGATTAATGTTCCATCGTGATCCCGTGACTGTTTGTTTGAGATGTATGCCTGATGGGTAGCACTACGTAGCCACCTTGGTGACCTCTGCAATGACTTATGAGTTTCATAAGTCACTAAGGTGAATGTCTTATTTACACAGTGTGACTTGATTGAGTGTGACTGAGTTATGATAATCACAGTTCAAGTTAATATGAGCGGGCAGGCGAGGCAGAGTGGGAGTAAATCATACTCAGACATGCCGAGAAGGAATGTTTAAAAAATCTTAGACTCTTCTTATCATTATAATTCTGATTAATGTGAAAACTGAATACAAACTGTCATTGCATGATCAGTCTAGGAATGTGCTTTATCAGGATAACATACTAATCTTACCTAAACCTATATAGTCAGACTTATTATTAAATAGTAATGACTGAATGATTACTATTGCACGGTGAAGACAGACATGTAATTATAAGACCACAGACCACTGTACTGTTCATTATGAGGAAGCCAGGGGTTACTTATAAGCTGGCATGTAGACTATAAGCACCTAAAGTTGATGATGGAAAGATGGATGGAAGAATTAAATTTTAAAAAAGCCCAAGCCAGCAGGGGGGAGCTTTAATAACCCAAACAATTATTCCACTTGTTTGTGAATGGTAATGAATATGGCAGGCTGAGAATATTACCCTCTAGGCATCAGTGTTTAAGGTGAAGGAAGCACCAGTAGAGTAAATGAGAAAGCATATTAATCTGTGGTGCTGACATTTCAGTGTCAGGATGTATGGAGGTGGTTTTCAAATAGGCCCCCATGTCACATTAGTCATGGATAACTTCTGGTGCTGGCATTGACTGTATGTGTGTATATGTGTGTGCCCCTTTGTATAAACAAAGGTTTAACTATACCGTAATCATGTTTATGTCAGAGGGCTGACTGAACTACTATAATCCATTTTTATCATCTCATATTATCTGTAGCTCTACTGCGCACATATTTTAATGGTGTTTATGGAGTGTCTGAAAGGCTGTGGGCTATTTTAATCCCACAACAGGCTCACTGCTTCATTTCTATTTCAAGGCATGCTTCAAAGAGAAGCAACTGGTTTGCACACAAAATCAGGAGTTTTCAAATCTTTGATTACCTATTTATTGTGTTCATTCATTCACATTGCAGAGGGAGTAACAAGCACAAGCGTTTTGATTAATACCTTCCTCAGTGTGCAGGCATGTCACAGCCCCATGGTCTTTTAAACATGATCAAGGCAAGGCAAGTTTATCTGTATAGCACCTTCAACAACAAGGCAATTCAAAGTGCTTTGCATAAGACATAAAAGAAACACAAGACAATATAAAAAAACATAGATAGGATGAAACAGGAGAATTAACATTACAGCACAGCCACAGTTCAGACGGATCAGGTGCATACAATTCAAACACTGTCACAGAAATAGTTCACATAGAGCAGATTTCAAAGGAAAAGGTGTATATACAATATACACAAGATCAGCATCACGTGTCAAAAGGAAAAGAAAGATGATAAAGGTAATAATACACAAATAAAAAACAAATATAGAAAAAAGAGAAAAAGGTAATAAGAAATATAAGCAAAAATATCAGAATTAAAATAAAATACAGAAAATATATACACATACAAAATTAAAAACAACTATTTCACAGCAGACTCAGCTATTGAACTCCAAGGAGCCCAGGGAGAAAGTCTCACCCAGCTATAATAAATTAAAAAGCTCCAGGAAATAAAATGACTTCTCCACCCAACACACATACACAAACACCACCTCCTACACCCATACACAATCCATACAATACCAAGTTTGATCAAAGTAATCTGAGACACAGGACATGTTTTGATATATTGATTTAATTAGCAGTTGGATGTATAGTGCTCACACAGCTCCTAATGCATCATAAATCCAGGAGGAATAGAGCAACAGTATCAAGGGCATGCATTAAGAGGGAAAGCAGCGAAAATTATTTTATGGATATTACTGTGGCAAAGTGATGAAGCCCGGAGAAGCATGAGTGACAAGATTCTGTTTTGCATATAAAGGTTGAAAAAAAAAGTTGACTTCATAGCCTGTCCAGCCAGAGCCTGTGGGGTGCAGTCAGTGTCCTTTCTCTCTCAAGAATTCGCTTTGTAATATGACATTTTCAAAAAGGTCAGAAACTGAACTTCTCTTTCCTCTCTCTCTCTCTCTCTCTCTTCTTCCTCAGTGTATGTTTGTATATGTGTGGGTGTGTTTGAGTGCATGTGTGTAGACATGTTTATGCACATCCATGTTTTCCCAGTGTGCATATAAAGTCAATAACCGGCTGTCTGTGACACAGCGGCATATGGCCTCCTGGAGGAGTTATGGCCTGGCAATCTGCTTCTGTTGACATTTCTCATATGGGGCTTCTGAGATTCACATCCCTTGTTGTTGTTCTCTTGATATCTGAATTTATGACCCTAAGCACTCAGCATTACAAAGGGACAGAGGGCCACCTCAGAGCATGAAGTGAGAAAATAGCCTTTTCTTATTGAATTAGATCATGATATCACCCAGTTTTATGTTCCTTAATATTCTAAACCCACAATCCAATAAGTGGAGAGTTTCCGCCTCTGATGCAGCACTCAACACTGAAAACAGTGAGCCACTCACTGGCTTCATTAGTGACATTTCCCCCAGGAAGGATCTCAGGGGAGGATGTTTGTGTTTGAGATTGTGACTCAAACATTGTGTGAGATTTGTTTGGAGCTCAGTGCTGTAGCACAATTATGAAATTATGAAGCATTTATAGCCCGATATGAAAGAGACCTTTTTGAAATAGGAGACTAAATACATTGTGTTGACATTACAGCAAACACAGAGACATTTAGAGGAATCATTATCTTTTTTAGCTGTGTTAGCAGTGTGGGATGGCCATTTCAATCTGTCGGTTGGTCGGCCCACCATGTTGGTCCAGACTGAAATATCTCAACAGCTATTGGATTGCCATGACATTTTGTACAGACATTGATGGTCCCTAGAGGATGAATCCTACTGACTTTGGTGATTCCCTGACTTTTCATTTAGCTCCACCATGAGGTTGACATTTTTGTATTATATTATTATAATATTGGATGGATTGCTGTAAAAGTTAGTACAGATATTCATAGTCCCCAGAGGATGCATTCTAATGACTTTGCTGACTTTTCCATGACGAGCCACAAGCAGGACAAGGTTTTCACTTATCCAGTAAAATATCTCTTGTGTACAGACATTCATGGTCCCCAGAGGATGAATCCTACTGACTTTGGTGATCCCAACTTTTCCTCTAGCTCCACCATGAGGTTGCCATTTGAGGTTAAAAATGTCTCAACAACTATGGACTGCCATGGAATTTGGTACAGACATGTCAAGCAGCACAAGTGGTCAACAGCTTGTATCCACACTTCACCCATATTATTGAAACCAAATAATTAAATTTGAAAACACAGAGCTGGATGCCAACCAAAATGTCTATCACCATCCTTCCTATTCAAATGCCTCTGTCATGGAAGTGGTCAGACCAGTGTTATCAGTCTAAAATAGGAGGCCCTCTGGACCCAGTTGGTACTCCTTATTCTGAAACATATTTGCAGGCCAGCAAGGCTGCTGCTGCCTAGTTGCCAAAGCAGAAGCTTGGGTTGTGAGCAGATAATAGTAGCAATGGCAGAGGCAGGGAAATGCTGACATTGACTGGGGAAATAGTTGGAAGGTGTAAGAGGCAGTTTGAGAAAGAAAACCCAGTGGATACATCCTTTATTCCAGAGAAAAAGGAGGTCTGTCTGAGAAAATTTCCTTGGCAGAGGTTGCCGAGATAGTTAGAAAACTCATTAATGCCAAGGCAGTGGGCATGGATAAAATCTGTCTGGATAATGCTGGAGTGCCGTGATTGAAAAGTCTCTTCAGTGTCACATAGAATTAGGAGCAGCTCCATTGTACTGTATTTGCAGATGTTGGAAGCAGAACATTTTGGGGATTGTGTGCTCAAACAGATCGCAGACAACTCAAACTCCCTTCCTCTGAAAGCCTGTGACAAGGTGCTGGAAAGGAAACTCTGGCTGATTGTCAAATGGATTTAAAAGCAACAATGCAGACTCCTGTTGGTTTTCAAAGCAGAGGCAACATCTTTTTACCTTCTCACAGATTGATGAAAGGTTTGGAGTATGCTAAGCCTGACTGCATGTGGCTTTGTGGATTAGGAAAAGGTCACTGACCAGGTTTCCCAAAGTATCTTGCAGGAGGTGCTGTGGACGTCTGGGCTGCCAGAGCTGCAGCAGCAAGCTGTTCAGTCATTGTACACTCAGAGATTCTTATAATGATCAGGTTTGTTAAAGGGGGCATTGGACTCTCTGACAAGGATGCCTCCCTTCTGTGTGGGATTTTCACAGCCTGCTCATTAAGGCAGAAGGTCTAGAGAGTGTTTAGTTCAGACAGCAGGGTGAAGTCTGCTGTTTGTAGAAAATATTATCCTTTTACGGTTATCAAATGATTATTTCCAATGTGCAGGGGAGCATGCTGAGTGTGATGGATAACATCTCTAAGTTTGAAGCAGTGGTTGTTAAGAAAAGAGATGGACTGTCACATCCAGCTGAGGGAGGAAAAGCTGCCCCTAAGGGAGGCAGCAACAGTTTTTTGGGGGGTTATGCTCAGGAGTGAGGCTAAAATCAAGAGATGAACTCTTTTTGTGCATTAAAAGAATAGTTCAACATTTTGGGATATATGCTTATTTGCTTTCCTGCCAAAGGTAAGATGAGAGGATTGATACCACTCTCATATCCGTCTGGTAAATGTAAAGCTGTAGCAGTCGGTTAGCTTAGCTTAGCATAAAGACTGGTGAGGTTATGTGCTGGACTATTTCTTGAATGGGCACAGCAACTTCCTGGACTCTTGTTGTCACAAAGGTTGCCAGGCAACCAGTGGAGGCCCCAGGAAGTCACTGCAGCTACTTCCTAGCAAGGCTAATGAAAACTAGCCTACGGACACCTTTTGCTATCTCCACTGGTCACGTGACCCTTGGAATAATAACAGGAGGGCAAAACAAAAATGACACTAAGTGAATGCAGGATTAGGACAGTAAACAAACCAGTTTGTTTTGTAAGTGGGAGGTTACAACTTTGCAGCAGCACATGAAAATGATTGATGGTTTTACATGTTGTCAGTATCTTCAACAGCAGTCTGATCAGTGGTTACAGTCCTCTTGTGGTTCTCTGTAACAACACAATGAGCAGTTTATGTATTTTAGTGATGGGACCAAAGCCTGTGGGAGCTCACGTAATGGCTCAAACTGCACAGTGAATGATGAAGCACATTTTTCATAAATCCATGATTGATCAACCACTAAATGGGAAAAGGCAGCTGCAATAACAACACAAGAGGATAACGTGTAGGATGAGTGGACATGCAATGTTGCCTGCTACACTTTTTATATTTCACAGGAGAGGTGTTTCACTTAATGACGCATCCTCCATTAGCTTTTAAAAAAGCTGTCAGATAATGAAAAGATGATAAACTAGCAGCTTGTGGTGGTAAATGGTTTTGTATCTGAGCTGTGAAGGGCAACAAATGGTACATCAGGTACAGAGAATCAAAGGCAGTTGAACAAAACCCATGCATACATTCTTCACATCTCAGCCAGACACAGACTCTCATGTGATGAGGTGTTGTGTGTTGGAACTGCTGATTCAAAAAGGTACGTGACAAAAAGCAGGAGACTGGGGAATTCATCATGTCCAAACAATAAGGCGCATACCTTTTGTATGTGGTAGATGTTGTTTGAAATATCTGCCTCATTCTCATCTATGCTCTAGTAATAAAATTCAAGGCCTTCTTCATCTTTTCTCGTGTCCGTGCGTTATTATCCCTGTGTGTGAGACTCTGCGGCAGTGAGATCCTCGGGAGGAAATGCACTGAGGCCTGCAAACAGGCCGAGTCTCAGGCCAAAGAGAGGGACAGGACAGGAAGCTCAGATGCTTACATAACAGCCTTATTGAGGGGATCGGTATTTGACTTGTCACATAGCAATCTCCTCCGTCGGCCTCCCACTCTGACCCCCGTCCACAACCCCTGCTCCCACATGTATCAGGTTGGCCAGGTCTCAGCGAGGCCACATTTTGGCCTCCAGCGAAGACTACTACAGTATGTTTGTCTGATGGGGACACTTGACTTGAATGTTCAGACCAATGGTATGTAAACTGATTTCTCTCTGGATAAATATTTAGATGTCTCCCCACTACCCATTTTTTTCCCTCTGAGTTAAATCCAACAGGTAGTGTCGGTCTTAAATTTAATCACACTCCAAGCCCAGGTTCAAAGGGGCTGCTCTCTGCCATTTAATAGAAGCCAGTGATGTGTGGTTTGCCTTTAAGTCTGGGGGAGATTGAAAAACGATAAGGAGGCTATTAAAGACCTTCCTCCAACAGGGAGAAACCCCAGTGTCTCAGGGCTTCTTGACCACCAGTAGCAGCAGCCTCGCAGACCCCGCACGGCTGTATTTATAGAGCACTGTGGATGAGTCATTTGGCCGAGTGCCCACACTTCGTTCGTCAGATTTACAGGTCCCCACTTTGGGGAGGGCTGCTTGATTTACGACGCACCCCCTCCCCCTTCACCACCACCACCACCACCACCAGCTCCCACCCCACCCCTCTCACTTCCTTCAGAGACGAGCAGACACACCATCTTGCCTTCGGCTTGCTGTCTCACTCGGTTTCATTCGGCCGCTCTCTCCTACACTTCTTTCGTGTTTGTCTTAGAAATATGCTTCCTCTGCTCTTTCAGCTCCTTTGACAGAAATGTATGTAGAGGAAAGGCTTCCTGAGAGGCAGACAGCCTAGCCTTAGCCAGACCTTGCCTAAGTGCTGCTGATTGGTGTGTCACATTGACCTGCCTTTGACTTGAAAATGAAGTTTTAGGAGAAAGAGTTGTATGAGGTGGAGGACAGCGAAAAGCAAAGGAAGGAGGGGGAGAGTAAGAAGGACAGTAGTAAGTGTAGTGGAGCGTGTTTTAGCAGAAACAGAAGGAGATAAATCTATCTGTGGCACAGAGCAAGAACAGATGAAGAAGTGGCACTGGGGGGCCGGCGGTCAGCAGCGACAGCGTGGCTTTTGCTCCCTCAACCTCCAGCTGAGAAGGGTGCACGTCTTCCTCTGCACCCCATGGATCTTAACTCCAACCCAGGTCTGTCTCTTTACATAACAGTAATGAATACTAACACGTTTGCATCTGGTTTGGAGCGTTTCATTACGATGGCAGTGATATTATTAGACTTTGCGCTGTTTTAAGTTTCAGTTACGACTGAGAGAATTTCTCAGACAGCTTCACTTGTGTTAAACCTAAGACACCAAGCGACTTGCAGATAAGTTGCAAATTGCTCTCTGTTCTCATTGAGAAAGTGTCTTTTCCATATGCTGTCCATTCATCATGTCAGCAGATGGGTGTTTTACAAGTTACAGTTCATAGCTTATGTTTATCGCAGCTGTGATCTCAGATGAGCAGTTTATGATGCTTGCATTCCTGATTTTCCTGCCGTTGTGGTGACATCGCCGCAGCTTCCTTTTTATTTGTCCACTATAACATCTGCAAACATGCTCTCTAAATAATGGGGTTATTATTTCTGACAAAATGTTTCATTTCATATGCAGTGATGTCTTTTTATAGCAGTGCTTTGCTCTGTGGCGTAGTATTGACAGGATTGGAATGACCATCAATCTCTTGGAGCTTGAAGATCCTCCTTCATGCTGAACATGTCATTAATTTTCATTTTCAATACATTACATTTTCTACACACTGCAGTTTCATTTACTTCTCATTAGGGAGATGCGGTTATCTGGTGCAACAGAAAAATGAGAACACATTTCAGTCCTTACATTGTCAACTGCAACCAACATACAAAAAAAAAGAACGAAATAATCAGTTTTTTATTTTAGTATCAGAATTGATGCAGCAGAAGCAGATATATCATACAATATTTATTCCACACATTCTTCCTTGTCAAAACCTGGCGCCTATATGACCCACAATGCAACTCGACTGTTCGGTTAGAGATTCGGGAGTGTTATGCTAGTAGCGGCTAATGTAGCCTCGAGCTGCATCTCAAGTAGAGATGAGGAGCACGCTACAGGGATCTGGTAACCTAACTTCTTTCTAACTCTACACCCCGAGATGTTTTTCATTTTCAAACTTGTAGACAACTGACGCTGCCTAGTGTGACATCACTTGAGTCAGTTCCCCAGATTTCACGTAGCTCCTTCTGGAGCCACAAAAGGCTTTATACAACATTTGTTTCACAGTGCAGTAGTACTCCCCAAGACCTATAAACACACTTTGATGTTCCCCCTTGAATACCTTTCCAAAATTCCAATGATGGTAAAATGAGTAAATATAAAAGCAGCAATCTGTATCTTTTCACATTTCCAAGGTATAGCAAAGACAATGGAGTATCTTAAGTTGTGCTTGAGAAATGATTGCTGGTATGTGGAGAGAACGTCATTAGTCAGTTGGGTAATGTGATTGAAAACTGTTTGCTGAAATGAAAGGCATTGCCATTGTCAGCCAAACAGATGACACCAACAAACCACATTGACATTTCTCATTAGCAGAGTACAGAGAGCACCTCCAACAGTAAATGCTCACTTTATTCGTGTTTCACTACACTACACTCTACTGATCATGACATATGAATTAAGAAAACATTACATAATTCAACTTTAAGAAAAGGAAGACTAAATAGACAGTTCAGCAATTCCTACATACACTAATAACTTGTAAATATTAAGCAATACTGTATAATTTTGTCCTATATTGCACTCAGTGTAAACACCACTGAAATGCTGTGAAAAGGACTGAAGCCATTAGAATAACTGGTATAATAACATAAGCTTTAAACCACATATGTAGTTTAAATGGCACCCAGGTGTGGTTGTACTAGATAGGTAGCTTTAAAAAATCTTGCCAGAGGAAGGAAAATCATGCTTAGCAAAAAAAAAAAAAAGCTTTCTCATAGCTGGGTCAAATTTCACTTTACTTGGCTGCTTGAGGCAGATAACAGAACACACTCCTGAATTCATGGCTCCCAGCCTGCCTGTAAATCCATCCTGGTCAAGACGTTCTCATGCAAAAAAGCTGAAGCAACACACGGGAGAGGAAGCAGGCAGAAGAAATACTGTATATGTTGAATGTTGGGGCAGAAATGAGATTTCAAGGAATGCTGATGGAGGTGAGGAAGAAAAAGAAGAGAGGAAGAGAGGTGTTTTATATGTTAAACTCAAAAAACAAAATGATAAACACACTTGGTGAAAGTATAAAATAAATGATAAATATTTGTTTTGAATTTGATAAGCTATCAGTCATAAGCCAGGTCCCCTCAGCAATCCGCTCATCTCTACTCCTGTTGTTAAAGCCTGACTTTAGTTGTCCTGAAATGGATCACTCTTGGCTGTATTTGAATACTGGCCTGAGTAAAACCAGTCCATGTGATGATAGGAAGCACATCAGAACTAGTGGACCGAACAGCAACTTAGTCTCTGAAAAATCTGCTGGTTGAATTCATCACATTTCTCTCATTACTTCCTTGTGGAGGCAGCAAGTAAAAACTGAATGACTATAGCCAATAAATGGGCGTACCTAACAATATTATCCAATATAACATAGTTGTGCTAATCAGAAACAGAAAAGTGTGAAGAATGTCAGTGGGTGTTATCAACAATCAAAATAATCGTTAGTTGCAGCCCTACTAAAGACCACTTAACTTTTTCTACTAAGGGCATCAACACTATGTACATAAATACATATATTAAAAAAACTCCTGTTAATCCATGTAGCGCTGAACAGCAACTGTGCACTGATTTAAAAAAAAACACTACATGCATGTGTGGTAACTCAGTACCAGTGACTGTAGTTAATGAAAGCTTTATTTATAGCACAGGTTTGAACCTAGAGAACGGACCGAACAACCTCAGCAAAAGTTCAGCGACGCACACTCAAACACACAAAGAGCCAACCTCATTGTCAGCATTTCTCTGTCTCTCCACTTAGATCACCACCAATCTTTTTCTTTGACCCAGCTCGCCTGCACTCCCCCTGCACTGCAGCCCTCTCGGGCCGACAGTGCTTTGGCCAGCTTTGTCAGAGAAAACAACGAGGATGTGGAGCGGCAACGCAGACAGGACTGCTGCGATGGCCAAAATGAAAACACGCTTATCTTGCCGAAGCTGGTGGGCGCTGTTCACTGGCTGTCCAAATAATTGGGCAGCGAGTCAACAGGAAGCTTTACGGTGCATGCCTTCTGCGTTTGGCCATCACATAGCATGAGTTTATTACAGAGTGACACAGATGCTTCTGCTCTGGGAACACATTCGCTATTTATGCACCAAAAATGGTGTCATTCATATTCCATGTTCCACCTCATCAGTCACTAAGTAGAAATATGGAGTGGTGGGACAGGTTCATGCAGGGTGATGATTAATGAATGTCAGATTTATCTCTACTGTCTATCACAATAATGTTCACCTCTGACAGGCCCTTCAATCTCCTAAAGCAATCTAGCAAATGAAAACATTGATTAATTCTTCAATGACACATAACCAGAGTGAATTCATTTTACAACGAAATTACTTCAGGTGAATAACAATCACGAGGAGCATTATTCTTAAGACCCAACAGTCAGGATTTTTCTTTTCTTCACATTTTTGTTGCATCTCTCTGGTCAAAGGTGTTCACCAAATCCAGACTCAAGCTATTTCTGTCTCATTTTTCATCACACGTCCTCCTCCGTTGCTAGTTCTCTTTGGTTCTCATGGGGAAAGACAGAATAAGTGAGTTTCTCTGCTTCCAGTAGTCACACCATAAACCAGAAGTCAGATTTCTATAACCCTGTCTGAAAAGTTCAAAGGGCTTTCCCAAAGGCCAGGCTGACTCAACCTACCAATTTTGGCTGTGGGGAGTGCAGGTGTGCATCTGCCCTGAAGCCCTCATCAGTGCTGAAAGGTGATATTAGAAGGTATTAGTGAGTGGAGCAACAGGTACTTTATCAAGTCCACTCCTTGTTTCATTCTCTGGCATGGATAAAGGGAGGTTTACTCACTTCTCAGAGTGCCAGGATGTTTGTCTACGTCTATTCCTTCAACATAATTGTTATTGGATGTTTTATCTTTGTCTTAGCAATAAAGACAGTTGTAAACAAAGACACAGATTGGGGTGAATGACATGTTATCATGAAGAAAAAAATAATAATTCACAGTGAAATGTCCTGCAGAGAATCCTTTTAGCTGTAGCATCCTTATCTGCATCTCTGTGTGTCTATGTGTGTGTATATTAGGTTTAGCACTGACAACATCCTGTATCTAAATCAAAACAAATTTAGGATATTGGACAAACATCGTGGGAGATCATTTGTTTTGGGTCGCAGAGTAGAGTGCTACACCAAGTATGAATTCCTGGCATGCAGGCCGTACAGATTTACAGTCTCACGGCCATGTGTGCATGATATACGCTTGTCGAATGGGTGATCCGTCACAGTGAGATATGTTTACATAACCGTAAGGATGCCTACATGTTTCACACAGACACACAGCATCACATGCATATTACAGCACACACACACAGTAGATGAAAATACAAACCCTCATCCTATCAAACATGTCGCAGCCTAACAGAGAGCATAACTGTTTGTTTAAAGTGCGTCTGGCTGTACATGAAAAATGATAGCAGACTAAAAGTGCATTAAAAACTAGTGTCAGGTTGATGTTAGAGAGCTCTTCTGCGGAGCCGCTCACGGCTTTTCTCTTGGATCTGTATGTGCTGCACCTTTCCAGAAGCTTCCCGTGAAGTATCAGTCTTCCTGTATCACTGATGTAATGTTTCAGCCTCCCAGCATTGCGTGCAAGTGTTCAAGTGACAACAGCTTCCAGCCCTCACCAAAACTCAACACTCCTAACATTTTAATGGGATATTAATCCCCCAGTCAGTAGTCACTGAAGCTGTCAGTGGTCTTAATGGTTCACTCGTAAGGATTTTGGTATTTTAACAAACCTCAAAGTGTTGTCATGCATAGTTTAAAGATGTTTGGAATTAGTCTAGAATTAATCGCACGTTATACTGCAAGTCACCACAGAAATAAATAGGCTGAAGAGAATGTGTGTGGTTTCATACCAACGGCTGAGAGCTTCCATAAATGTCATTTGTGATTTATATTTGCAATTGTCAGTTTTTGGCTTTAAACACTTTAAAAGCAAGTGAAATATTAAAGGATCATTCTGTTTTTTCTTTATTTTTTATTTTTTTATTTTTTTTAGATATGTTAACACTACAAAGCATGTATACTTTACACTCCTTACAGCCATTTTCCAAAGCAAAACATAGTTTATTTTAGAATGTTTAATTAAACTTTCCTGACCTGAAGGCTGCCGCTGGTTTCCATTTCAATGAAGTATGAACACCAACTTTGCCAAACTAGCTTAAGATACAGCATATAGTCCATCATAGTAAACATGATGTACTGTATTCTTTTCTTTTGTCAGAGGTACATGAAGAGACTTTTACCTCTCTGTTAGTCTCTAGTCTTTGTAATTATCACGTCAACTTATGTTCCAACACAAGTTCTGGACTTTAAGTCAAGTCTGAGCCGTGTTTCCTTTTCCTAAAGTTGTAATCGATTCCCCTTACATAATGGTATATTTACAGCAGCCTTGGCAGGACACACAGACATAGCTCTTTATTTAGTTGGCATGAAATCAGAACAGAGACACTTGGCTTTTTAACAGCCCCGTGACCTCCCTGAACGGACTGACCCATTGCTTCCCCCCAACTGTCCTCATGACAACTCATTAAAGCTCTGCTCACTCGTACTACTCAACAGCTGCCTTTTAACCACTGCAGTTCACTCCCTTTTCATCTATGAGGAGTGAGTGTGTAGTGACTGAATCACTTGTTTTGAAATAGCTTTTTTAACTTATAGATTTGAAAGACTTTCTGCACTGATGTGGCTAACCTTGTGGCTTCAGAACCCAAGTAGTCAAGGTATCATATTTGCCTTTCAGCACCAAAGAATACAGAGAATTTAGAGCTGATGTGGCCATTATTCTCCATTTTTTTGGTGCCATGATTACCTTCTTCCCCATGGGCGCCTGTAGAGGGACGACAGAGCCAAACAATCCTCGTCCCCTTTGACCTCCCCACTCCTATTCACTTTGTTACTCATTCAGCATCAGATGGTAATGGATAGCCATAGCAACTCTATGGAGTCTGTGTTCTCCACCAGACAATGTCTTTGGGGACTCAGGTGGAGGCTAATGTTGTGGTGTCTGCCTTCAGATTATGTCTATTGACAGGCAAGGACCACCGTGACACCAGGAGGAGAATTAGCCATCGATACCTTACTGGGGGTCAGTTGAAACAGGACGCCCATTATAGATACATGGGAAGATGTAGCTGCAGAGAGAGGAGCTAAACACCAGGAGTCTGTGCAGCAAAGTTGTAATGAGAGTTTAGAATATGAAAGAGTAAGAAAATGTCTTTTGACATTTTTGTATCATAATCAACATCATAATGTGAAGATGGTCTGAGTATATTGTCATCTAGCTCTGCAATTATTTTCATTATCAAGTAATCTGTTAATTATTGTTTTGATTGAGTAATAGAGAAATAGAGTAGAGAGAAAAAGCTCATCATCCGAGTCTCAGGTGACGTCTTCAAATTATTTGTTTTGTCCGACCAACTGTCCAAAACCCAAAGATATTACATTATCAGTGATTCCATAAAATCCTCACATTTGATAAGTTGGAACCAGAGACAGTTTGGTGTGTGAAATTGATTAGTTGATTATCAAAATAGTTGCCAGTTTCAAACTTGTAGACTTCAGCCCCAACCAACGCACAAGTGACATCACAGTTTATCAGATTTCGGGCAGCTCCCTCTATCCCTCCTTACTGTTCATGTGACAACCTAAGATGTTTTTCTTGTTATTGTTATGTAAACGTCTTTTCCATTTTTTGACAAGAATCTGAGTGCTTTTTGTTTCGTTTTTTTTGGTGAATAATGAGCGGCAAGGGACAAAAAGAAGTAAAAGTAAATTACTTTAACGATTAATCAATTATCTAAATTGCTGTCAATTCATTTTCAGTCAGTTGAATAACTGACTACTTATTCGATTCAGCACTATTGTCCTTACTTTAACTTTGTTTTAAGTAGTTTCACTTACCTATTAAAGTCTGCATAAACTGTTTGATAGTTTTAAGTATTACAATACAACACCAAAACTTGAAAAAATAATGTAATGTAGCATAGTATCCATGTGATGATATTAATAATAATAGTACTAATTCTGTATATAGACTCATATTAAGGCTTATTTGATTCCATATGCAGAAAGTCAATATTATTACATCATTACGCTCTAAACAGTTTGTGGTTGAAGATGTTAACAAAGCACTGCAGTGTGAATGGGACATCCCATGTTTGCTTATGGGGTCATGCCCTGTATCAAACCAGTGACCTTTTTAAACCCAAGCCTTCAGAGAGATCTGCCCATTGTTCCCATTACAGTGCTTAAGAGAGGTATGTGCATCTGTGTGTGTGTGTGTGTGTGTGTGTGTGTGTGTGTGTGTGTGAGTGTGTGAGTGTACTCCCCAACCCCCTATTCAAACCTCACCTCCCTCACCTCCCTCCCTTTCTCTTTCACACCCTCTCAGCTGTGCTCACTCACTCATTCTCAGCCAGGCCAAAAATCTGGCAGAGCAGCTCCTCAGTCAGGAACTCCCGTCCTCAAATTAACCCAGGCGGCCGGGACTTTGTAACCCATTCAGGGAGCTTCTTTTCTGGAGTGTGGAGGAGACATGGAGATGGTTCATCAGGCGATTCATAGTTTACCACAGTATGGATTATCTGATTTACTATCCTCACATCAAGGTAACAATAATAAGTGCATTTTTTAAAACTATTTTGCTCCTGTTGATAGCTTTATATGCATTACCTCTCCACTATACAATGGATGTATTTCTCTATGCACTGTCTTTACTACAGACTTCTTTGTTGTAACAGCTGCACTTTGCAGAGGGATTAGATCATCTGGAGGTGATATCACTCATGAATGAAACAGACTGTGTATATCAGGGTGCCATGACATCAGTTTTAAACCAGTGATGAAAAAGTAAATATAAGTAGTTTTTTTTTATTATTTCCACTTTTAGTCCTCATCATCATTCCGTATGAATGAACAAACATTTCACATTGCAGTGTGGCTTGTCGCTGGGTGAGTGACTTCCTGTTCTGTTAGAGGTATTTATGATGTGTGGACTTCTGAGAAGACTATCATTAGACACAATATTGAATCTCAACTTGCCCCTGCTTGCATGCAAACAAGAAGACTCTTGCAGACAAGAGAGAACAGACACTGATGTATTCATTTAATCTCCCACTGTATACACACACACTGAGAGAATTATAATATTTTGTCATTTAAAGCTAAACAAGGTAGTTACAGTGTCTGCATTGTTTTCTGGGCCAGCGGCAGCTGCTTCCTCGACTTGGCAAGCAGCACAATCAAAGTCTGGAAGAACTTAACATTTTCTCAACAAGTCTCCAACAAAATGTAGTCCACATCTGAGCATACAGAATATTTTTTAGGTCATTCTGAACCCTTTAACACCCACTCCCTTTTTGCAATGTCTGCCTAAATTAAAACAAACTAACCTTTTTTTTTTTTTTTTTATAGTTAGACTCTTGCAGTGAGGTAAACACAAGGTTTTCATGCATTTGTCACATTGTTGGACTACCTAGAAGGTAGCCAGACACCATATATTTTAAGGTTTCAGTTGTATTCTCTGCCCTGTATTGTGCCTAGATCATTTTAACAACAGGGCATTCTTTTTGACAATGGCCACATTAAAGGAAAAGTTTCACATTTTGAAAAAAATATGCTTATTCACTTTCTGGCCGGACATTAGATGAGAAGATCAATACCATTTTCACATCTGTTCATTAAATATGAAGCTACAGCCAGGAGGCAGTTAGCTTAGCTTAGCATATAGACTGGAGGCAGAGGGAAACAGCTAGCATGACTTTGTCCAAAAGTGAAAAAAATCCACCCAACAGTACCTCTTAAGTAAAGATGTGTCATATTGTTTGTCAAATCTATATAAAAACAAAGGTGTAAAATCAAGAACTTCTACTTTATGGGGGTTTATGTGTCGGACAATTTCAATGTGCTAAGCTAAGCTAGGCTAACCATCTCTAGCTAAGCTGACCGTCTCTTGGCTGTAGTTTCATATTTAACAAACAGATATTAGAGTGGTATCAATATTCTCATCCAACTCACAGCAAGAAAGAGAATATGTGGATTTCCCAACTATTTCTTTCAGCAAAAAGACACGAGTCTAATCAATACATACATCATAATGTACATGCTAATACAAACATACCAATCAAGTTTGTATTCATGTAACATTTTATAGCACTAGCATTGTACATGTGCAGTGCCAGCATCCAGTGGCAGTGACAGTGGATGGTAAAAGATTTATACTGTTATCTGCACAGATTAATTCTGTGATCTTACCTTCCAATGCACTGCGTGTTGTTTTACAGGACTTACTTACAGAGGTACAGGTCAGGTATTTGTGAGCAATTACAGCACAGTGGGATCCTTTGTTGTCTCCCACCTGTTTTGAGCCATTAGTTACAGTTGCAGCTGGGTTTGGCCACTTATTAAGGCTGGTGGTCAAAATTGGAATGAACAGTTGTTAGCTGTCTGCACTCAACACACACACACACACACACACAGAGAGGGCAACTATAAATAATGGAAAAGTTAGAGATAATTTAATATGATGCAATTTTGTCAGTGATATCTTACGGTTTGTTTGAGGATAAGCAATTACTCAGAGGCGTGTTATTAAAATGCTTTATGTAACAAAATAGGACCAATGCGGTCCGTTTTAGCAATGTCTTTCATGTATTTAGTGCAGTTTTGAGGCTGATTGTATTAACCACCTGTCTGTGGTTATGCTGTAGCATGATGCAGTTGAAGTACAATGATTCCTTTATGTAAATAGCAGAAGTTAGTATAAATAAAGTTGTCATTTTAGTAGGTGCTCCACTGTGGCATTTTCTCTTTTCCTGAACTTTTATCATGAGGTCTAAGTCTCAAGGTGAATAAGGAATCTACATCTGTGTGCCTTTCTTTAATACAAGCCGCCTTCTGAAGTACCAGCCTGCATGCCTCTGTAAAGCTGACAATTGTTCACCGCTGAGTTTCTAAAAGTTTGTGCTGAAGCGTGGTGAATCGGGGGAATTGTGACAGCTGTCACGGTTGTCTCTTCAGGTACAGTCGTGCTATAAGTGAAGATCCTCGACTGTCTCTGGCAGTGAATTCCTGCTAGGATTGGTCTCATTTAAGAAGCGATGATTGAAGGGTTTTTTTGAGACACAGTGCCAGTCACGCCACAAGCAGTCTGAGAATTGTGTGGTGGAGAATAATACTTGCAGTCAGCTTAACCACAGCCAGTAAAGAACCTGTCAAACAGGAGCCTACAGTCATTTTATTTAGTGGACAGATATGGAGAATTTACCCACAGGCGACAAGATGATATTTGAGCTCAACAGTTTTTATCTTTCTGCAGTTAATGCTTCGCCTAATTGATCAAAATCTTGACGGCTGTGAAAGTTGCAGACCAGGGACTGAAAAGCTAATATCTGTTCCTCACAAGGATGTGGCTTCGGTTTTCTCTGATTATCTGTTTATCTGATGGTGGTTTTAACCTGGAGTCGAATCATTGATTGACCTTATGTGTCTGAGGTCCGGAGACAATGCTGAGTTTTCTGGGAACGCTATGTGTTTGTGATTGGACTAAAAATGAGTCTCATATTATTGCATTTGGCTAAAAATAGATCCCTTAGAAAACATAACACCATTCATTCATCCCTGGAGCAGTTTACAGCACCTATGTCATGTCATGTCATGTCATGTCATTCACAAACTGATGACTCAATCATTGCAGCTGCTATGAGTCTGTTTTTCATATAAACCCCTTTGCTCTTAGTCACAGACACAAGGCAAGGCACTTGGCTGAAAGATTACAGACACATGTTTGCCAGACAGTAAAAGTAACTGTCTGGATATGCACACAAAGACAGCTTGTATTATTATTATGTTGGCACCTGTATTGTTATCTTCTGAAGTAACTCTGGATTAGGTTTTGTATTCGAGTCATGTTTCAAATAGCCTGAGAATGGATATAAATCCATCTGCTGCACCTGATATTTGTCTGTTTAGAGGTGATGTGCAAATGAGTTCTGCCACTATGTCTGCATTAGATTCTTGCTTATACTAATTACGAGTTACAGGGCTACATAGGTAGCAAATGACAAATGTGTTCCTCAGTCATAAAGAAATCTCAGGAACAGCTCTCTCACAGGTTTTGTAATGACAGTTTTGAAGGTTTTGTCCAGGAAGTGAGTCTAACACATCGCCCGTCTTTGTGTCCAATTCAGCCACTGTGGAAGAAAGTTGAGCATCAACAGGAAATGGCAGGAGGAACAGGAGTGTGTTGTAATAGCCATGGTATGCTGTATAATCCTGTTCCACGCTTGTTTAACAGCTTCACAACAGTTGTTTCCAAAAAGGAAATGCCATCTTTCCATGCAAGTAATGGAAACACAGGTTCTACGGTGAGTGATTTTTTTTAAAAGTGGACAAAAGGACTCACGGGGGCACCAGGGAATCACAATTACTTTGCATGACAATTTACGCAAACAATGCTGTCAGGGTGGAGTTGCCTGTGGCTGAGGAACTTTTGCTTGCCACACTGGCCAATGTGATTAATTGGTGTCACTGTTGAATCAAGCTGACGGATCCACTTCAGTGGTTGACACGGGCATCAGACTGATAGGGTTAGTAAGTAAGTAATATGACATTTTGACCAAAAGTGTACCTAATTGACATTTCGAAACAGTTTTCTTGATTCTGGTGCATCAGTATGCTTATTCTGTCTTGTTACAAGCATGGATGTATAAAGAGAACTGGATACAGCGTTGGAGGCGGGGCCCCGTTCATCCCTATGAAAGCTGCTCAGTGGCGCATGAAGCCAAAAAAGTTTGACTTCCCTGGTATAAAATTACCCGGATCTTCCACATAGCTTCCGCATTGTGCGGCCCATAGAGCAAGCGCACTAGTGCTTCCTTTAGCCCCGCCTCCCAACTGCTCCGTCTCAGACACTCTCACATGAATGGTAGTGACTCTATAACTCTGTATTCGGCCATTTATGTATTTTACAACTTTTAGGACATAATGATTTAAATAAAGGCTATTTAAGTGTTCGTACTGGCTAGTTGTTGTACCTCCAAAAAAATTATCCGCTGATTTACAGACGTCTCTTTCACAATGTAAGTCTATGGGAAAAAGTTTCTTGGGGCCAGTGTGCATCACGTGATGGAGCCGGAATTTGTAATTACATGGCTTGACCACTATGTCAAATTGGCTTCAAAACCTGGCACACTTCCTGGGGGCTTGGTTACAAGATATTGACAGTAGTTTTTGCACTGAGACCAGGTCATATGACCCACAGCAGAGGCAGATTTTTGTCTTGTACTTTCTGATGGAAAAACAGGTTGATTGTGTTTGTATTCAAATATTTTCTGTGCAAGATTTGACAAACACTGGTAATTTTACAAAGCACGTTTCACAAAGTCTATTTTCCCAATGTACAGCCTAATAAATGACTGCAAAAATAGCACAGCAGGTGTCACAGGTGTCACACCTGAGTGTCAGTTGTAGCTAAATAAGACAGAAGGCTTCCTTTATTGATATGAACCATACATCTCTTTCTTTCAAGGACTACAAAATGAAAGCAATGTGTCATTGTCATCAATATTTATATATTTGATTATTGCCCTTTAGCTTTTCAAGTATGCATACACTTTTTGAAAGTTACATTTTTTTTGTCTGTAATGTAAATATTTGCCATGTTGCATTTGTATCATTCTGATACAGGTGTGCACTTTCTACAGTAAGGAAACTGCACCGAACAGTTAAGTGTTTGCAAATACACTAACTTAAAGATAAGTGTGGTGATATTCTCTATTTTTCTTGTTGTCAAGAACTCCCATGAAAAGACCAAAACTATTAACAAGTACTGCTTGTGTGGCCAAAGCCTGATGCAGCTTATTCCTCTGTGCCATAGAGGTAAAAACACATCAATCAGCCACACTGTTGCACTGTGTGACATGTAACATCATTACCATGAACATGGGCACTGTAGTTTATTCCCCACATATTTCCTCACTAGAGCATCAAATGTGTATTAATCCACCACTGAAAATAGTCCACAATAAATGCACAATTTACTCCTGTTTTAGTAAAGTTTACTAAAAACTACAGTGCCCCGCTGTTTTAGGAAATGATTTAGCCTTTTTAAAAAAAAAATGAAACTATAGTTTGTGAGCCGTTTTTAAAGATGTACATTTTCAGTAGGAACATGGGCTGATTTGAGATTTGCTTCGGACCCTTGAAAAAGCTTGGCACGGCCCTGGTAGTCTCACACGGTTTCCCTCTCACAGTGGACACAGCAACACATCGATATTCTCTCTCTCTCTCTCTCTCTCTCTCTCTCTCTCTCTCTCTCTCTCTCTCTCTCTGAATTAAATCCATTAATTTATCAGCCGCTGTGAGGAGTGTGTTATACAGAGGATTTGGGGTTGACAATCTACACGTGAAGCGCTGTCTTGCAAACGAGGTATTTTGGGGCGACGGAGCTTTTACACCGGCTGAAGAACCACTCACATGTGCGAATGTAAGTGAGCTGCACATTTACCGGTAACTGGACCGGCTGATTAGTGCATTCGTTTCGTTTTGTTGGCAAATAGCACCGTTGCAAATCTGTTGCACGCAGGTTGAGGAAGTGAAAGATCAAATGACATCGCGGATGTGATTCCTGCTCTTTGTTTACGTTTTAGTCATGAATGGACAAACGGCAAACGTTCAAATATCAGTAGGAAATTATTTCATACGTTTAATGCAGATACAGACACAGTCGTTGCTTTGCATGTTCAAGTCTAAAGAGGGGGTTGTGATTGACAAAGTTAATCAATTGAGCCTACGCCATGTGAGTTGTAATTAATGAGGCTCTGCGGGCAAGTCAATATGTGGGTAGTGACTAATTACTGGATCAGGAACAGAGGGCACTAACCTACTGTTAAGAGGAAGGACGTGTTTCCTGGACACAGATCACAGTATGAGTGAAAACTTCAGTGTCTTTAATGTGAGAGTTGGTCTGTGCAGGCATCTTCACTGTCACCCCAGGCACAGTATGGATCAATGGATGGATGATGCATGAATTGTACTGGCTGCAATGACACTTTACACTATTGTGTAAACTGTGACTTTTCAAATTGGGCAAATATTACTATCTTGGACTTGATCTTAACATGGACAGCAAAAACAAAAACATCACAGATTCATATTGTATCAATTTGTGTTGATTTAGATTTAAAAGTGCAGAAATAGATACCACAACTTCTATTATATAGATGCCACATATTATATTGTAACTCTTTTATTTTAGGACTGCAACCAATGATTATTGTCATTACCAATGAATCAGCTGAATATTTTCTCAATTTATCGTCCACTAAGTCTACAAAATGTCAAAAAAGGTTAAAAGAAATAGTGAAAAATGCCCATTTCAATTTCCCACTGCCCAAGTTTTCATCTTCAAATGCATTGTTATGTCCAACCAGTAGGCCAAAACCTAAAGATATTAAATTTACAATGAGATAAAACAGATACAAGCAGCAAATCCTCACATTTGAAAAGCTGGAACCAGAGAACATTTAGCAATTTTGCTTGAAAAACGTTGCTAATTGACTAATAATTTCAGCTCAGCGGTAGCGACTTTTATTAATCTAATTTATTGGAGCAGTTGGAAAATGCTGTGTGTGAGAATGAACAGTAAAAGTAATTAAAAAGAAATATTAAGCCAGTGTGTTTCCTTGAATAGTAACAAGAGTGACGTCTGACAGACACAAACGCACAGGCACGTCAGCAAGCGCACACACACAAACACACTAAATCACTACCAGCTGATACATGTCATCATGCCCGCAGGGTGAGGTTCACAATGCTAGAAACAAGTTGTTATGGATTGCAGCCTAAAGTATTGATTTTACCTGCTCCGTGAGGTGAAACAGGCTATAGTGCGCCATGCAGCACTTGATGCTGAGGAAATGTCATTTTTAATGTGACATGAATGCAGCAACATGACCCTGAATATCTGAAATTAGCTCCACTTACACTTTTACTGTATAATGATTCCTCACCTGAAACCTGTTTTGACTCTCTGAGACATATAGGCGGCATTTACTGTCATTATTATCACAGAGTTTACATGGCCTGTGTCTGTAAAAGGGAGCCTATATGTTGTGAACATGTAGAATGCTGCACAGGGCAAACACTGGCATCTGCCGCCTTGCTAATGAGATCTCAAGACTGACAGGGAGCATCAATCTCACTGTCAAAGTTTGGCACCAAATATAGCTGTCCTGGTATTTGGCATGTGTCTGGATTATTTGGTTCTTCGAAGCTGGTTTAGAATCCATGTGGAGCTGTCGTCAGAGCAACAAGTTGGGGCAGGGCCTTCCTGTGTCGAGTTTGCATGTTCTCCCCGTGTTTGCGTGGGTTTCCTCCGGGTGCTCGGGTTTCCCCCACCATCAAAAACATGTATGTTGGGTTAATTCTCCTGTTAGAACTGGAGCTGGTCCCCGGGCTCTGCACAGTGGCTGCCCACTGCTCCCAACACTTAGGATGGGTTAAATGCAGAGAATGAATTTCCCAACGGGGATCAATTAAAGGATAAATTTAAACTTAACTTTAAGTCCTTAAGCCCAAACATGAAAAGTGCAGGTTTATTAACAGTTAGCTGGATCATGACCAAGAGGTTTTAGGTTGAACCTATTAGATTACATTCACTCGGAAGATGCTTTTGTCTAATTTTGTTACAATAAGTTCATTCAAACCACGTAGGAGGATGAGCTAGATATATCATCCAAACGAATCACTAAAAGCCTGTTCAGAACTACAGTTCAAGTGTTTAGAGATGTTTTTTTTTAAGAAACGAGACATAAGTGCTAGCAACCCCATACATGAACAAGGGTTCCCAACTCACCTACCCCATGTAACTGTAATCACATGATGAGCACTTGATCATGGTTTCAACTCTCTACTCATTTTGCCTTTATTTCAAAATAAGAGCGCACTGTTAATGATGAAGATAACTTCATCCAGGATTAATTAAATCAATCCTCAAACTGCGTTTAAAGAACCAAATTAGCTGGATGAGAATAAATTATTTTAGCCTGAAATCAGCATGTTGGCATGAATTAGTTAAGCCACCTAAATTGCACAGCATTCAAAAATTCCAAACCGTGATAGTGGCATTGATAATAATGATGTTGACGGATTGGAGATGAGAATTTTTCTGGAAAAAAATGTAAAGTTGTTGAATTGAGTAGAAAATTCATTCAATAAGAAATGTGTGTGCATATATACTAAGTGTCTAAAACTTTAAGACACCTGACAACCGTTGTGCGACACACCATTCATCTCTTAACATCTCATCTCTTCCTATAATAGACCAGGTGCATCCCTGTGAAATGCCATGAGTTGTTGTTTGTTTGCTTCATCTAAATAAAGTTGAAGTGGAGCGCTGCAAATGGTTCTGTTGTCATAGTAATCGCTGCAGCCAGATTTGTTATGTGAAACAGGTCCAGACCCTCCGCTCCAGTCTGTCCGCTATCACATGACAGCAGAGTGCTTGTGGCCATTATCCACATGTCTAGTCAGGATAGCTGAACCTGCCTCTAATGGAACATACACTGGGGCAGAGCCCATAAACATTTCTTTTGATTTATTACTGCGAGTGAGTTAAAAGGGCAGTGAGCGTGTCCTACATTGCCATATTTTTAGAGACACCTAGTGGTTAGGTTCAAGTAGATTATCGTGTCATCCAAGGACATTTAAAGTCAATGCTGTGCTGGTTACCAGGAGGACAGACAGACACAGCTTGGAGCTTCTCCTTAAAGCCACCTCCCATTCAAAATAATGTATTTTGCTTATTGTTAATTTGGATGTTTGAGCTTCATTGTGCAGAATATTGTATGTTCAGAGTTTGATAGGGGGAAAGTTTCTCTGTGCTCACCTTAAGTCTGAGTTTGATGATTTTGTGACATCACAATTTCTTCGCAATCCAATCGGAGTCCAGCATGCAACTTGCACAAGTGTAAGGTGGAAACTTGAAGCCTCCAGCACACATACACTTGAGTCTAGTAGTTAAACTTTTGAAATGAACAATATTTGCATTTTTAAAGATTCTTCTTTAAGATTTTTCTCAGACCCAAATGATTATTCCAAGCATGTCTGGAAAACATGTCTGGAGGGGATCTTTAACTTCTAAAATGTTCTGAAAGTTGTTCAGCCCCATACTGTACATCTTGATTGCACTGGATAAAGAGATCAGATTAGCATAAATGCTGATGATTTCTCTTGGTGTCGGACAGTTTGATTCTCCGTGAATTCATTTAACAATGAGAGTTTTGCCACTAGAGAGACTTTGGCTGCTATCTACAGGTTATAAAAAATAATCATATGTTTCTGTCTCTTCTTTTTGAACAGGGGCAGACAGAGAGCGGATGACAGCCAACCATGAGACCTACCTTCTTATGGCCAGCACCCAGAATGACATGGAGGATTGGGTGAAGACGATCCGCAGGGTCATCTGGGCTCCTTTTGGTGGAGGTCAGTATACACACAAACGTTGTTTTTATTAGCTGAATAACTTTCTTAACTTGTTGACGTCTGTCTGAACTAAAATCTGTGAGCGAGCTACCATCTCTGCTAAGTGCATTTGAGCAAAGCACGACCCCATCAAACTGCTGACTGTGTGCTCTGATCCCACTGACAAAATGCATCGTTTATGTACAGAGACTGTGCTTAACTAAGGACTGAAAGCACAAACCTAAGTTGCCTTGTGCACAATGATAGTAGTGTAACCTTAATCCATTTGTGGGTGCATGATGGAGACAGGACTTAGCAGTAATTTCCAGGTACAACACCGCATTTATTGCCAAGATGCCACCTAGATGTGCATGTATTACCATTCTGTAATATTGTGATTACATAATACAGATTTTAGTTTTTTAAACAGAGGACTATAAGGAACATTTTACTACTTTTTATCATAACTGTTGTACTGTATCCTCAAAGTCTTATCTAATTTCCAGTGTCTGTTGGCAGGTAAAGCAACAGTTTGCCTCCGTTTTTCCTCCTCCATGTTTTACTCCATATGGTGGTGTCCTGCCACATGTTGTTTGCATCACTACAATACTTGGCTTCACCATGACAAGATGTATAAACAGCTTTATGGTCATAAGAATATTTGCTTTGTCTTTTAAATTGTGAAATCCAAAACAGCACCAGATTTGTGCTGCTTGAATCTCCACTCTTATGTTTGTGTCATCCTCCTGCATGTTTGTTTTTTGCTTCCTATCCGGCCTGCTCATGCTAATAAACAAAGGAAAGTAATGTGTTAAAAATCAATTACATGCGCCAAATAAACCAACAAAAAATGGCGATATCATCAAAGTAATCATCAAATAAACTGTGAATCATAGCTGAAGTGCATTATGTTGTAGTTGTTCTCGTGAAGTTGTTCCTAACTTTGGTGGGAGTCTCCCGCTGCGCCGCTATGGCTTGTTATTGACTTTACTGGCAGACATTGGCCTACATTGTGTATGAGCGGGGCACAAGTGCGGCGTTTGTAACCGGACAGGCAGCTCGGGCCGCTCTCTGTGACACAGTGAATAGATGAGGCTGAACTGGCCCCTCTGTTTTCAGTGCAGGGAGTTTGATGTCTATTGCAGTTGACTGCTCTTCAAAAGGACGAGCCATTTGTCAAAGATGCCACAAGAAAGGTGGCTCCAAGTTGGAGCGGAGCCGGGCTTTCTCTGTCTCTCACACACATGTATACAAAGCGCACACACACGCACACGCACACGCACACACACACACACACACACACACACACACACACACACACATATTCCAAGCTTTCACATTTTGCAGTAGCAGCAGAGACTAACTGAGCCCTGATTGGCTGGTGAGTGCCCCTGAAAGTGTGATTTTAAAAAAAATTCTGTTCAGAGTGACAGGCAGGGAGGGAGCTCCCAAAGCGAAGCCCCTGTGTTTGACCCACAGAAGAGCTCGGAGCCCCTGATGGTTTTGCTGTCATGTTGTGCTCAACACTTGCTATGATGTTGAATTAATCACTGGCCAGTTTGAACAAGCAGTTGGACAAGAGAGAGTTGGAAGTCAGACCTTTTGAGAAATGTGCAGCTGTGGCCTCTCCATCTGGATCTTTGGAGATTTATTTCATGGTAATTACTAATTGTTTATTTGTAATTTGGGAAAGACTTTGAACTGTAGTTGCTGTTGCATTAATGCTATGTAGAAAATTAAAACGACTATTTCAAGCTTTTCTTCCTGTTAAAACACTGCAGTGCCACAACTGTATATATTTATATTTTTTTGGACTCTATAGCTTATATGGGAGATTTTCCAGACTGTTTTGTTGATTTCATCAATTTCTGTGTTATGGTTGCGGTTCAGTGACATTCAGTAATGGCAGAGATCATGAGAATAATTTCCACGTATCAGTTCAGAGACACTTTTCTTTTGACAGCCACCCTTGCATTTTGGACGTTTCAGTCTGACTTCAACAACATTTGACAGCCAACAAACTAATTTGCAGTTAATATTTAGTTTAGTGCAATGCCACAGTTTAAGTTTTGAACCTTTTGAGAAGTGGGCGTAGGCCAGCTTGAATTTGTTTCATTTAATGTTTAAAAATTGTACAAATCCTTCCTCTAGCTCATCGTAGTAACATAAAATCACGCCAAGCTCTGGTCAACTTTTTGCCTCCCATTCATTCGTCCTTTCACCTTCTGATGTACTTTGGTGGAGACATGCAGTATGAGACTTGCTCAGATTTGTTTGGGTCAGTGTATAATCTGTACACAGTTGAGACTATTATGTTTCACTGTATATCTCCATGAATATGTAGCATGTAGTGAAGTAAGGAAGGAGTTAGGACCAGATTGTATTATGTCTGGACCTCTCACCCCCTCTCTGTGTGTCTGTGTAGCTGACAGAACCTAAAGAGTGCTGAAGGAACCTGCTGAGTGGGAACAGCAAACATACATACAAACACATGCGCACACACTCTTCATAAGCTGGTCCCCACACACACACACACACACACACACAGTTACATGTGACCCCGGGAAAAAATTCCCAGACTCATGACCAGAACATCAGGAGGGATGACCTCGTTTTCATCCAGTCACTTTTTTCTCATTTGTTCTCGGGTGCTCTTTTTGATTCGTGAGGATATTCGTCATTGTTTACTCTGGGGGAGCTCGCCTTATCTATATTTCACTTTGATCCGCCGAAGATTTGGAAAATGGATACACAGTTTCAAAATATTTCTCGGGATTATGTGACTGTTTACTGTTTTGTCTTATTTGGGTTGCTGTAAAGATTGAAGTGGAAAAGTCCCTAAAGCGACTGACACAGAGGAGGAAGAAGAGAACACAAGACTCCTCTGTGTTACTTCTGAGCAGCTTTTTGTTTTCCAATGAAAGATGATTAAAAAACATTTTCTGAGAGATGGAAAAGAAGACAGTTTGACTGACCTGCTATCAAACTGATGCATCTCTTTTATTGTTTTATTTTTTTCCTGTCATAACTGCAAAAGCTGAGGCTTGTTTTGGAAAATGTTCGATTGCAGACACTTCAAATTCTGCACCTCTGGTGTGTTATCATATCACAAATTTATTAATAGGCGTTTCTTGCGGAAGCTTACAAGTTGTGTCAGTTTCAAGAGGGGTGAGTATGACAACATACCATGATTCTATTATTATTATTATTATTATTATTAGTGAAAAAGCAACTGTATACCAGTTTGCTAGAAAAGCCACATTCTAAATTAATGTGATTCACTAATACACCTGTACGAAAATACTGATTTAAACTACCACTTTCAGAGTGTTCACATTAACACCAGTCGTTTTTTAAGCAATTTCTTGCTGTGTCAAATGCTGTCAAAAGCACGAGGATCCCGGTAAGCTCAGTTTAATTCAGTCACCGTACGGTACCTTGTCGTACCACGTGTATGCATGTGTGTGAGTAGCCTCTGTCTGTATCTGGAGACCGGAAAAGTATGCAGATCCAAATCTCTCAGGAAGGCTGCCTTAATCCCCTCTTGTGTTGCATCCACATGAGATGGCTGCGAATGGAAATCAGTCCTTTTTTTTCTACGGCGACTGCCTCAGACAAAAGGCGAGAGGTGCTCAGCAGGAAGTTAGAGATTTGGTCATCAGATTAAGGCTTTGTGGGTGTACATATATTTTGCTTGGACTGTCTAGCAGGCCTTATCAGAATTTTCTTTTTCCCCAATCGATTTAACTGCTCTTTGATGTGCCTTTTTTCTAATTCTTTGAAAAATGCTCCTTTCACTTTGAGAGAGGAAGTTAAATACTGCAAGATGTTAAACAGTATTAATATTTCAAAGGATAAACCATCATTTTTGTCACTTCAGGATCATTCCCTAAATAATTTAGCTGTGAAGAGAGAACCAAATTATAAATATCTGTGATAAAGACATTATTAAACCCTGAAACACTGCTCTCAGCTTCTTTGATATATTGAACTCGCTCACTGCACCCTGTGGCTAACACCTGTTATAAATGACTGTCCTACAAATATAATAAAAGCTTGGCCGTTTTGAATAAATGTTCAAATATGGGGTTAAAAACACCGTAGCATTGCCATTTATGAGTCTCGTACCATCATTAAACATTTGGTCTTGTGTTTCAGGGATCTTTGGTCAGAAGTTGGAGGAAACTGTGCGGTTTGAACGCCGGTTTGGGAACAAGCTGGCCCCTATGCTGGTAGAGCAGTGTGTGGATTTCATTCGGCAGTGGGGCCTTCGGGAGGAGGGCCTATTCAGGCTGCCAGGACAGGCCAACCTGGTCAAAGAGCTGCAGGATGCCTTCGACTGTGGAGAAAAACCCTCTTTTGATTGGTAAGGAAACACATGAGCCTGCTGGCTGCTTGGATTTCCTCAGTGCATTTTAATGTGAAGTTGATATGTTCAGACTGTTGACTGGTCAAGTTCTGCACCTCTGGAACCACATGGGTGCTCCCGTTAGCCTGGAACAAATCCCTCCAGAAGTTTACAAAAAGCAAAAGGTGGGTGAGTGGGCATATAAGGTTTAGTTGCGTCTAGTTACCGGGACTTGAATGAGGTTTTCGATAACCTGTTTTGCATCAGAAACCTGCGTTACACAACAACAAAGACATGGGGAAGGAACCAAGGAACTTTGGGAAAACTCAAGTAAATTTAAATCTGGCTCCACATTTAAATAAGCATAACAAACACAAAGGGAAAGTTTCTCACCTACTTTCTTTTTGAACAGGTCATACATGTAAAATAAATGTTCTACATGTATAAACTGTACATATAAATACATATCTTAGAAAGAAGGATGAATGTTTTGTTTGAATGTCAGATTTGCATCCATTTTCTGTTATCTCTGCCTTTTGTGTGACTGTGTCTTGGTGACCACTTCAAAATTAATATTCTCTTTTTGAACACAGTGCCTGTGCTGTGGTTAACTGGCAGATAGTGATGGATGTTTTGCCTTTACCACACTTAAGAGTAACAGCTGGTAAATTGGAGAAAAGGGATTTTTTTTTGTGAAAGTAAAGGAAATCTTTTTTCTTTCTCATCCCCATTTTACCTCTTCAGTGCAGTGCAGCGCAGCATAAAACACAGCAGTACAAAACAGTGATCTAATGTCTTTTTCACTGCAGACGATATATTGTAGCAGGCAAAGCACAGGTGTAATTAATCAGGTTAATAACGAAATGCATTCCATTCAGTTGTGCTGCCTGCTGACTCACTGAGACACATGAAACCGATCAGTTGTTAATGTTATTAGTTCCACCTGTGATCTTCTTGCCATGACAAGTCAAAATGTTTGTGGAGAAGAAGGCCTGTTTGTCACAGGTTGGAAAGTTAAGAACATATATTTCTAGGTGGTAGATATTCCTAATGAATACTAAATTACTAAATAAGTACAAGGTATTTTGATGAATGTTCTTTGCATTTCACAACAGATCATCTACAATAAAATATAAGTCTAGCTTTTCTAAATTGATCATGTGTCTTTTTAGTTGTACAAATGAATCAGCATTAGAACAAATATTTAGCAAGTACATGCACTGAACACATTATACAATTATAATGTGTGTCCACCCCCAGGTGTTTTTCCACTTGCTTGATTACACCTCTTCTCGGGGCTGTGTGGGTGTGTGAAGATCAAACTTGATTGACATCTCACTGTTCAAGCAGTACAGAGAAAATAGAAAGAGGCAAAAAATGTGTCAGGATTGTACATGATTTCATTAAAAAAAAAAGTTATTGAAGAGGGGGAAAAAGCTGTCCAAGTAAGAACTATGCCTCTTTTGTAAAGCAGTTTTTACTCAAGACAGAGGAGGGGTTGTCAAGATGGTTTGCTGTTGGTTAAAGGTGTGAATTACCTGAACCTGAAGTGAAAGTTTCATACAGATTTTCATTCACCCTTGCATGCAAATCCACTGATTGGGGCAATTCCATTGAAAGGAATTGATTTCGTCACATAATGCCACCGTTTTAAATGCTAGGGCAGAACAACTTAAACTTGAGCAGATGTCTAATCAGATAGAACAAGTGAAAACACCTGTGTAAGTGGTAAGGGCTTCAAAAAAACAAAACACATTCATATTTGTCCAGACGTTAGTGCAAAAAAAGCTAAATTGTTTGATTGTTGTTTGTTTGAAGAAATTCAAATCCTAAACTCACACAGTTTACACGATAATATGTCTGCAGACCAGTACAAACTCTCACCAATCCTAAAAATCAGCTGGTGCAATATTATCTGGTGTGTAGGTGGCTGTACTGAGAGCTGTTTTTTTTGTTTTTGTTTTTAAATGTGAAAACCTTAACCATAACTCAGGATGAGAGAAATGCAGCGTACCACCTCCACATCTCTTCTTCTCTGCCCTGCCCTCCCTCTTTCACTCCATCGACCACTCCCACCATCTACTCTGCTGACCGTAAATA
The DNA here is from genome assembly GCA_008360985.2 of Macquaria ambigua. NCBI lineage: Eukaryota > Metazoa > Chordata > Actinopteri > Centrarchiformes > Percichthyidae > Macquaria > Macquaria ambigua. Next base: position 105,498 of record VMKM01000017.1, on the reverse strand, counting down.
AAACATTGATAGGACTGTCAGGTGGATCCAGGGGCTATACATCAACACCTTCCCACTTCCTAAAAACACAGGATACAAAATCACACTCAGAGGTGCCACCATTATGTCCGCTGCACAATGACACATCTCTGCCCTCCTATTTGTGCTTTAACACATCTTATGTCATACAGTGGTAACGACTACGCCTTCCTCTGTCTCCACCTATGTCTGATTTTTGTTCCTAACTGTCCCTCACCATGCTGATTGCCTCATTAGCCCTTGTAACCTCCTGCCTGCCTCACCAGCTGCCCCTCGTGGCTCATTAGTGTCTCTGAGCCTACAGTGAGAAATCCTCTTGCCTTTTGGCAGATTATCTAAGCTGCCCCAGCATTGTTGTTGTTGTTGTTGTTGTTGTTGTTCCCCCCTCTTGCTTTTGTTGTTACCTGTCTGCCTTTCTGTTGCTTATGTCCTGTTAGCTTGCTTTAGTTTTCCTAATTCTCCCACATAAAGTTATTTTAGTGAGCTCAAATAACTCATCTGAAACCCTAGATTTGGGGGGTGTTTTGATTAGGCATTAGTAAAAGTTCAACATTTTTGGAAATACTCTTATTTGCTTTCTGGCAAAGAGTTAAATGAGAAGATCGATACCACTCTCACATCTGTTTGTTAAATGCTAAACACTACAGTCAGCTGCTGGTTAGCTTAGCTTAGCTTAGTAATTTGTACCCTTTTGGTACAAAATATAACGTGTTATTTAGTGAGCTATAGAGGTTCTGGTAGGTCGATTATGTTAGCGTTGGACAGAGCTAGGCTAGCTGTTTTTTCCCTGTTTCCAGTCTTTGTGCTAAGCTAAGCTAAATGGCTATTGGCTAGCCTCATATTTAACAGACAGATATGAGTGGTATCAGTCTTTTTTCTCCTTTCCAATGTTAAAGTGTGAATGAGAATATTTTGTACAAAATGTAAAAGTCGAACTATAATACATTTTTCAAATTCTACATTTGATTTGCAGTGATTCACAAACTGAAGTGCTCTGTTTTCTGTCACCCAACAGTCCTCTTGCTGCAGGAGTATTCATGATGATTTATGTACCCATAATAAATTATAACCTCAACCCTCCCCTATGTCTACCTCTGTCTGCCTGTTCTTTCTCTACAGTAACACAGATGTGCATACAGTAGCCTCTCTACTGAAGCTGTATCTCAGAGAGCTTCCTGAGCCCGTCATCCCCTTCCACAAGTATGAAGAGTTCCTGGCCTGTGCCAAGCTCCTCGGCAAAGATGATGAAATGGTAAGAAAGAGCACTTTCCCTTTACCTATATATCTACCAAGAAACTGGCTTTCACACACTTTATTTCTCTACATAAAGTTTTTTTTTTAAAGTTCAATTTATATGTCAACAGAAGTCAGCACTGTTCTGTGGCATTAAAGTTCTTCTTCCTCTTGCTGCCCGGCCATCCATGCTCTGCTCTGCTGTTTCTCACACAATGACTTTGCTGTGCCTGTCTTGACTTCTAACATCTAAATAGGATTTCTTTCACACCGTAAAGCGGGCGTCGCAGCAGGGGACGAGTCTTGTGCTTCCTCACAGTGTCCAAAACATCTTTCTCTCATTTTCACTTAAGAGGCCACATATGTGCCGTTTTGTGTATGCATGTGTGTTCTTGTGTGTAAGTCCAGAAATATGTTTTTAACACCTCAAGTGTTGATTAGAGCTGCCCAGCCTTTTAAACCTCCAAGGACTTTGAACTAAAGAAGGAACACAGTGAGCGGAAAATGTTATGTCAGTGGATTGTCTTGGGTTTTTTGGTTGTGAATAACTTCAGATTTACCTGTGACTAATGATACATAAATATAGAAAGTATATAAATCATCATATCTTTCCTCTGATTATAAACACACCTTTGTACACATACCTCAGAGACTGATGGGAACAATTTTGTACTCATTGTTTTTAGATGACAGATGATGAATCCTGATTTTTTTCTTCTTCTCTAAAATCATTAAAAAAATTTTAATGAAAGCAAAGAGTTTTATGAATCGTAAAGCGAAACATGTTTTCTAACTTAATGTTCATATTGCAGTTGCCAATTTCTGTAGTACACGCTGTGCGCAAAGCTTTTTTTCTCTTTTTCGCTGACCTGTTCTCTATTTGGTCTGTGGGTGTGATTAAATGTCCATGATTGATCAGAACGTGTAGTATGAATTGATATAAATTGTTTTTGATCAAACTTATGTTACCTAAAAAGTGTCCACCATCTGCAGGGTATGAAGGAGTTGAGAAGGCTTGTGGAATGTCTACCTCCAGTGAACTACAACCTTCTCAAGTACATCTGCAGGTATTAACTGATTGTTAAAGTGGATGATAATTCAAATTCTGACCATTATTGAACAGTGAAAAGTTGATATTTTCCCATTTGCCAGATTTCTAGATGAAGTCCAGTCGTATTCAGGAGTGAATAAAATGAGCGTCCAAAACTTGGCCACAGTCTTTGGGCCAAATATCTTGAGGCCAAAGGTTGAGGATCCAGTAGCTATTATGGAAGGTCAGTATTCATGCTAGTCACGTACGTGTGTCTTGCTTTCTGACATTTTGTTTTAATGTCAAGCTTAAGTGAACTAACATTTTAAAAGTAAAGATAATGATGTGTGGTTTCATGTCGTCAGGTACCGTTCTGGTCCAGCAGCTCATGGCCGTTTTGATTGGCCGCCACGATGTGCTATTCCCTCGGGATGAGGACAGCCCCGCCGCCCTCGAGCTTGTCAACAACAACAACATCGAACCACAACGGCGACAAGCCCCCGCAACTACCTCCCCCATCACTACAGTGTCCCAGAACGCCGAGAACAACAACACGCAGGTGGTGCGACAGTGTGTTTGGGAAACACCCGAGTCTCCTACGCACCGCCAGCATGTAGACAACAGTGGCTCCCCGCGATCAGCAAGCCCTCGTAATGGTGTCATAGGACGCTTTGACATCACGCGCAGCCCACCACTGACTGTTAAAAAGAACCCGGCTTTCAGTAAAGGCAGTGGGATCGTTACAAACGGCTCCTTCAGCTCCTCGCCCTCTTCAGACCCTAATCAAGAAAAGAGCCAGACTTTGATTGGAGGTGGGAGTTTACCAGTGCGGCGCAGTGGGATGCTCAAAGGGTCTGGCACAAAAATGGGCACCAGTGGCGTGACGAGTGGAAGCAGCACCGGAGGGAACGGGACTGGAATTGTGCGCATGGGCATTTCCAGCACTGATGTGGTCACGGGGAGTCTGAACGGCCGCAATGGTCTTTGGGTACCAAATGGCTGCGTCACGTTACGCGAGAACAACAAAACACGCGACTGCTCCAATGGGGATCAAACATCCAATCAGAACCGTCTGTCCACGTATGACAATGTCCACTTAAACCATCAGAACCTGCAGCAGCAGAACCAGATCGCCAACACGTGTCTGAACAGCAGCTGCGAGGACAAGCAGAGCGTGGACAGCGCCACCTGGTCCACCTCCTCCTGTGAAATCTCTCTTCCTGACAACTCCACCTCCTGTCGCTCCTCCACCACTACCTGCCCTGAGCAGGACTTCTACAGAGGTCACTATGAAGACCTGGACGGACCAGCACAGGATAATGAGCCTCCCCAGTCTGGTGGTGGAGGAGGAGAGGGGGAGGGCAGAAACAGCAACAGAGAAGGAAGCGGAGACGGAGCAGGGAGGAGCAGTCGGGACACCAGCAGTAGTGATAATAGTGATGGTTTCACTGTTGGTAATGGACCCGGCAGTCACAGTGCTCTGCACAGTTTAGTGGCCAGTCTTAAACAGGAGATGCACAAGCAGAAAACTGAGTACGAGGCCAGGATAAAGAGGTAGGGACCCAACTGTGAAAAGTAGTGTTTTTGATGACATTAGAAGGAAGTTGCTAAAGACGACAAATGAAGGGCATGAACACACACACATTGACATTGACTATATATCTTTATCTATATTGGCCAGTAATGTACATAATTATCTTTACATGTGTAATGATAATATAAATGAATACATACGGTACACACTCTTTTGCCAGTTTATTAGTACAGCTGGGTAAAACTAATGCAGTCTAATGCAACAGCCATGAAATAAATGCTACCTTCATGAAGGTTGTAATGTTCAGTTTTTGTTAAAACAGTTTTTAGAGAGGTGTATGATCCATTTTAGAGGCTGCAGTTTGTGGTGCTGCTGGATTGTATTGTGTTATACTGAGTAGATGGTTTGGACATAATATTAAAAACACCTCTCAACACAATTCAACAGCACCACAAACTGCAGCCTCCAAAATATCCTTACAGTTGAATCAACACCTCTCTAAAACAGGTCCAATAAAAACCTTCATGAAAGTAGAATTTATTGCAGGACTTCGAATGCATTCATTTTAGCTGGGTGCACTTAATAAATTGGCCGCTGAGTATATGTCTCCAAATGGCATCTAAATCAGTTCATGAGATCAATATCAAGAGATAATCTTATTTGTAGAAATTAGCTATTCATTTGATTACAGCCTTGTGTTGAATACTTGCTTAGAAATCATCATTTTAAGGAGAATATACCCAGAAAATGTGAGAAAAATCTTAAATGTCAGTATAAGACTGATGTTGCCATTTGTGCCCTTCAGTGAAGCGGACTGCGAGAAGCTAGTTTCAAATCAAATCGCCTTTTAAAGAAAAGGTTTGACATTTTGGGAAACACACAGACATGAGAGTGGTATCAATCTTCTCATCTAACTCTCAGCTAAAAAGCGAATAAGCGTATTACCCAAAACATTGAACTATTCCTTAAAAGATGACGGGCAAATGTGAATATTTAGTTCTTTAATCTTTAAATACGCTTCTGCACTTTTTTCTTATTTACTTTTTTTTCTTTTTGCAAAGTTTGACATCTTTCACATCTTCAAGTTTCACAGGGCACACTGGCAGATAATGTACCTGTAAGTTTTTCCACATACAGTACAATGCAAAGGGAATGTGCGAGAAAGCTATACGTGACTGCAATGAACGATGTGTTAAAATATTGCTGTATAACAGTGAAACAGGACTGGATGTGAACTTCCTCTATGAAGTATTGATTAAACAGATATTACAATTCTATTTTAGGGTAAATGATTCAACATCACTGGAAACATTTTAAGAAATGATAGCTTAAGCTGCAGCATGTTATTCATTAAGCTTATTGAAAATTAAAATGAACCGCAGCTGTTTCCCACTTGTTTTGCCATTACACTACGCCCTCACATGAGCCTGTTCAGTGAATGCCACCTCTCCTCCTGACCCCGTGTTAACCTCCTTTGCAGCTTGGAGCAGCGTAACCTGGAGCTGGAGACCGAAATGGTGAACCTCCACGAAGAGCTGGACCAGGAGAGGAAGAAGTACACCATGGCGGAGATCAAGCTGCGCAACGCAGAGCGCGCCAAGGACGACGCTGAGCGGCGGAATCAGATGCTGCAGAAGGAGATGGAGCAGTTTTTCTCCACGTTTAGTGACCTCACCGCAACTGGCAGCACCACAGCCACCGACCCCCGGCGACCAGATCGTAACAACAGCATCTGGATACAGTGAAGGAAGGCAGGGGAATGCTATTAAAGACTGGAAATGGTTTATTATATGATGTGAACATTACGAGGGCTCCAAACAGGATTTGGCTGCTGGATGTAGAGGGCAAGTTGGGCAGTTACATTACGATGGTTAATGGCGTGTTTTAATTTAAGAAATAGGGGGTGTAGGGCTAACGCAAGCCACCTGTATAAATGTAGACATCACCTGGAGTGATGCCAGACTGACATTATCTGTAAATACAGCATTATTTAAACAGCTCACAGACACTCTCCAACGTACTCACAAACTGTGGTGGTAATCAATCATCTGACTAGGAGAAAGGCACAGTACAGCATAGTCTATGATGATACACAGTACTACTATTATTTTACTCCTATAGCCATATAGGAGGGAAGGCAAACTGTTTAAAAAGACTGTATTCAGTAAAAAAAATAAAAATACCAACCCTGGACACATAAAAACTCCTCCCTATCTTAATTCCCTTTTAAAATCTAACCAAAAACATCTTATTGTTCCATGTAATTCTGTATCTGCTCATGTACATAGAGTGAAACACAGTGTCATGTATGTAAAAATAATTGAAAGTAATACTTAAATGTTTATCTGATATTTAAGCAAAGTTATCAACACGTGATATTTTATATTAAGATTTTCTTTTTCCTTGCACTTACATGTTTGTTGAGTCTCTGCAAGGTGGTTCTGAATGTTTCTGTCGGCCAATGTGTGTACAGTTTCAGTTGGACTATATACTGTATATGTGCCTGTGCTTCTGTGCTGTTTCATTTACCCCATGACCAAAAAAACAAGAGCCTGTACTGTAAATATTTTATAGATAATCATAGACACTACTCGTCAGTCTGCACTGTGGTTTGATGCATATTCAGATGGATATGGCACGTATTAAGTTCATGCTGATTGAAGAATGTTTTGTAGCTTGTAAAAATGAATTTTAAGACTTTGCACGATGGGTCATTGGCATAATTCCCAGATAAAATTTTAAAAAATGGCCGTCATGAATTCAGAATTTCAGGTGACAAATTGCACTCTCCCCATTAGAAAATATAGCTGATGTCACTCTGTGAATGCTCTTGGAAAATGCAGTTTACAGTCTGCCTCTGAGTATATGAGATAGTGGTTTTAAAAATACTCTCTTGTAGTCTTCTGACAATTCATCCACCTGACACAACTGGTTTTCATCGTAACCTAGCACGGAATAACAAGCTGCAGCAACCGAGTACCAACACAGAGTTGTGTTTGTGGCTCATAACTGTGAAAAAAAAAAAGGGGGATTACAGCATCAAGTGTGTCAACATTGAGGACATTAACAGCCTGGTTGCTAGCTTCAGTAGCAAGTGGTGTGTGCATGAGTCCACGAGGGCCGGTGTACATTAAGTGAATGTCTGTAAAGTGACTGCATATTGATGAAGTCTTTGTGAGTGTATTTATGTAGCTTTAAACCAAATGTGGATTTGCTAATGTGTACAAAACAGGACACATCTGAGTACAGACCTGAGCTGAAGCGTTTTAAGTGTGCATGTGTGCACAGGTCTGCCGCTGGCTACTCTTCCTCTGAAGACCAGGTCCCATTTAAACCTGCTGCTGGTCAATGCAGGACATCTGGAATGTGCACATGGAGGGGGAGAAAAAAAAAGTGCCTGAACAACTGAAGGAGGGAGGGGAGCCTGTGCTTCTCATTTTGCACCCTTCACCGGGAAGTTAACAGGCTTAAGCCAAGCTGACAGTGGCACCTCGTTCTGTGAATTCCACACAAAAGAGCAGATTATGGACACAGGGCAAGAGGGAGAGGAGGACTGGGATAGTGGAATATTTTCATGACATGATACTTGATACACAAAAGAAATTTAAAAAATGACAATATAAATAAAAATGCATTTTCATGTGAGTCTCCCTTTTGTTATTTTACTTTTTGAGCGTGTCTTTCACGGTTGGAACAACTCCTTTGTGACTGGCAGTGATTATTTTTCAATTAATAAATGAATGGTTTAGTTTATAACGTGTCAAAAATTGTGAAAAATGCTCATCTAAATTGTCATTGTCTGACCAAAAGTCTAAAAACCAAAAGATTTAATTTACAATGATATAAAACCAGACAGAAGCAGCAAATCCTCACATTTGAGAAACTTGAACCATCAAATGTTTTGACATTTTATGACTATTGTGGATTCATTTTCTAGTGAATGCTGTGATATAAACCTGAGATTTATAGAAACATCTCATACCAGTGAGAATTTGTTACTGTAATCGGCCCAAATGTCTGAAGTCCTAAACATTTTTATGACTGAAAGAGCCTGTAACAACTAAACAATATTTATGTTTTGACTGGAGAAATGTGACAGTCGATATGGATGATAACACTCTATCATGTTGTACTTTATATTGATATATTATAATACATTTTCTGAAAACAATTTAAAAATTGTTCATGGATAAAATAACCAGATAGGAATGTCTGTTTTTGCCTAATCCAGCAAATGAAATGCCTGCCAGTTCTTAGTACTTCAATACATTGATACAAAAAATCATATAAAAATACAATATTGCCAACAAGTGGTTTTGCTCAGGGACTCCACCTTGCCTACACCTGCCGAATACACAACCGGAAAAAGTTACCACAGTATAAAAGGATGTAAGAAAATCTGTTTCTGGGTCTCAACCCATAAAGGAACATTTAATTATTCAGTTTATCAGAAGAATTAAAATTCAAAATCATCAAATTTGGAGAAATGTGGTTTTCACTAGAAAAGAAGGGTATAAGAAATTGTAATCTGGAAAGTAGCTAACACTGTCACACAAGTGTAGCAGAGTAAAAAGTACAATATATGCCTCTGAGATGTAGTTGGGTTACAGTGCTTGACTTAAGTTACATTACACCACTGCTCACTTCTAACATGAGCATGACAGTGAAGTGGGAAAGATCAGTACACTTGCTTTCATCCTGCAACATCAGGCAACATTTCTTTTACTCATTCTGCCTGAGAAGTTGCTAATGGCTGCCGGCCTTTAGATTGTATCCGGCATAACTGAGATTAAAATTAGAGTTTGTGTAGGTGGGACTCAGCGTCACTGTGACAGTTTGGACAGATGGTTGAGGAGAACGGCAGAAACCAACACTAAAGGCACACAGAAATCATATTCACTCCAGGTAAAAGAAAAACGGCACACTGCAGTCCAAGATCAAAGGTTTTGTTTATTTTCAATCACATACATATACTATTTTTACATACACAGTTCCTTTAAAATGTTGTGTTTACAGTAACAGCTTTCAGTAATTTTTTTTCTTTTTCTTTTGCATTTGTTTTGACTTTATTTGAAACGCTATAGCCTGAAGCTTTGAGATCAGCGTGAAACAGATACAATTTCTTTTTCTCTTTTTTTTTTTTCTCAACCTGACAATGTCAAAAAAATTATTTGTTAAAACAGCACGGAGTAAAAGAAACGAGAGAGAGAGAGAGAAGGAATCATAAAAGAATCGAAGAACAACATCACCTGATTCAGATGAGCTATACAGGGTTTCATCATTTGTAGAGTTCCACATTTCAGCCCACATTTAAGACTCCAAACATTTTAGCATCACCTGACCCTTGCAGTAGCTTGCCTCCCTGTCTGAGTGCAATAAAGTGTTTATTGCATTGTTGGATTGTTGTTATTTACAATATGACTTGAACGAAAGAAGTGAAAATCAATAAACTAAGGGATCACAAGTACTGAGTCCAAAGTTTTTATGTTGGCACAGCTGAGTACAAGATGTATCCTAACTTGTGACATGTATTTCATATTGACAATAATATTATGGCTGAATGAGGAGTCAGCCATGTTCAGATTACAAATAAATGGCTAACAGACATGAATTTGGCTAATCCTGAATCCACGAGAGATCATTTTCCCACGTGACAAAAATGAGGAGCAGGATTGGTCGATGACGCATTACTAATTCTAAGGTTTATGCGACTGAACATGAATACACACATGGACTACTTCCAAACACATGACTGTACTGACTCTCCATCAGACATTCTCAAAAGCAATCCCACAATAGTCACGATCTTGCGTTGAAAGAGAGATCTGAAAAACATGTACTGTAAAACAATCCGTCCAGATGCCAGATCACATCTTCCAATTCAACCGTACAGACAGTTTGTGTTCAATGCTGGTTAATTGGAAATCTCTCTCTCTCACACACACACACACACACACACACACACACACACACTCACTGATGACAAAGCAGAGCAGCAATGGCGTGAGTGAAACAATTCATTTCTACATTCAGTGCTGACAACCCAGCTGTTTCTGTGTTCGAATCATCTCTACTTCAGGCGCATTAAACAGGACCAAAAGCACCTTTTTATTACAACAGAATTGTCTGGAGGGATGTCTTATAAAAAAGATCCAAAGTTCACATTCAGAGAAACAAAAACAAAAACAAAAAAAAGACAGAATATGTTAGTATTTGTACTCAGTGACCAAAGATAGGAAAAGAATAAAGTAGTTTGGATGGTTAAAAATGCCCTGTAGAATAACTGCAGCAGTACCGTGCGTGTTTGTGGTGTAGGAGTCGACTCAAACACTAGACCCCTTTGTGAGAAAATTCATCTGAACATTTTCAAAACACAAACAATTTCAAAGTTGCACCCTGTTTTGAAGGATTGCCCTGGCCAGACCCTGAACAGAAAGCCAAGCTAGCCGTAGCTTATTCTGGAGAAGCCACCCTCAGTTACCCTCTTAGCTCTGTGAAGGTAACTGTAACTGTGTGTGCGGTTCACTGTGTACAAGCCACAGGCAGAAAGAGTGTTAACAAAGTAGCTATTCGAAGTTGTGTATATAATTTTGGGGAGGGATTTTGAGACATTGTATGCACAGCGACAGGATGCTTTAAGTAGACTCCATGCAAAAAGTAAACCACTCACTGTGTTGTAGCAGCTGAACCGGATATTACAGAGATACAGTTAGACTGTCGAATGACATGTTAAGAAACAAATACGTGAAATGTCCACCTAAACAGTGCTGTCACCACATTAACAATGTCATGACTGGGATCGAACCTTTACTCTGTTTACTAGTGGACGTATGAACCATGCAGTTTCCATGAGTAGGAAATATAGTGATATTTATAGAAATTGTTGTAAATGGTGTTTTGACATGCTGGAAACAAATGCAGATGTCCCCATTTGGAAGTATTTCTTTGCTTGTAAAATGTAATTTCTTATTAAGGGTTCTTTGCCCATAAACACACCCAACCTGCATGAGAACATGAAATATGGCAGTGGAAACCAAGATAATGAGAATTCCTTTCTTCATTCACATTTTTAACTAAGTATAAATGACATATACCCAAATAAACAGCTAATAGATCACCTACTTGGTTTCTAGTTGGAGTGTATTTTATCTAAAGCATGACATTAAAGCTTAATTACAACCAACCATTGCATATTCACAACTGTAGCTAAATATGTTGTTGTGAGTAGTGAAAATATGCTATGTTTCGAATGGGATGGACATCTGATGGCAGGTTCTGGGTGCAATATTGTATGTAGTTGAGGGCTTTGTCTCCTCTGATTCCAGTCTGCCAAACATAGTGCACATCTTCTTTTCTCAATTGAAAAAACAATGGATTTGGAGCGAGAGAGAGAGAGAGAGAGAAAGAGTGCGCTACAGCTGCCAAGCCTTTGCAAAGATCAATGCAAACAATGTATGCAAGTGTTTGTGCATGAGCTAGTGATCCAGTTTGATTGAGGAATTAAATTAAATCAATGTGCAAAAGGGAAAAAAAAAACCTTTCATGCTGTGTAAAAACTAGCACAAGTATTAATATCCCTGCTTAAGCCATACAATCTGAGGAAAGCAATTTGATTTTACACCACAAAAGTTCACTGTCACTGGTTAAAACCTAAAGTTAAAGCGCCAACAACATTTTTTTTGTCTTAAATGTTTCTTGGGGATTCTGATAGTTTTAAGGCAGAAAAAGAAGAAGCAGAGGGAAAAATACCAAAAAATAATATAATTTCTGCACTTGCAACGCTTCATTCCAAAAAGGCACTTGCCATATTCAGGTTTCATCTGTCAAAATAAATAAATCAATAAATAAATCTTCCACCTAGGAAATAATATAGTAACATAACTGTTGGGTAGCCTCTATCTATTCTTTTTTTTTATTAATAAATGTCAATAAAGTTCTTAATTTTGTAGTGTGTAGTGAAATGATGTACATGAGTTTAGTTACTGATACACTGCTACGAAGTTAACACTCCTCGCCCTCCTTTAAAGTACCGACTGTATCATTTGTATCTCTTTCTAAAAGCCGTCTATGTTTCAGTCAAATAAATAAGAGTTGTCTCCTTGTGGTAACACCACAGTGAAACAGACCAACCTCCTGTGCCTGTGAGGGGTTAATGGTACATGCAGGGCTGTGAGTCAGCCCGTGGGGTGGTGGAGGGACCGATCATACACTGCCAGGAGAAATAAAAGGGACATTACACACAAATCAGACTTTTTAAACCCCTTAAAGGTAATCTTATGAAGTCTGAGCACAATCAAAAGAATTCACTCTACTGAGTGTACTGACCCTTTAAGTCCCAAACTCAGCCCTGACATTGACTAATGTCTTAATGGCTTGCCTGTGGTTAACAAACACACACACATACACACACACACTCATACCTCCTATCCTGTGACCAGACCCCCCATGTTAGTTTACATCGCATATAAACAAAAGTCTCTATACAGACTCATTTTAGCATACAGTGAGATTAGCATTGTTTTAAATCTAACCATGCAGGACTACAGCAATAGGCAGGGGGCAACTGAGGTGGAAAGCAGTGATGTGGCAAGGTGCGCTAGTCAGAAAAAAACTCCCAGTGTACTGGCCGTCAGTCCCACTCTGTGTGCCCTTCAGCTGTACAGAATTACATTATTTACAAGTAGCGCAGGGAGCGCCGCTCTGGGTGAGAGCGACTGCATATCCCTGCAGAATAACCACATAAAAACACACAAATCAGGCAACCTTACATTGGGGATTGTGTCGGATAGAGATGAGGGTGTCTAAGACCAAGCCTAGAGGTTAAAATACAGCAGTGTCATTACATAAGGGTTGGATGGGGAATGGGGAAAAAGAGAATGAAGTTTGTATTGTACAGTAGTGATGAGCAAAATGGCAGCCCACCTCACCACAATGATTGGAGCATAAATGCTTTTCATAAGGAATTGGGAGCCAGCCAATATGCACTTTACAGGAGATGCAAGTCTAAGCATTTGGTCATTTTTGTTTGGATGCCATATACAAGGTATGTGGGGTAATATAAGCAAAGCAACTAGAGGATCATTAACATATATCTCAGCTCATTTACTTCAGTTTAAATACCACTGCTGTTTTTGAATGACAATGCACAGGCTTTAGATTTCATCATTTCAGATTCTGTGTTTCCATAACTCATGTTTTTGTTCTTAATATATTCATTTTGATCTTTACTCTTTTTTTTTTGTGTATTTTCAGTTGGTCATTTCAGTTAGTTTCTTCACCTTCGGAAGAACATGGGGTTGCGCAGGCAGGCGGCTAGTCACCTGCAACACCCCAGGGGTCCTGCAGAGGTCTCCAGGCTGCTGTCAGTGTCTGAGGCCAGGGTCTGGTCGGTGGACATGGAGGAGATGTCGTTTATGGAGGAGGAGGGAGGGAGGCTCTCGCTGCTGTTCACGGCTGCACCTGTGCTAAGGGAATCAACAGCAGCAGGGGGTTACAACGTAAAAGAGTCCTGGCAAAGACAGGTGCAGAAATACAACCAGAAGAGATATTTTCTAAGTGCACACAAAAGGTACAGTGAGAGAAATATTGTAGCTGAATTTGTTCCATAACATCGAGACGTCAACAACATCAACAACACCTGTGGGACACCACAATTGCAGTGTGTCTATGATGAGACAGGGGTAAATAAGGTTTGGGTCCAATGGATTTCACAGGAAGGATCGTCAAAGGCTGCAGTGTTTCAGCAATCCAGCAAACAAAAGAGTGGCTACTTGATAGTTATGCATTTCAGTATAAACCCAGACATGGTTAGGATTTTGTCTTATACTGGCATAAGTCAAGTTTTTTGTTTTGATGCCATAAACATGTGTTGGTATGATAGCATTTATGATTTATGTATCACAAAAGTGGTCTGCTATGGCTGGGCCCAGTGGAAAGTCTTTTTTTCTTTTTTTTTTTTGCTTAGGCATTCACCCTTTTTTAAATAACAATCCAATTTTCTCACATTGATCTTGTTTTGAAGTCAAAGGTGGAAGCAGCCGGCAGTAAACTTTTTTGAGATTTCATTAAAGAACTCTTAATTCAGTCTACTCAGCTGCTATTTTGTCATTAGTAATGAGATTAACACTTTATTACAGACCCTGGATGTCTCCGTTTGGTGATTTTATTATAAACTGACTCTTCTGGACTTGACAAGCCGTGGTAAAGATGGCATAAAGATTCAGGGGGGTGAGATCAGACAGAAGGTACTGGAGGTGGACGGGATTTGTCCATAAATGTGGGAGGTTTTGAATATTATTGGAGGTTTGGAGGGTGACACATCTGTTCAATGTTGCGTGGATGTGGGGGCGATCCTTGGACTAGCAGACAAGGGGATTAATCTCTATTCAGAAGGTGTCAAGGACCCACACTGCTCAGCCTCTCTGGGTTTGGACAGCACTTTCATCAAATCCTCAGTGAGTGGGTTCTGCTCTCTTTGATAAGTTTATGAGCAAATCAATAGAAAAACGGACAGTCTGCTTTTTCCATGGGAGTTGAAATATTAAAGCCTGATTAAAAAGGATAAGAATGAGAATATAAGGGTATTGCCAATATGAGGAAATCGCTAAAAAAAACACTTTTACTTGCAAGCAGCAGTCCCGTAATTGCATGTACAGTGTGTGCAGGACATGTACAGTGCAGGTCAACTATAAATCTGCTGTTTGCGTCTGTTCCCTGTGGGAGGTAATTGCTTAATGGAGACTGGTGGGCACTTCAGCTGACCCAAAATAAAATGGAGAACAAAGCAGGATTAATGACTGGCATTAATTCCAGCAGTCACTTCACTTGTAGGTTTACTTACAGTAAGTACATCAGAAATATCTGTTAAAAGTCACCATGCGGGTTCAGCACAAGTTTAAATCTTAAAAGATGGCTTGAGCATAAACCACACTAGTAGCTGTAAGAAAGATTACTCAAATGGAAGATTAATTAAGCTTTTCAATTATAAGTTAATTAAGATTTATCTTGGGAGAAAGTTGTGATGTGGGATTATAACTCTTGTGTGCTGCTTCTGCACTGCTAATAAGGTCTAAACTACTTCTTAATCGTGTACTGTACAGCCGCCCTCTGCACTACTCCATCTTTTAATTTTTTCAAAGATATGAAAGGCTCATGTGAGGTATAGCGTGCTCTAGGAATGATAGTGAATGTGTTAATAATGCAGATAATAAAAGTATACAGTGTGTCACAAACAAATACTGTAGCGCTGGCCTGTTAATATCTCTATAAATAATAATTACAGCTCTAAAGATGTTAAAATCCCCAACACTGGTTCTGACTGAGGCGTCATGTGTGCTCTCAGCTCTGCTGCAGTAAAACACTGCCGTCTGCAGCTCCTGCACTGCACTGTGTTTGCTACACTCAGCATCAGACTCTAGGCCAGCCCATCTGCTTAATTACTAGTGGATGGCAAAAAAAAAAAGAAGAAGAAAGATGGTGGCGATGAATCTGTGAGAGACAGAGTGAAGAAGAAGAGATGAAAAGCAGCTGTTGTATTATGTGTTAAATTCATCCTACAGTATGAGCTCTTTACTGATTATAATTTGTAATATTTCAGAGCAAGACAACACTGTTTATATGCTGTTTAAACTAAATGTTGTCTAAACAAATATTTGCTATTTTTGGCCCAGCTGAGCAAGGCAGAAGGCTAATAAACTTTCTAAAAGAAGAGGGTTTCTATACGCTGGTTTGTCCATAAGGAGGGTATTGTGAGAGACTATGTTCAGGCTTCATTGTATCTTGGATGCACATTAATTTCCCTTTGCATTCACATGTGGCAGTTATCTCTCTTGGTCAGCAGATGCTACTGTCTCTGCAGGATTTAGCTTCAATTTTGCTTTTTTAATCTTCAAAATACACCTTTTTTACATTTTTTTAATGTAGAATGGCTTTTGTTTTAACCTTCCAATTAGCTATTTTTCACATGGATCACAGTAGAGTCTGAGTGGCCTGGTCAATATGCTAACATGACTCCACGCTGCCTCATTGTGGCAAACTATGAGAACAGCACTTCAGGTGCTTTGCAGAGAACAGATCAGTATAAAATGTCAGCTGCAGCTGAGGACTGACATTTCCTGTAATGGACCCCAAAGGACCCAAATCTTAAGTCATGACATGTTATACATAAACACACTCATTAAAATACACACACCATCTGCTATTAAATAGTCTGTACTAAGAGGCAATCTTAGCAATTACTGATTAGCTGTCCTACAATACCATTTAGCAAATACACTTGGCACAAAATGACAACACTACACAACATTTAACTTGTTTAAAAACAAGATGCAAGAGACAGAGACACATGGTCAACAACACGATGGGTTTATCTATTTACAAGTAACTCCAGTAAGGTTATAGTAAATTCACTTACAGAGCGATTAGGGTTATGCACTGAGAGTACCTGAAGGTGAAGGCTGTCCCTTCACAACGCCATTCTTCGTTCTCTCTTCAAAATTCATCACCTCTTTGTAGATTAGTTCTGCAAAGGAGCAAAGTTAGGAGACAAAGTCATAAAAAAAAAAAAATATATATATATATATATATATATATATGCAGGAACAGGACAAGAAGACAGTAATTGATCCCTTTTGTTCCCTGCACATCATAACTTACACTAACTTAGTTACAATAGCTATTTAATGGTTAGCTTTAAGCACAGTGTTGACAGACACAAGCAGATAACAAAGTAAAGTAAGACATCAGAGAAAAATATATGTTTAAATGTTAATACTGTGAAATGATTTTTGTCTGATAAACTCTAAAAAATCCATTACAGCACATACAGAATACAGTGTGTTCTAATATTGCCAGATCACCCACTTTTGGTTCCTGCTTCCTGTTGTAATACAGTATTTGTTTTTGGTTTGGATAAGCAATTCTCACCTTTCCATTCATCAATGGAGTGTTCTCTTTCATCCAGCTGCTTGTCATAGATCTGAGGTGGCGGCTAAAAGGGGAGAAAGCACAGCCGTCATTTTAGTAACGTTTTAGCGAACAACACAGTCAACAAGATTCATTTAACTTGAAATTTATATGGCTGATATCACTGGATATCTCCAGGTGGAATATATACACATGGATACAAAAAAACGACTTTGATACAAGATTTTACAAGTTTACATAATGATGCTTCGAACTTGGCAATATGAAACTGTTGATGAATGAATAAAAATATGGGGATGAAAGAAATATCTGAACATTAGAAACACACTCGGTTAATAATGTAACATGACACTTTAACATTGTACTGTATGTACACAAAGACATGCTGGGGTACAAAGTAGGCACATGTGGATTATGAAGAAAATTAGTAATGTAAATAAAAGGAAATAAACAGACAGTGCTTTATTTATCCTTAATCACATAAAATGATGATTGATTTACATAATTTAAATATCAATTCATTGTTTGCCCTCACACTCATGTATCAAAATATTTCATTAAACAACTGACAGACAGTGAAATAAGAACACATCTGGTGGGTTGTCCAGCTAAAGTGCCCATGTCCTTCTCCCATAGGATTGTCATTTCATCTAGCGGCACACAAATATGCTGTCTGGCACCCAGTCAACCCTTCTTAGCACTCATTCACAGTGATCCTGCCCCAGACTCTGACACCATAATCTCACTGCAGGTGACAGGACCACCAATAAACCTCTCTGATATGACCTTGGAGGGACAGTTTACAGGTCAGCAGCTACAGCAAGACAGAAGTGAGAGGTTTTCCTCAAACAAGGATTTATCAAATGAATTTCCTAGTACGGGAGTTATCGCTTCTCAGCTTCTTAACATCCTAAAGATGGTTTACATGCAGCCTTGTGTCCATAGCTGCACCTCTTTTACACACTATATAATAAAGCCTCTTTATTCCAGTGATGACATTTTGATACAAGTGTATTCTGTTCTCGATAACATGTATATTATGATTCTTTTTTTTCATCCTGATTTATGATTGACAGTGCTGACCCAAATATGTCCAAGTGTCTCCTTTAATCTGAACTCTTTATGAACAAAAGGTCCCATTGAATAGTTTTCTTTGATGCAGGGCGGTTGTTATTTACCATGGATATTTGGATGAGATCTCTCGCCTTCATCAGCATGAGATGACATTAGAGAAAGGGAAAACAGCAGAAAATGTGTTGAAATGCCATATCATACATACCACATCAACTCTAACAACAGTATCATCATTAAAACCATCAACAACTAGACAACTTAGACAAGTGTACAGTCATGAAATCCTCTAAAAATCATTAACAACTGCAATGGAGGTGTGTCATGTGGCGTCTTTACAAAAGCTACTGTTAACGCTGAAATACATCAGCTGGTCATGCACTCATTAGTGTATTGCTGCAAGTAGAAGTGGTATCTGTGCAACTTTATGGAGCTGCAGATGGCTTTTTCCCAATCTCACTGTCACCTCATACTAATGAGGCACTGATGAAGAAAATTAGACTTCACCAAATAAACCAGAAACACCACCACTCTTTAAAAAACAGAACAATGCACTAAGTCACTCTTTTGTAAATTAAAAGGAGACGCAAAACTTTTGGGGTTATTCTAATAAATCTACAAACTATTAAAGTTCAAAACTCAGATATAAAGTATAAAACCATAAGTGATAGAAAAATGAAAATGAGATGTGAACCAAAAAATTTAAACACAACCATAAATGCACTGATGCAGCGACTGTTAAAAATTAAAATGTTTGCGTTTTAAATCACTATAGTTGCTTTTGTTTAAAAAATAAAATAAAAATGAGGGGAATCGTCATCATTATTTCTTATACGCCAATGCAAATACAAATTAAACAGTGCTGACCATTCAAAGACAGGGGGTAGAGGATTGAGCTTGGGATGGTAATCAATACACAGCTCTGCCAAAGGCCTACTCACCGCCTCCACCTCAGCTGGATCATACCACACGTTGATGTAGGGGTGCTGTAAGGCCTCGTCCACCGATATCCGTTTGGCGGGGTCGATGATCAGCATCTTAGACAGCAGGTCTCTGGCCTGGCTAGCTGTGGTTTGAAAAAAACAAACATCTGGTTGAGATCATGAGGCAAAACAAATATTGCTCTACGTCACTAATATGCTAAAGGGAAAGTGAAACACAATAAGGCAGAAAGGGAGGAAGAGAGAGAGAGAGAGACGTCAGGGATTACAGAGAATAATAAACAACAGCAGCTTGTCAAAGGAAACCAGAATCTCTTAAAGCCTCAATCACATGTGGATTAGCAAATAAACACAGAGGGAAATTGATTATATGTATGTAGTACAGATGATTCTGCAGTACTTTATCAACGATCCAGATCTCTCTTCCTTTTTGATCTAATGGAAATTCAAGATTCTGGCTTGTCCCATATTCATACATCTGATTAATGCAGAAATTTAGGTATTGGTGCCATTTGTTACTGGCTGATTTAGTCAACTTGGTCTGAAATAATGTATGAAATCTGAAAAAATGACCATCAGTATGTAGAATTCACTGTATTTTTTAAAAACATCTGGCTTCTCAACATACAGAAATGCCAGTACAGTATCAGCAGTCGCTCAGACTCTCAGTCTCTCTATCCTCAGGCCGTCTCGGACTGATCTGAAATTGAGAACCCTTATACCACACGCCAACCCTCTCCTACAGACACTGACCCCACTATAAATAGCTCTACAGCAGCAAAGGACTGAAGAATCTGAACTGAGAGCAGAGAAAGACAGATGAGCCGGGTGCACTCTCTGCGTTTCGCCTCAGCATCGACACATCAATAACAGAAGGATGGTAAATCTGTAAAACGACTCCTCTATCGCTCTCCTTCCACCTTTCCTTATTCCTTATCTATATTTCTTTCCTCCTCTCTCTCCTGCAGTACTGTCTGTCTGTCTCGTTCTCCTACAGTTCAAAGCCCAAAGGATGTCTGCCTCAGTTCCTACCTCTGAGTACAAAACATACAAAACAGTAGCACTTCAACCCGGTCTCACACCTTCCCCACTCTCTCTCACTCTCTAGGTGCATTTCCTTTAACACTGTCGCTCCAGCAGGGAGCAGCTGGAATACAAAAGTGATTCATGGGAATTTTACCAGACAGGAGCTTTGATGTAGGAGCGCGGCAACAGAAAGAGCATATTTTGCTATATCTCATTGGAGGGAATTTCCACTTTTTAAAATACTGGGAAGAGGGACTGCACCTCTCAACTGAGACAGAAGAAAGAAATGATGTCTTGGTTAACCTTCCACATAAGAATAGATTGAATTCACCACGGCTCACAGAATGGGGTTCAG
Organism: Macquaria ambigua; assembly: GCA_008360985.2. Classification (NCBI taxonomy): domain Eukaryota; kingdom Metazoa; phylum Chordata; class Actinopteri; order Centrarchiformes; family Percichthyidae; genus Macquaria; species Macquaria ambigua. The sequence continues at coordinate 85,366 of VMKM01000017.1, read as the reverse complement.
AAAATACATTTTAGTGAACACATTTTTGTTTAATGTTGAGGCCCAAAGGCAAAATGTAAAATAAAAGTTTTCCCAGGTAAAAGTTTGATTTCCTATATATGTACTTAGGCACAGCGGTGCTTTGAGCTAAATGCTAATATTAGCATGCTAACATGCTCACAAAGAAAATTGCTTACATGATGATTACCATGTTTACCATCTTAGTTTAGTGTTAGCATGCTAACATTTGCTAATTAGCACTAAACACAAAGTGCAGCTAAAGCTTATTGGAATGTCGTTGGTTTTGCAGGTATTTAGTAATAAAACAAAGTATTGGACAAATGGAAGTTTTCCTGATGACCTAAGTGAAACATTAAGGGGTTACCAAAGTTATTATAATTCATCCTGAAGGGTAGATGGGTGTCTGTTACAAATTTCATGATACTCCTTCCAATAGTTGTTGAAGCATTTAACTCAAAACCACAAGTGTAAATCTGAAGTCGATATAGCACCTATCATGTAAGAACATACCGTGTGACAATGCAACACTACTCAGCAATGACTGCTTTCCTGTCAAAGTGTCAAGTGCTATGAAGCAGGGAGTCAAGAGTGCTCCAAGACTGGCTATATAATTCAATGAAACATTTATTTGACAGAAATCATATTTCTCTTATGATTTATTGCAGGCATTGCGATTTTAACGGCACCTCCCTGGTACTTTGTAAAAGACTTGTTTTTACAGTTGCCCTGCCAAAACATAACTTTATCTCTCACATGATTATCTTGTGTGTAAATGTTATTATGTCCTACGTGAGAGATAAAGTGTAACTTTATACACCTTATGTTTCAGGGCTTCTGTAGTTAACAAAGATGTTGGCATCAAAAAGTTATTTTTTTGAGAGATCATCCTGGAAATACTGCAGTGCTACAGAATCACACCACAGGGACATCAGTATGTGTGTCTGCTTATGTACATAGACATGCAAAGGTTTTAAATTCAAATAATCAATCAATAAAATGGAGGACACATAGACGGTGGACAATTACATGCATGACAATACCTCACAAACACGTCACTGCAGTCTCATAAAATGGCTCAAATGCAGTTCATTCATACAGTTCAAGTTCTCACCTTTGAGTTTGTTGTGCTCAGAGTCAGCGGGGAAAAGGCAGTCGGGGAAGAGCTTGGGAAAGGTGAGGCCTGCATACTTTGGCCGGTTCTCGACATAGTTCCTCACTGTGGGCTGAAGCTTCTTCATGAACTCTGGTGAGGGTGTACCCAGCTGCTCAATCACCTTGTTCCACTGGTCGATGTCTGGTGTGGTGGGTCAAGGATTAAGGGAAACACACATGGAATATGCAGCATCCTGTATTCCTCTGTGTCCACTTGGGTACTACTACTCCCACAGAGTACTATGTGTATTTAGGACAAGTAAAAAACACTTATCTTTTGATTTACTCATAAAAGATTGGACTAATGATAATGGCCTGGGCCTGTTAGACAGAGTATAATCACCAAGGATACAAACATGCGGACTGCTAAAGGGCATGATCACCAAGTCTCACCAAGTTACTTTAAGTATTTCTGATCTCAGAACAGCTGAGTCCCATCTAAGCATCCATGAGAAATAACAAAAGGTTGACGTTTGACTCATTAGGTGAAGTAAGATAATTTTGAGAATTATGGGCCTCAATGTGCATCCGATCAATATCCCGCCAATAACTGACAAAAAATCTGTTTATGTGTGTATAAGAAATTCTATTAATACATCATTTTTAAATATATTTAAGCTGTCTCTCCTTCCCTTCCATTACTTTCCCTTTCCTCAAAAACTCCCTCCAGTTTTGTGGGAATTTTTTTTTTTGGCTTCAGACCTGCTGACGTGCCTCTTGACGAGAATATATGAGTTTTTAATTAACAAGAGAGACATGTAGCATGTACACATGGTTGTGTTTGTGTACGCAAATATGGTTGTGGGGTGTGTTAGCTTGTGTTTCCCCTTCTTGTTGGCAACAAATATTTCCTCTCTTACCCTTGCACACACTCTGAATGACCCCCTCCCCTCCCCATGTTCTCACAGAGGGTGCCAGTTGAGGCAGTTAGCTGCCAGGGCCACCAGAGATCCCCATTACTTCATCTTGCTGTAACGCCACACACTTCCACCTCCTTTTTGTCTCCATTGCACATTGGCCACGATCCACCCAGTGCTCAGTCAGGCAATTTTTTTTTCATCCACTAAAGTTCTTATCCATGGCTCTTTGGCAAGTTGTTGGATTCGCTCAGACAGCTTGAGGTGTTTTTTTCCACAGCGTGTCAGTGCCAAAATGCATGACGCTCCACAGTGGGTGGTGCTATTCGGGTCTTGAAACAGGGCATCATGCATCTGAACGCAACTGCTCTCAAGATAACGCTGTGGGGTTTCTACGACATTCGGGCTTACATGTGAAACAGAGTGAGGGTCTGAGAGGTCAGAAGGATACGGTCAGTCCCAGGGAACAGCACTGTCCCTCTTATCACCTCTCCAAAGATGCAGCCGACTGACCACATGTCCACTGGGGTCACACATACACACACACATACACAGGCACATGCACAAGCACACACACACTGGCATTACCAACACCTATTAAGAATCACTTAACACTTCTACCCCCTAAATAACTTACACATAAGTACATATAAATACATTTTATCCGAGCTCTAATCTGAAGTGACGCTTCTCACGTCTAGGGACCCTACTCTACCTACTGGCTCACAGACCTGAGGTCCCCAGACGTGAGGTCCACGGCTGGACCCTCTTGGTGATTTTGGGGTGACTAGCTAACCCTGCCTGTTACTTGACACTTAGCTTGTGGGTAGCTACCATGGTTGCAAGCAGAGCAATATCTTAGTAGGAGGTGTGTGTTTTGGATGTCTGTTGGCAAAAACTGTGTTTACATTTCTGTTTACATTACAGGTCTAATTAATTCATTTCACCCTCATCCTCCACCTCCAGATCTAACAACTGGTGTGGGAATTGATTTAAATCCCTCTCGTAACTAAACCCCGACCAAATATTCAGTTTCACTCGGAAATACGTCACATTACTGAAGCTAAAGACGCTCTAACTTCCCTTTCACTGTGACTTGGCACTTTATAAATGAATAACAAATAACGTGTGAAACATTCCTAAAATTAAGTAATACTGTGCTACTTCTGCAACATGGCAATATGCATTACATGCCATCACATAGCTGTGCATTTTACCAGTAATTATCTGTCTATATTTATGACACATGGAAGCCACAAACAAAATGCAACTTCAGTTCCTTTGCCATCACTCTATAGCCACTTATTTAACACACAGCTGTACTAAATGGCCATCGAACACCCAGTCACTCTGAGGCTCTCTGTGCTGTGACCTGTGTAGACAGACTGCTATTCTATATCGTCATTTGACAGACACTCAGGTAGGTGCAGATAACTTCAGCCAGGTCAATACTTCAGGTCGAAAAGGGCCAAGAAGTAAATTAAGATTAGCAACAACAGGGTACCAGCCCAGAACCAATCTATAAGCAGAAGATTAACAAAAGTGAGCATGACTACATTTCATTGATCTACAGAAAGAAAGGAGGGAGTGTTAGATGATAAGAGTTTCAGGTCGTTGTGAGAGCAGAGATAGAAGCAGAGAGATATTGCAGAGCTCATTGCAGGGGTTTTCTAGTTCTCCAGAGCATTAATCTTTCAGGGACTGCATGTTCAGGGATGCAGAGACCAGAGTATTAGCCACAAGCACCTGCAGATACACTGGTCTTGTGTTTCTCACTGCTTATCTGCCTCCTAACAACTTACCGTAAAATCATAATTTTAAAGGATGAGGCTGGCAATATTTTATATTTATGTTATTGTCAACAAATCCCATGAAAAGACCAAAATGTGTTAGTCCTACTGAACACGTAAATCTTCAAAGACGTGCACAAGTATATACTTTCATTTTTTTAAAAAGGCTAAATAATTTCCATAATAACAGCTGGGCAGTGTAGTTTTTATGAAGCGTTATTCCAGCAGGAGTAAATAGTGCATTTGTTGAAACCTATTATTTTCAACTGGGCCTTTAGCAACAGGATGGTGTATGTGGGGGATTGACTCAAAATGAACTACAGTACCCATGCTCATCCAGTGCAATGGTGTGGCTCATGTGTTTATAGCTTTTGGACAACAGTGGGGGTCTATGGCACTGAGGAATTAGCTTTATCAGGCGTTGGCTACACAGACAGAAGTACTTGTTAGCAGGATCAATTCATTGTTGGGTTTGGTGTTTTCATGGGATGAGCTGACAATAAGAAATGCCCCCAAACCCATTATTTACTGTAACATATATAAATAAATAATTGCTACCTTGCATCATCCTGGTTTTATCATCTTGGCAGCTGTCTCACGCTAACATGCTAACAGTCTACACTTTGAATCTTTGAACTTTTCCTCACACTACCATGTGAGTTCAACTAAACTGCTATTAACAGACGCTCAAAATGAATACGTTAATCATTCATTATTAATTCACTGAATGCTTAATAACTATGTCTGACTCACACATGTGGGCCCCCTCAGATGGCAAGATGTACTTCACATGTGCACACATGTGCACAAACTCAGCATGGCGACTATTCATCTAAATCCATCCTACTGAAAGAAGTCATCTCGAGGATGCAATTACAGCCCCCTCACTACAGGAGAACACACCAGGTAGCACTCCAAATAACACACACTTGAATATTCAGAGACAGAGAGAGAGAACTTCCTCTTGCCAAAATATGAGACTGAATAAAGCCTAAGATTCAGACATACTGAATAATTTATGATACTTATTGTATGATGTTATTGCAGTGTTAAAGGAACATGTGTTATAAAGACAGCCAGATGTGAGTGTGGTTTAGTTCACCTCAGTAACCTACAGAGAACATCAGGCCAGGCACAGAATAGTCTTCAAAGTAAATGTAACTAAGAAATGTAAAATGGTAGAACTAAAGCAAAAATTGACCAAAATACCATGTGAAAGGCATGTTATGGTTATTACTGTATGAATTAAACATTTCCACTTTTTAAAGGAATAGTGGACAACACGCCTGTAGCTACTATTTCATTAATTCCAGACTCTCCAAGCACTTGACTCTAAGAGTGTTTTAAAAGGCAGTTGAATCCATCTTGAGTCAGACACTTGAAACCCAACATGGATGGCAGTATTTAAAACAAAGAATGATTGATTTTTAGTTTCATTCGTCATTATATACAGCAGACATGAACCTATAAGCAAAAATAGTGTTACCATCAGATAATCTGTGTGTTAACAAGGATACAGTCCCGCCCAGGGAAGAGGATTTTGTGGCGCACCATTTCTCCCATAATGCACCCCACCGACCATATGTCCACTGCACGCACAGAGGTGACAGTGAGGCGAAGAGGGAGCAAAAGGAAGAAAGAGAGGAAGGCAAAGGTTAGTGTTAGACACACCAAGCTCTCTGGGAGAAGCAACAGTGATTAGAAATAAGCTGTTATTCAGTGAGGGAGAAATAATTAGCGAGGAGCATGTTATGTTACATAGAGATAAATTAGAATGAAATACAGATAGAGACAGAGAGCAGAAGAAGAGTAGAAGAAGAGGAAAAGAGAGCCTTCGAAGGACTAACTAGCGGCGTTCAAAGCCTTGGAGCCTACAGGCTTCCATCCATGGGAAGAATATGGCTAATGAGTCATAGCTTAGGCTGGCACTCAATCACACGTCTGATGTTCTGGGGGCTTTTAACCAGTGACTCATGCCTCCAACACTTTAATTCACTTTATCCCATTTGCAAAGTGCAACTCAACCGGAATTGTTTGTAAGGTTTCACAGATAATGCCATGTGTAATTGTATCTTTTTTTCCCCTCATCATTAATGCCCATGAAAAGACGAACAATTACATTTTTTGTAATTGTTCGTTACAAGCTCCTGCTGTCTGTTCTTCTACTTCAGGTTTTACTGCAGTTAAGTCATTGGGTCCCACTGGTTTACATAGACACACATAGACCTACTGCTGCTACAACGTAATTCACTTGCATCAAAAGTTTTATCACTGGCTAGAGGTAGATGTTGGCTCCCCTCTTCACTGCACCACAAGAAAGAGTGCGGTTTTGGGAAAACTGAAAATAGCTCAAATAAAACCATTTAGTGATACACAATAGTAGCAAATACTGCTATACATACACTAATAAATCATTGTGAGCTGTTTGAATTGACTGTGACAAATCCATCAGCGGGTGTTAGACTCTTTGTGTGCATTAATAAAGTGAGCAAAAAATAGAATGACTCCAGTGTTATCCTTTAAATATGTCTGAATTTCATTTTCTCAAAAATTCTCAATTGTCACGATTTCTCACCATTCTCTTTGTATCCCATGCCCAGGATAACCTCTGGGGCTCTGTAGTATCTAGTCACCACATAAGGGGTCATCATGAAGCTGGTGCCTGCAGTCCTGGCCAGACCAAAGTCCAGGATCTTCAGGGTGCAGTCTGACTTCACCACTATATTGCTTGGTTTGAGGTCCTGGAGATGGGAAAAGACTGGCATGAGAAACTGTGTATATTTAGGTAATTTACAAACCTTTTTTTTTGTTGACAGGTTTCAATGGACAGTCTCTTTTTCTGGTATTTGACAGATTCACGGATATGTAGCTGCAACTAAGTCCACACTGAGGGTGAGATTTATATTTCCACACTTGCCTGTGTTATGGACTATTTTTAGGCTCACCTTCGACAGAGTAAGGCTAGCTGTTTCCCCCTGTCTCCAGTCTTTATTTAATTTGGAAGTACTCAGCTTTATTATTTTTTTAAAGTAATTATTACGTTTTCTCCCAATCTGGAAATGCCATTTCCCCATGCACTGTGGCAATGTCTCTGCTAACTCCCACTGTTGACCTGGGGTGGCTGTAAAAGGCCATCTGCTTCCTCCAATTGACCTGCCAGCAAGGAGCTGCACTGGGAAGACCTAACAAATGCTATATCCCCTAGATCCTATTTCCCTTCGTGTAGGTGCTCTGGCCAAACCAGTCAAATCTGCTGGTGCACTGACAAGGACATGATCCCCCAGGCTTCTCACCCTGTAAACACTGCCAGCTGTGTTGGCTTAACCCTGGTCACTGCAGTGTTTCCTCTGTGCCACCTGAATGCCCTTGCTTGCCAAATGGGTGACCAAGGTGATGTCAAGGTTTATGGCAAGGCTACTGATGTTAGACTACAAATTGGTATCCCAAAACATATAAAAACATATTCAGTAGTTAAACAAGAAAATGGAGGTGTCCTGCTTTCCTACCCTGTGAATAATGCCGGCTGAGTGCAGATGTTTGATACCACACAGCATCTGGTAGAGCAGGTAGGACATTCTCTCGTGGTCAAGCTCCATCTGAATCACCTGGCACAAGTTGGCATCCATCAGCTCCATCACTAGGTACCTGAGAAAAGGTTTGATTGATTCATGAGTGGTTGGCAGACTTATCAGTTGAGTGACTGATGAGTTATTTGTTGAGTTAGCTGTCTACTAAAGTAATTTGAAAATTAACATTAGCCCTAAGTGAAAAGTGCCACAAAGACACATTAATCCCTGTGCAGTACTGTTTACCTAGAGATTGTTCTAAACGTGAACACACTCTCATTCATCATTCAGTGTGAGAACAGGATACATCCAGCAGCCTCAGATTACACCTACAGTACTTCCACTGACTACACTCCAGTGGTTGTGTTCTCACAACTGCAGGTGTAAAGGAGTAATCAGCACATAATAAAATCAGTCCCCTTCTTTTCCCTGTCATGTGATATATCAGATTAAATGGAAACAAGTAGCCTTTCCTTGCCTGTTACATGAGATAAATTAATATTTTTCATGGAAATATAATTATGCAAAGATAGGTTTACTATACTCACACATCCTGGAATTCCTCTAATGATTTCTGTGGTGTGAAGACATTTAATAAACTGATAATCTGAAAGAGAGAAGAGCATGGAGAGGATCAACATATGGCAGTTAAATATACACACAAAATCTGAGTTACAGATATAAGTTGGTAATGACCCTGATGAAGGACACTGCTGAGCGAGAGTCAGAGTAAACCAAAGAAATGAGTTGGAACAAAAGAGTAATAAGAGACGGAGAAGAAAAGAGCACAAACTGCGGCACTGGAGATTACATTCATGCCTTGAAGCGCTCTCTGTTTCACTCTCTTGCCAGTTTGGTACATTTCTGGAGGCATGGAATTTAGCACGGTCACAACATCGCAGTCCCTCGTCTCCGTTTTGTAGCGAAGGGATTTATCGAGAACCAAAAATAGACGCTGACTGGGGTACAGTTTAAAACTGACAATGGATACATTTTCTTTCTTCCTGCAGTCCTTCCTATCACTGTTATCCCTCAGCTGAGTCACTTACATTTTTGTGATTGACACATTTCATGAGCACCAACTCCCGGTATGCCCTCTTGGCATGAGTCTGGTTCTGGAAGGGTCTGCTCAGCTTCTTGATGGCTACATTTCTGTCCAGGACAGCATCATAGCCCGCACTGCAGAAGAAAAACCACAGAGAACAGCGGAACAATTTAGTATTCATAGCTGGATGAATCACTCATCACTGTGTGTGATTGTGTGACATTGTGACAATGCACCCTGAAAGTCACTGGTCACAAAAACAAAAAGGATTATTTTTCACATCAGAAGACTCATGTAAATAGATGACAGATGACTTTGTTTTAAACTCATAATTTTTTGTGGAAAACATTTTTCTCCAGAGAATGAGTATGATCTTGTCAGTAACAGAGAAACACAAAAATACACTTGATTGCTTTTTTGCCGAGAGTTAGATAGATAGTTAGAATATTTATATCGCTGGCAGTTATATCTAAATCAAATCCAATATTAACACTTATACAGTCGATTCTGTTAATGTAACAGGAGCTATACACAGTTTGTATGTGGTGTCACTTGTTAACGAACCGCACAAAAGCAAATGTTTAGGGTATTTAAATGATGTGACAACAAGGCTAGCAATGGGAGTAACCATCTTGAAATATTGCGTGAATGCTCCCAAGTCGGAATAACGTGAGGTTTTCCTGTTCTTGCCACTCTGCCGACATTGCGTGAATGCAGCACAAGACTCCAGGAAGTCACTGTGACCGGCCAAGAAATAGTCCGGCACGTGTTACCTTTGGACTGAGCCAGGCTAGCTGTTTTGCCCCTGTTTCCAGTCTTTGTGCTAAGCTAAGCTAACCGGCTCCTTGCAGAAGTTTCATATTTACCGTACAGACACGAAAGTTGCATTGATCTTCTCATCTAACTCTTAGCAAGAAAGCAAATAAGCGTATTTCCCAAAATGTCCAACTATTCCTTTAATTCCACCTACAACCATTCAGATGCTGCAGCCTACCATAAACACAGACTTCTCCCATTTCTAATTATTAGTATGAAATATCCATTAATATGGTTATACTTGATTATAATATAGTTGACATTACTGATGTTGCTGCATGTATTATAAACAGCAATAAATAATACAACGCAATGAAAGAGAGGGGGAAATATAAGTTATAAGTAGATGGTTTCTTTTTCCACAAAGTGGCTCAACCCATATTGGAGGTCATTACAGCAGAGTGAGTTCTTTGCTGGCTCAACACAATCCCAACCCCTGAGAACCTTTGGGATTTTGGCTCTTTGTGTAGATTTATGTTTGCTTTCAATAAAAAGCAGTACCTTTACGAGAATAAGCAGCCGTAAAGATGCCATGCACATCACATTCTCAGCTATATCTCAAACCGTGTCTTTTCAGACAAATTCTCCCTAAAATAAGCTATAAATTGAGCTTCAAGGAATCTGTATGCAGGCTTACTGCAACCCTAATCAACACGACGCTGTGTGCGGGTTTGTGGATGGCTGGGCTGGATACGCTGTGGTTCGTCATGTCTCTGGAGACTGCAAGCCAGGGATGGTGTGTGACCATGGAAACAGAGGAGCCTTCATAAAAGCATTGATCCAATAGGGATTTGAGCCTGTCATCACTTTTCTAGCTGAGTGAAAGATGATGTCATGACCAGCTAAACTACTTAAAGCCTTCATCCCTCCTAAGATGCTTCTGAAAGCTCATTCTGACCGAGCACACAAGTCATAAGGGCAGAGATGTGCACAGATTGGGATGTTTGTGGGCAACAACATTGGCAGAGCGAGTCTTAGCTATGTCAGTGATACAAGTGTTCCCTCATTACCATGTTCTCAGGCCTTACAGGGGCAAGAGTCTCCTGATTGCATAAGAAAAGCAGAATACATACTTACTGTACTCACTGTTCATAAGCTTTTGGATGTATATTGTAATTTCCTCTGTGTACAGTCAGCTGCTGTGAGTGCATGTATGTTATAACTGCTAGTAGAAAGGAATTCAACTGTGCAAAATCAGACAGATGTTTATGTAGACATGATTATGCCCTCCAGTTGGGGATTATGCTGAAGATAAAGCAGGGTCACTTTAATTATATTTTTTTTATTTTGACAAAACCATTCTCCCAGCATAAATACACATGTCACGGCCTTGTGGTATGTTGTTGATGTGCTTGTTAACATCTAAATGAGACTATTTCCACAGTGTATCCTGTTTGATCTCTATAATGGGTAGGACATTATATCAGTTTTTGGGGTTTCATGAGGTTTGATTGTGGTAATACCATCACCATATGACACCAGATGACAGCTGTGGGCAGAGCCAAGCAGCACACAGCAGAGCAGGTTAAATTAGATTTGCACTGTTTCCCTCCCTGCCATCCATCTCTACAATATCCTTCAAATGGGCACAGCCCCAGCATTAGCAGTTGCAGCTTTCCCAAGCTCCTTTGCAAATGCACAAAATTGCTTTGGAGCGGAAGGGGAGAAGGGCCGAGGGCATGGGAAGCAAAGGAAGGACAATGAAGGAGGGTGAGTGGAGGGCAGGGGGTTTAGAGTGTTGAGAGCCAGGGATTCTTCAAACAGTATATAAGAAACGCAGAAATAAAACACGTCAACTTGGGTCATCCCAGGGAGGGTCTCTGAGGCAGGTATATCACCACAGTGACACGGCATTAACATAAATATAACTTATAGATCTGTTGTGTCATTTGAGAAAGACTGTAAGATGCATTCCTTTAAGTGGAGCCTTGGCAGTGGTTCCACTGCGTTCTGACAGGGCAGGCGTGAGATGAATTACAATGAATACAAGCTCTCTCTGCAATCCGGATTAAGGATTCACGTAAGTGCCCATCCTGTTAGGCCCTTATGGACCACACAACCATATTCTACAGATATGTCATCAGCTCATAGTACTGGAGAGGATAGGAACATATCCAGAATCCAAATACCATAAGGGGCCATAAGCTCCACATTTATGACAAAATTATGCCAAAAATGTTCATCCTGGTTCCTCTACTAAATTTAGTGAGTGTGATTATTTGTTTTCAGCATATATTTTTGCCTTTTAAAACACAATGTTTTTAATATTTTTCCAGATTCTACTGAGAAACACTACTGATATTTTGACACTTTCTTTAAGCAGCAGCAACAATTATCTGTCATTTTCATTTTCATTTTCTTGTTGGATAATTCTTATTTATGATTTACCCTTCTGAATTCTAATATAAAATAAATATCACTACTTCATTAAGTTCATAAGAAAAAAACAGGTGCGCTTCTTAGTTGGGTGCTCAGCTTCAAAAAGGTCCATCAGTTAGCCAGTCAGATGAAATTAAAATTCACTAAAATGATCACTAAAGTGCTGCCATTTTCCTGAATTTATTTTGGGGAAGCAAACACATTACTACCTCATTACTTTGTGGTTTAGCTAAAGCCTGATCAGTACTTTTTAACCATGTTAATTACAGATATATTCACAGCAATAATTTAGGATGTTGACCTATAGTTTCTGTGCCTCTCAACTGATCATAATATAAAATATAGGCCTGTTTTACTGTTGCATTTAAAAACATTACTGATAGAAAATAAACATTTTGCCAGAAACAGAAACAATGTATTATTCAGATTTATTTGCCATTTATTTGTATTTCTAAATGACCAAATAACACTTTAAAGAAATAAAATGTTTCTACATTCACAAGCTGATCCATTCTCTTTCATTTTGCTCATCACAACATTTCTGCAAAGATGAGTCACGTGGCTGCACACCGTGCTTTCAGATGTTATGACTGATCAGGCATAATGGGACCACATCAGGGTTTTCAGGAGAACTGAAAGTATGACTTTCCGATTGCCAGATTACATCATTATTAATCATGGAAACTTCATACAATTTTCTAAAATTGAATTTTGCAGCCCTTCACTCACATAACAAAGAAAACAATAAGCAGAGATTCTCCTCCCATAATAATCTCCCATAGCAATAAAGACAAGACAATAAAAAAACAACTAACAGCTAAATGAGATAATTGCTCATTAAATACTACATTAAGAAAACAAAACACATCAAATAGCATGATATGATGTAAAACAGGACATAAAAGAAATGCACTGTGGAGTACTTACCAGACAATTCCCTGAGCTCCAGAGCCAATGGGCTTTAGATTCTGGTAACGTTTTAAAACTGTGAAGGTGGAGTCTCCCACTTCCACACTGTAGAACTGGTTGTCCACTTTGCTTTTGCTCATGTTGTAATGTTTGGCAATATATGACACATCCACTTGTTTTCCAAAACCCTGCACGAAGCAAACACAACAGAAAACAACTCTGTTAGTGATGACAAAGACCATTTATGTGTTTACTTACCTGGCAGGTAATAAAACATCTGGAAGGGAATCATCAATTAGCAAAATAACAGTAAAAGGTACCATTAAAATTCATATAGTACATTTTATGTTAAGTTATTATTGTTAAAATCACAATCAACCATCAATAAATCAGTTAACCAATCAACAGTCAGTATGTATTTAGCTGTTGTTATATTATCCACTCCTTGTCTGAATTTAATATGAGTCTATATTGGTACTTTTCCAAACAACATAAAAGTGTGTGTTATGGGCTAATTGGTAAAACTGGAAAGGTATGGACAGGACATACAGTAGAGTTTACACTTACACTGTTTCCATGCAGAAATGTAAACTCTATAACAGCCATGTAATGACATTAGTGCCACTAATGTCTTACTGACTAAAGACATTATTCTTTTATGAATGTGCACACAATAATCAGGCTATAATTACTTGGGCAGTCGAACAAATGGTGCCACAACAAAAATATCAGTTAATTACAGACTGGGTAATTACAACACAGCTCACAAACCAAACAAAGCTGTGCCACTGTGTATTACTGAGACTGAGGCACAAGTTTGAAACACTTCCCACAACGCCATGAAAAATTAATATATGTGACGTAGCACATTTAAATTCAACATGGCTGGCAAGTCATCCAAACCTATGATCTAATTATTTCAATACATTGGACTGTAGCCTTTACTGTACAGCCAGCGGTACCTATAGTGGTTATTAAACATCAACCCACACATGCATGTGTAATGTAGACATCCCATGCAAAGCGTCTTTATAATTTGAGCTACAGTGGAATAGCCTGTAGCAAACCACGCAGTTATCAAACACACAGATTTGTGGCATAGACTGCAGAGATTATGAAATTACATCCCCATAGGAGTTTTGCATTTATACAAGGAAGTCACTTCACTGTTCAGTCTTTAGTTGAGATCTCAGTGTCAGATAACCACTTGAGGTATTGAACTTAATGGAAATCAGGTCTGCCTGAATTATTTGTAGTTTTGCATGAGATTAATTATCAACACAAGGCTGGAAACTCTTCACCTTCTGAAAAAATGTCTTTTCTGCAGGATATTTACACTAGAGCTCCTGATCACAAGTGGAAGCCATTTTGAATTTCACATTTAAAAAAATCTAACAGGATTATGCTCCTTTTTATTTTTATTTTTGAGTAAATCTTTCTAATGTTTGTTAACTCAAGCAGTTCTTGTGTTATTTCACTTTTTTACACACAGAAAGACAACAATATACCACAACATACAGAGCAATGAAGGGGAAATGGAAGTGAATGAATACTGTACCTTTTTTACCTGTAAGGAACACACACCTGACAAAAGGCTATCTTCACATCCAGGATTGGTTGGCTGCAGTTATATAAGAAATGTCTGCTCATAAATACCTGCAAGACACAAACAGAGGAGAGCCAGAGTCAGAGAGTGAATGCGTGTGGTGTGGACATCAGTAACAGGAACTGCAATTTCTCACATATATATGAAGGGTAATGAACTGACCCCAAACATATAAACTGTACTCTACTGAGAACACAGAGTGGTACATTTATCTACATCTGGAGTTTCATTTATCATGGTCTTTCTGGGTGTGTACAGTGATGGAATAGTTGCTTGGACCCTTGTACCTTTCCTGGTGCGGGATTGAATTCTCCCAGAAAATTCACTGCTGTGTTCTCTCTACTCTGTCCCCATCATTCTCAATAAAAGTGAGAAAAACAACAAGTCTTCACTACCCACTCCTTTATACACAAGAACTGACCAATATATCGATTATTCACCAGAATACAATATAGCATGGCTACAATGACCAATGGCTTTGTGTTTCAAGATGCTGGTGTGACTTGGCTTGAAAAAAGACCTGAAGAGCTGGTACTATCGAGGAGTGAAAGACAATATTGTAATGTTTGTTGATGACTTCCTGGCAAGCTGAAGCCTAATACTTCTCCTCGTACTCCCCTTTATCTGCAGTAAGGCTGATATCATAACATCATGTCAACATCTCAGTACTTTCCAGGTTTTTGGGGGTTTTCTCTAAAGGAATAGTTTGACATTTTGGGAAACACGTTTTTCGCTTTCTTGCTGAGAGTTAGATGAGAAGATTGATACCATTCTAATGTCTGTTAAATATGAAGCTACCGCTAGCAGTCAGTTAGCCTAGCTTAGCATAAAGACTGAAAACAGGGATACAGCTGTCACCCTGACACAGTGGAGATTCCAGGAAGTGACTGCTTAATTAAACAAACTAGATATTATGTGTTAATTAGTGAGCTTTAGAGGTGCTGGCAGGTGAATTTTGGCTCCTGTCTTAATGCTACGCTAAGCTAACTGGCTATAGCTTCATTTTTAGCGTACAGAGATGAGAGCGGTGTCAATCTTCTCATCTAATTCTCAGCATGAAAGCCAATACGCTTATTTCGAAAAAAGGCAAACTATTCCTTTCAAAAAGTGAAAGCTTTAATATGTATCCCTTTGAAAGTGTACATATATGTCCTCAGTGTCTATTGATCAATCTTAGCACCACAAATACATATAAAAATAGTACAGCCAGCAACCATATATATATATAATAATAATAATAAATTCTTCCATCATCCTCCTTGGCATTGTATGCACTAATCTGCACTCACATTTTATCACTTTGACACTAAACTCATTAACCTCTTCAACCTTCAGGGGAGCTATGAGTTATGACTTTATTTAGAATGAGAAGATGATGCATGCAGTTTCACAGGGTTATATTTAATACTGCTATCATACATGAAGCAAGCTTTTACGGAGCTTGTACCATCAGGCATTGCATTTGCATAAAAGTAGTGTAGTCATTTTTGGCAAAGCTGGGAGGCTTTTACTGTGAAGGGGCAGCTAATGGGTCAGTTTGGTTTAAATATAGATTTGCACTTTTTCTGAAGCTTTTTAGTTGGCAGTTCAAAATATTGCAAGGGAGGAATAAAGACAAAAGAAAGCTGAATGACAATGGCTCCCACATTAAGCAGGAGCTAGATAGGCTGCAGCTTTCGCCCACAATGACTCTGGCTTCAAGTGTTTTCCAAGCAATGAAGCTCCCAATGTGCCAGTGATCATGTCTTCTGAATAAATTGATATGTGGTGTTAATGTTGGCCTTGAAATTAAAAGAAAAAAGATTTTAGCTGGCCTAGCGAGAGTGGGGGTGTGGTCATCAAACAGCAACAAATGTCTCCAAATGCAATTTGCTCTCACGAGGTAAATCTAGGACTTTCTGGACACAAATGTATCACTTAGCTCCACCAGCCCTCCAATAATGTCACAGTCAAGGCTTTAGTATCTCTGCTAAATCCAAAGGGAGCAGGGCAGCGTTAAAAAAGACATGTGGGACACAAAGGCACGAGATTTCTGGTTTGGCCTATATAGGCTGACCTTTTACTTTAAACCCATGCAGTGTCACAGTACAAAGTGATGGCTGGCATTCCTCCTGCCTGCATTTTACCATTTGGTGTGCTGCGTTTGTATGGGCCATATGCCATGGCAATTTGTGCCCTTAAATGTGGAGCAATTTGAAGACTGACTGATTCACTATAGTGCCTGTATTACTGGAGGAACCAGAATAATCATTCACCGACTCACGTTTCAAAGAGTAAAATAGAAGAAGAGCGGAATAAAAACACGAGAGGGAGACATGATGAATTAAGAGTGAGAAATAATGCACAGGGAAAGGTATGGTTATGAAAAGAGAGGGGTTTAGATGTGATTTTTGTGCACAATCCATACATCAGTTGCAATCCCTCAAACCCCTATTGTAATTTCACATCACAGCTGTATGTTTGACATGACTAGCATCACTGCCACCACATTAACCAGCACAATATTTGCTATTAATCTAACAGGTCAACACTGAACAAGCCCCACCACCTAGCTAGCTATATCTGTGCCGCTTTAGCCATGTGTGTACATAAGATATTTAACCTCTCACATGGCCATAATGTTTGTCTTCCAGCAGTATACACTGTAATAATTCAAACACCACCTGATCATCTCATCTCTGAAGATAATATTAGGCTGTCTGGGCGAACTTACGTAGCTTGCTTGTTAGCGCTGAACAAACATATCTGGTTTAGATTGTGGTTTTCTCTTTATTTCACAATATAATGAAATGATATCACTGTAAAACAATAAAATGAAAAAGGTCACAATGTCGCTAAATTGTAACTCAGCTGTTTAATAAATGGCTGTCTTCTGAATGCATTTTGATAACAGGATCAACAGATTAGCACAGGCCTCTCACCGCCAGCAGGACAAATATATGGTGAATACACTGTATGGTTTCACCAGAATGAACCCTGCTGCAGTATAATGACATATACAGTATAATACTGACAAAAAGAAATGACATAATTCAACACCCCTTTAGTGAGAAAGAGAGAAAAACACTGATGAAGAGGAAAGAAAAACAGAATTGTGATGTTATAGCTTTTCCTTTTTGTGTTAAAAATCAACTCATGACAATGTTTTGTGAATTTATTACGTTTTCTATTGAAGGTGGTCTTTTATATTCACTAAAACCTGATGGATTATCTCAGATGTGACGTCAACCCCGTAGATATTTGACCAGAAAATACGGAGCATAACCATAAACCATGCAGCATCTTAACTGGATAAAGACTATAAACAATTTACCTTGGAGCTGTCATTTACACAGCGTAACAATAATGAGTTAGGAAGTGGCTGATTGTCATGTCATGAAAAAGAGGAAATTGATTTCTGTAATTATCAGGATCATTTAATCATGAAGATGCGATGAAAATTACAAATGGAATCACACTGCAGCTATTTATTCCCTTTGTGAAGCCAACAGCAAGTGAAACCAGCAGATTCTGTGCTTGTTTGTTCAACCCTCTGACCAGATTCTGCTGATAGTGGTCATGGTTGAAATGCTGCTCTGGTTGCAGCTGAGACTACACTCAGCACCGGTCCTTAAAATGTCCATATATCACTCTGACTACAATATGTCTCATCAGTACAGGCCAGTGCGAGGTGATTGAGAGGTTGAATAAACAAAAAAAATAAGAAGTTTGAATTTCCCTTTCCTACTCCATCTTATTCTAAGAGGGTAGTACGAGAGAGTGGGTAGTTTAAGGTATATTAAATATATAAATGACTATTAAAGTGAATCATAATTCACATTAATTTCCAATAACCTCAACAAAAACTACCTACATTTTAGCTGTGCATGTGGCCTTGTCCTAAGACTGTGATGGACGGTCAAAGACTGTAAGTGTTTGGTGGTGAGGTTCAGTTAGTACCAGGGGTAAAACTGTTGGTCAAGTTTACAATTAATGAAAGATGTGACAAAACTATAGTGCAATACTGCTCCATGTGGGGCCCTAAAGAGTGGTATTTCCTAACGCCACGTGTCAGTGCTACTACATAACTATTAAAAGCTATAGCTGTTTATTGTTTGAATCCCAGTGCAACTACAGTGGCCAGTTGGAACCAATACTACAATACATTAAGACATTAGGATGGTAATTACAATCACTACATCTCTCTGACTTAGGGGACACCATGGCTCATAATGTGCAATAATGGGACATTAGGTGCAATATCACAGACATAGTCATCGAACATTTTGAATTAACCATATACACTGACACATACTTCAGATTTGATATTGTACATAAACAACTATATGGCACTTCTCATACATATCTGTTAACCTGTTACATTTCTGGCATTCTGTACATTTTGGTTTTGCACTTTATTGATAATCTTTATTGTTTATATTTTGTTTTTATTTGCACTCTATATATTTGCACTCTTTCCTACTTTGTACTGCAACTGCTGCACAACGATTTTCCTCAGGATACAGTACCAGTCAAATGTTTGGACACACTTTCCCATTCAAGTGAAAGGGAAAGTGTGTCCAAACATTCAAGTGAATGGGAAAGTGTGTCCAAACATTTGACTGGTACTGTACATACAGTTCTATCTTATCTTATCTTATCTCTTCTTTTACCATTTTTGCAAATAATGTTTCTTTTTTCTTCTTTTTTTTAACAAAAACAGCTGTACTTTTTTGTTATATACAGTTTGGCTGGTGCTCAAATAGGACTGAGTTTCGAAATCCAGCCCTTCTCAAGAGTTTTAAAATAAAGTGAGAAGATGACATGGTGGCTTGATCTTCAGTGAAAAAAAAGAAGAGAATCAGGGGAAGCTACTGGTATTAGATAACTTTGGCATGATATGAGCATCAACCACAATTCTTTTTAAAGTTTTCCCTCCTGTGTGCTGCTCTTGAGGCTTGCTCAGGAGTGTTGCTTAGTGTTGCATCAGAGTTTAGAAAGCAACAGTGCTTCTGCAGGATGTACAGGAGTTCTGGACTCTTTGTAGTATAGATAGTCTAACATTTCCAATTTGTAGCAGTCTGTAGGATGTTAGTAGTGCTGGCATATCCTTCTGGAATTGCCTGTTGATGTCTGATAGTGAATTTTGAATTTACCAGCCTGTGATCACAACTTCAAACCAGTTTAAGAGACGACTCGCCTGTGCCAAAGCAGTTTCATGCAGGACCAGTGGAGACCAGGAAGTACGCTCCCATGAAGCCCACACCTTACCCCCATAACTACTGTGCCATGGTGGATGTAATCTATGACTTATGGACATCTGGGTGGAATGTATCATTTTATTTGGTGATGAGATTGGTGATCGGCACAGCACACCATTGGCCAACAAAATCGTCTTATGATTCTAAGACGGACATTACTGCTTAGGGATGAAGATTTAAAAAATACACAGCAGCAATGACATACTGATTTGGTTCAGAATCTCTATTTTAGGCAGGCATCAGAACATACTGTACCACACTCAATGACTCTTTCAAAATGATGATGGGCCTCTTACAAAAAATTTGAAACATATGAAAAGATGTGCAGTGTCATGTCCAGCACACAAGTACACACAAATGCAGTTCGGCTCTGTGTCACACACATAGACCGAAACACACTAATGTCACACGCACTCATAGTCTCTGTCTCTCTCTCATTAACACATTCAGACATAAATGTATTGCACGATTACAAAAGGCTGGGTCTGTTACAATGATGAGACAGCTGTTATCAAGAGAAAATGAAAGAAAGTCAAGAATGAAACAAAGAAAAAGACAGACAAACCAGAGAGGAGATTTTAATTATCTTGAATGGGCTAATGCATATTACTGACACAGCAGACCATTAATCTCCAGCGCTGGCCTTGCTGATGCTGAATTGTGCTGGTGTGTGTGCGTGCATGTGTGTGTGCTCTGCAGTTGTGGCTAGTCCTTGGTATTTGGATCCTGGGCATTCTGTTACATCAACCCTCATGGGCACAACAACGCCTCAGGCAATCCAGTGATCACTCTGCATCTCTGCAGACTCTGTCCCGTTGTACAGCAGTAGCTTTTCATCCCGGTACGATCTACTATAGAATACTTTTCTGTTTTATCTGCTAGTTTATTGCACAAGCCTGTAACATTAACAATGGCTGCATTCCATTTAGGTGTGCCAGAGACAGGGGCCGGTGTATTTAATGATATAAATGATGGCTCCATTCCATCTAAGTGCTCCAGCAAGACATACCACTGAGTCAGGATGCACAATACCAGGGAATGTTATTCGTTACATCTGTGGTTTCCCTGCAAAATGTCTGCTGTGATAAAGGTCTATTATGCATGCTGGCTCACTTGCGTTGTTGGTGATGAAACAGAACACGCCTCTGTAAGATGGGATAAGAAGTTAAAAGTACACCAGGACAATTCACCCTATCTTCATCCCTTGAATGATTGCACATTTCCTCCCAAATATTACACACTGTTACATGAAACCTTGTGTACCATCTCTGTATTCACATAATGAAGCCCTACGCCTGATTAACAAAGTTAGATCAACCACAAAATGACAAGAACAGAAGCAACAGACCCTACAATAAAATGCAAACCACCCATATAAAAATTGTACTATGCCAACAAAGTCGTAGTTCTATGAGTGTGATCAGCAGAAACACTTTGATATCATGTTATTTGGATTGGTCATGTAGCAAACTGTAATAATAATGGTCATTATCCAATGTATTTATAATATCTGACATATCTGACGAGATGTTTTTCAGCTTTGGCTCAGCAGGTGTATCCATTCATATGATTTAGAGCTTTTCTTAGTGGGAAGGTTAAAAACCTACACCCTATTATTAAAGAACAGGATATGAGATATTTCCTGTGTGTCATGAGAGTCCATTTCATTACTTGTTGGAGAAGTGCAGCCTGGGGACATGTCATGCCAATATGCGCTGAAAATGTCTCTTGGCTGAAAGGTGTGTTTGACTAGAAATTCATTTCATAGAAACATAGTGAAATTATCTAAAATATCTGAACATTTTACATGGATTGCAGAAAAAAAAGGTAATATCTTGTCTTACTCTTAATAATAAGCGCATATGTTTAAAATATACAGTACAATAATGAGGTGCATCTTTGAGCAGCAATTAAGTCCCACTATTATCCACTCTGCTTTCAGTACATAGTTTCTGACTCAGCATAGCCCACAGTATAATATATACAGGAAGGCATGTCAGTGTTGTGTGTTTCAGTCACTGTAATCCTTATAGCCACATTGGATTTAAGTTGAGTTACAGACAATGTTTTATGTCTGCATTAAATAGGCTGATTGACTGCTGTAGCACAAGAGGGCTACTGATGTCCACTACACACCAGTGTTATTGTTTCCTGTTGTTTCATCTGTGCTTCCTCTCCTCTCACTCTACTTCCCTCTGTCATGCTTTCAGGCTTATACACATTTAGTTAATGTCACAGAATGCGCACCACAACATTCTCCATATTCATCTATGTCTTCATTCTCCCCTCCATCCTCAACACTGATCAGAGCCCGCGTTCTCCCTTTCCTGCCTTCTCTTTTGTCCCTCCCTCGCTCCCACCATTCCTGCTCCCAGGCTCCCAGCCTCGCTGCAACCGTCTCCCCTCCCCCTCCCTCGGAGCTCCATTGTGAGTGCTTGGTTCAGCAGCCTCAGCCTCTCCTGCAGTATGCAGCCTTGCCTTGCCTTGCCTTTACTGTGCAGCCCGAGCCAAACGCAGTACAGCCTCCCATTTGGGCTCAGGGGAGGGGAAGGAGAGCACTTCAAACTGCAGACCCGGCCAGGAAAACAAGACAGCACTGACTCCCGAGCTCATCTACAGACTGTGAGAATCAGAATGTTCACTGACATCTATTGATTTGTTTCTTTAGAGCTGAAATACACTTATCCTCTCTGTCTCTGCTCTCGTCTGTCGTCTCACTCACATCCCTTGATTCACTTTAAGTAAACAACAGACATGTTAGCTGAAACACTGCTTACACTGCAATTTTCTGATCAGCCGCATGATAACAAAATGTACAGCTTTGGCAGGTGCATGAGCACATTCGTCTGATTTACAGCTTTTATTTTTCGCAGAACCTGAAACACATTCGGTAGAGGAGGAGGGCAAGACCGGAGCAGTCTGTTGAAACCACCGTGCCTTCTGTAAAACAACATCTTGAATACTCATCTATAACACATAAGATGATAAACATATTTCATTTGACGTGATCACAGAGCTATTCTGATGCCATGGTTACAGTAGATAATGCTTTCAAAAATAGACCACAGCTGCGAAAGGATGCCTATTCTCTCAATAGATTTTACCACACCTTGTACCTGATGCAATAACAATCTGGGTATAATTAATATGCCCAAATCATTCATATGTGCATCCGAATAACAAATTGGATTATGGATTTCTTCAGTATCTGCTGCTGTGCCTTTAGCTTTAGCAGTACAATTTTTGGCACAAAATTTGGTGATATAAGGCAGGTTTTCAGCATTGTATTTAGTCTGAAATTAATGACCCCTCTTAAATCCTTTGATGGCCTCTGAGTTGCCACAATGTCTGACCCTTAGTGACTCCTAATTCTCTTTACAGATGTGCTGCAGGGAGATTGGGACTGAATCTAACACAGCTTAAAGTCTTGCACTCAGCTATCTGCAAAAGCAAATAAAAACTGCATATTTGTCAGATCAAATCCAATTATGTAACTGTGCATCTCACTCTGCAGGCACATTTCACATTTGTTTGTCTGTAGTGGTAAGCAATATTGCAGCCTGGGGGAATCAACTTTTAATGCAGCAAGAATTTCATTTTATTTATAAGAATATGGTTAAAAAAAATCTAAAATAATCAAACGGAATGAGACTGTAGTATCACTGAAGAGTTTCGCACACACAGCTTTCAGGTCAGATGTAAATATGGTCAGACAATGTATTAAAACTGCAACTGTTCAATACAGTAATAATAATTATGTGTAATTTAATGGCAGCGGTTATGATCATAAAAGCATTAAGAAGCACATTTTGATCGACATCAGGCAGGGTAAATATTTAATAAATAATTGCGTGAAAACATATAATACTATAATACTGTGTCACTGTTTCTCCTGGTAAACATATCAATATTGGCATAACTATGTGGACCAAACACTATATCAGTGATAAAGAGAAACAAACTAATAGCACAGCTTCACAAAGGTGATGCTGGGTGACCTACCTCCTCACCCTAACATAGATTTATTTCTCTCATACAACCACTTTCTTTACTAAATGATTTGCCTATCTTCTGTTTTTCCTCCTTTAGTTATGTACCATGACCCAACTGTTGAATTTAATTCATCTTTGAGCTACCAGGAGGGATGGATTATTAAAACCACAGTAATACACAGGAGGGAACAATACTCAGCCGGGGTCATTGGGTGATGATAGACTGTGCCGGCGTTCCTCGGTAATCCATCCTCTTCTAATGACGTCTTTGACCTTCCATATAATCATGAGAACCATGGCAGAATGACCACCAAAAGAGTGACGAGGACATTTAAGTAATTGATGGTCAGCAAGAATAATTTTTGAAAAAGTCCTGAACTTCTCACCTTCAGCCTCTATCAACCTTCATACCAGCAATCCTGAACTGGACTGGTATTTAATTATTTGTCTTTTTGTTTGTTTGGTGATGCTCTTCTTCTCTGAAAACATTGGTGGCCTTATATTTCCATGATAGTTCATGCTGTTATGAATGTTTCTAATTCTCCTAATTCTTAAGTTTAAATGAAGATGCTGGTCTGTTTTGTTGGTGTCTCCCAGGCAGTGCCACAAAATCAGAATTCATTCAAGTCCTAGTTAACCCATTTACTTCAATCAATTTCCGTTACATGTAATTTCTATCGTTGTCTCAATAAATTCACATTTCTCTGTTAGTTTTAGAGCTGAAATGGTTAGTCGATTAATGGATTAGTCCATTATCAAAACATTAATTGGCATCTATTCTAATAATTAATTAATTGTTAATCATTTCTTTAAGCGCAAACGCCCAACATTCCCTATAATGTCAGCTTCTTAATTGTGAAGATTTGCCACTTTTCTGATGACCTTTTTTTTTTGACATGTTAAAGACCAAACAAATAATCGATTAATCAGGAGAATAATCTGCAGATGAATTGATAATGAAAATAATCATTAGTTCCTTACTTTGCTGATTAATCGTGCCTGCAATCCCACCATTATCTCATCTTAATACATTCCCTTATTTTGTTACATAACAAAGGATTAGTATACTGATGCTCCAAAGTCTGCAAAACAAAATGGAATTAAAATGCAAGCATCATCTACTGCAAGATAACGTTAGTCTGCTGTTGGCTATTTCTATTGATGACTTTCCATTGGATAAACAAGCTGCCTACCTAAAAGTCAATATATCATTTTGTCTAGACCTGCAGAGACTACTACTTAAAGTAAAACAGATTGTTTTATAATCTGAAGCTACTTCAGCAATTCAGCAGAATTATTTAGGAACTGTTCAAGACACATGATTTGCCACAAGCTGCTGATGATGAAGAGGAAGAAGAGAAGTAAGGTGAACCTATTTATCTATTAAAAGAGAGCTGTCCTTCTCTTCAACCACTGCAGAAACACCCATAAAAAGCTTTGTTTAATTGTTAAGCGTGTTCCCTGCAGCACTTTCACAAGCATGGAAGCCTGCTCCTGAATAATTCACAAGGTCACAGCGCTAAAAACCTCTCTCTTTTCTGTCCTGAACATTGAAAAACTGGAGAGTTTGTTGTGACACCTTTAAACCTTCACTGACTCCGCAGCACAGCACAACACCAGTAATTAGGCCATGACTGTGGGCATGCACCAAACAAGTACGTGGGAGAAAGTGAAATTTGGAACTATAAACATAACAAAACCAGTTGTTTGGGTTCACAAATACCTGAAAGCTCAATGTGATGCGTTCCTAACACCTCTGTATACTTGTACCTGTGCAATCAGCATAATAAGCAAGGCGGGTTTACAGTCAAATGAAATGTCTTTCCAATAATCCATGTGCAGAAGAATGCTCATAACAAAGCAGATTTAGATAAATTACCTTCCTCTGTAGCTTTATCTCTTTTAATCCACAGAATGTGGCCCACATTGGGGTGAAAAACACCCCATCCCCTCTGCATTATGATTGCTTCGAGTTCAGTGTTAATGGCAAAACCTCCACAAACACTTAAGGCTCCAGTATGAAAACCCCCACTGAGAAAGCAAATACCTATATTAATGAATAAACCATGAATTCAGACTGTTTGCCTGAAAACACTGCTATCTGCTTTTCAGGCACTACTTAAGATGGATCTGAGGCTGGTCCCATATCCCTGGTGAAGTAGTGATGGTCTGCATAATGCACAAGGTGCGCAGCTGACTTCTGAGGGGGAGGATGGACAAACTCTGCAATAGGCCTACAGTATGTGTTGCCCATGTAAGGCTGCTGTTTTGAAGAGCATCATTCACCCATCATCCATTTGCACTTCTAATCAAAAATGCATAACGTGCTTCACAACAATCAAGTGTGTTTAGTCGCCCTAAGACTAGTCAGAATATATGGATATGGTTCACAGAAATAAATGCATGATTAAATGGTACAGATTTTAAAGTCAGAATAAACAACAAAGAGAAGTAGCCTGGATAACTGCCTATTATGTGATGGTATTCTCGATGTCTATTTAGGCACAAACTAATGATTAAGCTCTGTTTAGCCTATTGCAGGATGTTTGTATGAATGGAGATGGAGAGCGGATGGACAACATTTTGTCAGATCAAGACTAACGCCATAATGAAATCCCCGCACAGTGCTGCTAGTTGTTATAAAACAACATCCGCGGCGGTGAATGTATCAAGATGGGGTTGATTTTTTTGTGTGTGTCCCTTTCCCACCGAGGCATCGCTAGTGGACTTCATTAACCTTCCCTTCCAATCAATATTCATCACTTCACCCTCCAAGCAGCTGGGGTCCAAGCATCGCATCCACATTAAACAAACCCACCCGGCCTTACCATTCCGTGCCAGCTGATGACGATC
This sequence comes from Macquaria ambigua, assembly GCA_008360985.2. NCBI lineage: Eukaryota > Metazoa > Chordata > Actinopteri > Centrarchiformes > Percichthyidae > Macquaria > Macquaria ambigua. The sequence continues at coordinate 59,161 of VMKM01000017.1, read as the reverse complement.
CCAGTCCGGTGGCAGTCCTTTTCAAAACATCCCGACGGGAAACATTGCGGTGACCATAGCTGAAGGCTTAACTTAAACGTTCATAAAGATGGCGAATGGGCGAAAAAGACGAGGGGGGTAAAAAAAAAGGCGATGAGGAAAGAAAAAAGGCAGAGGTGGACGGAACCGAGGTTTGCTGATGCTGAATCACTCTCCCCACCGCTCACCACCTTGCAACCATTGTGCTGCAAGATGCTGGCTGTACCATTGTGGACCTACCAGAGCAGAGAGAGAGGGGAGGGAAGAGGAAAGGGGTATAGGGAAATATGTTGCCGTAGCAACCGAACAGGAGCACGTCTGACGTCAAAGCCCGAGCAGAGGGATGGCGAGAGAGGAAGAGATCACATGGAGGCTGTTGTCTCTGCACGGGAGGGGCGTGTGGGAGCATCTCTCCGATGAGCCCATCCTGGATCCTACCGTCCCGTCAGTGCGATCATGAGGCTCAATGAGAATATGGAGCCGGGTGTTACTGGTTGGGTTTGTCTCCCTAAGCTGCCCACATCTCAGAGCTCTCATCGACCATCTAATTTAGCCAACAGTGTCGATGTTTGTCAGCAAAAAAATAAATAGATAGGCTACTTAAAACAAGTAAATACATTGATGATTGGTGTTTATGTGGATTTACTGATGAAAAAAGGCAAAGCACATGTTTTTATATAGCACATTTCATTTATTATCAAGTAAACTCAATGAATACAGCAATAAGCAACATGTACAAAGGAACACAAAACTACTACAAGTACGTCTGTACACACACACACACACACACACACACACACATACAGTATATATATATATAAGTATTTGCACAAGTATTTCAATAATGTATATAGCTTTTGGATATCATTTCTTTGATTTCTTTTTTGTTGTGGGCTATTTATTTTGAATTGACACACAAACAGTTCATGGTTTGGAATTATCCCTATACTGTTATTAAAAATAAATAAATCAATAAAGATATGTTATAACATTTACAATAACCACATTTTTCATCGCTATTTAGATATGTGCTATTTGGTTTTTGTGATGTCTGCAATTTAAAACAAAAGCATTATCTATATTATCATTCTGAACCTTCTGTTTTATTGTATTTATTTATTTTTATATTATATTTGCCATTACTACCTGACTTAATGCTATGATTCCTCTTCATTCGTTTATATTTTTGCAAACAAATGCCTAAAGTATTAAAATAAAGCAATCAAATTGTGTTGGCATCAGTCATCCTATCTGTAAATGTGTCTGGATTAACAACAGCATGCACATGCCAATGGCCCTTAAAGCCTCGGGTCACATCTGTACCATTCAACAAGGCTGGTGTTCACCTGGTAGACAATGCAAAATATAATTTTCAAATTTATTTATTTGTTTATTTTTTGACCACTTGAAGGAGGGTGAGTTGATGAATCTAAGTCAAATATATAATCTCTTTTAACTTTGTTTTGGTCTCTACTGACTTCTGGGAAAAAATATCTCTGTGTTTACCTCGCCAAATGTTTGTCTTTCTTCACCAGTCAGTTGCTAATTCCTTTGTCTGCGGCGTTGAGCAGGTAGGTTATAGGAGTTTTTTTTTTTTGCATTTATTCAAAACTCTCCGACTTTTACATATACCACCACAACACTGATAAAATGAACATGTTATTTATTGATGTGATAGGAAGCATTAGCAGGACAGTAGCAACCTGACAAACCTGAATAACATTTCTCAGTATCAGTGTATGAGGAGCAGAGCCACCAGCAAAGGAGCTTTTAAGTGTTTCACCACACTCCATCAGGTGGATACAATAACAATACATTGATTCAAAATATCGTAGATATTAGTCTGAAGAGAGCTCTAAAGAAAGTGGAGTTATAATTTTCTAAAGTCAGGCTATACAGTTGTCTGGCTGCTCACAGTTAGATATGTCCTGACCTCAGTTTCATTATAGGATGAATAAAACTTAAATATAAAACCAGACACAAAGGCCATTGGTTGGCTCAAATCTGCAATAATGTACCCAGACACAACCCCTGACTAAGCAGAAAAGGTGTTCAGAGCCAGAGGTTGCTGCCTTGTTCCAATTCACTGTAGACTAACTCTCCAGTGAGATAAGCCACTTGAAAAACTTGAAAAACAGTGGCCAATAAGGTCATCTTACCTAACATGCCTCTGAGTTAAATACAGCAACACTCATCATCAGAGTGGGAGGATGTCTGAAGCGCAGAACCCTCTTTGAACAAGACACCATTGATCCAAATCAGCTTTTTATATGTATAGGTTAGACTGAGTTGGATGCTTAAGCCCTGAGAAAACCTTGGGGATTTACATATATGACCACCAGATCTACAAACATTAGCCTACTCATAAGCGTACATTCATTTCTGATGTCTCTCTGACACTTTATTGTCAGACATGGCAAGCTTTTATTTTAACTCTACGCAGACTGAGGAACTAATTTCAAAGGCGGCGAAAAAAAAGAGCTCCAGGAAAGGTTTTAATGCTCTCCAGCTGGACCCAAAGGCTAAACTCACCAGTCAGCAAACCACACGCTTTCAATCTACCAGGTGCCCCACATTTCCAAGACCGTCAGAGCAGGCATAGCCACTCTTTCGAGGCTTCAGTGCAAATCGCCCTTGGGGCTCACACCAGCACTGATGAGGGGGTATTAAAGACAGTACTGACAGAAATAGAAGGAAGAAGAAATCCCAAATTCAGAAGTCCTTGGTTAGACTTTATGAGACATTACTTGCCAAGACCCTACCCCTACCAGTCTCCTGATGGGGCCTCTTTGCCTCAGGTAATGTACAGAGATTAAAAGCTATTGAGTAAAGAAAAGCAGACACCACTGAGATGACCACTGAGATGAAGCAGTTTATCAGACACTAATACGTTTCCAAGCTTGGCAGAAGTGAAAAAAAAATAAACTAAAGCTGCTACCTTAAACATTGGACACGTTCATAATTGTAGACCACTGGCTACCACATGCACTATGGCCAATGGGACCGGTTGCCCAAGCGCTGCCTGGTGAAGGTCAGGACAGCTCACATACCAAGGGAAGGACCTACAACTACCCAATGACTCAACATATTCTTCTCCTCCTTTCCTTGGAAATGTCATGACCTCGAAATGAGGAGGAGTTTTACAAAGAAAAATCTTGTCATTCCATTTCTAGTCCTCTTATTGAGGCAAGAACATTCACTACATTTGAACCCTTCACCCTGTACTAACATTGCAGTGGAATGCCAGTCACACACAATCACTATCTGCACTGCGATATAATCTATAGTCTCGAATAAATCTTGCTTAAGGCCATCTATGGAGTTATTTCCTGTCTCTAGTAATATTTATTCAACATCAGACAGGATAACTAAATGCCTCATAAGACTGGTCGCGAGTATTTGTAAGGGGGTTAATGAATATTTTACTCATAGATCCATCAGAACAAAAGGATTATTCCAGGCTGTCACAAGTTAGGCTTTGTAGCTAGATTTTACCTGCTAATGGTAGAGCAACAATCTAACTGAGCAGTTAGCTTTAATGAAGTCCAAACTACTAATATTACCAAAAGGAAAAGTGCAATGATATAATTAAAAATGTTATGGCTATTTTCTGGTTGTTAACAATTGTATAACTGCATGGACCTCAATGAAACATTAGTGTTTGTGATGGGGTGCCAATGGCACTGCTGGTGGCATAGGGCATCTGTACCTCAGGGCCCACATGGGGATAATCCACATGCTTCATTATTGTAAGTAACAGACTCATACATTGCTTGAAATAATCATGTTTTTTTTTAGTTTACATTAGAACCAAGTAAGTCAAAAATAACCTGCTTTACACAAGGACAGATGGGCTAAAACACACTGTACCTTAAAACTGTACATTGAACATTTTATTTAGAGGGATAATTAGACATACTGTAAATGTTTTGTAATTAATTATTGTAAAGTTCTGATTTATTTTAGTACAGCATATTAGTGCAGTGACTTGTGTGAGGGGTTATGGCTTTGTAGAAGACTTTACTCATATGTTTTGGGACTGCCCAAAACTTCTACGGTATTGTCAAAATGATCAAAAAGAGATTAAGTACATTTTGGGTATTAATCTGAACCCAGCACTTTTTCTTTTTTGGTGTCCTCCTGAGAACATACCAAATGATAATTTATAGGGAGAAAATATTACCACAGTTTCTGATTAAAACTACATCCTCCAAATATTGTACATCTCCTCTATGTTTGTAAGTTGTTCTGTTGTGTCTTCTTGAGTTGATGCCATAAAGATAAAGTTTTAAAAAATTCATCACAATTTGTTCCATATTGCTTACTAAGATGTCCTCAATGCAATCAAAAAATAGATTTAGGATGAACACACTGGTATACAAGTATAACAGGTGCTCGCATGTGTCTTATTGCAAAATTCCTATTGCTATACATGCAGGATTAGATTGACCCGAATAGTAAAATCATTACAAGAAATGGCTGTTTAGAAATACATAATACACCCTAAATGTTGTATGCTTATGCAAAAGCAAATACACACACATGCATGGAAACAAAAGGTAATAAAAGACTTCAGAGTAGACCTTACGTGCAATGGCATCAGCTCCTGAAATGTTCAAGAAAGTGAATATCAGCTGTCTCCATCTAAAGAGAAAACTACTGTGGATCACGTAATCCAGTTTTATCATGCCAGCCCATGGATGGTGATAATAATCATGCCTTTTAGCACTGACAGGCACAGGCAGGCAGGAGATAAGCCTTTCACCACAGCCACTATTTAAATAAGGCAGCATGTAATGGTGACTAACAGCCACTAGATGGCACAAGACAGACCATAAATGAGGCAGCTTTAAAGTGCACCATAGGAAGGAAGTACTCAGCAGTGAATTACTTCCTGACTGCTTTAGATGACTCTCAAACAACTTTGATGTTGTGGGAAATAGTGAAATATATGCTACGCTTGATTTTTATCGAGTTTGACAAACGTCAGCTGCTTATAATAAAAATTACATTAAATTACATTCATGTCTAATTTGTGCATAATTTGAGTAAAATAGCTTATCTTCAGAGTAACAAATTTGGTCTAATTTACAATCACATCTGTACCTCAGTTCCCCCTTTGACTTTTTCTGTATTTGAGAAAATTCACTGGAATAGATTTTAGTTTACATGAGAAATTATTTTGGAGTTTGTGGCCTATACAAACGTTGGAGAGCTACGTACACAAACAAATCTATCCATTGTTTTTTTCTGTAAAGCACTTTGTAACCTTGTTAAGAAAAGTGCTATATAAATAAAGATTATTTTTATTATATTATACAGAAGACATTCAAGAAACCAGATTCTGCCTCCAGGATCCAAGCTCACTGTACATTTTACTCCCAGTTGTGTGTGTTACTATAGAAACGGTTAAATGACAGTCCCCTAGCAGAGAGCCAATGGACAGCCATAGTAAGGTGTCTGGTTACTCCCAGCCAGCCCACGCTAGTTGGGCTTAAGGAGGGGTTATTCCGCTCCTCCGCAGTAATGGTGACTTGGCTGCGCTTGACGGGAGCTCAGTGCCGTTTAGTGGCCATCAAACACGACTTCTGAGCAATTTCCGAAGAAGAGATTTGTTGTTTTTTTTGTTTTGTTTTTAACTAACGATACCTGCAGTGTAGTGGATTTTTTATAGCTGAATGCGCTGTGGAAAGTTAAACCTGTTGCCTGCCTGCCTCGCCGCATAGTCAACTACTTAACCAAGATGTTGCTTTGTGGATGGGATGGCCTCTGGTCCCGTTTGTGTGCGCACTCATAGCCTCGTCGGAGTACGAACATTTCTCTTTCAAGTGGTCGTCTAGCTCTTCTCGCCTGGTAAGTTTCGATTTAACCACTCAAAACTTAATTTACAAAAACTTAATTGTGTTGTAGCTAACTTTAGCCTAACGGTTGCCAAAAACTGTCCCCGGGAAAACTGAGGAATTGAGTCGGTTGTGGCGAGGCTCAAACGCCGATGCTTCTTTTATCTAAAAGAAAAACGTTGACGGATGTTAGCTAGCTACTTTTATGCTAGTAAACAGTCTGTTTGTTGATATTTAGTATGTCTAGACCTATTATTGTTATATGTTGTATTAACGTCACAACAATACTGCTCCTACTGTTGTCTGTGATGGGGCATCTTTGACCACACCAGTAACTGTATTTTAGGTTTGGGAGGGAGGAGACACCACTACAAAAATAACGGTGTCTTGCTAGCTATTTTCAATAATTACTTTTCTCCTGTTTAAAGCCTTTTAGAGGCATGATTTGTCAGTGCAGAGTGAAGGTTTTATGGGGGTTGTAAGAAGGCAGTTTGTACCCCCTCCCCCTTCATTACCATAGAAAAGTTAACTCAAAGTCAAAGGTCATGAGGGTTTTGAATTTGTCAGTAAAGACTAAAGAGGAAGGTGGGGAGTCTGTGTGATTGAGAGTGGTTATGATGGAGATGGTGTGAGTATCATCATAGGAACAAATGGGGAAAATAGTCAGTGGGTTGGGTTTGTGTGTGTTGGGAAGGGGGGGGTTGGAGTGAGGTTTTGCAAAACCATGCTCTGCATGTCACGGTACTCATAGCAACCCTGTGATTAACAGAAATGGAGCGGATGAGGTCGAGACCAAAATGAGAAATGAGGTCCGTCGGTCCAGAGCTGGGCTGATAATCATGGAATAGTCATGGCTCTCTTTCCGGCTGGTCCTGACTCTGGCTGAGCTGAAAAACAAAACACCAACATCCAGGGTGGCTTGTTGGTTAGAGAAACCATAACTGGTTCCATAACTGGAAGGTACCAGGTTCAGTGTTGTAATGGCCAGTGTTGTGTCCATCGACAACCCCGTGTTACTCATAACTCATTGTAAAATAATCTGGAAAAGCATGTCATCTAATTGTGAAATTGTAAGTGAGTTATGATTAGTGAAAACCAACCTTTTGGTTTTCCCTTTTATAAAAGTGAGTCACTGCTTCTGTTCCCGCTCCTGTTTTCTTCACAAGAAATTTTAGTAAGACACAGCTGTGAATACAACCACAATCTCTCTACTCCTGTCACAGTTTTGCAGTAAGGGAGAATTCATCAAGAACTGTATATGCACAAGCATTAAAGGAGGAGGTTCTTTATATGTTTTCATTTTATCAGTTTAGTAGCGTACAGTCTGGTTTTGGTTTGCTATACACATTTTGAAAATATCAGTCCTTACATCATCAGTCATGTTGGTTCAAAAGATATCTTGATCCAGGCCTTCCTAGACACACTGCGTGTTTTGAATTTGAACCGTGTGCTTGCAGGCTTCATAATACAGTTTGATTCTGGGAATAGAGGTTCACTCAGAGTTTGTTGTTGAATTTTCCTGGCATGAATGACTTCAGGAAGATTTTCACCTCCATGTTGGCGAAGAGTGGCTCTTCTCACCATCGTCTGTTCCAAATGTGTTTGCCAGCTGAGACCACAGTTCTGATGTTTGGAGGATATGAACAAATTCCTTCTCATATCTTATGTTACGAGTTATGCTTTTGGAAATAGAAGTGGAACCTGGTGTTTTTATGGGGGATTGCTTCAAAGGTGCAGCTACGTCAGTTTTCATAAGATTTAGGATAAAAGAAAAGTTTGAGAGAGAACGATGTGCATGTTTTTCTGATCTTTTTGTTCCTGGCAAATATAGAGGGATGAGCACTGAAATTATTTGTACCTTTTTGGTATGGGTTACGACGCTGAAATGCAATTTTTCAGGGGATTGTTTTCAAATCCATTTCATGGGTTGTAACTGTGTCACTGACAGAAAGGTGGGAGGAAAGGAAAAGCTTCACCTAAGTGCAGAGTAAAGAGCACTATCACGTTTCCAGGATTATTTTCTTTAAAATCCTTGTGACTGTAGCCAAGACTTTCAAACACTTAGCAGCAGCAGCAGACTAAGGCTTGTTTAGGTTTTTCTTTCTAGCTATAGTGTGGGAATACCTGGGAACAAACATCCCCACTGTTTGAAAAAGAAAGAGAGAATGAGGCGCTGAAGTGGTGAAGGCTGTCTGCTCTCGCTGTTTTGGGCCGCTGCCTCCTAAGCCCCCTCAATAATGAGCAGGACCATAGTCCAATGCGAGAGGAGCTGGCCTGCACAGCAGCCTCAGTGTGGATAAAAAACATTCCACTGTAGGTCTCTGTTGAAATAACAAGGGCCGCAAAACAATCAGTCTTCACAGCACCCGCTCTCCCCATTCTCATGGGTAATGAGCAAGATGGGTAGTAACCCACTTCGCCTCAGACTTCACGCCTCCCATTGACTAGAATGGTTAACCTGCATTCCTGCATAAACATTTAAGCCTGTGACATGCTTAGGCTACTCATTAACTCTCTTCTACAAACTCGGATTCATAGAAAGGAAGTTGTTTCATATATTACTTTCAGAAATAAATGCTGTTGACCCAGTTTTTGCTGAGATTTTATGGATAAGTGATATGCTCAAATGTAGCTCATAATCCCAAACGCAACAAAACTGGTGCATTGCTTCTTTTTAAAATGTTGTCAACTTTGGTACTTTTTAGCCATGCTAGCAACGGATGGCAATGTTCGTCTTTTGGTCGGTTGGTCCACCACTGTGGTCCGGACTGAAATATCTCAACAACTATACTTTAATACAGACAAGTTCCTAGATGATATGTCCCAATAACTTTGGTGATCCCCTGACTTTTCTCTCAAGAGACCTTGAGAGATAAGTTCAAACCCTGCTTACTTTCTCACCTCTAGTCACCTGTCCAATCGCTGCATGGCTGTGATTGTCAGTTTCGGAAAGTTACTGATAAAAGGATTTGATGCTTTTCTTTATCATTTATGACTGTAAATGAAGAGTCTTTGGGTTTTGGACTGTTGGTTGGACAAAAGACGCAATGTGAAGACGTCACTTTGGGCTCTGGGTAATTGTGATGAGCATTTTTCACAATTTGTTTTGACATTTTGTAGACTAAATGAATCGCGAAAATAATCGGCAGATTAATTGATAATGAAAATAATGGTTAGTTGCAGCCCTACTTTTGTATCTCTTAGTCGGATTTGACACACATGATGTCTGCAGTTTTGTCACGTTTTGAGATTCGGCTTTACTTGGAAAAAAGTTGGAAAATATGTGTTTTTAAAGGCTTATTTTAAGCTTTTTTTAATTTTTTTTTTTTTTTTTAAGGACAGTGTACGATAGAAAATGAACAATGATTAAATGCAGTCTCTTGCACTTTGGTACTCATCCCAGACATGAGTGATGTTTGGTTGATCTTGCATAGGAATTATGCCTCATTTCCTGTTTGTATGCGTTTTCATCTGCTTTGTTTTGGGGTTTTGATTTACAAAATTCTGTGTGAAAGCTGTGATCTGGCAAGTCAAAATATACTCTGTGCTGTGTTTAATGTGGGTTTGCTCACATTTGTGGGGAAAAGGGAAAAGTGAAAAATAGACTGCAAAAGTTCAAAACATCAAAGTCTGTCAACATAGAAAATATGGATATGTTCTCAGTCAAGGAATCATACGGGAAAAATATTATTTTTCGTAAGTTTTACCAGTTTTTGGTTAACAACAGAGTTTCTTGTTATATCCTACCGTGACTGTCAGTCAATGTCATATTTTGTGGCTAGGTATTGGGAAATTTAGAATCTGCACACTGAATTTTGAGTCTTTGAGGTCTAGATCATTGGGCAGGAGGAAAAAGTGGAGGAAGAATAAAAAGGCTAACAGTAGGTTTCCAGCATTATTATAAACAACAGTATATTATAATTTATGTAACTCTATAGTAAGAAGAAAAGATTATTTCAGAAGTAACTGGCAATTTCAAAGAAGGTTTCATGGATTTTAGATTTGTCTGCAAAATCAAGTCTGGTTGGGCAGTGAAACCAAAACTCAAGGTAATTTGAGTAACCTTTTTTGTCTTTAAGCAGATTGTAGAGTATAGTAGATAGATGACCTTAAATCGCTATGTTACAAGCTCTAAGGACTATCAATCTTAGCTTGAGTTGTTCTATTCAGAGAACATAGGAGCATGTTAACCTTCTTCTCAAGGGAAGTGATAATATAGCCTCTAGTTCAGACGTCTGCTCTGTGAAGACTGCCTCTTTTTGTTATTTGTGTGGTTCTTTTTGCTTCTTTACCCCTCATTATTTTGGCACAATTACTTATGACTGCAACACGCTTCTGTATATCCTCAGCCTTGCCTACCACATTGTCCTCTCTGAATCCTTTGCATTGCCTTGCACATTTGCATATTTGCACTCAAGCTGAACTTTATTTTATAGTTTGCTTTACAACTGTGACATATGTACATTTTACATTTTTATACACTGGAAAAATTGCATCACCCACCTACGCACCAAGCCAATGTCTACTTTATTATTTTAATACTTCTATAACATAGGTTTATATATATATTTTTTTATCTTATGGGAAAAATAAGAATTAGAAAAAGAGAGTGTAATCAAAACAAAGGTATGGCAGTGCTGTTAATTGATGAGTTTCAGCCACTACTTGTTTGGTTTATAGACAGTTACAGCTGAGAGAAGACACCGAAACCTGAAAACGGATGTCTTACCTTTTGTGGTTTCACATTAAAACATATGAAAATCATAATCAAATCATGTAAGACAGCCAGCCTGCGGATCACATGAGTGAATTCAAAGTTTCGCTCTTAGGCATAGCGTGTTGTGGCATATGTGCAATCTAAATCCACGTTAAGTACTGTAGATGTACTGTTGTGTGATATTGGTTCATATATTTACAGATATTCTACGGCAAAAGCTGAATTTGCTGTGTCACTGCTGTCCACAGTCTAATATAAACTACCTAGCTTGAGCTTGACCCAGTTCTAGTTTTATGACATGTAATCAGGAATCAGGTGTGTGTTATTACTTATTTGTAGAGCCGCCAGCAGCTTTAAAGCCACACCAAAAAAAGTGGTGTTTTGCTTTTCTAGATTAGTGTCCACCTCAGTTGGAAGCTGCTATCTTAACTTTCAGAAGCTGGTCGAGGCTCCAAGTTATAAACTGCTACTTTGTTGAACGTAACTCAAGGAAAGCAGGGTGTGTGTCTGTGTGTGCATGCGCGCATCATGTGCCTACGCTACCTCCTCAATTGCAGTGGATAATAAGACGGCCTGCATTTAGTGGGAGTTTGCCCAAAGGCATGAGAGAAAAAAAAATGTTGATCAGAACTGAGGTTAACTGCATGAATGCTTAGGGTTATTGTAGAGATATGGCAACGTGGGCTTATTTGCTCTCATCTTAGACTGTCAGGCCAGACAAGTGGGGTGTGGATTCTTACAGGACTAGACTTGTGTTAGGATTGTAATTCTCAACTAAAGTTAATGTTTATTTTCAGTTGTTCATTCTAACAGAAATGTTACTGACACAGCAATCAAAATTTAGCGATTGCTTGGGAAATTGAATTAAAACGTCTGAGGCATATATAGCAGATGTATGATGATATTATGTGCAGATGCTCTGTGTTTTCTGGTCTGATTTGACCTTGTTCCAGAGGTTCCTATCATATACCGTAACAGGAAAGAAAGCATATGCCCTTTTCTCAAAGTTATAATTAAAGCTTATTTCTGTATTTATGTGTGTTCATTTTCTGGTGTTAATCGGCTGTTCTCTCTCTCTCTCTCTCTCTCTCTCTCTCTCTCTCTCTCTCTCTCTCTCTCTCTCTCTCTCTCTCTCTCTCTCTCTCTCTCTCTCTCTCTCTCTCTCTCTCTCTGCTTGTACAGTGAAGATGCATGTGTCTCTGGCAGAAGCCTTGGAGGTTCGAGGAGGTCCGCTTCAGGAGGAGGAGGTCTGGGCAGTGCTCAGCCAGAGTGCTGAGAGCCTCCAAGAGCTCTTTCACAAAGGTATGGACACGTGGAATCATGTGTGCAAAGATGTTTCCTAGAAATTATTGTACATACACACAAAACACAGTTCACATTTATTTGTCCTACATATTTTTCTTATGTCCTTTTATTTTTTAACAGCCTACTCTCAAAATCTGTCCACACTACTTTTTTTAAATGAAGGGGCTTCTGGTGTCTAGATCTCCTGAATTGCAGGTGTTGACAAATTGTTGGGAATGCTCACTGTCTCTCTCTCTCTCTCTCTGGAATTATTTGTTAATATTGTTGCTTGCACAAATGATTTATTAAGCAACCCAAAACAAAACAAACAAGATGAACACTTTTAAACTGGCTAATTTTTGTCTTTCAAATTTTAGATTCCGTCACACTTGTACTTTAAAGTTTGTAATATTTATGGTTGCTATCAGTAAAATCACAGCATTCAATCAGTGCACTCATTTCATTGTCAGTTTGTTGCATACTGGTTCCGTGTCATTAGTATAGTTGTTGACTGTGCAGTTTTGTTTCTCTTGTTTCAATTATTTTTGTGAGTCATTTGTGCCTGTAAGTGTCTGTCATTGTCCTTGAAGCCAAAGAGAGATAAGACTGCCCCAATTCCAGAGTGTCTTTGTAACTTAACTTCAACAACGGGTGACTAAGGGAGGTTTAACTCCAGAGACATAGGACAGGATGTGAGTCAGCAGGCACTGCGGTGTCCTCTGAGTTGTTAAAAGGTTTTGGGTGGTGCCTAGTCTCATACGAAACTCCAATGCACCTGATTATGTATGCCATAATTGTATCATCTAAACTCTTCACTATTGGCTGTGTGATTTTCCATGGAGCAGTAACTCAAGATTTAGTTGTGTGCATTTCTGAGTAAACCAGCTTGACCTCAGCTTCCAGTTTTGCTGACCGGTTCCATTGCAGACAATCCTGGCATGCTGTAGGAATACCCTCATATCAGTGTGGCTTGAAAATATGCCTTTTATGCTGAGGTCACATTTACAACAAGAACATTGTGCACAAATGCTCTTGTATTTCAGTCATCAAGTCTTCTGAGATAAAGTTCTGAACATAATAAGGATAAAATGCAAGGCTGGATACTTGAAGTGTTTTAGATTATCTTATTTTAATCCTTGCATGGTATTGCGCTGCAGTGAAGGCATCCTTCTTTTTCCTTCAGTGTGTAGCTGTGTAGCTATGTTGAGTAAATTGTGGGCTCTCGTGTACAGTTTTAGACTGCTGAGTAAAGCTAAAATTTGAAGAGCAGATGTTGGAACCAGCTATTATAGTCTCTGAGCTATGTAAAGAAGTATGTTTACCACGAGAATGGATTAATAACATCAACCATTTAAAATGAAATTTGTTAGACAATTTGTTCAATGTCCTGGTCAACTATTAAACGTAACGGAGAAATTGAGATTTTGCTTAAAATTAAAAAGCATAAAAACAAGAAAAGCCAATGTCTTTGTTTTGCTGAAGTAAATGAAAAGTTTGCTGTTTCCTAATGTATGTAGGGGGCCAACGTACACTTGACTTAGCAAACCTTTACATGACTTTTCAGACACTTCTCAGACAATGTGAATAGACTCACATTGTCAAACACTAAACCACAAGCACACTTTTTTCCCTGTGTGTGTAAACAGTAGCGGTTAGTTACTATGTTTGTATAAGAATGATTTGTTTGAACAATCAATGTGTGAATATTTCTGATTTGTTCGATGAATTCCTCCTTATGTTTTGTTTATAGAATATTTAAGATCAAATAGAAATCAGTGTTTCCAAAAATTGAGTGCTGTTTTTGCTGTTTGTGTCTCTACCTGTGCCTGTGTTTGGTACTCTGCCGAGGCCATCTACTGCTCTACATCTACCTGTAAACTGTACAGTTTGTAAGCGTCTACTTTAAGCATAATAGTTAAGAATTATTCCCAGATAACAGCTTATCAGACTGACAGACTACATTGTTAAAGGATAAAGAACTTACAGTTGTACAATTTGCTGTTCTTTTGAAGTGAGAAGCAAATCAAATGGTGCATGCCAAAGACACGTTTTGAAATCTTTGGTTTCTATCAGGTTGATCAGTCAGTTAGTCATCTGGTATGGTTTCTGCTTACATCTGCAGTTTATTGAAACTGTTGATTTATTTGTTATCCATCAAGAAACCAATTTGCTCACCCTGAGTCATGCACTTCTGCTCAGCTCTACCATTGCTTATCCAGAGCAAAGGTTTTGTGTGGGAGACACCTAGTAACCCAGTCTACTTTTTAGTAAGATCTTCAAATGGTCACACAAAGTTTAAACAGGAAACTTATATTTACTTAGTAAATTCCAGCTTTTGAAAGCAGATATTTGGTGCCTCAAATCCAGTTCCTCTGTTCGTCTCTCTGCTCCTCTCAGCGTTAAGTATCAGTCAAAGAAAAGAATTTTGCAGCGCTGCTCAAACATTCCTTTGTATATTTTTAAAACGCTCTCTAACCATAGCGCTGGCTGTGGCTTTGTAGGAAAGGAGAATTACGCTGTGTAGCCATTCCTTTCTGCTTCTATGCCTCAACAGTTATTTTCTTGCAGGCTAAGAAAGCAACATGTGTTTTTGTTTACTTCAATCATCTTGAGTTTCCATAAACGCAGAAGCCTTAGCGAGAAACATCCACTGTCGTTGGATATGTCTACAGTTGCTACATTCAGGCTGTAAATGCTTAGACAAAATTGGAAGCTAGTATCGTGCTTGATACACACTACTTCACTTTAACTTCACTGTGTGTGTGTGTGTGCGCGCGCGTGTGCGTGCGTTTGTGCATGTGTGACAATGGCTGGGTATTTAAATAATGGAAGTCCAAATATGTTGTTGTATTTGTTTTCCTGGTTTTGTTCCTGATCATATCTCCAGTGGCTGAATTGTCTGTTTCCCTCCCCAGACCCTTCAGCCATGGGCTTCATCATCTCTCCCTGGTCCCTCCTGCTCATGCCCTCTGGCAACATCTCATTCACAGACGAGTATGTCACCCAGCAGGACTTGAGAGCCTTCACAGCTCCAGAGGTCCTGGAAGGGGTCTCCTTGTCGTCCGTCTCTGATATAGAGAAGGTATAAACCTTTACACAACCCATGTGGTGACAGAACCGTACAAATTGTTTAGTCTGTTTAATCTTCTAATGCTCCGCTGGTGTGAGTTGTATCACCTTTGTTATATTATGTTCATGCTCATATGTTTTCAGCAAAAGCCTGGTGATAACGTTTAGTTTACACTTTCATTTCAAGCCTTGGAGATATCCAGTCTAACCACAGTTGTGGTTGAATACCTTAAAGTTCTCCTCCGCTCAAAAATATGTTTTGCTTCTTGTTCCTGTTTGAGCTTCACTGTGCAGAATGATGTATGTGCAGAGTTTGACACTAGAAGGATGTTTTCACATTCATCTACTGAAAGTGGAAAGCTTTTATGTGCTCATTGAAAATCCCATTTTCAGGGGTGGTGCCTACAAGCATGATTTGTGACATCACAAACAGTTTGGAAGCCAATCCTGGTCCACTATTCAACTTTCAAAAGTGTGAGTGGAGACTTGAAGCCTCCAGCACACATACACTGAGACAGGACTTTACAGTAAAGTAGGGAACACCTGTTGTCCAGCAGTTCAACTTATATTTATAGATTCTGGATTTTTAATGAAGGAGTAGGAGTAGGAGTAGGTGTCATTTCAAAGATTTTAACAAGATAATTGAACTTTTTTTGTGAAAAGAACATATGAGATACAAATTATTATTCAAAGTAGAGCGATTTATATACATGTTAAAACATGGAGGGGGATCTTTAAAGGTATCCTGTGGAGTACTCTTCTGAACAAAGTCATGTTTACGTTTAGTGTTTCTCACCAAAACACATTTGCAAAGCTTGTTTTTTTAAATGAAGCCTGCATTGTCCACATCCATGTTTGCTAGCTTGCAGTGTTCTTCGCTGCCTTTTCCTGGTACATTGCTACGTTTCTTGGCACATTACCCCCACGTGTCGGTCAGTGGAATAATGTGAAACCAATGGCAAGAATGTTTATTGTGTGCCTGTGCATATGGGTTCACGTACGCATGCACGAGTTACAAACAAAATGGGGACTCACTCAACAAAACACTGCTCTATAGCTTTACTACTGGTCACAAACTCCACAGGGTACCTTTAATTAAGCTGCTGTTGTTTCTTTCTCTTGCTTCTTTTATTTTGGTTTTAAAACTTGCTCAAAAACTGATATATTGTATTACAACCGTTTTGTGTTCCACTGATGAACTGCTGTTTTTTTTTTAATTTTGACACTTACTACAGCCAATACATTTGGTCATTATATGTTGTGAATGATTATTTGTCAAATGGTGGGTGTAGAAACCAATGTTGTTGTGACAGGGCAATCAGGTGTTATCTTTGCTTGAGTAAACCACAAAACTCTGGAGACACATATTCATTGTTTGCAGATCTGAGATTGTTGTGCAGTTGCAACATTCAGAACTGAAGTCATCTCCTGCAGGGCACGACTTGTTTTACATAATGCACAGAACCACGCCCCCTGTATTCGACTCTACCCCTCTGGTAGAAGAGCTAAAACCTTGCATGACTGGATTCCCGTCTCTGGCACGGCCCCACAGACCTCAACACAGTTTTGTGCTGAGTCAGTTTTCCAGTCCTGGTCCCGCCTCCCCAGCTGACTTATTTCAGTGTAGAAAATATAATCTGTTTCTCTCATTATGAGAGACTGTGGGCAAATATACGTCAGCTGCAAGTGCCATGATTTTCCTTTCACTTTTTCAACATTTGGGGTGGTATTGTTGCTTTTAATGACTGGCTTTTAAATTTCCACATTTTCTGAGTGTGAGTGTGTCTTTAAGTTTGTACCCGAGCTCTCTTCCTAAAAGACCTTGAAGGCAATGTTGCATTCTTTGGCAATCCCTGAATTATTCTTTCCTCTACCAAGCCCAACATTGAGGGGAAGTGATTTCTCTCCCAAGCAATGAGTGCAGAGTAATAACGAGAGGGAAATGGAAAAAGGTTTTTGGATTTAGGCTGAAAGCCCCTGTCTTTTTCCTTTCCAAATAAGAATGAATTCAACTTTTATTACACTCCAGCAGTCATTGAGCTTTAGTCTGTCTCTCTTTCTTTCACACAGGGCAGTTTGACTTATTTTAATAAGGTTCAGTGCCTAGTTTATCTGAATGAAACAAAACCTTTATATTTCTCCTCTTTCTGTGTGCTCACTATTGCTTTACTCTTGTCTTGTTTGTAGACACCAAGAGTGAGTGAAGTATAATTCTGCTTATGTAGCTTAAATGATGGGTTTTTTTCACAGATGCACATGTACTCTCTGGGGATGACCCTGTTCTGGGGAGCAGACTACGAGATCCCCCAAAGTCAGGTAAATCGTTACCAAGGATACTTTACCTTCCAAATGGATAGGGGTTATAACATGGGACCATATTTACACTTGGTAATAAAGGCTCATATTGATGACTAAAATGTGTTTATTATTTTTAGTAAAAAAAGTCATTTCTGCCTTTATGTTTACAAAAAATGGCTTTTACTACCTTGGGTATCTCAAACAGTGCCAAACCAACTGGACGGGCACTAGGAAACAAGATGCTAGCATATCAGCATTAAGTGATATTAAAGTGGTGTCTTCTTGCAGATTGATGCTCATGTGATTCGACTGAAGATATGTATGACATCAGTTGTTTAACTAGCTCACTTGGAAAGAATATTAGGAGTTGAAACAGTTAATAATGTTGTTTACTGGAATAGCCACACCCAAAATACATTTTTGTTCAGGATTAACAGTAGTGATTTTGGCATAACACAAAACTCAAAGTTACTCACATATTGCCAGTCACACTGGTACAACGAGAAGGTGGACAGTGCCCTTGCTGGAACTAATGTGTGGCAAAATACAACTTTTAATACTTGCTGATATTGTTAATTTAAAGGAGATCAACATTTCAGTCATGCTGATTTGTATGCCTCATAACTACACTGAAAGCAGATATGATGTTTTTCAGTGGAATCTGCCTTTTTAAAATTAGATTTGTATCTGAATGGATATCTCATCTGGATAAGAAAAGGACCAAGATGTGAATGCACTCTGGAATGTGTTTGAATCTGCCAAGACTTCTGGAGATGGTCTGGCTCACAGTGCATTCATATCTCAGCAAGAGTCAGCCAGGTGTAAAACACAATCTGCATTCACATTTGTGAGGAAGTACCACCCACAGATTAGAGACGCCATGACTCGCACTCAAGTTTACCATCCACTTCGCTTCACTGATCGGCTCCATCCACCCTCATCCAAGAAGGTGGTGCAATAATAGCGCTCATGGGAGCTGCAAAGTTTGTAACAAACAATGGGCCAAATACAGCATCTCATTGTTTCTGATGCATGCAGATAACGTGCCATAAAAGACATGAAGTAGACACACTGGCTTTATAGACACTGAATGACAATACACCCACCATGTTGGTTTTTACTTACAGTGCCATCTCTGTACTTACTGCTTTCTTTACATAATGTGCACAAAAGTGGCATCCATGTGAAGAGAATACAGATAATGTAATTACACCATTTTTATTCACGTATTTATTCACTACACTCTACAAATGAAACCAGTGTAGCATGGTAGTATTTCACCAAGTGAAATCTGACGGTTATTTAGAGGACTACAAAAAGAGTATTTTATCTTGGCGATACAATTATGTGATTAAAATCACAATTAGCATCACCACCCTCAGTGACGCCAAACACAAACTCTGCAAAATGTGCACTGACACCGAAATAACAAATATGACCATGTTTGTGTTTTGGATGGACAATGTATTTAACATCATTATGAGTGAAAAATAGAGGCTTAGCTTTGGCTTTTTAATCTAAAACATGTAGAACATGGACCTTTTACAGTAGGTGATGGGTTTGTGCCATGCTGGCAAGGCTTAGCTCTGCCTCCTTATCTGAACACAATGGAAGTCAATGTGGTAATACAGATATCAGATTCAGAGATACCAATAGAACTTGTCACTTTACAGTACAAAGTACTCTTGTCACTGTATGTTAACTGTCTTCATTCTGTTTGCTGTGCAGCCTATGAAGTTGGGGGAACACCTGAACAGCCTGCTTCTCAACATGTGTGATGATGTTACATTGAGTCGAATGTCGTTGCGCACGGTGCTGGACATCTGCAGCAAACACATTAGAAACTCCAGTGGTGATCCTCCTTTCTCCTATATCAGAAAACTGGTCCGGTTGGTACTGGGCAGCCTTTCCCAGGTATACAGTTTTTTCTTTATCTAGGTCAAATACAACATTCCTGTTTATTTTTCTATATTTTTATTTTGGCTACTTACCAAAAAGCCTGCACTTCAAGCTTTACCCTAGTCAAGTGTACGTTATAAGACTATTATCTGCTCTGTCAAAGCACAGTAGGTTTGTTTAATTACACAACAGATAATGGGGTTCATGCTGATAGAACATAATTTCAGGATGAATGACTCTCAGAAGGAATGACCCTCTAACTTGTGTGTTTTTTCCCCCTTCTTGCTCTCCTGCTTTTTTCACCCCTACTCTTTGTTTTTCTTTCTCTCTTACTTCCACTCTCGTCATTTTTCTCAGCTGGACGGTCTGCTGACTGATAGAGAGTCTCTTCCGGAGCGGAGTAAGGAGATTCGGGAGAGGCTGAGGGGCAAAGGTTTGCCCTCAGGTAAGATGAGCTGCACTGACACACACACACACACACACACACACACACACACACACACTTAACACAGAGCAACTAGAGCTGTATTTGCTTCATGTGTTGTCATGGGAACTTTTCTGTAGTGTTGAAAGAGTTATTTATTTTACGTAGTGATTCAGATTTCTTGGCTTCCACCGATTCATGATAAAGGGGTTTCTGGTTTCTATTAATCTTCAAAAACACTTACTGTTTTTGTTATCCTGTGTTCTGTGTATTCTTCATTTAAGTAGCATCAAGTCTGGAACAAGGACAAATCACCAGATCTATTAGATTTAGATGTAAATGCCGTCCCTGGTTGTCAAGCTATTAATCACTTACATCCTCACTTTCTGAGTGTGTGGGAAAGAATCGAAAGTAGATGAGGAACAACACACTGCAACCTCGGATGGGATTTAATTCAGGAAAATATGACCAAATCTTCCCAGTGGTTTCTGAGAGAACTCCGGCATTTTTCCAGGCCATGGGACGGAGAGCAGAGCAAAAAACATGGCTTCGTCGTCCCGATTATGTAAGCACGGCATGGCATTGATTACAGATGCATATTTTGGAGTCACCAGTGAAGCTGCCTGTCTGCTGTTTGTATCAGTGCTTTGTTTCCTTGGTTGAGCAGCAGCCAGCCCTAGGGAAAGTACATGCAAAGAGTATTACTCAGTTCTTAAGTGTCTTTCTTCTCAAGGAGCAGCTCTCTCCCGCCTGTATGCCAGGAGTTCCAAGTTGTAATTGCTGTTAGGAGAACTCAGTCATTGTCTCCTTCTTTTATGTTGGATATTTTATATCACCATTTCTTCATCCTGTAGTCCATATGATGGCTACACTATGCTAGTATTTGCTGAATAACTTGTGGCAACAGTTGACTTCTTTGAAAAATAAGACATCCTGTTGAGAAAAATCTTTTTTTTTCTCTCATTTTTTTGCTCAATCTAGTCCTTGTGTGCTTCCCCCGAGTTCCTGGAAGACAGCCTGTCTGTCTTTGATGTGTTTCCCTGTTAAGACCAAGCATATGCTTTGTAGATTAAACCACCACATGCAGCGTTTTTACAGGACTTAACGTCTCCCTCTGCTCTCTCGCTTCTGCATCTCTTCCTCTTGTTTTTGCTCTCGCTCATGCACATGTTTGCCTTCTGTTTATCTCTTTCCCTTTAAAACAAGAGCTGTCACTGGCAGAGTTTATATACGGCTTGTCTGGAAAGCCAAACTTGAAATTTATGCACAGTCAAAGAGAGCAGCATTCATTATTCCAGTTTAAGAAAGACACAGTGATAGATGGGCTGGACACCTGTGCCAGAAATTGTTTGTCATTGTGGCACAGTATGTTCTCTTGTTTGTTTTTAAATAATGGGGGAATATTAGCTACTGAACAAGACAGACTATCTGCAGGAATAGTTGTTACCCCTTAAGGTCAAGAGCAGCATGCTATGTTTCTTAATCTGCTTTTCCTTGTGCTGTTGTTGGTTTACTTTACAAATTAATTCAGTTTTATTTGCTATTAATGGCTGCCACATTACCAACCCTGGGGCTGTATAATAGAAACGTTGTATTGCTGCTACTAATTCTAATTAAATGCCATCTAATCCAACAAATAACCATGGGAAATTCAGTTGGGGCCTGATTTAAAAACACTGAAATTAGAATTTAAGAATAAGGACACAACACATTCTCTAACCATCTAACCAGCATACATAAACATGCATCTGTGGTCCTGCACCAGATTATTAGATGGTATGTAAGCAGTGTCAGGGTTGTCAGTCATTGTACTCTACATCTCTTATTATGACTGATTGGGGAATCTGAGGATATACTGTATGCCTACTCAATTATTAATTTACTGTAGCTGGTTGTCTGCATTAAATCTTTTGGTAGGGGGGCTATGAGAGGCTTGCCGCAGGTGGTCAGTCTGTTGAGGCCAAGCCAGGGTATCAGAGCAAAGGAAGGGAAGTCTACAGTCAACAGTGTCATATTTAGTCAGAAATGGATGCCAGGTTGGACGGGCACTTAGGTATAATGAAGAATACTGTATTTATTCAAATCAAAATCCTTGTTAATCCCTCTCTAGTTCCTCCTCTCATCATAAATACCACTTTCTGTAATGAGCATAGTGTTAATAATGATGTTATCCACTGCTAGGAATTATGTGTATTTCAGATTATCTCTCATACTGTGTATATTATAATTTGAAAAATAGATGCTATCCGTTTGCAATCAGGTTTATTTTCCCTTTAAATACCTGCTGGTACTTTGCCGGTATTCAAGATTCTGTGTATTATTCTGTGTTTCGAGGCTTTGAGTTCTGGCAGTGTGAGCTTCTGCTCGTGGTTTAATAAAACTCCTGGTTCTCTCCTGTACTCAGGGAGGAGTGCCGCCCCCAGGGTTCTGGAGCGTTACCGAGCCAGGACTCAGGAGCAGACATCTCTTAACCGGGGCCTCAGTCGCTCCATGGGCTCTCTGCCAATCCAGGACCTGTTGAAGGGGGATGAGGGGGCAGCCCTACAGTATTCCCTGTCTGACTATCACGCCAACTCTGAATCCCCCACAGAACTCTACCCCAAACCTCCCTCACTCCAGCACCAGCACTCCTATCCCTATCTGCACCCCCTTCACCCCCAGCAAAAGGGCCGGCCCGTGGAACTGGACCGGAGGTCTTTACCCTTCCGCAGTGGGGACTTGGGCCCTAGTCAGGCCAGGAAGACCTGGGCTTCCTCTGTGGACTTGGCTTACATTGACCCAGAGGCTCTTCGTTTTGGGGCTTTGGAGGATGCGCGGAGGGGCAGCAGTGCCATAAGTACCCACTCCATAGGCAGGCACAAATCGCCCTTGCGGGCATCCAGGGAGAGGGATTCTCGCTACTCTGAGTTTGGTGGACTGAAGAGTAGGAAGCCTCATCACCACTCAGACCTGTCAGTAGGCTCAGGCCTCACCGGCGCCTATGACAGGATAAAGGAGAAACAGAGGAAACTCCAGGTGCTAAGGCAAGCAGTGGATGGTGAGTATACTTTCTTAACATAAAAGTGCAGTAAAGAGGAGGAGTTGTTTTCAGTCCCAACACTGAGGTAAATTTGCACTTAAGTTTTGATTTGAGTCCTCAGGGTTGACTGTAAAGTGTTCCGTGTTTATGTTGGAGACCTTCCTTATGAAATTTACAAAGCATGTCTCATGCCACAAGTATGTAAATCAAACTGGTATGTAGTTTTTGTAGCAGCAGTATGCTTTATTGGAAGTGCTTCTTAGATTGGTTGAAAAGCTTCGGAAACGCCTTACCCCCACACCTTTTCCAATATCTGAATTTGGGGGCATACTTTCCGAAATCGACAATCTGACATTCACACCCACTTCATGCTGTGTTTGGCTAGGCGTGCAGAGGTGAAAAAGTCGTCAGGGTTTGAACGTCTCTCAAGCTCTCTTTTTTTCATTCCTTACACAACTATTTCTGTCACTTTTACGGGAACAACTGAATGCAACACTATGAATGTCTTTCAGAAGAGACTGAAAATGTGCGCCGTTAACCCCATATTCAGACAATATTATATCTCTCCCTTTTTTCATTAACTATGCTGATCACACACAAACAATACCAGGTGTCCCATATGAGACTAGGAAGCTTAAACGTTCTTCCTTTTATCTCCGCCTTTTTGTTTTTCCTCATTGCAACAGATTACGCACAACAATCACTTGGTCATAAGTATTGCAGGATAATGGGATTTTGGTGACAAGTCTGAGCTTGGTCATGTGTCATTATTGTGTAATGTGTGGTGCCGATACTTTGTCAGAACATGTCGCGAGTGGGCTCCAGTGTTTAAAGATACTACATCGATGTTATGTGTGAGGTGGCCCACAATTTCAAACTGGAAAATCCCACCGAAACTCCCAGCTTTAGTCTGCTGCTGAGACAGTAAATGAAATCCTCAGTAAAATATAGCCTTTCAAGGTCCCAGCTGTGTCATTAATATATATAGGAAATGTCAAACTGGATGGTACAACGAATTCATCAGGCAATAAAAGGGGGTACAGCAGCTTGGGTGAAAACACTGCAGGGAGCCATCAGCTGTGACAGCAATGGGATGACGTGAGCAGACAGACACCCGGTCTAGTTACAGGTTGTTTGTCCATCTGTAACTACCATGTGGGATGGGAGCTGGGTGCTGGCTTGAATGAAGTATCGTTGGTGGTGGCTGTGCAGCAGTGTTTAGACAGAATGTATGAGTCACTGGTACAGAGGTTTCCAAATGGCTGATTCTAATTACAGGCCAGTTTAATTCTAGCCTGCTGCTAACTGTCAAACATGCTATATAGCCAAGTCCCTTACTCTTTTTTTATTCTAACGCGACTGTAAACACACAGATATAAGCACACATACGTGCAAGGTATTTACAGACTCAAAAAACAATCTTTGTATAATCACATGCTTAGACCGAGCACACACAACACACTTGTTTAACACCTCAGCAGTCAGCCCCAAGAGCTTTAAGTTTCCCTCAGGAGCTTATTGAATTCTTAGTAAAGTCTCCATAGGCAGGCTAGTTTTGTGCAGCGAGTCACAAGTGGTTATGTGGGCCTGCTGGCCATGTGGGGACAGTGGAGGAGCATGGGGGATGAATGGTTTAATATAATAAACCACTGTCTTCTACCTCTTCTTCCCTTTCCTCCTCCTGCTGGTTTCCCATACTCGCCACTCTCCAGCTCCCTCCAACCTCCAGCCTCCCTGCTTTTCTGGCAGCTATTTTTAATGCTGACCGAGCCACCAACCAACGGCATTCTTCTCCTCGACTGTGGCTTTTTATCCCCAGCAAATCCTGCCTTCATTTCCTTCCCTCCCCTTTTGCCTTTTGCTGATTGTAATCAGAGGCACATTTCATATGATGGTGTGAAGAGAGGAGCTGAGCTGCTCTGCCTAGCAGAGTGTCAGAACAAGAAAATTAGAATGGTGGGTAGCCCCTGTCTGTTTTCCCACTTATTACACTGTGCAATAGCTTCTGATTAATATTAAATTAGGGTTGATGTTAGACACCATGCTGACGCAAGGAAATGTTTACTCCCATTAAAACTGACTTGAGGTTGACTATGTAGGCTGAGCCAAAATATTTTTGTATTCTATCCCAGATCTTTTTCGCTATAGTATGAATGGGGCCTAATTGAGCACAGACCGTTTTGCAGGGCCTCGTGGATGTGTTACTTGGCAGAGAGACCTCCTTTTCTTTCTTTTTCCCTTACTTTTTTCTGTTCTTTCCTGCAGGAAAGTGATGGCGCAGCAGTGGTCAGTGCTCTCAGGTTTCACCCAGTTACACACTGCTTCTCTGCCTTCTGTGTGTGTGCATTACATGAACATAACTTAACATTGTGTGTGTGCATGCCTATGTGTGCATGGGAATGTTTTATACCTTGTCCCCTATGTCTCACCCAGTGCCTCCTCAACGCCCCCCCCCTTTTTATTTTTTGGTGCCAAGGTGCTTCAATCAGTAGAACGTCCCTTGCAGACCTTGAGGCTGTAATTGGAGTCATGCGTAGAGGATGAGGGAATTCCAAACATTATGCACTTTTCCGGCACTTGGCAGCAGGTCATGTGGCTTTGGGTCAGGGTGGGTCCAGCTCGGACAACAATACAGAACACTGCTGCCTCAGGGGGAGGGGAGGTGATCACTAAAGTGCAACCCCCAAATTTTCATAATTATATTACAGTTTGGTTTGTTGACTCCGGAGGCTGCAGCAGGAAAGATTATAGTGTTTGTAAGACTTTTATAAAAGCTTTTGACCATTAGGTTTAATTATGATGCATTTTAATCAAGTGCCTGACTCATTTGCTCTTCACATTATGCGCAATGTCTAAAACAAGCACTATAAAGGTTCACAAGCAGTGTGACATTTTTTCATTAGTGGACTTTTTTCTACACTGTGTGCACTTAAAATTTATTTCACAAGATCTACACTGTATGTTTTTCTTCTGAGTCATACTAACTTGGGGAGGAGGGGGGGTTTAGGGTTTCTGTAAGCTATTATCCATTTTAGCCTATGCTTGAAAGGGAGTTCCTTCTTTCTTCCTGCGACTGCCAGACTTTAAATAACCCCAGAGTCTGAGTTTGTGTGTCTTCTCAGCTTGAACACCCCAAAAGGCCATAGCCTATAGAAGCTGTTTGTGTACTCACAGAAAGCTTGTGTCAGAAGTGTCAGTTCTGCAGGGAATCAAGGAGAGGGGGAAAAAGATACAGGGATGTGCACAGGAGAGGAAATGAGAAGATAAGGTAAAGGGAGGTGAGAGAAGTAGGGAGATAAATGCAGGTTACATTAATTGTTCCGTTGGAAACGGTGCTCTTCCACTTAAAATATGTTTGTTCAGCAAGTGTGTTTGACTCCCTATACTGATAAAAATACATGATTGAGCCATGTAGGAATTAAGTTGGAGCATTAAACTATGAATGAACCTTGTCTTTTTGCTCGTTGAGCCTCACAAAGTATTAAATTACTACTAAAACGTGCTGACAATGACTGAAATCCTCTTCTTTTCTTTCTTTCATTGCCTTTTTATGAATTTATGTGTATGGGTGTGCATGCTTGCTACTTACCAATTGTACTCCTTTTTAAGGTGGAAGAGGAAAGGATTCAGAGAATCAACTGATTTATTCAATAGGTCTTTTGTCTCCATCTGTTTTGTAATATTTTATATACAACAATCAGTGGGCAGGAGCACAGAGAAGGAGCTATGCAGTACATGTTTATCTGAATCACCCTCTGGCCAACCCTTCTGCTCCCTCACTCGCTTAGTGAAACATTCACGATATCACTGTGAGTCTCTGTAATTAGCTGTGACCCTCTCCGTTTCTCTTTCCCATCATTGCCTTGAGGTGCAGTGGGTGTTTTGAGGTTGTGATGATATGGTGATCCCAGGTTTATTTGGGATTTCTCTAAATATTCTTATTCACCCTCATGTTAGTAGTGACTGACCAACAACCACATTAAACACTCATGGCTTGACCAGAAACTCGAATTTTGTTCACAGATTGGAGTTTCTCCCCTAGCTACATTCACAACATTTTTTTTCACAGGACTTGTGGTTCTGTTGCACAATATAATATGATGCAATATAATACCTCTGCACCATATATTATAGGGTAGGCAGTAGTTCTAAATTACCTTTAGATTGAAACAACACCTCAGATGGCCTCCAACAAACTTGACATCCAGGACACTCACCTGACTTTATTTGTGGTTTTGTTTTTTTTTTATGGTGAGCTTAATGTTCTTTTAATGAAAGATTTGTTGGGATAATCTTAAGTTTCTTCCTGGCTTATGACAAGTCATTTAGAGTTTTTATAATGGAGATTAATTGCATTTGCCCTGTAAAATTATAAATTGTAAATTAAATGTTAAATGTTGATGTTTTTGATATTTGATTGTTTTATTTTATATGTTTGTAATAAAATAAGTAGCACATAAAAATACTTTAATTCACAAATGTTTATCTTGTTTCCGTTTCCCTTTCCTGCCAAGCTGTAATCGGATCATAAACTGTTGTAATTAGTTTACAATTAGCCCCTTTTGGAAGATCCTGTTGATAGCGGTGGGCCGTTCTTGTGACAGAAATGGGATTTTCTCTGCATTACCTTCCCCACTTCATGCTGTAGGTCTCCAAATCCATCATAACTGCACATACAGCAACATAGCGGGCAGTAAATGGCAGGTGACTGTGCACGTGTGTGGGTATCTGTGCATGTATGTGCAAATGTGGGTGTTTTAGCAAATGTGTTGTACTTGCATTGGTAAAGCTAAGACGGTAAATTGCTGTAGATTACACAGAAGCGGCTGCTCCTCTGTGTACCTTTTTTTTTTTTTTTTTTAAATGCAGATGACACTGTCTTCCCATGACTCACTAACCAGCGGAAGACGGAATACTATTTTGGGTGACAAGCTGACCAGTCCTCCGCCTTCTTAGTAAGATTATAGTTGCTGCTGGGCCACAGTGCTTTTCAGTCATGATGTATACATAAGACATCATTACAAAGAGACGTTTGTTGTACTGTGAAACTCTTCTGAACTAAAATGCCTGAGCAGTGACTAGGGAATGCCACTCATTCAAACTATGTAGCTAATACTGAAGAGCAGGACTTTCAAGTTTGTGTGCTAGGCAGAGAAACACATGATGCATTAGGTTAGAGTTCAGACTGCTTTGAGTATTGTTTATGGTGTTTTCCTGTGTTATCACAGATTTTCAATTCATTATTGAGTTTATGAAGCATTGCTTAGGGAATAGCAAATAATTGTGGTGAGCTGGTCTGTACTTGCTGTGGTTCACCCAGTCAAGCAAGACAAAAGATTACGCCCTCAGCAAAAAGCTCTCTAACCTGACAGGAAGCATGCCTGCAGACACTTGGGTAGAAGCTGCTTTCCATACATATGTCTTTCATTAGGAGTGTTTACCAACAGCATGACTAATACCTGCTTTGTGTGCCTCAGTCTACGGGTTTGGGGTTACCATCAGTCAGAGAGTCCTGTAAAAGAAAACGGTAGCTTGTCGGTTCACCTGCTGTGATACAACTTTTTGTAAAGTTCTGTGTCGTGTTATATTGTGAAAGAAACGGTTTCACCTTAACATCCCTCACAAATGGCAAAGAAGTCCATATAACCATTTTTAAGTTGTCTCGTGCATGAAGTTTTATGTTTGATCCATCCATCATTTTGCAGACATCCTCTTGTTTTACTGCATGGTTCATATTCTATTATTTTTAAAAGATGGGCTGATGGTCTCTCTCTTCCCTCAGACCCAGTCCACACCCACCAGAGGTACCACAGTGATTACAGTTCATCCAGCGAAAGCCCCTCAGTAACCTCCTCTGATCTAGACTACAGGCAAGGTAAAAGATGCCTCTGAGGGATTCTTTATCATCATAATTGTTCTCTTCATGGTTTACATGGTATACTATGCCATGTTGTGTGTGTGTGTGTGTGTGTGTGTGTGTGTGTGTGTGTGTGTGTGTGTGTGTGTGTGTGAGAACCTTTAGCAGCAGGTGGCAGGTGCTGCACATGCATAGCTCATCTGGGTTATGTGCATGCAGCAGAAGTACAAATGAAAAACTAAAGTAGGCTACATTTTCAAAATAGCTTAAGTCTTCCAGTCCAGTAATACTGCCCATTACAATAGACTAAATGAATCACTTTAACAGGAAAAACAGAAGTAGCCACTCTGGGCCCACATGGTTCTCAGTGCTGTTTCTGAGGATCTGGAACCCTGCTGGTTTTCACTTTAGCCATCTAAACAAGGACTGATTTACTCCTGGAACGGTGAGTGAATCATTTAACAAGAAAACCAGCAGTAGTCTGGGCTGCAAAGCCTGGGATTGAAAACCACTGGCAAAGGATATCAATTATTCTTTCTCTCCACTGACCACTGGCTGGTCTGTCCTACTCAAAGCTAGATTCCCTGCTGTCTTATTGCCAAACCTCACAGGGCACACTTTGTAGGCTAAAAATGGTAAGGTGCACCGCTCTCAATTTGAGAAGCACTAGAAAAGGTCCTTTTGTCGTTTCCAGGTAACTGCCAAGCCAGCTGTCGGTCACTTACCTGGTGCTGCTAATGGAATTAGATCACGTCCTTAGCTGTGTAGGATTGTACAAGATAACATACCGTCACCGGCAGTGCAAAGTGAAATTGCGCAATAAACTTAGACACGACAATATCGTAATGGTGTGGGAAACAGGCTGGCTGAGTGGCAAAGAAAAATACGGCCACAGTATTGAGCAAAACTCAGCAGCTCAGATTTAATCTTTAATTGCGTTCTAGTGGCATGGACCAGCAAACCTGAAACCTAATGCTTACCCTAGTTTTGAATCCTGCAGCAACTACCACATGATCAACTGTGAACATTACACATCAGGGCAGGTTGCTGCTCATACACTGCCAGTTTGAAAATGCCATCCTCCCCTATCCTTTTTAGTGAACGCAAACAACCTGAGAAAGAAACTAATTTCGGCCAGTGCGATCTTGTTCTTTTAGTCACCTTTTACCATGACAGTCCGGTACAACTTGTCATCGTTTTAGAGATGTTGCACATGATTAGAGAAAGTATAAACATAACAGCAACTCACACACAGTGGCATGGGGCAGTGTAAGGGATACAGTTGACTTATATAACTACACACATATTTGTATGTATGTATGTATGTGTATATGTGTGTGTGTGTGTGTGTGTGTGTCTGTGTGTGTGTGTGTGTGTGTATATATATATATATATTACTTACTGTACTCATATAGGCAGTTTTACATGCAATGTGGTTCCAGATGTGCTTTTGTTTATGTAATAATTTCAGAGGAAGATTAATTTACTCAAAATTGTCAGTGTCCACGGGTTGCACCGTTTGACAATGAGCTCAGACAGCTGTGCAGAGTTCTGACATACTAGTGGAAAAAGTGCCAGTTTTATTTGGAAATATATTAAACATGTTCCAAAAAGAATGTACCAAAAAAATGTATGTCTGACACATGTATACACATGTATGTATGTATGCATGTAATGCAATGTCTTTTGGACGCAATTTGAACTCAGGACAACAGAGATCCCATTGTGGCACTGATTTGACCTGATTTAACTATTTTATAACTACTCCACCTCCTTCAACACATGTTCATGCAGGTACATCTGCACCACAGTGTGGGTGTCTGCTTCTGGAGGGGTGTGTTTAATTGTGTATATGTGAAAACAAAATTTACTCCTTTTTGTGTGTATGTGTGTGTACAGCTAATACTCCCATGTCTCTTCCAGCTAAGAAACCGGGTGAGGTGAGGAGGTATGGCTCCCAGCTGGCACTTTCCTCTGAACATGATGCCCTTTCACTGACAGGCCACAACACACACAGGCTGAGGTAACACACATATGTGTACACAGGTGGCAATTTAACAAACAAGGTGCCAGTGTTGTGTTTTCTCCCCTGAGCAGCTAACCTACAGCTACTCTCATCCGCAAGCAATCTTCATCTTTATTCTGCCACTCCAGTAGCTCAGGGTGAACTCATTTTCAAGCCAGTTTTATTTTACAAATTGTTGAATCACAGAATTTGAACTCAGGATGCTTTATAGGAAATGGAAATGGAGCAAGAATATGGGAAAATCAGCTAGTTTGTGTTCATTGGAGCGAGAATATGGGAAAATCAGCTAGTTTGTGTTCATTGTCAGGGGTATTGGGTGCAGTAACATTTCCCCCCGATTGAGTTGTGGGAAATGTTATTACTGCATTCTTGAATCAGATGTGTTTGTATGCTCCTTTGTTTCCCTGAGGAATTGCTGCCTGCACTACAAACCCTCCACAGAATAGAGAGGCCATCTATGAAGCTGTCCTGTTCAGTCCTCTGGGCCACACACAGCTGGTGTGGCACAGCAGGGTCAGCCCCATGCTTCGCTAGTGAGGTCATCTAATGGGACATCCACATTCAGCAATCTCTATCTCTCTAATCTCTGGCATTACAGAGAACGGCCTGCTGTTGCTATGCCTGCTAACAGAAAAAACATGTTTTCAGTCTGTCTCACTGCACAGAGCACTTGTTTTCCCCTGACGCTAAAAGAAAACGCATCAGCTAGTATGTGGTGTGTTTTGTGTGTAAACACATTGTGTCTGATACATCCCCCTCATGTTGCTACTTTTAAGTATTTCTTTTATGGAGAAAGCAAAGAAGAAAGCCAGTAAATAAAAGACAACACTCACAAGATATCACATTACACAACATCTTGTTTCCATTCAGCTTTTTGACGGTATCCGACTGTTCTGACAACAACCCCCCTCTTCTCTTCTCCCTGTAGGCAGTATGAGGGGGCGGCTGATGAAGGTCTGGTTGGAGCAGAGTTGCTCCTCCAGAAGCAGGAGGAGGAGGTGCAGCGGCTCCAGGCCCAACTGGCCAACAGGCTGTCCAGGGCCAACCTCTACTCCACAGATGACCCCCTGGCCCCATCTCGCATTTCCATGCTCGACCTTCGAGACCCCCTCTACACCTCTTCTGTACCCCTTCGCAAACCCAAGGTTTTTGCTCCTCATGGCTTAACAGACATAGATGTGCTTTAAATGACAATCTGTGTTTATGATCATGTCAACTTTGAGGATCATTTCTGTTATTTGGGTCTTATTTTCCTTTACAAACATTATTTCTCAAATCACTATAGAGCAGTAGACCACATCTAAACATACACACGACACAGCCAACTCCAGAAAGTGGTTAAAAGACATCATTTCAACACACTCACTGCAATGGGAACTCCCTACATCCAAGGTCTTACTGTTTATATTGCAATATTTGATGACGGATGTACAATTTTAACTCACATGAGCTCATTGGCAACTAGGTTGTTGATGCTGTGCTCACTCCTTGTTCTGGAAATACAAAATTGCTGACTGGAAAACATAATTCATGTCAGCCTCCCTATGGTAATTACAAATATATGAGATTATGGGACATGTGGGAATTTTTGGGTACAGCCTGATTTATCCCACCTACTATCACAAATTGTGAAAATGTGTTAACACAAGTGGAAAACATAGCAACAAATCTGCTGATGTTGGCAGTAAACCTCAAATACTGTATATCAATTATATTCCTATTAGGTTAATTATACTTGCAAAGGCGAGACATATTTGCTGTAGTGCGCTTATGGTAGATTTTAAACTGGTGTAATTTCGGATGTGATGGGTTTCCATTTCGTTAAAGGAATCTTGCTCTTCCACTTCTGGTGAGACTTGATTACAGCAGAAAACCAACAAGGAAGTGTGTGTGTGCAACACTAAAGAAGCATCACATGAGCTGTTGTCATTGAAATCTCATGATCAGAGTATCTGTTAAAACAGGTGGGAATCTGCAGTGTTTTTGTTTTGAAAGGAAGTGTTTTAAATGTTTATCAATGTGTATCACAACAAGTGATTACATTTAAACACAATGAGTTGTCATAATAGCAAAAAAATACATGAAAAGAAGGCCCAGATTGAAAATGATCCTTTAATATTTTGTTCAAATAAAGGTTATCTCTATGACAACTACTTTTTATCTTTACACCAATGGCAGAACTTCCATGGGCCTGAGTTTGTGAAGATGGCCAGTGAGCCCTGTGTTTCCTTATCTATTCCCTCTTCAATAATGGTAAGAATGTAAATTTATGTTGCTTTTGAGCTAATGTATCCATGGTGTTGTCACAGAAACTGCTCTATTTCCAATTTATAATCCAGTACTCCTCCCTTTTTTTCTCTTCGCCCACAAGAAACGTGGTAAGGTGGAGGAAGTGCAGAGGAAGGTGGGTGTGGTGCTGCTGAATGGCCAAAAGCTGGAGCTGAGCTGTGACATCAAGGCGGTGTGTAAAGACGTTCTTGATATGGTGGTTGCCCACATCGGGCTTGTGGAGCACCATCTCTTCGGCCTAGCATACCTCAGAGGTACTGTATGTTGCTACTGTGCATGTCGGTGGTTTGAGTTGTGTGTGTGCATGTATGGGATCAGTCTTCTATATTTGCAGAAGTGAGAGTGCACTTACTTGTGTTTTGTATTTACCATTCCATAGTTGTTATTAGTTAGCCCTTGTTAGTTCAGCCACTGATGCAAGTTGACCTTAAAAACCTTTTTCCTGACATAAGAAAACATTCCAGGAATCCAGTGTTGACTTTGAAATGGCACAGAATTTAGTTTTAGAGAAACGTTTTCCTTCTTAAATACAAAGTACAACTGTGAGATCAGAGGTTTGATTCTTTTTTAGTGCAGAGGTTCGTGATATTTCCATGTAAATTAATTTTCTACACATGGTGTCCCATTAAAGATGTGAAACCTATATTGCTGCAAGCAGACACACATTACTGATTACTTCTTACACCTCTCACCTACCGCAACCTTTTCAGATAATGAGTTTTTCTTCGTTGAACCTGATGCCAAACTTTCCAAAGTGGCCCCAGAGGGATGGAAGGAGGATCCTAAGAAGAAGAAATCTGATGTGCCTTTTAATCTTTTCTTACGCATCAAATTCTTCCTTGATGACGTCAACCTCATACAGTAAGTGTATTTTTTTTGGTAGGTGAGAACCTAAAATGACACATGGGTTTCATTGTTACAGAACAATGGACCCATGTGTGGGCATATCATGTTTAGGAAAACCACAAATGTCTCTATTTTTCTGTGTATAACAGGCATGCTATGACCAAACATCAGTACTACCTACAGCTGAGGAAGGATGTCTTAGAGGAGAGGATGCGCTGTGACATAGAAAATGCCATGCTCCTGGCTTCACTGGCACTGCAGGCTGAATTCAGTGACTACCAACCTGAGGTACCAAATTTCTTTAATGTATTTATGTGTTATCAGTCAGCTAACAACACTTTAACATACTGGTTTAAAATGAATTCTGAAATTGTGATATATTTTTTTTTAATTAAGTCTTGCCTTTCTGATTATTTTCATTTAATTTCTTAAAAAATATATATATTTCGTCTAATCATGTCTTAGTTTTTATTGTTTTATAAATTAGAAAGTATTGCTGGATATACACATTTGAGGTAGCATGTGAGGTAAAGACTTTTTAGACACAAAAATGAATGAAGTTGAACATTGGTCTCATTAAATTAAACTTAATGAAAAATAATGCTGTTAACTGTTATGCTAATCTCTGTGCCTCAGCTCCATGGGAAGACCTATTTCAGACTGGAGCACTACCTGCCGGTGTCTGTCCTGGACAAGGTGAACCAGACGACCATCAAGGAGGAGCTGCCGAAACTCCACAGCAACTACTATGGAGCATCAGACTCTGAGGCAGAGTTTGAGTTTCTCAAGGTCAGCAAGAAAAGAGTATATAGGAATCATGGTTTCAGACAGGTGGACCTAAACATTTTCATTTATTGCTACACTTGATGTGATCTAGTAGTAATTTGCAGGTAAGTGTTTATTTTGTGACAAACACAATGGCCATTTTGTTTGGCACTTTTTCCTGGAACACCTGCCATTTTGTGCCAAGAGTGTAAAGAAGTAATACGTTTGAGTTTATGTTTGACAGCAAACCAAAAATTGCCGTCTCAACTACAAACAAAAGTAGTTGTGTCCTGTCACTGAATTTTATTCTGTCTTGTCTGTAATATGTCTTACTCTGCTAAGTCCACAGTCTATTAAAGCAGCTGTATTTTCTTCATGCCACTGAGCCAAATCGAATAATATTATCATTGTACGTAATCAGCTAAAAATCAGTGCGCTCATATTGGATCACTGACCTGATGAAAGACCTCTTCTCTGCATGAAAAGATCCAGTACTCAATTTTAATCTGTCTCAAAACACATTCACATCCTGTCCCTCTATCTCAGTACTGTGTATTTGTGATACTATTTAAGACTCTCTGACTTTATATTGATTGTCTTAAAGGTGAGCCAGAGGCTGACAGAGTATGGTGTCCATTTCCATCGGGTGCTTCCTGAGAAGAGGTCCCAGACGGGTATCATGCTGGGTGTCTACTCCAAGGGGGTGCTCATCTTTGAGGTCCTTAACGGAAATCGTACCCCGGTGCTAAGGTTCCCCTGGAGGGAGACAAAAAAGATTTCCTTTGCAGTATGTGCAGTCTTTATTATCAGAAATAAAACTATGTCACACTATAGTGAATGCAGTTTATTCACTCTAACTTAGCCCAGTTGGTCCTCACTTTCACTTAAATGTTTAATTTGTCATCCTGAAGAAAAAGAAGATTTGCCTTCAGAACACTTCAGATGGGATTAAGCACCTGTTTCAGACAGACAGCAACAAGACCTGTGAATATCTGCTACAGCTCTGCTCTGATCAGCACAAGTTCCACCTGCAGATGAAGGCCCGCCAAAACAACCAGGAGCTTCAAGACCTAGGTAGGAGAGAAGTGAGCAGCCACACGTCTAAGTGGGTGCAGTTCACATAATAAGGCTTTAGGCTCAGACAGAATGTGAATATCCGGCAAGCAAGAAGTTAAATACATTTTCACTGAGAGGAAGGTTAACAAAAGTGACACATCGCAGCGTCCAGAAAAAGACAAACCTCCTGATGATGTCAACACTAACTACATTGTTTCCAGCTGCAGTTGCATGTGTCAGCCATCCCACGTACCCTCTCCAGATAAAAGCTGATGCCCACTCATTTCCTTCGCTTAAAATTTCACTTTGTTTCAATGACATCTTTCTCATTTGCCAAAAGATTTTGGAAACCTATTCACATTGTAACAACTGCTGAATTCACATACAAGTTTTTATTATACCTGAATAAGCTCCATTGCGTTCAACAGAAATGTATATAATATTTGCCATTCTTTGTCAACCCTGTACATGTTTCATTTGTGCACATCTATTCCAATTATGTATTATGTCAAACTGTTGATTTATCTTTTTCATGGTGCCTTGCTTGGTTTTATTTGTTTCGCTTGGCTGAACAACAGAACAACTTTGTCTACATCACACCCCATACTCCCACCAGATTGTTGACATAAAGTCACAACTAAGTTGATGACTGCCAAGAAGACTGGCCAGACCATTAGCTATGATGATTAAGATGATATCTACAGAAAAAATTGGTGCAGAGGACAGTACCTGCTTTTTCTGTCTAGACAATAATTAGTTCAGACTGCAGACACTTTAGCTCTTTGGAATTCCCTCCTTTATTATTTTTTCAAGTTTGTCTCATACCTTTGTTATATTAATAAACAAAAATGCCATTATTAATTATTATTTACTATCCAGTCATTTTCTCTTGTGCATGTCCTTTCTGGTAATCAGAGAACTGCCCCTTGAGCAGTTTGCAGTATTCCCTTGACCCTCGGAGTGACGCAGTGGGTAGGACACTGAGCTCAGGCAGCCTGGCCCCCAGTTTATCGACGCACTCCAACCCAGACCACCTCAAGAGGATCTCCTACTCAGAAGTGGCCCTCAACAAGGCACCGTCTGGCTCGATATTAGTCCAAGATGAGCTCCACTTTCCAGGTTTCAATCCAGTGGCCTCCACGGTCTTTTCCAATCCGCGGATAATGAGCCGCTCCCACCACAACCTCGGACAGATGCCAGAGTCTCCAGAGCACCGAGTGGCGGAGTCATATCGTGGCCAGTCGCACAACAGGCTGAGTCAGGCACAACCCAACCAAGTGGCCTCTCACTTCCAGCAACACCAGCGAGCCAGCTCGGATACAGACTCCCTCTCACACCAACAGGACAAGTGAGTTGAAAGAAATTAAATGTTAAGCAAAAGATTTGTCCCTAAATACACTTATATATGAAAGAGTAGTTCTGAATAAAATCATAGTGGGTGCTGTAAATGCATTCTTTGGTATTTTATTACTTTACCATCCATGAAACTATGCAGGAACTAGAATGTTTTATGCATTTTTACTCCTTTTAATTAGTCCTGTAAAGTCTTATTTCAAGCTTGGTTAAGGAAATGAGATCTTGTGTTTATTAGTTGGTCCTCTGTAAAGTCTTCAGTGTCAGAGTCTCCAAGCTCACTTCAGGACAGACTTAGGTTACTAAGTGAGGACTTGTTACTGGGACTATAGCTCTGCCCAACACTACAGAGACGGAGAGCTCTACCTCCAGCCTCTAATTAAGCCTCTCGGGGGCTGTGTGTGTGGGTGCACATGCGCCCTGGTGTCTGTGTTTGTGTTTTTGTGAGATTGTGCCTACCAGTGTGTGTTCCAATTAGTAACCAGCCTGCTTTTGTACCAGTTGCTCCCTCTCGTGTCAGCTTTACAGATGACGTGTGTTTTTAAGACGGATTCTGTATGCATAAAAACCTAATGCACATAAACGTTAGTAGTTAGTAAGAATGAAAGTGAGGGCTCACCTTTTTTGCATCCAGCCTCCTTTTTGTTCCTCTGCCCCCGTTCAATGAGGAAAGTTGCCTCCTCGGGCTAAATCTACTCCTCTCACTCTCTCTCTCCTTCTCAGATCATTTGGCACAGTGTCTCACAGCAGCCCAGTCTGGAGTTTCAGCAGG
Organism: Macquaria ambigua; assembly: GCA_008360985.2. Taxonomy (NCBI): domain Eukaryota; kingdom Metazoa; phylum Chordata; class Actinopteri; order Centrarchiformes; family Percichthyidae; genus Macquaria; species Macquaria ambigua. The sequence goes on along the minus strand of VMKM01000017.1, from coordinate 21,629 downwards.
TCCAAAAAAGAATCGGACTCTTCTTCCATAGAGGATACTGGCCAAGCATATGTAGTAGGTAAGGATGCTGACCTGTGAAGGATGATGCAGGTCTCTGGTGAAGCATAGCACTAGTGGTGTAGAGTTCCCACCTGAAATGTACATCTGTGCGTATATATAAATGTATAATCGTAGTTGTGGTAGAGACTCTAGAATAGTTAATATATTTCACCAGCCATTAAGATAGTAGTTGTCTGCAGCTATCTTCCGTGAGATAACAAAATAATTCAGAAGTCAAATGCCACTTAACATATACAGGCCTCAGCGAATTCACCTACATGTATAAAGACTTTTTAAACAGGCTCATAACTAACTGTAATGTTTTAAGATAGACAGCGTTCTTATGAACATCGGGAAAGCAAGTAATTATGATGACCAGCAGTAAGATCTAAAACAAGAGAATTGCAGTGAATCATTTTAGGTCTGGTTACATGGTGGCAAGTCAACAGTAAATAGGAAAAACAGGTGGCACATTTTACATTCAATACTTTGCATATTTGGTATAGTCTTTGTTACCTGCAGTGCAGTAGCCGAGTTCCCTCATGGGGAACATTTAATTTTGGTGTTCTCTTTAAATGGCTTTTATGAAAATGCGACAAGTAAAATCTCTTCAGTTTATTTAAAAAAAAGTAACACCCATATTGTTTGTGTCAATTCCTTGAATACTCATTATCTCTATTAGATACAGTTTCCCTTAAAAGACTAGATAAGATTGTTTTTCCTTTCTTTGTTTCGTAGTTTGCCTGTTGCCAGCACAAAGGCTTGGGATGCACAACAGATTTTAATCAACTTCCTTTTAGCCCTCATTGAATTACAGGAGACAATTGTCATAAATCCAGTTTCTTTTGTTGGCCGGTATTAAGGAAAGGTATAAAATGATCTTCCTTGTGGCTGGGTCTAAGTTTATTTTTGGTTTATTTTGTCTTCTTCCCACAATATGCTAGTTCACATGCAATGGGGCTTCTGCATGTGTTAATTATTAAATGATGACAATACATGTTTCTATGAACATTTTCCTATATTACTGCCTATAAATCAGCAGAGAGGCAGACAAGAAGTTTTCATTGTTGTGTATAATGTACAAAGCACGGTCTTGCTGATTTCTTGTGTCCTGTTCCCAGGTGTCAGTATGCACAGTTCCTCTGGACCACCTTCAACCCCAGCCTCTGTTAATGGTATGTATCGACATTTCTATCTTTCATTTCCCCAGATACTTAGACACTGGATTTCCATGCTTTGTATACAGTATAATGTCAAAATGCAGGAAATAGCCCACTGCTCTCCACCATCACTCATTTTATAACATTCTTAATCCTCCTCTTCAATCTGTTGTACCATATGCTGACCGTGGCACAGCCAAGTACGGATATACAAATGGGGAAAAAAAAGGTCTGTGTTCTAAATCAGACTTATATAATGCAGAATTGAGTCACTGTCCTCTCAGTGCTGCCTGCCTGTGGAACTGGCCCCGGTCCCACCATTTAATAGCTTCATGCTTGGCACTGAACTCATGACCTTCCCTTTCATCCTAGCTTAACCCGTCTTATCAGGCCCATTAGCCAGCAGTGCTAAATAGGGGCCCCTCAGCAACACCGTATGCCTGCCTGGGCTGATTAATAATACAGTGTAGATATACTAATGCTCTCAGAGGGGTCTGCTGTATATCCCCTGTGAAATTAATAAAATGACAGTATGATGTGCATCAGTCAGAAATGACAGAGCTAACGTCATGTATTTAGGATATATTCCAGTAAATATAACAAATGCCATGTGTCCTTGTGCTGCACAGACTCACTCAAGAAAAAGCTCAGTGCCTTACCATCTCCAGAGAGAGAAATCACAACTGTAAACCTGAAGAAAGATGTGAAATATGGCCTTGGTAAGGGTGTATAAGCATTTTCCTCAAATAGCAACTCAATTTCACACTGCCACTGCTGCCACTTCTCAGCCGTCAGAGTGGAGTGGAAGTATTATAAATGGCATTTGTGTTCCCCTGATGTTTTGTGATTGAATGTGTGTATATACACTATTTATGTGTTTACATATGTTTGTGCTTGTGTGTGTTCTCTAGGGTTCCAGGTTGTAGGAGGGGAGAACTCTGGTCGTACGGACCTTGGCACCATTATTAGCTCCGTCACTCCTGGGGGTCCTGCTGATGTCAACGGCTGCCTCAAACCTGGTAGGCCAGTGTTTTGCTACACTCTTCCTCCTATATGGGCAGATTATGGTGTTTTTTGTTGTCTGCTGTGATAATGGTTAGCACTTCTCTGTCTTTCTGCACCTGGTTGTCTTCCATGTGTGTAACAGTTGTAATGTTGATGCAGGTGACCGACTGATCTCAGTGAATGATATGAACCTAAATGGGCTCTCTCATGCCACCACGATAGATATCCTCCAAAATGCTCCTGATGATGTTACTCTGGTGGTGTCACAGCCCAAAGAGAGGCTCTACAAAGGTAAAAGCAGGGATATGAGTGTAATTGCTAAAGTTGCTATGTGTGTCTTTTTCCTTTCCTTCTCTTGTTTCTAGAACTGTAGACTAATATCACTGTTCTTGTTCCTTTTGACAGACTCTTCTTCAGGCTATGTTCCCTACCAAGCCAAATCTGCATTAAAGGCACTTAACTCTGGCCAGAGACGAGAACTAGACGTTGATACCTCGTCTGAGGAGCATGTGGGAACAGGAAGCCCCAGCCCTTCTCTCAACAGCGCTGGCACACCATCATCCACCTCCTCCCCAGTCCACCAGCCCACTAGCCTCAGTTCTCAGGACTCCAGGGCAAGCAGTGCTGCTAAAATCAGCCAACCCCCTGCTAATAGAGTTCAGCAGTGCCTAGAAAGAGCTGCAGCTGCTGCCTCAGTTGCACCCATTACCCAGCATCATAGACCAGAACCTAACGTGGGTTTGGAGCCTACGCCACCTGCTCTGCCACCTAAAACTAGGAAAGCTAAAGTGACAGAAGCTCCCAAAGTTTCTGAGCACTCTGACTGGGGGGACTCAGACATGGATGAGGAGACGTATTCCAGTGGTCAAGAGAAACTCAAGGTCAAAAAGGTGCGGCCTTTGTGTTTATGAATTCATTTGTGTAATCCTACATAGCAGTTGTCTACTCAGGAGTTCTATGAATCAAAACTCACAAAAGGTTTTTTTTTTTTTTTATCCTGTTGGAGCAAATCAACTTTTGTCAATGAAACAGGATAAGAATGGTTCTTCCACAAGCAAGCATTACATTTTACCTATCAGATGCTTGGCACAACTAACTGCCTGTTGTATATAACCTTTGCCTACCATTGCATTTACAATGCCAATGCAAGGCAGTTTGTTACCTGTACACTGCATGTCATTTCTTGAATGTATTATCTGCTCACTTTCTTCTCAGCATTACCCTGTTCAGCTTCGTCACTCCCCCTTGATCCCGTTTTCTTTCTGCATGTTCCAGCTTGTGATAATTCAACTTAATGCCCTGTTCTCTGTTTGCAGGAATACATCATGGAAAATTTAAATGGCAATGCCCCAGGGGTCAATAGTCTCCGTCCAGGAGAACTATTTGACATTGAGCTGTCCAAAAAAGACAGCAGCCTGGGCATAAGTGTCACGGTACTGTTCGGCAAGGTTTTCATCCTCTCTTTGTTTTGCCCCCTTTCCCCCCCATCCTGTCACTGTTGTCCGTTTGTGTTTAGATGTTGCTTGGTTTGGTTTGCTTTCTTAACGCTGAATGTTGTCAGATCTGAAAGCTCTTGTGGGAATATTGAAACCTTATTCTTTTTGCATGCTATCTCTTTTTTTTTTTTTTTTAATCAATAAGGATTTTTTTTAGAAATAAAGTCCTAGTTTCTTCCCAGTAAGGAGCATAAACAGTTTAAACAGGACTGGTTAGTGAGCTTTCTTATGGTTTCCTACATGTTTGCTGCTGACTCTAGAGTGACTCACTGGAGTGCCACTAATATAATTTCTCTCTGAGGGATTTTGAACACCTTATTGATTGGCATGGATTCATTTACTCCTTTGGCACAATAACACTCAGTAACATCACTTGACTGTGTGTCTTCAGACCAGGATTGCTGTCAAATATTCGTGTTTGGAATAATAACTGAATGAGTGTCGTGTTGTATTAGTAAAACAAACACTGAAATAACCATGAAATTCACCTTAACAATAAACCCATTATCAAGACTATCATAACCAAATGGGCACTGAGTAGAAAATTCACAGTCTCTGGTTATTTTTGCAATTTTGTCAATAACATCACAGTGGAGGGTTTTTTTCATTTTCAACTAATTCATAATTGTGATGTGATAAAAGGCTTTGTCTAACTTGCTTTTGGGATAATTTAAAAATTCAACCAAAGCATAATTTAAATATGAAGGACATTATTGGGACACAACCATATTGGTTGTCAATAAGGCAACAAGGAACATTATGGTTCATGGCATCTGAGGCTGTGCTTTGCTGATAGTGACATTTTTGAAGGATGAACTGTTTAAGGAAAAATTAAATGAACTGCTCTCTAAAAAATCTTAGCCATGTTTGCAGCAAATTACATTTTTAAACAGACAAAGGTGTGTCAGAAATGGCAACACCTACTCCACCTAAATCTAATCCAGGTTTTGTATGCTGTTCAAAAGGGCATCAACAAAAACTGATCTTTGGTCAGGTCCACAAACGGCAAACCATATATTAACCCTTGAAAAAGAGATTTTTAATCTAAATGGGACCTATTATATATATATATATATATATATATATACACACACACACACACACTACAACATTAACTTCAGGGAAACTTTGGTGAAATGGCTTTCAAATACTTCTCTTGTGAAGTTTAGTTGATATTTTCTTTATAATAATAGTATATATACACTGTACCAAAATTATATATCTGATCCCACAGTAAAGACAAAGCATTTATCATTTAACAATTACACTTGAAATGGGGAAAAAAAAAACTCCACACCTACCATCAACCCCCGTAGAAAATACATAATGAACTATTTTCTCTCTGGCTGATTAGACTAAGAGATGTGTTCATTTCTTAGGGGGGAGTCAACACAACTGTTCGACATGGAGGCATCTACGTGAAAGCCATCATACCAAAAGGAGCTGCTGAGCTCGATGGAAGGATACAGAAAGGTAACGGCCTAAACAGTGATGTTACAAATAATAACGTTAAACAGAAAGACTTAATTATAAGCTGAATTAGATTTATTGGAACAAACAAGCGTGTTCGTCTTCATGTATTTAGACTATTTTTGTGTATTAACCACTCTGTGTCCGTCCTATGCTCAGGCGATCGTGTGGTGGCCGTCAATGGAAAAGGTCTGGAGGGAGCCACTCATCAGCAAGCGGTAGAGGCTCTCAGAGATACTGGGCAGGTGAGGGATGACATTTACCATGAGCACCCTGCTGACAAGCTGTTGCTACCCAGCTGGCCACTAACACTAAGTAAATCCTTTTCTCCCTCAGACAGTGCACTTGTTGCTGGAGAAGGGCCATCCGCCTGCAGACAGTGTCCATGCTCCCCTCACACCTCAGTGCAGTCCACTGTGTGCTGACAGCGACAGAGACCAGACCAAGAATAAAGAGCAGCCACTTGAGCCCAAAGAAAAACCAGAGTACAGCTTTGTTACACAAGGTGAGGCAGCGACTTGGCACACAATTAAGGATTCTCAAGCAGTGTGATTTTACATTCTTGGATTTTTAAGTAACCAAAACTTAAAAGTAACTTATTTTAGTACACCCTATTGTGTCAGCAAATCGTCTCAGTAGGTTGTGCACCTGTGTTCAGGTCAGTGTATTATTTATTGTGGTTGCAAAATAGTTTTACCCTAAGTCCATCCAGTCCTGTATAAATGTCCACAGGGATAGTAATGAAAGTAAGCAGAAAAACACTCTGATCATTTAGGTCATATATTCTTAAACAGCGTTACACTAAGACACTTTGTTCTCTCTAAACAAAGTAACTTGCTCTTGGTAATCTCATTTGAAAGAAAATGAGCATGTGTGTACAACCCATTAGCTGCACACAGCTGCCTATTTAAAGCTCAGTAGCTGGTTTGGATGTAGAAGACCATTATACTGCTTTCCTAGAACAAGACATTTTTATTTTGTCTAACTGCTTATCAGTGAGTAGCCACAGCATCTGCAAGTATCTGGTTAATCTACAGCCTCCTCCTTACTCAGTTATTTCAATTTATGGTGTAAATAATATATATAATTGGTGGGGAAAAGCGGGATTTAGGTACTAATAAGATTGTACTTTTGGAAGATACCCACTTGATTTGTGTAACTCATATTAACTCATTATAGGGCACACCCTGGACAGGTTGCCAGTTTATCACAGGGCTGACACATCTAGACATCTAGCTCACATTCACACATCACGTACTGGCAAATAAAGACTGTCCAATTCACTGTACCTGCATGTCTTTGTCCCCACAGATAATGTGTTTGAGGTGTGCCTGCTGAAGAACACGTCAGGGCTGGGCTTCAGTTTTAGTCGAGAGGAGAGCATCCCTGACGAGCCCCACGGCTCCAGCATGGTGCGGGTTAAAAAGCTGTTTCCCGGCCAACCAGCTGCAGAGAGCGGTCGCATTAACGTGGGCGACGTCATCATGCGGGTCAATCAAACCTCCCTCAAAGGACTCTCACAACATGTATGTAGGATATCTCTCCCTGCTGCAGTCACGCCTTGATATAAATGGAAATCAAGTTGGCAAAGAATGTTGTTTGATTTATTTGGAATTGTGTGTCCTCCCATTCATTCACATAGGAGGTGATATCAGCCTTGCGAGGAACAGGACAGGAGGTGACTTTGCTCCTCTGTAGACCTGAACATGGGGTTCTTCCCGAAATGGACACTTCAGCTTTGGTGAGTCAATAAATAATGCTCTTTTTTGTCCCTAACTAAATGAAATGTGTGGACATTTCAAATACCAGTAATTGTTGGAAACTTAATTTTAACTTATTGCTTCCCAGACGCCCATGCCATCACCCCAAAAGGTGCCGGTGACCCAGGCGGAGTCCAGCCTGAGCTTGGACAGGACAACCTCTCCTCCAGGTACGCAAGGCAAGAGGAGTCAGGGCACCGTGGAGGAGGCCCTGGAGAGGCTGCTGCTCAAAAGCCCCGGCCGGCACAACAGCTACAGCGACAGCACTGATGGGGATGAGGAGGTGGAAGAAGCCTTCAGCCCGAGCAGTGTGGAGCACAGCAGGCAAACTTGGGAGCGGAGTGTCTACCACACCCCCGGCAGCAACCTGGGACTGGGACGCTATGACAGCACTGGTCAGCTGGACAACTCCATCCACTCAGCCTTCTACTCCCCAAACCTGTCAATGACAAGATCGGACCTCAGCAAGAGGTACCTGATCAATGTTAAAATAATGGTCATATCATTTGCATTAATTATATTCTCTGATATGTCATATAATTTTGTCTTTGTGGTTGTTTGGACAGGTGTCCTTCATCCCCCGTGACAGCTGATCTGGAGTCATCCCCCCAGCCTGTGGTGCCCTCCCCCACTGCCCCAAGCCCAGATCCCCTGCCTCCTCCACTGCCTCTGCCCTTAAACCTCACCGTGTCTGGCAATTTACAGGACATGGAGGAATTTGTCCCGGTAAGGACTGAGGAAGGGAAGCTCTTGAGATAGAAAGTTAGTGATCTAAGAATTTACAAGGTCTGACTCATAAAGGGGGTTCCACTAAAATTCGGAACTCAAATTTTTAAAGATTTATTCAGACCAAAGGTCATTCCTGTAACTGAGATTCATATCTGTTGTTAGGAAGTAGAGCTAAAGGTCTCCTTGGTGAAGTCAGAAAAAGGCAGCCTGGGCTTCACCCTCACCAAAGGTAATGATCAGGGATGTTACATCCATGACATCGTCCAGGATCCAGCCAAAGGAGATGGAAGGCTCAGGCCCGGGGACCGAATGATTATGGTACGAATTCATCCCTAATCCCTTACTCTGGTCACAGCCTACAGTATGTTTCAGCCTATGCTGTTGGTGCATCAATACTACCCAGAGAGATAGTTTCAAACTCTCAAAAATAGTTCTCTCATGTTCTCAAGCTATAGAGCCAGGTCCATAAAGACTGGAAGAAACATTAGAGGGGCTGGTAGGCAGATATTTTTTTTACTTTGGACAGAGCCAGGCTAGCTTTGTGGTTGACTTGGCAGGGGGAAACCCTGCTTCCAGTCTTTATGCTAAGCTAAGCTAATCACCTGCTGGCTCTAGCTTCATATTTAACACACAGTATACATGAGAGTTGTATCGACCTCCCCATCTAACAAATAAGTGTATTTCCCAAACTATTGTTTTAAATCCATAATGTATGAATCTTTTATTTCCATCTCCAGGTGAACAACACAGATGTGAGCAATATGGGCCACACCGAGGTGGTTAATCTTGTGCGTGCTGCCCCCCGTGTGGTTGACTTGGCAGTAGGGAGGGTCCTGGAGGCTCCCAAGCCCTCCATAGAAGCCCACCTGCTGCCTGACATTTGTTTTAAGGGCAGTCAAGAACTACTGGGTAAGAAACAGCCCTCATTAACAAGATAAAACATCCCTGTCACATCTGAAATTCCGCCACTGTATATCCACTGTTCATAGGTCTTGCAACCTTTACCAGATGTTGCATCAAAAATAAAGTTTTTACTCCTTGTTATCACCAGGTTTGGTACTGGATGGTGGCAGTGACAGTGTATACGGTGTCTTGTTTGTGAAAGACATCCTGCCAGGGTCAATGGCCTTTGAGGAGGGCAGCCTTAGACCACTTGATCTAATCCACTACATCAATGGTGCTCCCACCCAGGACCTGACTCTGAGTGAGAGCACCAGACTGTTGGAGCTCTCCCTCGATGACCTCACTCTCAAGGCCACAAGGTAGTCTAACAAAGAATGACATGACATCTGGCTGAGTCGGTGTTGGTTTTTGATCTGGATGGCATTACAAAAGGTTATTTTTAGCTCAACATACTCTATGTGGCATCATTCAATAACTTTATCTTTCTTCTTTTTTCTCTGGCTCAAAGGGATGGAAAGCCTGTTTCTTCTGGGCAGAAAAGTGTCTCTTTTCTCAACAACAACATTAGCCCCAACGTTTCATCCAGCATGAATGGTACGTTTCAGATCTTAAAGGTGTCACCTGTGAAAATATGATTGTGTAAATGATTGTGTGTATTATTTTGCATATAATTGCAACATTGTTTTCTGTTTAAGGGTTTCTTAAAGGAGAAGATCCAAGAGATACAGAGTGTCTTGCAGTACTTTGTCCTTTAGAGGTAAGTTAAGAAATATATTTTTACTTTCTTGCTCTATATTGCATTGATGTGCTTCTTCTTTCTGTAGAGAAGTTTCAAGCAAACAGCTAGATTTACTGTACTGTAAATGCAAAGATGAATTCATGTTGGTCAAGACTTGCAACTAGACAAATATTCTTATCACAATAAGATTGAGATCGCTGTCATCAAATGCTTGACTTGCCATCAAGCGTACGTCTGATAGCATTCATTACTTCATTGGCTTTGCCTTCTTAAAAGCCATTTTGCTACCAAACAGTTGTCTACTTAAGTTTTAAATCCCGAATTAAAGGTGATTACACATTTGTTTGTTGAATATGCAGGAGGAGATCATAATGCTGGATCTGGAGAAGCCGTACTCAGGAGGTCTGGGTTTCTCTGTGATTGGAGGGGAAAGGGGGATCTTTGTCAAGTCCATCACACCAGCAGGAATAGCAGAGTCCTCAGGCAAACTGCAAGTGGGAGACAGGCTGCTGAAAGTGAGTGATGTTTGACTTTTGCTGCTCAGAATTTAAGGCCATATTAATAAATGTACTTTTGTTAAACAAGAATTAATGCATATTGTTCATTTAACTGCTGACCTCTACTCACACTATGAACTTAACGCAAATAAAATAACAAATATTACAAAATGTTACTGCTAACCAGTTTTTTGTGATGTGTATGCTTTGTTTTTGTGCCCCACGTGTTTTAAATTCTGTGGATTTGTATCAAACTAAATGTCTCTGGATGTTCTGACACAATACACAGCCTCTCTTAAGGGTTTTAATTCTGACTGTCTGTCTTTTTCTTGCAGGTGAATGAAGAACTGATGACAGGTGTGTCCCACACCAAAGCTGTCACCACCATCCGTAAAGCTAAAGGCCTGGTACATCTTGTAGTGTCCAGACCGCCAGACCAGAACCCAAACACATACCTGGCCTATCTGCCCATCAACTCTGACAAGTGCAATGGAAACACAGGTACAAGCAGAGACCCAAAACATGGGATTTCTATGTGTTTCTGGTGCTTTTTCCTGTTTTAATCATTTGCAAAGATGTAATTATATTCTATTTAAAATGAAATTGTGACTAGTATTAGTATTAGTTCTCTCTGCGCTCAACCCACTCTCCTACGTGTTGCTTTCAGACCTGAGTGAGGACAGTGGAGCAAAGACTAAGCTGTCTACTCTCCACGATGAGCCGAAATATGGCGGCTTCCCTCTCATACCACCAATAGGTAATAACATGCAGGCTAGAAAATATACTGAAAATCTCAGTAGAACAATGTAGAATGTTGTGCAATTTTACCAACAAAATGAATTAATTTGTAAATCAAATACTACAATTATAAACCTCACAAACTTCATTCTCATGTTTCACAGACTATGAAGATGGTCCACTAGAACAGAAAAGGGAGACGGAGCACAGCGCAGAGCTTTCAGAGGACACAGACTGCGATGGCTCTTCTTTACCTGAAGACTCCCCTGAGGTACAAATTGCATCCATCAGACTTGATAAAACATTGAAACTATATGTTGGTTATATCTGATTTATATTGTTTGTTTTGTTTATGATCCTTCCACAATAGAGTTCCCGGAAAGTGGAATGGCAAGAGGAGAGTGTTGACGATCCCAGGAATGAAAAGTACGATTTAGCTTTTAGGATCTACACCTGTCACAATTAGGACTGTGAATATATTCACAGCTCACTGTTTATGTTTTCGACCCAACAGCTATCTGCAAATGAGTGCTGGACAGCCAGAGGAAGATGAAATCACATGGGGAAGTGATGAACTGCCTATTGAAAACATGAACTCCAAATCAAGAGATGGTAAGACCGTCTTTCTCCGACTTCGGATTTGAAATTTGACTCTAAAAATGTTCACTCTTCAAGACTTCAAGTTAAAATGACATGTGATAGGGGAGTTTCCAACTGGTGTGGGCAAATGAGATCTAGACTTCAACATTTAATTAGTTAGTGAGAGCAGTGAGGATGTCTAGTCTAGTTAAGAGGAAGTAATAGGTCATGGAAATGTTATTCTATACAGGCCAGTCTGTCTTTTCCTTCTTGGTGTCAGTGTCGTGTGTGTGCGTGTGTGTGTGTGTGTGTGCGTGTGTGTGTGCGTGTGTGTGTGCGTGTGTGTGTGTGTGTGTGTGTGTGTGTGTGTGTGTGTGTGTGTGTGTGTGTGTGTGTGTGTGTGTGTGTGTGTGTGTGTGTGTGTGTGTGTGTGTTAAATGTCAGATTTCTCATTTTATAAACAATATCTCAACTGACAAAACATTTTTGGGACATTCATTTTATAATTTTTAATTATGTTTGTAATTCTGCTTTAACTGTTTTGCTCCTTCATTCTGTCCTCCCCCAGACGGGCCAATCATCACAGAGGATGAGCTGATCTCTTTGCCCCTCATCAAAGTGGTCCCTGATGGCCAGTACACAGGACCAAAGCTCAGCACCGTGCTCCGCATGATGAGGGGGCTTCTGGAGCAGAAAGTCCCGCTGCAGGAGTTTGAAGTAAAGAATATACTTTGAATTTCAATGCCTGTGAATTAATTGCAATTTATTAGATTTTTATGAACTCTATCTGTTTTCCTTCCTGGCAGAATCTTCAGAATCTCCAGCCACTGGATGACTGTTTAATAGGCCAGACGAAGGAGAACAAGAAGAAGAATCGCTACAAGAATATAGTTCCCTGTAAGAACAGCCACAAATGTGCTGATCTATATTTTGTACAGTGTCTCATTACAGGAAACTTGAAGGCTTTTCAATAACTTTCACTAAATCCAAAGTTGGATACTTGAAATGTTAGACATCATTTGAAATATGGTTTTTATGCACGTATCTCTTCCAGTTGACACAACTCGAGTTGTGCTGGGCAAAGACGGGGGCTACATCAATGCCAACTTCATCAAGATGTCAGTGAAGGATGAGAACTATATGTACATCGCATGTCAGGGGCCCTTACCCACCACTCTGGGTGACTTTTGGCAAATGGTGTGGGAGCAGAAGTCTAATGTGATCGCCATGATGACCCAGGAAGTAGAGGGAGGGAAAGTGAAATGTCAGCGGTACTGGCCAGACACACCGAGGACAGCAGAGATGGTGGACGACAGGTTACAGATCACGCTGATCAAAGACCAATATCTCGACAACTTTGTCATCCGGCTCATTGAGGTCAAAGATGTCCAGGTTAGTGTATATATAAGGATTTCATGCTCACTTTCTCATGATAATTTTAACTTTTATACACTGTTAATAGACACATTAACGTAAGAGTTCCTCCCTCCTCAGACCAATGAAATACAACGTGTAACTCATCTGAACTACACGGGATGGCCGGACCACGGCACGCCCTCACAACCTGAGCAGCTGCTCACATTTATTTCCTACATGAGGCACGTTCATCGATCAGGGCCCATTATCACACACTGCAGTGCAGGCATTGGTCGATCAGGGACCCTCATCTGTGTAGACGTGGTTCTGGGTCTCATCAGTAAAGATGCTGATGTAAGTAGACGATCTTGTGTATTGTTTATAAGGACGTTTCTATTCTTATTTCAGTTTTGTTTTGTTTAGTATGATCACAATCTAATAAACATTTTTTTGTAGTTTGATATTTCAGATGTTGTAAGGAACATGAGACTTCAGAGACAGGGAATGGTCCAGACAGAGGTGAGCTTTAATGTTTGCTTTTAGTAAGTAGCTTAACTCTTAACTGTTTTGATTTTTCGCCTTGTTGGTTCACATTTTGTTCAGACATTTTCCCTTTTTATTTTTTTACAGGACCAATATATTTTCTGCTATCAAGTGATCCTCTATGTCCTCAGATGCCTTCAAGCAGAGGAAAACATCTCAGGATAGTAGAAACCACATATCGCCGTCTTGTAGGCGCTGGGTGACTGTTTCACAAGAGCAAAACAAAAATGGAGGAGAGTTGACACAGGCAGAAATTGCCAAATTACACTACATGTTTTTAAAATGCCTTTTAAAATATACAGTTCCTTGAGAGTAAATCCTTTAAAGAAGTCTATATTTTTATGTTTGCTTTTTGAGTTCTCTCTCTTTGGCTGCTACTCCCTTTCAGTGCATTTATGAGAACTGCTGATTGTATTTCTTATTGTCACCTACAAGAGAACACTTTTTTTTCTCCTCCAGATTCTTGGATATTCTAAAATAATTATGAAAGTGATCAATGATTTCGTATTTTATGTGGAACAAAATTGTACTTGTGTATTTTAATGCTGGAACATGCCTTGACAGAATACTATGTCAGTATTTGCATTGTAAATCTATTATACAGTAATTGCTCACTGCCTGAGGTAAATGATGAAATTAAAAGTGTACATATTCATCTCCTGACAATTAAACTGGATACATTTTAAATGTTATGTAGAGGGAAGTTTTTTTTTTGTTTTTTTTTAAATAAGAATCAAATATTTTCCTTGTCTTTTGTCATTTTAATGCATATCGCCTTTCAGCATACTTTAGAAAATGACAGACGTGTCAGCCTTATTGTTATCATTCATGCTGTGTGAAAAGGTTGCCATCTCATTCCAAACTTCATTTATAGAAACATTAACCTTGTACAACTTTTCCAAGCTTGCTGACTAACAAAACCACTGAAAAGTATGTGGAAGAGAAGCTACAACTCGTGCACCTGTATAACTTGATGACTTGAAAATTACTTCACATACGCTACATAAGTTACTGCACAATATTGCAATAATTAAGCTTATAATGTTGAATCTGTGCTGAGGCTGTCAGAGAAGTATTAACTTCTGATTTTTGGAGCTATAGTTTAGCCAATTAGCCATAGCATTGAATAAATTCCCTGATGCAGTCTATACAAAGATTGGACCTTCATACTGTATTTTTTACCTGGCTGTTTCATTGGGATACATATTTTACAGGTGCTCATGTTACTGTCTTTTCCCTGTATGTAGTCATTAAACATAATTGCCCTGAATGAATGCACACCCCTGAGCTATCTGATGGTAACTGTCTACAAATACTGTAGCAGAAAGCAGGATGCGTTACTGCACAGATGGGTTGTCTTATACCAGTTTCACCACCATGTGGTGCTAAAATTCAATATCATATCACTGTAAAATAAGTATGGAAACAGCTGTTAAGTTGACCATTTAAATAAAATAAAGCTCATATTGCTCAATGTGTTGAATAGCCATTTTTCTTTGCAGGCCTGGTTTGTTATTCGAGACATTGCTACAGGATTGCAGTGTTGTGCAAAATCCTACATAATTCACCATAAAGGAAACGCTTCTACGGTTCTACCGAAACCATTTAAACTCAGTCATTCATGGTGAAGAGAATCATTAAAATCTCTTTCCATAGGTTCCTTAGTTAAAATGTATCTGTGAGAATTTGGTTAGCAGTTGTTTGAGAATATGATTGAATGGTGGAGTTTTAAAGTGGTAAAGCAAAGATCACTCTGTCCTGATTTTAACTAAATTAGGTGTGACTGAAAATATTCGCACAATTCAGTGGCACTTGAAAGTATTTGCTTTTGCCATAATAAAGCAGTAGCAACCAGTTTTGACTAAAATAGTTTGATAACTGGTTCTCAGGCTGACCAGAGCAGCAAGCTAGCATTATCATGCTAGTCTGTTTCTCGCTTTACAACAAGAGTCCTGGGTCCAGTTTAACGTGGAACAAGGAAGCAAGTATATCGGTAGAAGTATACAAAAAGTTGGATGCGTGTAATATTATGAAGTTTAGATAATTTAAACGCCCGAGCACTGCGGCAAAGAAGAAAACGCGTCTCCTTTAACCAGAGCGGAAGTGACCTTACGACGTGACCGGACGTGACGTTTGGATTTTCCACTGCAAGTTAAATGGCAGCCTACACATTTGCCACGCTTGCCTTGTAAAATCTGCTGTTTTTCATTATTTTCTCTCTCAACACACTCGCAAAATCACATTAAACCATGTCCGGGCGACATAACAACAAATTGCCAAACAATTTGCCACAACTGCAGAATCTTATAAAAAGAGATCCACAGTCGTACATAGAGGAGGTAAGTGTTGTTAGCCAACATTGCTAAAGTTGTTAGCTAGTAGACCTGTTGTTTGATGTGGATTTAAGCATACGAGAACTGTCGATATACTGCAGTAAGTAATCACTAGTGGTTCTTTTTGTGTTTTAACAGTTTCAGCAGCAGTACCGACACTACCAGTCCAATGTACAGATCTTCAAACTGCAGCCTGACAAGCCGAACAAGGAGCTGGCAGATCTTGTCATGTTTCTTGCTCAGGTACCGTGCTGTTTCTGATCTGTAATGTGTGTTACGTTCCCACCTTCTATACGTTGTGTAGTTAAAGTTCTTATTGTCCTCCAGGTTGGTCACTGCTACCTGCAGCACCTGTCCACCTTTCCACAAGAGCTGTCTGAGTTATTAATGAGTCACCACACAGTCCTGGAGCCAGACCTAAGAATGGTGAGAATATCTGCCAGCACAGGAGTTTGTTTTCTTATCCATATTAAGTAATCGATCATCCTTGAGTTTGCTGATATGTATGCAAATGCTTTGTCTCTTAGCATTGACATGTTTTTGTGTGTTTCCTGCTGTTTTTGCCAGACCATCTGCAAAGCGCTGATTCTTCTGAGGAATAAAGATCTGATCGACCCCTCTGGACTCCTGGAGCTCTTCTTTGAGCTGCTGCGATGTCACGACAAACTTCTCAGAAAGGTGAGAGCACTCAGCCTTCATTGGATTGTATTTTATTTTTTGGCATGAAATTATAAGTGCATATTTAATTATTTTAATAGATTTTGCATAGTAAAGGTATTTTTAGTGTTTTATTATTTGAATTTCAGGAGAGACGAACCCATTGTTGGAGTAGGGGGTGAATTTGTGCAATTTGTCTGTAAAATCCTTATTGTACCAAGCTAATTTCACTCATGTATGCTAACTAACTCTGCTAACTCTGACCAATAGACTTCCTTTTCTGGTGTTTGTATGTGTTTCTGCATTCATATTCATATGGTTAATCGTTGACATGCTCTTTTGTTGTCCCCTCCCCTCTTCCCCTTTCAGAAGTAAACATTTGCTTTCCTCTCTCTACAGACACTGTACACACACATTGTAGCAGATATCAAAAACATCAATGCTAAGCACAAAAACAACAAGGTTAACACAGTAAGTACACATACTCGCATGTGCAAAGCACTTCGTGTGTGACTGCGTGTAATCCTGTGTGATACAGCAGCTTAAAACAGGCACCACTCACTCTCTGTGTTATAATGTTGTGTGTTTCAGACGTTACAGAACTTCATGTACACCATGCTGAGAGACAGTAATCCCATAGCAGCGAAGATCTCCTTAGATGTAATGATGGAGCTATACAAAAGGAACATATGGTGGGTTTTATTTGCACACTGGACTTGAAATAAGATCTTGTAGAGCTCTTATTCTACAAGAAATTCTTATTATTTTTCACTGCTTGAACCTGATTGTCTTTTTGTTTGTGTGACAGGAATGATGCTAAAACAGTTAATGTCATTACAACAGCGTGCTTCTCCAAGGTGACAAAGGTAAGTTGTTTTTTTTTTCCTCACTGAAAGCAATGCTTTGCTTATTATATTGCATAAGTGGCAGCCCTGTACATCCTCACCTGCCTCTCTTCATGTTTAGATCCTTGTTGCGGGTCTTAAGTTCTTTCTGGGCAAAGATGAAGATGAGAAAAATGAGAGTGATTCAGATTCAGAGGCAAGTACGAAAACATATAAAGTAGTTAGAGAAGAGATACTTTTCTCAGTCTATACGGGAGTGATTGTTTTGTATAATGCATATGTAAGATGTACAAATGTGGTTCAGATTTGTTGTGCTGTTTTTGTTAAGAATCAGTCTCATCTTTCAGGCGGAGGGACCATCAGTCCGGGACCTGAAGGTGAGATACTCCACCGGCAAGAAAACCACCAAAAACAAGAAGAAGCTGGAAAAGGCAATGAAAGTCCTCAAGGTACCACTGTTGTATTTACTACAGAGGCATGACTCATATTGTTACAGTTGTCATCAAATTCACCCATTCATTCAGCATTGTTTTAACTCTTTGGGCAGAAACACAAGAAAAAGACGAAAGCAGAAGTGTTCAATTTCTCCGCTATTCACCTAATTCACGATCCTCAAGGTAGGCTCACCTGTCTTCTCCACAACACTACAACAACTGCACCACAAAGAATCTGTCTTAAGGTCATTTGTACTACAACAAACGGACCTCTAAACCATCAGATATCTCTTTTTGTTAAGATTTCTCTGAGAAACTCTTGAAGCAGTTGGAGAACTCTAAAGAACGCTTCGAGGTGAAGATCATGTTGATGGAGCTCATATCCAGACTGGTTGGGATCCACGAGGTGAGTGACGTGGCTCTCATCAGTTAGTTTGTACATGTTACCATGTTCAAAGACCAATACAGTAGGTTAGTCCTAATAAGAGTTGTTGTTGCTTTTAGGCAGAACGGCTTTTAAATAATTCTTGTTAAGTATGTGAAATGGGCTATATTTAATTTAAAGTTATTTAAAGTGGCTATAATCAATATTTCTATATTAACAATTGCTCCCTTAACTACCTCTTTGTGAAAGGAGCCACATAGAATTACCACCCGACTGCAATTACATTTCTACCAGATATATTGATGTGCAAGCATTGATAATGATGGCTAATGTGTGTTCTTACTGTATATATTTATTTTAAGCATAAATGAGGTATTAATAAGCTATGTTATAGTGAGTATAATACTCTGCTTTCTTTTCCAGCTGTTCCTCTTCAATTTTTACCCCTTCGTCCAGAGGTTTCTGCAGCCCCATCAAAGAGGTAAAAATAAAAAGTCAAAAGTAAAATGAAAGTCTTTTGTCCTCTATGGATGAGACATGTTAAACAAACTGTTGTCTTTCTAGAGGTGACAAAGATTCTCCTGTGTGCTGCCCAGGCTTCCCATCAACTCGTCCCACCAGAGGTACATTAAGATCTACAGATTTATTCTGATAGTCAACGAATGTGGACTTAACATACTGTAGGGATTCCAGTTTAACACTTTTCGTACATTCCCACTTGTGCAGATCATCGAACCTGTAATCATGACCATCGCCAACAACTTTGTGACAGACAGAAACTCTGGGGAGGCTATGACTGTGGGGTAAGTAGCAGCCTTGTCTGCTTTCTGGTTTCAGTTATCCAAAGTTTGTATGGATTAAAATGTGAAGGAAAAGATATTCAAATAAAAAATACAAATCCTTAGAGTGCTTTTGTAACTACCGTGCAAAGTATTACTGCACAATGTAAAGTTTACCCCTTTTTGTACTCCAGTCTCAATGCCATCAAGGAAGTGGCAGCCCGCTGTCCGCTCGCCATCACTGAAGACTTGCTGCAGGACCTGGCCCAGTACAAGACCCACAAAGACAAGAGTGAGTGTCTGCCAGTCTGTTTTTCTTGCCACTGTACTTTTGTCATATTTAAGGGAGGTGTGTGTGTGTGTGTGTTCACTCGCAAAACAACTTGTCTTTGTCTGTATTTGCCCTCAGATGTGATGATGTCTGCTAGAGGACTGATCCAGCTGTTCAGGAGTCTTAATCCACAGATGCTGCACAAGAGGGACAGGGTGAGCTAACTGTGAACTCAAAATGAAAATAACACTTTTAAAAAACTGAAATGATGTCTTTACATTCAGCAACAGTGAGCATAATTGCTTAATATATGATGTTATTTATAAACGAGCATTGTCCTTTTAAAAAGAGTTAGGAGTTATGATCAATGTACTTTTTTTTTTTGTGCTTGGTCCTGCATGGTTGAGAGTTTGATTTAGAGAGGGGTCCTAGTAAATGATGTTGTACTTACAGAAGCACACATAAACAGAGGAGAGTAGTGGCAATAGATCCAAAAATATAATACGGACAAAGCACTGCATTACTATATATATTAAAATGTAAATAATTGTAAACCCCACCAATTGTTGTCCAGGGGAGACCCACAGAGGCGTCAGTAGAGGCCAAGATCAAAGACTATGGAGAGCTTGAGGCTAAAGACTACATCCCCGGGGCTGAAGTCCTGGAGGTGGAGGAGGAGAACAAAGAGGGAGAGGAGGACGAAGGTGAGCAGCTATTGTCTTATTGAATCCATAGGATTGGATTACAGTGGCTGAAATGATCTGTAAAACAGAATCCAGTTTCATACAGCACTCTGATAGAGATGGCAGATGATCAATATTAGGCTAATGTGCGTATATTTCATATTGTATAACAGATGGCTGGGAGAGTGCCAGCATTAGCGATGACGATGAAGACGGGGAGTGGGTGGACGTTCACCACTCATCTGATGAAGACACGGGAGAAGTGGTGAGCATAAAATTGCATAGCTCATTAAATTGTTGATGGTTAATGAAAACATTGTTGTTTTAAGAGCCATCTGTGTTTGTGTAAGGCGGAGAAGCTTCAGGGCATGCCGCTGGAGGAAAGAAAAGCCAAAGCTGCGGCGGTCAGCAGCAGCAGGCTCCTCACTCAAGATGACTTCAAGAAGATCCGCCTGGTCCAGATGGCCAAGGAGGTCAACGCTGCACCGGGCAAGGGCCAGAAGAGGAAGACTGTGGACAGTGACGACGAGGGTGACAGAAGGTTGGAAAGCTGTTTGAACCTAAAACTTAAAGCATCATTTACAATGTGTCTTCAGAAGTCTCAAGATTCCTTTGAATAAGAGCGTAAACACTGTGATGATCATACTGAGGTTTTATTTGTTTTTCTCCAAATCTTTCAGAGGGGAGGTGCTGACCTTGAGGAACATTGAGAAACTGCATAAGAAACCAAAAGCAGACAAGGAAACACGCCTGGCAACAGCACTGGTAAAACCTTAAGCTAACTGTAGGGTGATTTGAACTATTCTTAGAGTTACTTGTCCAGTGAAATCATGGTTGCTTAACACTGAAACACTGGAAAGTCATTTGTGGGCAGTTTGTGTAATGATGTGTAGGACTGCAACTAACAATTATTTTCATTATCCTGTTAGCCTGACGATTATTTTCTCAAATTATTTCATCTATAAAATGTCAGAGATTCATTTTACCATCACTGAAGACTGAGAAAACCAGCAAATATTCACATTTGAGAAGCTGAAACCAGATGTTTTTTTTTTTTTTGCATTTTTGATTATTAAAATAGTTTATTAATCATCCAATCGACTAATAATTTCGGCTCTAATGATGGGTTTGATTTTCTAGGCGGGACGGGGCGACCGGAAGGACTTTGTCAGGAAGCGGACCAAACTGAACCCACACGCCAGCACCAGCAACAAGGAGAAGAGGAAGACGAAGAACTTCATGATGATGAGGCACAGTCAGAATGTCAGAACCAAGGGCAAACGCTCCTTCAGAGAGAAACAAGTAAGTCACACATGTCGGAATGAGCTACTGTATTCGACTGTGGATAAATTGATTTTATTGAATATAAAGTCAGAACAGTCTTTGCACTTGGACTGAAAATGTTTTGTTTTTCTTCCAGCTTGCTCTACGGGATGCACTCCTGAAAAAGAAGAAGCAGCACAAGTAGAATACATGGACATAATGTTATATTTGCCTCATGCTGGCCATCAGATGGCCATCACAAACCTGATCTTTGACTATGTCAAAGTAGCCTGTAAAACTTGGTCAGTTTATGTATTGTTCTCAGCAGATGAACTGCATTCATTTACACTGTTCTGAAATAAACAATCTTTGATAATTGTGTGAAGGTTTCTGTATAGGTCTCATCGTTATGTTCTGGTCTGTTTATGCAGCAGCTCTAGCTCCCTCCCATAGAAGCTGACTGATTCCTTCCAGCTTATAAATGGCCTCCAATTGGTCACAGTTTAAATCACAAGAAAATAACATATCTCTGTAATTTGAAGTATAATGATCTGGGTATTGTTTTGGGCAGCTTTAGTTTCCCTTTCTAAAGTTAAATAGACAAAGTGTCACCATTTGTCTGAGAACACACTCCTCTAGGCAACACAGGAAGCATCTTTGGTTATACAAAAAGTTAAACATTGAAGGTGTCAGGCACTCACTCCAGAAATTCAGTTTTTGTGCCAAATCTTTGTTCTTATCCCATTCAAAGGAAAAAAAATATGTGTATAAAAAAATATGTGTATGTATATATATATATATATATATATGTGTATATATGTGTGTATATGTGTATATATATGTATATGTGTATATATATGTATGTGTATATATATGTATATGTGTATATATATGTATATGTATATATATGTATATATGTATATGTGTATATATATGTATATGTGTATATATATATATATATATAT